>CM033470.1:130471403-131671403 GCA_019447015.1 Hymenochirus boettgeri
TTCCATGTTATCTGGCCAATACTTTGCACACCCAAGGGATGGCACCAAGATAGCCATAAATCAGAGGTTTACGTGTACTAGCCGATATGTTATTTATTTCATTGTTTGCCCATGCGGCATGTATTATGTTGGTAAAACAAAAACAATGTTTAAGGAGCGCATGGCAACCACCGTGCGTCCATTAGGAATGCATTACAGGCAGATGAAAAAATGGTGGCCAATAAATTCGGTGACCTGGCTGTTGCCAGGCACTTTAAGAAGATGGCACATCCATTGTCGAGTCTTCGCTGTATGATCATAGATGGCCTAGTGGGTAAACAATTGGGTACATTTGCAGATAAAGATAAGTTACTGTTACAAAGAGAGGCGAGATGGATACATAGACTGCAGACGTTATCCCCTAGTGGGCTAAATGAGTAATTCTCGCTACACTGTTTCCTATGACTCATTGTAACTTTTTATGATTCATTGTAACTAATTGTGATTTAGATATATTTATTCGGCTTGTGCATTGTAGCTTTCTCTCTTAAATTTATATTTATTGTGTCTTTTTTATACAACAGTGAAGTTATTTATAAATACTTTTATATTATTGGTTTCATGTGCACGCTGGGATTGATACATGGTGGGCGGGGAGTATTGAATGTGGGTGGTTATAAAATGGGGTAATACACTGTGGATTGTTTGCATCCTGATGACAGCCCGCACATTGGGTTGAAACGCATAGATGTGATCGCACAATAAACAAGGTTGTTTGCTAAGACCCGAGAGTGACATCGTTTCTTTTCGTATATATATATATATATATATATATATATATATATATATATATATATATATAGTAAAATAGATACAGCGATCCGCACTCCATAACTTCAATAGTCAATAGTCCTATATATACATACATATATATACATACATATATATATATATATATACATACACATATATATATATACATACACACATATATATATATACATACACACATATATATATATATATATATATATATACACAATTCTTGGATAAGTCCTCTGCACTCCCCTCGGAATTCCAGAGCTACCCCGGTGCCTCCGAAAAGGTATGATAAACAAGTTCGAATATTGGGGCACACGTGGGAATTTTCTCAAAGAGTACAAACTTTTATTCAACACTAAGCGTTACAGAAATCAATGCATTTCAGCCATCTTAGGACAGGCCTTCATCAGGACATACACACATATATATATATATATATATATACACACATACATATATAATACATAGTTGTGGGCGCACTCTCAGGATTTGTGAGATCAGAATTTCTTTACATGTACTATATTTTTATTGAGGTGGATGATAGATGTAGGAGTGTTATCCATCTCTTCACTACAATATACATACATATATATACATATATATATATATACATACATACATATAGATATACATACATACATATATATATACATACGTACACATATATACATACATATATACAAACATACATATATATATCTGTTGTATTCAATTAGATCAACTGGACTTGAAATGTAGTTCTTGAAGACGTTTCGCTAGTCATCCGACTGGCTTTCTCAATTCAGAATGACTTGTACAAGAATCTGTGGCAATTATGTACCCTGGAAAATCCCAATTAGCATATCACAGCCAGGTGTTAAGGGTGTGATTGGATAGTGGCTAAGAGGTGTTATAGGAACGCCCAGAGTAAGGTGTTAAAACAGCATTGTATATGGCAGACAGTTGGTGTCGAACCCCCCCACCTCTGTTTAGGCTTGGTTTCTTTATTTTCGCATAAATGGCCTCCTTAACACCTCTCTTGAACCAGTCACGTTCCTTCGCCAGTATGTTAACATTACAATCTTCAAAGGTATGTCCTTTATCCTTAAGATGCAGGTACACGGCTGAGTCCTGACCCGAGGAATTGGCTCTTCTGTGCTGGGCCATACGTTGATGCAGTTGCTGTTTGGTCTCCCCCACATACAAATCAGAGCATTCTTCACTGCACTGCACTGCATAGATGATGTTGCTTTTCTTGTGTTTAGGTATTGGGTCTTTCGGATGTACCAATTGCTGCCTCAGTGTGTTGTTCGGTTTAAAGCAGACAGGGATATGATGTTTTTTGAAAATTCTTCTTAATTTCTCGGAGACCCCTGCTACATATGGGATGACCATGTTCTTCCTCCTGTCTTGCTTTTCCCCTTCACTGTTGGTATTTGTGTTCTTTTCTTTCCTTCTACTTCTTTTGACAAAGGCCCAGTCTGGATATCCACAAGTTTTAAGGGCTCCTCTGAGATGTTTCATTTCTTTAGCCTTTTCACATAAATGGCCTCCTTAACACCTCTCTTGAACCAGTCACGTTCCTTCGCCAGTATGTTAACATTACAATCTTCAAAGGTATGTCCTTTATCCTTAAGATGCAGGTACACGGCTGAGTCCTGACCCGAGGAATTGGCTCTTCTGTGCTGGGCCATACGTTGATGCAGTTGCTGTTTGGTCTCCCCCACATACAAATCAGAGCATTCTTCACTGCACTGCACTGCATATATGATGTCGCTTTTCTTGTGTTTAGGTATTGGGTCTTTCGGATGTACCAATTGCTGCCTCAGTGTGTTGTTCGGTTTAAAGCAGACAGGGATATGATGTTTTTTGAAAATTCTTCTTAATTTCTCGGAGACCCCTGCTACATATGGGATGACCATGTTCTTCCTCCTGTCTTGCTTTTCCCCTTCACTGTTGGTATTTGTGTTCTTTTCTTTCCTTCTACTTCTTTTGACAAAGGCCCAGTCTGGATATCCACAAGTTTTAAGGGCTCCTCTGAGATGTTTCATTTCTTTAGCCTTTAATGTGTTCACAGAACACATTAATGCCTTTAACCGCATTAATGTGTTCTGTGAAAGCTTGTACTTCCTTCTGGTGAATCACAATCATTAACATAAACAGATAAATTATTCAAATGACAGGCATGGTCCAGTTATGTGTAACACAATCATTAACATAAACAGATAAATTATTCAAATGACAGTCATGGCCCAGGTACATAATGTGATTATTAACATAAATGGATCCATTTATACTAGGCATTGGCAAGGTGTATTATACAATCATAGAATAACACAGAATAATGATTACAATGATAGCTAACACATTCATCAACTGAAATTATCATGATATTAAATGCAATCAGCAAAGCAAATAGTGACAATCATATTCATGTCCCATCTACATCTACAAACTATCTCTACGTCCTTTAAGTCCTTTATCACCATGCTAAAAAGAATGATGGGATTAGCACATAACATACATCTTGTCTGTAACAAACTGCATGTTTTTCATTCAGCCTTTCTCAGCCATAGTACTGAGGCAATATCCACATGCACTTTCTGTCACTTGGTAGACAGCCACAAGATGGCAGCAAACTGCAGCACAACCTAGTTTTGTTTGGTCTACTGAGACAAGACTTGTAATGCGCAATCCAATAAAACCAACGTTATTACCCTTTACTGTTCCCCTAAAGAAAATATTAGGGAAGAAATTATTTAATCTCCCCCCTACTGCGTTCAACAAGGTTTATTAAACGTGATGCACAATGGCTAGAAAAGGCTCCTGTATTCTGTGTATAGTTTCTGATAAACTTGGTATGACAATGAAGGGATATTAAAGATGGGAAAGATACATAGATATGATATAAATTACAACAGCATAAACAGCTCTGCACAATATTACCGGACAACACTGATATTTATTAACAAAATATTAGTAACACGGATATTTAATGTATGTCACTAATATTACAATACAAATCTGATATTAGTATTAAAGGAGAGGTACATGCTAATGCTTATTTTCTGACAGACTGGACAGGTGTTTTTTTTGCCCTTACTGTTCGCCACCAGCGAGACTGATGGGCCGGTACAAATCACCGTCGGCCGCAGCGAAAATCGCGGCACCCAACACTTTGCTGTGACCAATCGCGCAGTCCCTAGGAAACCGCATCAGCTGTGAATTACCACCGCGTCTGACCTCCCAGGCAAACAAGCAATAGACATTGGACGCCAATATACAAAAATATCAGTCGGTTTGCCCAAAAAAATCGCCTTGTGTATACCCAGCCTTACTTCCAGGACTGATAGTATAAGTAGTAATCAGCATTGATTTATATACATAGATCTGATCAGACTAACTTGCTTGGTTTTTATAAAGCGGTGAGTAAAATATTTAGATTCTGGAATAGCATTGAATATATTGAATATATGTGGCAGTCACTGTGGGCAACTAGTATGTGGCAGTCACTGTGGGCAACTAATATGTGCCAGTCATGGTGGGTAACATATTTAAAAGTCTCTGTTCAGGGGCACATATATTACTACCCTCCATGGAGCATATATGTCAGCCATCCAGTTCACCAGCCACTGCTAGGTCAGCGCTCTAGTTCACCAGCCATTTCTAGGTCAGTGCACCAACCCACAAGAAGATATAGAGGGCATCTTTAAAAAGTTTGCTTCAGGTTACAAAAGGTCTAGATGTGCCCTGGGGGAATGAAGGAACTTGACTATACAGACAAGTTAGGGCTGTTTACATTGGAGAAGCAATGATTGTGCAGGGATATAATCACTTTATATAAATATATGTCCAATGGGACAATATGACCAATAGATATTTTCAGAGGACTCTTGGACATCTTTTAAGATTAAAAGAAAGGAAGTTTTATCTTCAAAAACAGTACAACTGTCTTCCAACAGATGTGGTAATGGCAAGTTCATTGAATAGCACAAAAAGTGGTCTGGATAAGTTTCCAAAAATAAAACATATTGAGAATTACTGGTATTACATATAATTTACATATAGTTTCCCAGTCAGTTTTTTTTGCCTTCCTCTTGATCAACTGTTAGGAACGGTTAATGAGTAGGCTATAAAGGTTGGACGAAATGGACGTAGGATGTGATTAATAAGTAGGCTATAAAGGTTGTACTAGATGGACGTAGGATGTGATTATTGAGTAGGCTATAAAGGTTGGACTAGATGGATGTAAGATGTGATTAATGAGTAGGCTATAAAGGTTGGACTAGATGGATGTAAGATGTGATTATTGAGTAGGCTATAAAGGTTGGACTAGATGGACATAAGATGTGATGGGTCAGAAGTTACAGCAAGGTTTCCGGTTGTGAAAGTTATTAAAGCTACAAAGGCAGCTTGTTTGTTGGGATCTAACAAAATGGCCTTGGCCAGAAAGTATGGGAAATCTGGAAATCAACTTTAAAAAAAATAATCCTTTCATGTTCTATTTACTATTTTCCGTAATTTACTTTTTTTTAATTATCTAAAGGATCCATCATAATTATGCATATAAACTATTGAACATGACTATTGTAATTACAGAACTCTTCTTATTTTTTTAGTCTTGTACTTTAGCAGCCATTGTTCTCTGTCTCACTATGAGAACATCTACTGGGAATGGAACCATCTGGCTTCAAGTACTGGAAACTCGGAAAGGTTTTTAAGGAATAAAGAAATGTTAACGTTCCCCTATCAGAGAACTGTGGTGTCTTCATTTCCATATTCATTATGGTCTAGGTTAAACAAGTCTTTCTAGCAAAGTCCTAGGGCAACATTGAGGTTTTCAGTGCAAGCAAATTGAGACATCTCCTCTTTCAACGTGCCCATTAAGGCCCCCAAAAAGAATGCACTGGGTGTAGTATCATTGGTGGGATCTTTACCAATATATAATCTTATTCAGGTGTTTAACATCCTCCATATGTAACCTATAGTTGAGCTGTCAGACCTCTCCATGATAAGTCACCGCTGCATGAAATATTCATATTTAATTTACATCTATGTCTGTCTTTTCCCCCTTCTTCTCTTTAACATTGATGAAGACCTTCAAGGCCAAGATGATGTGAACCACTGAATAAATTAATGTCAGAATTAGGGGAAATGATTAGCAAACTCGTACTTAATCCCCTTGCAACTTGGCCTATTGTACATCACGAGAAATAGAACTATCGATAGCTTAGGCTGATGGATTTATTTTCATTAATGTGTGTTGTTCTGTGTTCCTGACACTAGGGGGTGCCAGGACACTTCTCTGAAAAGCAGTTAAGTAGCTGTCACAATAAAATCGAATTCATTTTCCACCAAATCACACAATAAAAATGAGAATAAGATAAGTTGTGGAGAAACCGTCATTTTTATAAATGTCAGGGAGACAATTAAGAGTTTTACAAATTCCGTCTCAGAAACGCACAAAAAACAAACAAACAAAAGAATCCCCAGTATTTAAAAATGAAATGGCACTAGTGAATGAGAGACAAGCGCACTAGCAATAAAGAGTACTCACGGGGGGATTGAAGCACTAAGCATGCTGGGATTGCGGCTGAAAATAATTCCATGTAACCTAGTCAATACCGGTTTCTACTTTTGCCTTCATACTACCCTAACTAATAGATTCTTTAAAGGACAACTATAGTATTGGTAATACTTTAAAAAATAAAACTGTATTAATTAAAAGTACCTTAGGCAGGGAGGTAGGACTGAACATTGCCTCCAGTTTTCTGTATTAGCAGGTTGGCAGCACACCGAACTTCACTACAGGGAGCTCAGATTCACATCTGCCAGGCCATCTCCCTGCTTCAGGTCTACTAGAGTGTCTGGGACCCAGACCAGGTAGAGGTAAACCGAACTCTCCCAATGGGCCAGATGCAGATATTTGTGGGGTAGGAATACTGAATTGTACCTACCTGCCTAGGGTACTTTCTATTTATGAAAGTAAATATTTAAAGTATAGTTTCCCTTAAAGCCCAAGAGAAAAGGGCCCGAAAGTCATAACCGAACAATAGCTGGAGAGCTGCCAACTAGAAATTCCTGGTTTACATCGGTTTACGTTTATCCATCTTGGGATATCAGTATTTAAGCAATACCGCGTTTCTGTCTTAATCCTTCAGAGCAAGTGGTTTTGACACATTTACCCAGAAATCATTGCTACTTTCCTATTTTTTGCTATTTTGTCCCATTGCCCTATATATAGTGTTATGTAGACAGATTGCATTATGGGTTAATGGGTGATGTAGGGCACTAGCCTATTACTGGTATTTATTTTGTTACATATTAGGTCAATAAAAAGCCAATGTCAATTCCAATGCCGCATATTTATTTCCACTTGCTTTGTGTTAAAGACCTGAAATTCACTTTCATTGAATTGTTCTCAATGCCGGTAAGTCCAACTATTACCATCTTAAAGGAGAACTACAGAATGGTCAAAGTTTTTTCAAAAACATTAAAACAAAAAAGTACCCGGGGCAAGGAGGAAGGATTGGTACTTTCTACCTCCTATTATTATTTCTATGAGGGGTGACAACATGAAAAAAACCCTGCTTCTGCCAGGCTTCCCAAGTGATTCAGCACTATCTTTAATACAGGAATGTCCAGGGCAATAACCTGGCAGATGAAAACTGTATCTGCTGGTGCTCCTCAACAAAACAATATTAGGAGGTAGGAATAACCAACCCTACCTTCCTGCCCCCTTTCAAACAAGTCCATCAATTGCAATGTGTTATCTCTTTGTCGTAAGCACATGATAACCTCATACTACATGACCGCCACAGGAACTGGAAGGGTGTTTGGCGTTTGTGGTGCTTATGGAATCATCCTATAGGTGGAGCAGTATAAATACAGAGTTTGTTGCTTTTTAAGTTATTCTACTTCAGGTGCAGTGTTGACTGATCCACATTCCATTGAGCCAGAAGGAAAGGCCTCAGTGCCACTTTAACGAAAAAACTCCTATAAATATTTTTAGCACTGGCTATTCATTAGCCAATAACCTGTCCTTTCAGCTGTAGTTCTGTGCACAACAAAGGATCCAACAAGCACTAGATGTAAATTACAAGTCAATTGTACTCTTTTAACGCCAGGTTAATATTCATTTTATTTTTTAACGCCCAGAAAGTGTCGTATAAAATGTTATCTTCCTCCCTGTTTTTTCATACGAAGATACATCTCAGTGAAGTCAGTAAAATTATTTTACAGCAGGACCTGCATTTATTTCTTAACTCCTCCTCCTCTTTTTTTCTGGATTTCAGGCATGCTCAATTTGCTTCACTAAGGGAGAGAGAAGTTTCTAAGAACTAAGAGGCTATTTGGCCAACCTACCTAGATCAAACCATTTTGCACTCAATGATTCCAATCATCACTGCTATTCACAAAACCTGTTTCTCAAGTCAATTAAAAAAACAAATAACAACAACAAAAAAAAGATCAGGAGCCCCATCAAAATAATGTCTAATATTTGATTGGCTGTATGCACAGAGAAATAGTATGCAGATGCAAAGGACATGAGCATGCAGGTTTGCTCAAATATACCTACATTGTGTATGGAGGGACTTTGTAGACAAACTCCCCCCTTTTCCAGAATGAATCCAGTACCTGATTACTGGCTGAACCAGGATCCCATTATATTACACAGGGAAATGTAGGGGCTCTATGCTTGTCAAAGGACTTGACAGAATAAGTCTGGCTACTAATTGGCTTGATGTACCAGGTGAGACAGGAACCTCTCTGCGGGGAAGTTATCTGGGCATCTGTCGGCGATGATTTAAGGTTGTTGATGGGAAAATGAAAACAGATTTTGATACATAAATAGGCCCATTTGTTTCTTTATTGGACGCGTGCCCCTGAGATGGCTCTGGCTTTGTGTTCTCACAGAGGGAAGATTATAGTTTGGCTTTACACACAACAGGAATTCCATTCTCAGCCTGTGAAGTAAATGCCAACTCACATACTATCTATAACCAAGACACGATGCAGGTATATCAGCATTAGAAGCTGTAATCCAGTGTGGAATCTCCAGTATTGCATCCTATAGTTAGAAATGCTCACAGAGAATGATGGGCCTTGTAATAGACTATACTTTTACATTGCTGTAACCCAACAGGATGATGGGAACCATTTTTTAAGGCTGAATAACAGTGTAGGAAATGAGGTCACTGGTATGCTGTGATGTCACAGTGTCTACTGAACACTGGATTGGTACGTGCAATTTTAAAAACACATTTTTCTTTTAATTCTAGTCTAGAAATTGACAATTATAATGGGTCTCACAAAACATACTATACATCATTTTAAAGGGTATCTAAAATCTATTGTTTTTAAATTGCAACAAGCCCCAAACGAACAGCCGTTTTGGCCGACAAAGTTCCCATACACAGCACGATTATCATCCAAAACGGCCGGGCATATACATCGCGCGTACCTGTAATGTAACAATATACACACCTCAGAGAGTACAACTTACATATATTTCATTTAGATTAAATTGGGGCAGTTTACATACCCTTTAATCAGTATTTTATAGGCTACAAGTCAAAAAAATGTGTTTTGAACATTATCCTTGAAGTAGTTATCCTTGAAGTAGTTATCCTTGAAGTAGTTATCCTTGAAGTAGTTATCCTCGAAGTAGTTATCCTCGAAGTATGGTGTTTTTTTTGTTATAGGCCTGAACTAGAAATGTTTAACACTTTTTTTTTATCTTCCAAACCTACTATTTTATCACCTCACTCGCTAGCATGCACTCCGATCCCCCATAAAAGCGCAAGCTAGATCTGGCCACGATAGGTGCACCGCGATCCGCTTTTCGTCGCACGTGCGATCACCATTTTTTTGCAAACCACATGTGCTCTGATAGAGCATCGTTGTGCAGATGGCAGCACAAGTGGACGGCAAAGCATAAGAACACGCGCGCCTTTCCCATGCTTGTCTGGCCTTAGCCTAAAATATGGATGATTAAAATTTCCCAAAACCAGTTTAGTGCTGTACTCTCAGTAACACCAGTGACAAATTGATAAAATAAAGTGTTTTAGTCTTTCCTTGGAACAAAATATAGTTTACAGCAATCTTCCAGTTTAAATTGGAGGGGAGTCAACTCTGCATTATCGCTTTTAAGACACATACTGGCTTTCAGCTCCAGTCGCATGAGTGAACAATTTAGAACGTGGCCCAGTGTGAAGCATCACGGATTGTATGTGTTAAAATCTCTATCACAAACGACAGCTACTTCTTCTCAAGGTGCCTGGGGAGGTTTTTTTATTGTGTTATCCAGCGATCAGGTGGTCGTATAAGAATTGTTTAAAAATGAAGGAATATAAAGAAATGTGATCCAAACAACTTGTTGGAAACTTACATTATTGGGAATAATATTCTACAGCAGGTGCCACCAGACATTAAAGGTAAAGTTCAACAGAAAGTAACATTATTGTTTAAATTATTCATATTACGTATTATAGCCCAGTAAGGCTGGGTACACACCGTGACGGACGACAAAAAAATGCTCTCCAAAAATGAACCGCAGTGCAGGACATGTAGCCATCCCCACTGCAAATCTTACGCATAAGGGATCACAAGTGCAATCGTTAGAGAGCAAGAAATCGTGCTGGTGTGGCCTGGCCCTAAGGGCTAGGCCACACTAGCGCGTTTGCGCACACGTTTTGTGCTCACGATTTTCAGTAAAATGGAAATCGCGGGAACACGAAAATTCCCGTTCGCGTTTTGGTAACACATGAGTTCACCATTTTTGGTGCATTAACACATGCGTTTCCATAACGGAAAAATCATATGTGCAAAATGCACGAGAACCACGTGCACAATCGCATGCGATAGCGCTTGCGGTTGTGTGCGCGATTTGGTGCGTTGAAGTGTGGCCTTGGCCTAATTCTACATATAATCTTCAAATTGATAAAAAGTTTGCTTTGCCTTGTGGTCAGGAGTGAGCTGCCACATTAAGGCCTTACAATGGGCATTTTAATTAGAATGCTCTTAATAGTTATTTTTAAAAGGCAAGATGAAAGACTAACCTGAAATACTGCCTGGTGTTCTGTTTCTGCTTCCTGGTTATTCTTGTCAGCAGCTATCAGTCATAGTCATTGGCAACCCCCAAAATCTCAACCTCGCAACTCGCAAGGTTTATAAATTCCAAAGATGCTGCTAACAATACTTACCCAGCCTTCTTTCCCCTGGCTTACTTCTGCTTGCTTCCGTACCTTTTCTGTGCACGAAAGCAAGTAAAAGGGGCCGGGCTGGCAGCATCTCCTGTGATTGGCTGAGACGCAATGTACGGCCCCTTTTAATTGCTTCCATGCACGGAAGGAAGCAGTTGCACGCCGGGCAAAGAAGGCTGGGTAAGAACTGTTAGAAGCATCTTGGAATTTATAAACCTCGCAAGGTCGAGGTTTTTGGAGGTTGCCAACGAAATATAAAAAGTTTTTTGGGGGGTGGACATACCTTTTAAAAAGCTCGGAGAGATTGTAGAGGAGATGGAAACATTTTGAGAGGCAGAATAAAGGGAAGAGCATTACAGATTAGCTCTACATCTCTCATCTTTCTAACTATTATGGTTTTAAGTTTTGGGGGTGATTTGCCTATATATTTTCCATTCGAGGAATGAACATGCCCTTTAAACTCACTGGCAGTTGGGCGGATAAAAATACTTAAAGGGCAAGTCCAGCCCCAAAATGAAAACTTACATACAGGTAAGTCAACCCCCAAAACCCTAAACGGTAATAGTTTGAAATCTGAACTATGAAAGTCTAACCTGAAATCCTGCACAATGTCCTGTTGCCCCTGTTTCTGCTTCCTGGTTCTTACAGTTAGTAACTGTCAGTTATGGATTTGACAGTTGACATCACAGCCAATGATTGAATGATTTATCCCCTGTCTGCCTCTTCTGGGCATGCCCAGGCTCAGTACAGGCTCAGTACAGGTTTCTAAATTGCTCAGTTTCCATGAGGCATCCAGAAGCATAGCAGGCATACAGTAATGAATTCATAGGATTAACTATGATATATCAACATATTTTAAAGAGGCCGTTCTTTCTAAGAGATGTTCTTATGAGGGCGGAGTTGCCCTTTAAGGTGGCCATACATATATACAATTTCACTTACCCAACCGAGCATTCGATCGATCCTGCCGGAACCACGTCTCCTGTTCTTCTATGCGACCAACATGCGATCGCAAAATCCGGCAGGATCAATCGAATGTCGCGGGAGCGCTTGGTCGGGTAAGTAAAATCGAATATATACCTTTAGACAAGACCATAACAGACACTATTAGGGGACTGAACTTTCCCTTTAAGTACTATAAATGGATGACATTACAAATATATAAGGAATGAAATACATATATACATTCTGTTGGAAAATCATTACCAAGAGAAGGGTCCTGGGTCCAGGATTTTCCTGGTTAAGGAGTCTGGTCCAATTATTTGAGCTGGATCACACAATATTGTTCTCTCTAGAATTACTACTTTTCCAGTATTTGGATCTAACTGTCATTACTGGCAAATGGTTCTAACTGGATGAGAATGAGGCCCTTACTTATCTGCTGTAAGTCACAATCTGCTCTGACATGTACTGGGCTCCGTTCTAATGCACACATTAAAACCAAGACCATGAAGAAGACCAGTAGACTGTGTTAGGGATGACTTCATCCCCTTAAACTTCTAAAGATTCACTGAGCAGATCTTGAATTAATTGAAAGAACTTTGATCAGTTCACTGGCATTCAGAATTACTGGGCAGAAGAAATCACAGTTGAATGACTTACTTAATTGGTAATGGTGAATAAACTTTAAATCAGCCCATTAAGTCATTGTCAGAATATCTTGTAGCTAATTTACTGGAAGGGGGTTACATAGCCTCCAACATTCCCCTTTAATAGTTACACTTATAGAAACAGCGCAAATGCAGAACTGCAGGGGGAGGACAATGAAGTGAACCTGATCTTAGCACAACTCTGTGTAAAGTATTTTTCAATAGTGTACCTATTTAAAGGGGAATGTTGGAGGGTATGAAACAACATAGTACAGAGCTGCAGGGGGAGGACAATGAAGTGAACCTGATCTTAACACAACTCTGTGTAATGTATTTCTCAATAGTGTACCTATTTAAATGGGAATGTTGGAGGGTATGAAACAACATAGTACAGAGCTGCAAGGGGAGGATAATAAATTGAACCTGATCTTAGCACAGCTCTGTGCAATGTATTTCTCAATAGTGTACCTATTTAAAGGGGAATGTTGGAGGGTATGTAACAACATAGTACAGAGCTGCAGGGGAGGATAATGAAGTGAACCTGATCTTAGCACAGCTCTGTGTAATGTATTTCTTAATTGAGTTCCTATTTAAAGGTGAATGTTGGGGGATATGCCTTCACTGACCCTAATTTCTCTATAACATAATATTTCCCACACTTCCAACCATTAGAGAACTATACTGTAAATGTGCCAGGTGCCCCTGAACACTCTACATGTGTAAAGTTGGCCTCTATGTGTTTTGGCTACGCCTTCATAGCCCCAGCTGCAGTGCATTAGGTATCGTTAATGATTACTTAGAAGTCTCCACATCTGAATAGCTAAATGCCAAACTTTAAGCTAAAAGTGTCTGTTTTAGAGAGAATCTGGTAGGGATCCAGCCTCTCCTCTGGACTTTAGATAAACCTTAAGGGACCACCAAGGAAGGGTAGAAAATCAATACTCCATGGCTTGCTGTAATACAAGGTCCTTGTATCATTGGTAGACATGTGCAAACAATAACCCATATCCCTGTACTATTCCCACTAATTTAGATAGTTCTTTTAAAAATATGTTCGTTTACCAGTTAAATGAATCACAGATACAGAAATACCAGATACACCCAGATTCATAAATGTTCCCGAGTGGATTTCACTCCTATTTAATGCCAGTGACATAGATATATAATGCAGATGTGATCTGAATTTTATAGGGTTGACGATTGATTGAGTGTTTTTTTTGATTTAGTGCACATAACACTAAATTCAGTTCAAAAATCATCTGTATATTAAGCGATGTGCACTTTATGGCTTTTTTGCCCTCCCCTTACGTTAAGAACTTTAAATACCATGTTAGTCTGCAAACAGAGGCACTTCGGGTTATTACACACTTTAAGTGCCTAATCTGGACAAAAGTGCTGTAAACAGTACTTCTCCAACCAAAATGGACATTGAGCGCTACAGCTATATCTGTTGTATTCAATTAGATCAACTGGACTTGAAGTTTAGTTCTTGAAGACGTTTCGCTAGTCATCCGACTGGCTTTCTCAATTCAGAATGACTTGTACAAGAATCTGTGGCAATTATGTACCCTGGAAAGTCCCAATTAGCATATCACAGCCAGGTGTTAAGGGCGTGATTGGATAGTGGCTAAGAGGTGTTATAGGAACGCCCAGAGTAAGGTGTCAAAACAGTATTGTACATGGCAGACAGTTGGTGTCGAACCCCCCCACCATATGATACCTGGGTTAAATCCACCAGAAGGAAGTACAAGCTTTCACAGGACACATAATGTGGTAGACCAAAACATCAAATTTACAAGGGAAGAGGTACAAAACAACAAACTGGCTTTCTTGGACTGCTTGGTAGAAGTTAAGGAAAATGGTAAACTGGAAGTAGAGGTTTACAGAAAACCAACACACACAGATCAGTATTTGATGTTTGACTCTCACCACCCTTTAGATCACAAGCTGGGTGTCATCGGAACCCTGCAACACAGAGCCGAGAACATCCCCACTAGCACAGAGGGGAAGGCTAAAGAAATGAAACATCTCAGAGGAGCCCTTAAAACTTGTGGATATCCAGACTGGGCCTTTGTCAAAAGAAGTAGAAGGAAAGAAAAGAACACAAATACCAACAGTGAAGGAGAAGGAGCAGAAGGTGACAGCCTGTATAGGCTGGGGAAATGTCAAATTTTGTTATGTTTTATTGGATAAAAGGTTTGGGGGGCTGGGAGAAGGGAGCCTTTAAAAGATTGGATATGCAACATTGTTGCCTTCCCATTAGCTAGAGAAAAGAGCTACCCTACCCTCCCGCCTGTACCCTAAGCTAGCTTAGGTTATAAGCATTATTGTCACAGCGGTACAGTAGATACGCATTTCCAGTTTCTTAGCCTCAGTATTATATAATATGTTTTAAGGTTGAATGTGGTGAGTTAAGCTGAGAGCAAGGGGCAGCCTGGGGCTAACGGCGCAGACCAGCCTCGACCCTGTCAGCAGGAGACTCCTGGTTTTTCGGTGGTTCATTTGTGCCGGTTGCTTGGCAGCCGCTGGCACAACTTGTTATGAATTAAATGTTTTAAAATGTTTTTAATAAAGCTGTGGCCACAATTTTATTATCCAACAAAATGGTTGTGTATCTTATTCAATTAGGATAGTGGGGGGCCTCAGCAAGATAAAGGATGGTTTAAAGCAGTCATGTAAACCCACCCTTAGGTATGTTACTCTGTGGCCAAGAACATGGCCATCCCATATGTAGCAGGGGTCTCAGAGAAATTAAGAAGAATTTTCAAAAAACACCGTATCCCTGTCTGCTTTAAACCGAACAACACACTGAGGCAGCAATTGGTACATCCGAAAGACCCAATACCTTAACACAAGAAAAGCGACATCATATATGCAGTGCAGTGCAGTGAAGAATGCTCTGATTTGTATGTGGGGGAGACCAAACAGCAACTGCATCAACGTATGGCCCAGCACAGAAGAGCCAATTCCTCGGGTCAGGACTCAGCCGTGTACCTGCATCTTAAGGATAAAGGACATACCTTTGAAGATTGTAATGTTAACATATTGGCAAAGGAACGTAACTGGTTCAAGAGAGGTGTCAAGGAGGCCATTTATGTGAAAATAAAGAAACTAAGCCTGAATAGAGGTGGGGGGTTCGACACCAACTGTCTTCCATGTACAATGCTGTTTTGACACCTTACCCTGGGCGTTCCTATAACACCTCTTAGCCACTATCACGCCCTTAACACCTGGCGGTGATATGCTAATTGGGATTTTCCAGGGTACATAATTGCCACAGATTCTTGTATAAGTCATTCTGAATTGAGAAAGCCAGTCGGATGACTAGCGAAACGTCTTCAAGAACTAAACTTCAAGTCCAGTTGATATAATTGAATACAACAGATATACCATGACCTGGATGAATGAGAACCTTCACAAGCAGCACTACAGCTAGTTTCCATCCAATCTGTGCTTTTATTGTATCTAATTGTGATATTTGTTGTATCAAGTTGTGGCATTGTTATTTGTATTATATGTTAGGAATAAAGGTATCTATTGAACCTTTACATTACATTATTGTCTCCTTATAGTATTATTTGTTTCATTGTAATTTTGGTGAGGTTATTTATGCATTTATGGTAAGGTGCAGATTAGGAGTGCACTTTTAGGTTTGGTAAACACCAGCAGATATTTTCGGCCGACCGACCGATTCACAACATTTTTGGCCGTTCGCCCGAAAATGTCAGCTAGTGTGGGGTGGGCGACCGCAAGCGACCTAAATCGTCCGTTCATCCAGATCTGTAGAGATCCAGAGGGTGGGAGGGAAGGGGGGAAAGAGCTCCCCTGTGCATGTCAGAGTCCAGATTCAGAGAGGACAAGGAAGAAGCAGGGACCAGATGACACACAGACAGCTCCTTCTCTTCAGTTTCCTGGACTTTGGACAGACACTGCAGGAGAACTATGAGGAGCAGAGGGATGAGGTAAGGATTTTTTATATTACAGTGTGGCCAGTAGTGAGTTAAATTTTAGTTTTTGGGGTGGACATGCCCTTTTAGTAAGGTTCAGTTTAAGGTACCAGTGCGCAATACAGGAGAATATGGTATGGAGACACTCAGAGATGTGTGACTGAAAGTGTGGAAAAATAAATGTAGGTATCATCAGCCTGTTGGTGATACTTAAAACCAAATGGGAGATCATATAGAGGAAGAACAACAAGGATCCAAGGACAGAGCCCTGCGGCACCCTAAGGGCTAGGCAACACTAGCGCGATTTTCGTGCGTTTGCACTGCGTTTTGCACTTGCGATTGTGGCCGCAATTTTTGATAAAATGGAAAATGTTTCTTTTGTATCCCCCTATTTTTCTTTTTAATGCAACTCACTAGCTAAGTGGTATAGCACAACCACATTTCAGTACAAAATCATTTCAACATTACCCAACGTTCATCAACATAAAGCCACAGACATTAGACCCCTGTGGTCACATGAAATTAGTTATGTTTGTACCAGACATTGGACAAAACAGAATAAACTATTACTATCTCACAACAGTGAATCTCAATATCCCAGTAGCTCCCAGCATCTGAACTAAAGCTATGAGCAAGCACAGAAACTAGATTAGCCTGTAACAGTAGAGCAACCTTATGGAGGTAGCCAATATGCAATTAGAATTGTTTGTGCACTAGAATTCTATTTTTTGCATATTTTATATTTTTGTTCTCTAGTTGCACTTTAATGTACAACAACCCAATTTTCTATATATTGTGTGTTACATTGAAGGTTTGACCAAGCCTTCTGGGTAATTAATACTCCACCCAGAGTTAGGTCATGTGCTCGTTTGAGCAAAGTACTTTAAACAGAGAGTCAGCTTCAAGCACCCAAGCCACACAGGAGAAGCTGTCAGCTCATGTAGCCAAAAAGGCAAGTACCAGTAGGTTAGGACCCAGTTAAAGAAACATCCTTGACGCGGTGACTGGGCTTAAAATAATTTGGCCAACTTATTGAACTAATTGCTTTTATTTATCCAGGGTTTAGCAGACTGTTTGTAGTAGCAACCTTATGGGGGTAGCCAATATGCAATTAGGATTGTTTGTGCACTAGAATTCTGTTTTTTGTAGCTAACAGTAGATTACACCAAGGCCAAAACAACCTGCCAGAGAATGTTCCGTCCTATCATCTAAATGATGACTTCAGTACAAGAGAAACCCTCATAAACCAAACAGTGGGTTACAAGAATAAATTATACATACATACATACATATTGTCGTTCATATTTTCCACAAGAGAAAAACATCATCAGCCCACACTATGTTCAGGAAGAACCATCAGATGACTGCAACTCCAAAAAGAAAGGGCAAGGTTTACACCACGCAACACACATTATTGTGCAAATATCTTTCTATGCATTTTTTTCAGTTTGTTAAAAAGACCCCTGGATTGTTGCCTTATCTTCCATAAGAAACACTTACCTTTGTATCTGGATTACCTTTCTCCAAAGAGCTGGTCAATAAACTTGGAATAGGGGCAGCTAGGCTGGTGACTGAGAGAACAAGGGAGATGCCCATTCCCAGCTCCCTAGCTACAAGTTAAAATCTTAGGCTGGGTACATACGAGGGGACTATTTACCCCGACCAATCATTCGTTTCGAGTGAGAGCTCAGCTGGGGCATATGTCTATCTGTGGTGGCAATAGTGGCCGCGGCTGACAAGTCCCATTTACCGACAAGTCCCATTGCCCGTTCGTCCGATCCGGTCGCAGCTGCAGACGAAAACAGCAGATTTTTCATCCCAACCGACCGATACATGGAAGTATCAGTCGATTGGCTTGAAAAATCTGACTGTGTGTACCCAGCCTTAAAGTTCCAACTTTTGGAATATTAAAGGCAGCAATTCAGGGTTGTGGGTTGCTGATTAACCTCCCCTATGCTTTAAAAGACAACAATAATGTAGCAAAGTAGAGTAACAAGGCGGAGGACCTAAACTGCTAGGTCCTTACCTTCAATCGTTAGCAATCTTTGCCATTTCAGTTGCCCGCCTCCATTTGAGAAGCTCATCTTCCTATTGGTCGAGTCCCAGACTCAGCATGGGAGTAGAGCTAGACCAGAGTGGAGTTTCCCAAGGTAGATTGACAGCAATCAAAGGTAAGCCCAGGGTTGGAGACCTAGCTCTTTACTTTCTCACCCTGGGTATATTTGGGATGGGGGGAATAGTACAGTATAGCTGCCCTTAGTTCTCTTTAAATAGTGTGACCATAACATCCTAGAGCAAAGTTACACATTAAGCATTTCCGATAGCTGCTGTGTGCGTCACTGTCTCATATGTATAAAGTATATATTATATTATATATATATATTTGAAACACGTTAGAGTTAGAAACCAGTCATCTTTATAAGCCCATTTTGTATTTTCTCTCCAGTTCCTTTTTAAATAACATTCATGTTTCAATTAAATGGAGAGACTGGTACAAAGCGAGTGTTACAGCGCTTGGTTAATTACAAGAACATTCAATTGAGCCTTTCATACAATTATGCAACTAGGGCTTTTCATGCATAAAATGCGCACATAACACAATGTTCAGGTTAAAGGATCTGGCGGTAGATGTGCTGTCTTGTTCCATAAACGAGCACATCCCAGTGAAAAGCTGAGATGAACATTAACGCTATAAAAACGTCAGAACTATATAACTAGTGCAGGAATCTGCAAATAACAGTATGTCTTGCTGGCAGGATTACAATCAGTTAGAGAGAACAGAGCCAGCAGCATTAAACCAGGTGATATTCCCTTAACGGAGCCATAATCACTACCGAGCTGTGCAGACTTGGTTAAAATGTTCTACATACACAAAACCTCCACCAATAATGATATTGTACAATAACAATGTGCAGTACAATAATAAGGCCATAAAAGGGAAAACCATATTCTAAAAGGGAGGACTAAGCAAAATAAACATTATCTTGTTTTACAGGTGCAATGTTACAGCTCCTCGAGCTAAGATAACAGGGTTATTCACTAAAAGTTCTAATTGTTTAAAATGGTGTTAATTTTGCCCCGACCAATCAGATGTTGGCTTTCAAATGTTAAATAATTTCTGATTGGTTGGGGCAAAATTAGCACCATTTTTAATTATAAGAACTTTTATTGAATCTCGCTGAAACTTTTAATGTGCCTTTCCAATCCCCAGGAATTATCTCAATACACACAATTCCTGCAGGTTTGATTCAGCCTTTAAGGGTGATTAAAGTAAAAAACCACACATCCTCCTAGTTAACTCAGAAAGTGAACTATTCCTTTTTTGCATTAATTGAAGAACGGGGGGGGGGGCTATAGTTTAGTTAAAGCCGGAAGTAGTCAGGATCTGTTAGAAGAGCCAGCAGTGGATCATGCTCATGGGTAAGTTCACTATGTTCATTCCTGGATCCTGTTATATTGAAGAACGCGAGGTAAGGCATAGCTCCTTTAACAACCCCCCCCCAAACCAACACAACCCCCCCCCCTCGTTCTTTAATTAATGCAAAAAAGGATATGTTCATTTTTTGAGTGAACCTAATTTTAACGCTGTATCCAGGTTGAAGAGCTGGAACATAGAAAATGTAAATAGATCAACAGTTCCAATGCACTCTTGTCCAACTTGTAGGTGCTCACTCCTCTGGTATCCTACCCTCCATGGATAGAATATTCAGAAGAAACAAACTGAGGGTCACACTCCAAAATCAAATAAATCAACGGGCACACTTGTACTTTCATATGTGACTGAAATCAAGAATACACAATGTTTCGGGGGGTAATAGGTGCCCCCTTCTTCAGGTGATGAAGACCTATTACCCCCGAAACATTGTGTATTCTTAAAGTTGGTCACATATTAAAGTATTTATTTGCTTTTGGAGTGTGACCCTCAGTTTGTTTTCACATAGAAAATCTACATTCTAGGTACCCTGCTGCTTCAGTCTGGACCTGTCCCTTCCTTGTGGCTGCTGATTCATCCGATGCTCTTCCAATGGGGGGGGCACATGCTTCAATGGGGACAGGACAGAGCAAAAAGACCACCTAGAAAGTTAGTTAGAAAGTTTTCTTAGTGCAAGCTGTTCCTCCAGGGGTAATAATCCTCATGTCCCAATTTGGTATCACAATTAGATTGTGTTGTATATCGTACAGTGATTGGTCCAATATTTCATTAATTCTACATGCTGGAAAATTTTAATTGGACTGATGCCAATCATACAAAAAATCCCTTTGCTCTGCTGCTCCTTCTTATATTTCTTATTTCCCCCTCTCTCTAAGTCAAGAAACACCAATAAACAAGTTTAAATCTAACCTATCATCTTATCTCTCTGAGCACAGCACAGCATGGGACTGTTGACACTGCACCAGTTATTACTTTAGCACTTTCACCCTTTCCTATGCATCTGTATATTACCCACCTAAGTAGATTGTAAGCTCTATGGGGCAGGGACCTCTTTCCTCATGTTACAAGCACTTGTATATTTGATGATGCTCATACTTATTCATATATTTATGTATTTAATTTGGCTTGAAGAGCCAAATTACTTTCTTTCTATTTCTTCTTCCATTTTATTTTTCCATTTTTTTGGACTGTATCTCCTCCCACAGTTTTTGAGCTAGAGACATGAAATTCAGTACAGATGTGCAGGGCATATAGAAGTGTGCTATTACATAACTAAGGAATCCGCTGAAGCATTACAGCGTTATCTGAGAATTTCCCATAGACTATAATGGTAACAATCCTCAACTGTGGATACTTCGAGGTTTAAAGGACAACTCCACCCTCATAAGAACATCTTTTAGAAAGAATGGTCTCTTTAAAATATGTTGATATATCATACTTTATCCTATGAAATCATTACTGTATGCCTGCTATGCTTCTGGATGCCTCATGGAAACTCAGCAATTTAGAAACCTGTACTGAGCCTGTACTGAGTCTGGGCATGCTCAGAAGAGGCAGATAGGAGATTAACATTCAGTCATTGGCTGTGATGTCAACTGTCAAATCCATAACTGACAGTTGATAGCTGGAAGAACCGGGAAGCAGAAACGGGGAAACAGGACATTGTGCAGGATTTCATGTTAGACTTATATATTTCAGATTTCAAACTATTACCATTTAGTGTTTTGGGGGGTGATTTACCCGTATGTAAGCTTTCATTTTGGGGCTGGACTTTCCCTTTAAGGGTCATGAGATCAAAACAGTAAATGCTGATACCCCCAACCTCCCACACAGACACAGGTACACCCACCTACTGACCTACCCCTCAAGTACTGTGGCAGTCATACTTAAAGGGTAACTAAAGTAAAAAAAAACTAATTTTGACCAATCATCAAAAAAGTTTGTTTTTTTAACCCCCAACCTGACACAGGTACACACCCCTACTGACCTACCCTTCCATTTCCGTGGAAGCCATACTTGGATCAATAATGAAAAAAGTTTGTTTTTTTAACTTCCAACACACACCAACTGAGCTACCCATTTATTCATGTGGCAACCATAATTAAAGGGTAAGTAAAAAAAACAACAATGTCCTCAACATTGCCATTATTGAGTTTTAAAATCTGCAGCACAAACACACACATTACCTTCCAAAAGCGGCTTTTCAAGCCAAATTCAAAGTTTATACTTTATTTATTGTCCCCCTTTATAATATTGTACAGCGCTGCATCCCCAAGTGGCGCTATATAAATAAACATATACATACATACATACGTTTGGGTGTATGGTGTGCTGAACCATTCTGTCATTTATAGGGTCATGTTTGGAAAAAGATAATATTAAAACAAAGACAATTCAATTGGCAATAAAGGGTGTAGTGGTAGACAGACATGTTAGCAGAAGGCAAACACATGCACAGTGCATGAAAAAAGAGGCGAGTAAAGGCCAATAAATATCCAAAGAAGACCTGGTCCAGTAACATAAATAAAAGGTGCAAAAATCTGTAACAATTAATCAGATTTAATCTCACTGCAGTAACCAAGTAAAAAGCTAACATTCGATTGGCTGCTGCAAATAAATCAAGCCTCTGCTCCTCCAATTGCATAGGCCCCATAATGTGATAAGTAATAATGTGGTTTATCATTGATACTTACGGGCTCAACAAACTCAAACTTCTTCTTTTCTTGAACTTCTTGCACTTTGAATATGTATTCCAGGGAGGCATCTGAAAAGTTCTGGTGTTCCCGGTCTATTAATGAGTCAGCCTGGAAGAAAGAACATTTGCATGAAATATAAACACCTGGTTTAATAACAAGTTGCTGGACAACATTAAAGTCTCACGGAACCTTTTGTACTTCATTAGATACACAGAGAATTCATTTCCATTTAAACAAAGGAGTGAATACAGACAGATCACCTGCGCTCAGGAACTGGTTCCATAGAACCAGTCATGAAAAGGTACAATGTTCTTTCCTATTCAAGGCTACAGAGAGTTCTCCTAGTCAACACCAGCAACGTGACAGCTTCCTTACTGGGTACATCAGAAAAAAGTAAACGCCCCATTTGTAAGTGTAAAGTGACGTAACGCCATACTTACATTTATACAGAGAACTGCAATTTAAACATAGATTAAAGGAGAACTAAACTAATTTATTATATATAGTACTCCATGTTCTGTAACACTGATAAGCTGTAAATTAACATTCAAGTAAATGGCATTAAAGTAAATGTAATTCTCTGGATACGGATCCAACAACTGGATATGATAACTGTGTGCTGGCTACACCTCCTGAAGTCAGTCACATGCTCCCCTGCCTAATATGGGCTGTAACGAGCTAGAGACGACTAGTAGCCATGAACAAGATAATGCAGTCATTTAGGATTGGACACGTGCAAAGAACGCAGTGTTCAGTGACCAGAATTTGGGATACTGGAATGTTGAGAAATAAAACACAAACCCTGTGGTAAAATGGAAATAAGGAATGTAGACTTCTGCGTAATTTCCATGGTAGCGCTTAAGAACGTTATGCCTTTAAAAAGGTTTTTTTCAGCATTTCACAAGCTAAATACAACTACAGAGCCAACTACAGACCGGTTTCAGCTTTATTGAGCCATCATCAGTGTAGTGCAGGCCTCTGTTTTTGCAGTGTGAAGAGCCTATAGACCGACATCACCAATACATTAAATAGGATTGGGAGAGAATAATGCTTCTCAGCTCCCCTACAGTATATGTAAATAAGGAATGGAGACTTCTGGGTAATTTTCATGGTAAAACGATGCATTTCCCAGCATCCACTTCAAAATGAGAGGTGAGACACAGATTATTGGTTTTATATTGGTTTTATACCTTCCTACAGTGTTGTTCTGATGCTTTAGTTGTCCTTTAAATTCTTATTACTTGCTTAATGACATTGTTACATGTTTCTACATATTCTAGAACATTGCTATGGCATACAGGATCTATTTACAGCAATAACGAGGAGAAATGCAAAATGCTATATGAAAATGAATAGGTGTTAAGAATTTCAAACCTGCAATGCCAGCTGTGGGGATGGTGACATTTCGGCTTTAAAACCATATGGATATAGAATTTATTTGCTCCATCACTATGGTATTTTTTATTAAACACTATTGCTAATAAAGTGATTTAAGATATTAAGTTCGAAGACGGTAATAGTCATTCAGAAGTTTAAAATATATATTTAGTAAGAATCTGTAGAAGTAAGTAACTTCAAAAATGACCTTGCTACCTGTTCCCCAATATACAAAACATTAAAGGGCAACTTAAGTGCCATATTTATAACTGGTTCTGAAGGGCATGCTCTGAATACGTTAATTGTCCTTCCTTTTAGAAAATATTTGTTTAAAAAGCTTTTCTATCTTTTCAAGTCTTGTATGAATTAAGAAATCAGGCACTGCACCAGTTAGGTAGATAGGGAATGGAAGTAGCTCAGAGAAGGGCAACTAAATTAATAAGGGGAATGGAGGGACTTGAATATGCAGGCAGATTAGACAAGTTGGGACTGTTTACATTGGAAAAGAGACGATTTAACAGGGATATAATAACTTTATATAAGTACAGTGCTGCATACCCAAGTGGTGCTTTATAAAAAAAATTATACATAAATAGATTCAACTTGAGATTAGGTTTCTGCTCAAGAAGTAGATGAGTCAATTAAAATGGTTAGTATGGAGGGGAGAGATTGATAAAGTGATGAGGATAGATAGCTGGGTTACTGTTCTATTAGGAGGGGCTTGGCAAAAGTACATATCAGTAAGTGGCAGATAGCATCTCACATACACGTTAATGTTCAGTTTTGTTAAAGGATAACTAAACTTACATTTTTTAAAACCTTAAGTGAAAGTTTTTCTCCCCACAACACACCTATACATTGTAAAATTCTTCTGATACGTTGTATTTAGTACATGTGAAAAATAGATTTTGTAACTAAGAAGGCTTCCATGTTGTTGCTAGTACAACCCACAGCCCATGAAGTCATCATAGAACCATGCCCCCTGACCCCAGTATTCACTGTCTCTATACTGATGTCTCCACACCAATATGGAATTTACCAGTCAGTGTGAGTTGCTAGAAAATAAATTGCAGGGTAACAAGCAGCTTTCAAAGTCTTATCAGGGACTTCCATATTCCATTTTTATTATTATTATTTTCTTAGCAAAGGATAAAGCTTTCAGATGTAGCTGGATTCTCTGCTTATGCAGTGTAGGTGCACCAGGTTTAAAAAATACACAGTTGAGAAGGTTATTTTCATAAATCGCCCAATGGCCACAGCAAAGGGAGAGGTGAGACACAGTTTGTTGTATGTTTGTGAATGTGCTCTGTCTATTGGGACAATGTTGTCTGGAGACTTTAGTTCCCCTTTAAGTGAAACCAGACAGTTGGGACTTGTCAGTGGAACCGGTGGTATATCCTGCGCAAGGTAAATTTCTAAAGCTTCATTCCTGGCTCTTGCAAAATAAATTGAGGTAATGCATAGCTCCTCCCATTCTTTAATTAATGCATTGAATTAATGCATTGACTTTCTCAGTGAACTATTCCTTTAAAACACATCTTGCTTTCCAATTACTGTAATTTCCATTTTAAAATAGGTACAAGGGGGATTTCTTGTGCGGCACATCCTTTTTCAGAGCGCATGCGATCACCATTCTTTGCATATCCCATGCACTTTGATTGCACATTATTGCATGGCTTGCAGCACAAACAAGTTAATTAGAGTGAAAAGTGTGCCAACATGTGTGAAAAACACCGAGGTTGGTAATACCATGTTTGGTATTCAGAATTGGCAGTTTAGAAATTTTTCACCATCAGAACTTACACACAAACAAAAAATTTGTAAAAATTTATAAATGAAAATTGATATTAAATATTCAAAAACTGCAATTGAAAATTCAAAAAATTACAATTCAGTTGGGTTTGAATTGGTTATTATTATTTTCAGAACTTCAATAGGTTCTGCAGAACTGCAGTATTAAAGAAACTCGCCATCTTTGTTCCTCTCTAGTCTCTATAAAAGTAAAAAGTAAATAACCTCACAAAAAAGCAGGATTCTATATAGCTTTATATACTCCTTTTTATATTATATATTTGTATAAAACACATTTCTATGTGACACGTGCCTGTTTTGTAAAATTAATACAAAATTATTTACTAAACACTTCACCTTGGATGATAATTATGCGTCTATAAAGTATATTTTCATTGATCAGCTGTTTTTTTGCATTAAAGCAAGATGATGCTTAAATATTTACTTATTTGACTATATACTTTAAATATTTAAAAAATGCTTAAATATTTACTTATTTAACTAGTTTGACTTAACAAGTTTACTGTCTAATGTAAAAAAAAAAAAGTAGTTTATGTAACAAAAAAGATTTAGTTAACACACTTGGAATTTACAGAGCAATGCACAGGTTCTGTTTTTGAGTTAAAGTTGCACTAACCGATACAAACTCCTTCATTGCAGTGGGTACATGGCTAATGTGGAAATTAACTGTGCATCTGCCGCAATATTATGCCAATAGTGGCATACGTTTCCGGCACTTATAACGGCAGCTAATGGTGGTGGGTGGACACACTGTACAAAAATGCACTGCAATTCATTTTCGGAAGCGCATGCAATCAACATTTTTTGTGCGGATCACATGAGCCCCGATAACAGATTGGGAAATGTGCTGCATTGCAATTGCACAATTTATGTACGTTGATAAATGCAAAAAAATGGTGATCTCTCCTCCTAGAAACAGATTGCAGCGCACACAATGTGGCCACCCAGATTGTAACACGCTGGCATGACATTTTTACAAACCAATGGATTGCAAACCACAATCTTAAAAGCATGGAAAAAGCGCTAGAGTGGCCTAACCCTGAAAGATGCAATTTTGCTAACACTTAGGTTACTGTCCAGTAAGGGATGCTGGGAGGTGTAGTTCACCATCAACCAGGACAATGGGAGGGGAAAAGTGTTGTAGGGTCAGATTAATACCTACCGTAAATGTTTATTAAAGTGGTACAGTAATTTGGCCTTCTGACCAAATTACAAAGGTTTAATTTACGGTAAAAGGAATAAAAGATCTCTGCATGTCCTTTAAACATTCCTTTTAATAAGGTACACTAATGAAATGCATTGCCCAGAGCTGTAAGAAGATCATGTTCACTTCATTACCTTCCAACTGCAGTTCTGCACCATGTTTTTTTTAAAAGTGTACTTTTTGAATGCTGAATGTTAGAGGGTATGTTTCTGCAACAATTATGTTGCAGCATTTGTGAGATTAATCAGACATAATTTATCCTTTAACATACACATCAACATCCCCCTAAAAACTAAACCCTGTTCTGTGCAGGGTCTGTTAAAACCTATCCTGAAATACCATTAAAGAGAAGAAAAATGAATTACATGGCTGTAGAAACTTCAGCACATTTTAAAGGGAATTGTTGGCAGGTGTATTTAACCTGGGATACACAAGTGTCTTAGACCTTAAAGTTACCCAGAAAAAGGGTACTTTGCTTAGCTTAACCTATTGGTGAAAACAACAAGCAACCATAACTATATTTTATAAATATTAAGTTTAAGCAGAATGTACCAAACTTGTGCTTTTAAAATCCATTTGCAGTTTTAGTGCACATGAAACGTTTATTACTATATATAATCTAATGTACAGTAAGTGCTGTGTTAAATAGTTATGATTAAGTATACATGCAAAAAAAAGATGAGTTATTGAGCTATTGAGCTGGTGCATTATGCGTGATGTACTATGCACTTTATTTCTTGCCCAAGCTTTTTTTTTAATTTTTTTAATTTAGTTAAGCTATGTTAAAAGTGCCTGACATATGTGCAGACTGCTGTAAAATAAATTTTTGATCAAATACATGTACCAGAAAGGGGCAAATGTGTTAATAAATGCAGCGTGCGTCAGTGTGATTGGCATTATGTGCAGAATGTAAATTATTTTCATTTGTAAATTTATAGCTGTCACCAGTAGTGTAAAAATAGTAGAATACGTGTTCATAAGTTAAATCTATGAACAACTCAATTGAATGTATGGTCGTACAGACTTCTGATCTTCAAATAACCCACATCTGTAGCAGTAATCTCATTTTATTGTATTGCTGCAGAGAATATATATTATTTTGAGTTTATGGACATAAAGACACAGTATGGGAGACTACAAACATTTTCAAGTCTGTTTATCAATATTATGTAAATGTAATTATGTGGAACATATTCGATTATGGCTTTATGCATAACTTGCAGCTCTTAACATATATAACTGTATTCTGGCATATTATAAAGAGGGGACAGGGTTTAGCTTTTGAAATTGTGGGATATAGCAGCTTTCTGGAGACTTTACTTGTGGTTGGTAAGAGCAATAAAAGAACAGTACAGCAGAAAAAGCGGACATGGCCTTGTTCGAACGTCTAATTTCCAAAAGCTTGACAGAAATACAACATCAGATAGATGTTTCCACACTGTGAAGGGGGATCTCAGATCGTAGCATTGTTTTGTTCAGTGGGTGTTGATTAACAGAAGAATTATTGTTATGATTATGCATTTCATTGTTGTCCCCCTTTAAAAGATCATTAGATTCTTCACTCTCGCTGTCACTGTCTTTGAGAGGGGTGGCAGATCCTGCCTCACAATGAGTGAACTCTGGATGAGTCATGAAGCTATGGATGGCACTGCGAATTTGTGGCTTCTCTAGCCCCTCGTAAAGGGAGCTGCGAAACGCATTCACCACTT
The DNA here is from genome assembly GCA_019447015.1 of Hymenochirus boettgeri. Taxonomy (NCBI): domain Eukaryota; kingdom Metazoa; phylum Chordata; class Amphibia; order Anura; family Pipidae; genus Hymenochirus; species Hymenochirus boettgeri. Next base: position 130,500,156 of record CM033470.1, read on the forward strand.
TAATCTGTTCCAAGAGAAGAGACGATAATATGGGATTAAATAGTGTGCAATGTCAACGATATCAAGAAAAAAAATAAAGGAATTTTTTTTAAAAAGTAACAGGAACAGGATGTAGTAAGAGAGAGAAAAACACAAAAGGTAGAGGAATAGAATATAAGTGCTTGTTTGAGACAATTGTTTGTTTCTTCAGATAAAATAAATTAAAATAAAAAGATTTCTTTGGTCTGAGAATCTGATCATGATTTTTTTTAACAGGAACAGGTTATTTCTGAATTTCCTGTAGAAGTAGAAGAATAATTTGAGATCTAATTAACAATACCAAACAGCAGAAATTGTAAAGGCAGTCATTCATAAAATTACTAGCTATGGTCCTTTAGACCGGATAGGCCCATTTAAAGATCTCAGAGCAAAAAATACAATCTTGTAAAACAATGCTTTTAACACAATAATCAAAAAGAAAAGCAAAAAATATCATAGCAACGTATGATGTCAGTTCTCACTTTAAACCCCAATGGTACACATCTTCTGGTGAACTGAAAACACAAGGCATATCACAGAAATCTTTGGTTTTAGAAAATACAGAATCTGAATGTATTAACACAATCACCCCTATTTAAAGTTGCAGTTTCAATCAGTCATCAATTCATTTATTAATGGTAATTCAGCAACATGTCTACAAATATTTTCCTCCTCAGAGGGTGCAGTGAACTGCATTATTCAAATACTTCCTCTACTAAAAGATTTTGGCTTTAAAAAGCTGTATTAAATAAATATATGTAAAATCTAAAAGGCAAGTGATGATACATTTGATTTAGCTGAAAATTTGCCATTACATATAGAAAAATACTTTTTAGCCTTTGATACTTCTCTAATGACGATAACAAACCCTAAATTGTTCCTTACGGGGTCTGCAACTTTAATTGAAATATATTGCTTTTATTAATATAACCAAGCAAAGAGGAAGCATGCATGCACACTCACTCATACAAGCTCCTTCTGCAGGCATTTAGACATTGCATGCTAAAAGGTGGTCTGTGGTGAAAACTGCATGGATCATAATTGCTTTCCTGCCACATATGTTAAATTGTCAGGCATATAATTACCTGTGTGTGAACATAATTTTTTTTTACAATATAGGTAACACCTTTCACTTGGAACTAGACCAGATATCACGGAATCCAAAAATATTACAAATAGTGGTTTGGCAACTACTGAGCTTAGCTCCTTTAGAATCCTTGGTGAAAAACATCTGTCCTGGACCTTTGATTACATTTAAGAGGGCTAATATATTTTGCACTTCTTCCAGAGTCAGCCAATCATGGATGGGTATGGAGTAGAGGATTTTATTAATTTACTGCTTTAAGCTGCATGGTTGTAATGAAAATTTTCGCAAAAAATTCATTTGAATGCGTTATACTTTTCCCCACAACTAAGCTTCCCTTTTTTTTCCCCTTTGAGACAAAATTAGAAGAAAAAAGCACCTAATGTCCTTAAGGAAAACATTTCTGCCTCATTTCCACCCTCTATAACATTTTTTAATATAACGTAGGGCTATACCTTCCCACCCCCAACCACTTTACTAGATTGTTAAAAAAAAGAAGCAGAACTACACTTACAGCCCCTCGCTCCTGCGGCGCTCTGATCCAGCCCTCTGTTAGCCGGAACTTGCAAATGGGTCGAACTGGCAGCCCTGTCTGTGATTAAAGGCAGCAAATCAAAGGCAGCAGCAATAGAGAACACCACAGGAGCAAAGGGCTGTATAGTTCGGATTCATTTTTAATATAGCGGTTGGGGGTGGGAAGGAATGCCCTACATTATATATGAAACTTTTTATGCTACGTGAGGGGCAGTCAGGAAGGGATCAAGAGGGAGGAGGGGAAAGGACTCCCCTGCACATGCCACTGTCCTCTCAGAGGACAAGGAAGAGGCAGAAAGCTTTCATACAGGATGACAGCTCCTACTCTTCAGTTTCCTGGACTTTGGACAAGAACTGCAGGAAAGCAGACATGTAAGGTAAGGATTTTTTTTTTTTAATTACACAGTGAGGCCAGTAGTGGGTTAAATTTTAGTTTGGGGGGTGGACATGCCCTTTAATCGTGCGGGCAATATGAAATAGTCAGTGCCACTTGACACCCTTCCATTCAGGTTTACTAACTGATGGTAGACTGTCTGATGGGTGTTTACACAGCCTGAGGCTGTGTCTAATTGATCCCAGATCTAATAATTTCATTTAATTACAGTAAATAAACGAATAAAAATCAAACAATCAGTCCATACCAATTTATGCCAAAATTGGACTATCTAACATTTTTTTAATCATTGCAGATTGTGCATATTTTTATACAATCAATCATGCTAAAATATTTTCTGTTATGTTTTTTTACTCCTGAGCAATGGATAACTTATTAAATTGATCAGTAATACACCATATCATTGGTTTATACACTTTAAAATTACCTCCCAACATTCCTGTGATGATCCAAAAACATTGCAGGACAAAGTAAAGCTTCACCCCCAGGTCATGCTCCCACTTGCATGTGGAGCACAGCCTGACGGGGGACTGGCTTTAATGACACAAACAGAGGTAATAATACTGGCTCAAGCAAGCTGAACCAAACAACTGACAAGATTGCTAATTCCACAAGTGATATCTGTGGTATATATATTATTAATATTTATATTTTGATATATTTATGGGAATGAGCGTATAACAGAAAGTACAGTGAACTTAAACTTAAAACTTAAACTTAAAACTTAAACGGTGTGCCTTAAACGGTGTGCCTCCAGATGTTTGAAAACTACAACTTCCAGCATTCCTCAACTACAGAGGAAAGCCAGGGAATGCTTGGAGTTTTCAAACATCTGGAGAAAAGCCGTTTGAGAGTCCCTGCATTAGTGGCAGGAAGGTGTATTTGAGCATGGTGCTTATTTAATTTACATAATGGTTGGACAGCAAACCACTTTTAATATCAGATGTTTGATACTTTATTGGGATAACCTATCAGGTGCATGAAAGATTAGCATTTGAGACTTTAATCACTGGTTTTGTACTTTGAAATGCTGATCTAGATGCATATTTATAATTGTACTTTGTGCCTCTACCTAACATGGCACCATAAGCTGCACCAACCATGGACAATATCTTACATGAGTGTACAGCAATTTTTGTATGTGGTGGGTTATGGATTGGGGGGTGATGTAAAATCATTTCCTGGCATTCCTTACCACACTTTGGCAATGCAGTTAACTGTTGCATATTGGTTATTGTATCACCTGGTTTGGGGAAGGTAAGGAGCACTTAACAGGGGTTTATATGCTCTGTTTTAATCCTTGCTACTGTATACTGAATTGATTGAATTTGGAACATGCTGTTTCCAAAAAGTCTTGGAAATGCCACAGGCCCCACAAAACCAGTGCAAAACCCACATTAACCCAATGTTATATTAGATAGTGTGCTAGAAGGGCTTTCATATGAAAACCTTTGTGTGTATACCAAAGTTATATAGAACATGTGTGTTGGCTCCTGTACTCTCCAAGTATCTACTGCATGTAACTGGGCCAATCCTGGTCAGATAATGCAGGGGAGCAAGGAGTACTGGCAGCCATCGGCGTAAAAATCAAAAAATACTGTAGCTGCACCTCCTCTGTTCCTCCTCCTCAAAATGACAAGCAGGTTATTCATATCAAAATTTTAAAATAAATTACATGACTTAGTGCAGGAGTCCCAATGGTCTGATGCGTTTCAGGCCACACCTGGGTCCTTAATAATAGACCTTTCTCACCCAGATACTTCCCATTTAAAGGTGTCACAACCAATTAAAAACAATAAAATTCACTATTTATATAGTGAATTTTATATATATTAATATAAAAGTTACAATTTAATGTTTAACAACTGGCATCTGCTACATGGTAGGGGGAGGGGTATCTTTTACGAAATAATAGTTTGTTTAAATTGGTTCTCACACCTTTAAATGGGAAGTATCTGTGGGGGGGAAGAAAGGTCTATGATTAAGAGCCCAGGTGTGGCCTGAAACGTGTCATTCCATTGGGACTCTTGCACCAAGGCATGTAATTTATTTAAAAATTTTAAAATGAATAAAAGTTGAAGTTTTAAAAAATACCTACCTGCTTGTCATTTTGTGTAGGAGGAACAGAGGAGGTGCGGCGACAATATTTTGACTTTTACAACAGTTACCCTGTTGTAAAAGTAAAGTGGGAACCCCTTAAAAAAACATTTTATTGCGTTAAAATGATGTATTATTTGTCTTTCTTTGTAAAGTATATCTTTAGTTAGAAATTACAAACATAGCTACTTTGCATCTCCCTGTGCTAATCAGGGGTGGAAAGTAAAACTAAGAGAAAATACCTCCCCCATCCTGGGTGAAACACACTGAGCATTATTTGAAATTGACAAACTGGGGGACAGTTATTGCAGAGTAAACTCAGTGTGGGTTGACAGTCATTTCTCCTTCTGTGGCTTTGACAAAGGACCATTACCTATGAGAAAAGAGCAACTGACAGAAAAAAACCCACATTGCAATCTAATGTGGGTCATTATTAAGAAAAAGCAAAAGACACAAAGAGCAGAGATCAGCAGCCGAAGTGCACAGCATGCATTGTAATAGTGTTAAACTCACTGCCCACAGAAGCAGCAGCAGAAGTGGTTGGGGGAGAGGTAGCAGAGGACAGAGCTACATGAGTTGGGCTAGATGCATGTTTAGCATCAAGGTGCTGGCTAATGGTGGAAGGCTGACGCCTCAGAGCCCCTTGTAAAGAGGTACCTCCGGTCTGGAATGTATAAACTACGTCCATCTGAAAGGAATCAAAGGAAGACACACAAAAGTCAGAGGAGGAGGACAGAGTAAAAATTAGGAGGTTGTAAAGGAAAATGACAAAAAAGAAAAACACGCAAATAGACCGTTTTATAAAAGAGAGTAAAAAATATTGAACATTAAAGAATAAGGAAGGGGGTAGAATACAACAATTAAGACCGATTTAAAAAGGAAAGGAGTTAAGAATTAATGACAACAGCTCTGAAATTAAGATTAAAGCATACAAAAGAATGTATTTAAAGTAACACGTCAAAGCATGGAAAGTTTTGGTTTAATTCAGTCAACTGCTAATGAAAAGTGATCTTCACATTCAGATAAGCAAAAGAGTGAAAAAAAGAACCCTAATTATGTGTTTTAAGTCTGCCCCATCTATTCAGAACATAACTTACACCCAGATCTGTAACAGATAAATGTAAATACAAAATTATGGGGTACATGTTTGAAGAAAACTTATCCACCTCAATAAATGCAAAAACAAAATACAAACAAACAAGGGGAAAAAAACAACCTTTCCATTAACAGTTACTTTATATATTCTCTTACCAATAGTTTTCTATGTGTTTCTTTCAAAGCAGTTATTTACTATTTTAAAATAGTGTCAGACATACTAAAACTGCAAGTAAAAAAAGCCTGCTACAATTTTTCAAAAATATATCGAAGTTTAAGGTAAATAGCATCCACATACATAAGTACTGGTTCTGTGCTGCATAATTGATGAATAAAAAGCAAAGGAAAAACCTTTATCTATATGTCAAATAGAATCATAACTTTTGAAAAGGTAAAGCAAATGTTAAGATTATGTGAAAAATAACAGTGATCCAAATGTTATAATGTTACATGTACATTATTTGTTACATGTATTTAAATACCTTGTAAGTAGGGGTTGCAGTGGTGGTGAACCTATGTAACACGAGCCAAAGGTCGGCACTCAGAGCCCTTTCTGTGGGCACTCCTGCACAATGGAGCTCACCAGACTTTGTTACCAGAAAGCAACAGAGACACAGCCTAGTCTGCTCCCATTGTTTGCAATCCAGAGCCTGAGAAAGTATAGCGGTGTAGTAGCAGTAAGTGGGAAACTGCTGTGCATGAGCTCTCTGCCCAAGTGTCATGTCAAATCACTTTAATGTAGTGCTGTCTGTCTCTGCTCTGCATAGTTTGATATGGACTGGGGCTGTTCTTACTGGCTTTTACTGTTGCTATCCACTAAGTTTCATATGGGAAAGGGGATTTCTTCCCCAAAATAAAAGTAAATTGATAGGTTTGTGCTTTAAAGTATAGCTCTGCTTGAGTCACCTACAGTAAATCTATCAATCTATAATCAATTCTATAATAAAAAGTAAAACCTCAGTTTTCAGTATAAATTACATTGTTGGCACTATGCAATAAATAAGTGGGTTTTGGGTTGCAGTTTTGGCACGTGGTCACTAACACCTATATGTATGTATATCTGTATGTAACAATATAATTTGACAAACTATATTTTTTTTAACACAGCACAAGAGCATGATTTATGTAATGCATACCTGAGTTTGTATTCGGTTTAGACCTCTGAACCACAAAATCTGTCCTCTCCTGAGTTCCATTTCTGCATGGTCAATTTCATCTACACCTTCTGGTAGTTCTTCATGCTGAATGTCCTCTTTTAGTGGCCCATGGCCAGCCTCTTTTAGAAACTTTAGTCGGCTAGTAGGTACTGTGCAGATTAGCTGTAGTGTGAGGGAACAGTACGCATAGAGGGGAAAATTAACAAAAGTAAAGGTACAAACATGATTTGAAACAAGATACAAGAAATGATCACATGAAGTGATACAATTAAAGTCACAACAGAAATATTTTATTAATGCATCAATTAACGTTATTATACATACAGGGTTATTCAATAAATGTTCTTATCGTTTAAAATGGTGCTTATTTTGCCCCAACCAATCAGATCTGATTGGTTGGGGCAAAATTAGCACACTTTTAAACCATAAGAACTTTTATTGAATAACCCTGAAAGTGTCATACTATATATAGATAAAATGGACCAACCTGACCCCACAAAAGCTCTCCAACACCAATAAAGATGCACCAGAACCACTGTGACAAAGTAAGACCAGAACAGCTAAACGGCTTTCCTCCAAACTCAATGATTATAATCTAAAGTCAGAGATATAAAAAGTTAAACCAATATTAGCCAAGAAAATTCTACTGCTGTAAGGCAAAACATACAAACGACAAACAGAAACTTAAAAGATACCCAATCTGTGCATACACATATACACAGATAGAGCCCTATATTAAATTCTTGCAAAAAGGGAACAGACTCCCAAAAAAACCTCTATATTGGAAACCTATGACACTAGGTCCACCTCCTTAACACCAAACAAAGGAAGAAACAAATGGGATTCCAAGCCCTGTTAAAAAACATAGAAAATGAGAAGGTACAGAAAACAAACCACTCCTTCCAAATTAAAGGGCAACTGTGATCTCCAAACAAGTTAGGATTAAATGAAAGCCTGCAGTATTTCCTTTATAATGAGCCGACAATCACATCTCTGGCTTCAGCCTGTGAGAAATGATATTGGGGTGAATGTTCAAACTTCCTGCTTCCAGTAGCTTTAGTGACATCACCTTACATCTGCCCGCCCCTCTGCCCTGGGGGAGAAGCATGCTCAGTAAAGACTTAGGGCTAGGCCACACTAGCGCGTTTTTCGTGCGTTTGCACACGCGTTTCGTGCTCGCGATTGCGCACGCGATTTTCGCTAAAATGGAAATCGCGGGAACGCAAAAATTCCCGGGATTTCCGATGCGCATGCGATTGCGCGTCCGTTCGCGTTTTGGTAACGCAAAACACGAACGCAAAGGCGAACGCACAAGAAAAGCGCACACAATCGCGTGCGATAACGCTCGCGATTTTGTGCGCAATTCCTGTGCGTTGTAGTGTGGCCTCAGCCTAAATGCTGGGGAAATCAGGAAGTACCTCGTGGAAAAATTGACAGTTGAGAAGAGGAGCCTATTAATGCATGCAGGGGCTGGTCACATGACTACAAGCTTGTCACATGGCTAAAAACAGGAAGTGTTTACGCAGGAAGTAATAATGCTGAACTTCTCTAGCAATAACTTTTAACAATTTTTATCTAGAGATGTGATTTAGGTTTTATTTTGAAGGTAAGATGTATAGATTTTTATATAATCCTTACTAGTTTGGAAGAATTGGAGACCACAGTTACCCTTTAACATATTGCTTCTCAAAAATTCACACAGTCCCCCTGACATGCTTTACCCTTACTTGGGCTTAATCAGCGTTAGAGATAAGTATCTGTCTGGGGGATGTGTGAATTTATGAGAAGGAATTTTAGCTGTTAATTTTGTTATTTATATTTTTTTCATTTTACCTACTGGTACTGTACATTAGCATTAGAGCCCTATTAGCGAAACATGAGCATTTAATATAATCCATAAACCACAATTAAGGGGGAAATAAAGAAAATATTCAATATGAAAATACAAATAAAAATGCAAAAATGGATTTTGTATAATATTTGAATAAAGACATGCAGCCCAACCTAACCAGCAGCACCCACATTTCCTGCCTAACCGAGTAATGCAAAAAGGAACCACACAGAATTATTGTGTGGGGGGGGGGGAATTACTTCCTTCCTTTTTGAAACTATCAAATGAACCTGCCATCACCACATCCAATGGAAGACGATTCCGTAGTTTTACCGTTCTTACAGTGAAAAACCTTTTTCGCACTTGAAGAACTTCTTTTCTCCAACTCCTAAGGGATCTCTGCGTGTCCTCTGACATGTTCTGTTGGTGAGCAATGTCCCAGATAGTTTATTGTATGGCCTGTAAATTTATTTCATTGAAAATAGAAAAAAGTCTCCATACAAGCTCCCTTTATTATACCCTAGGATCATGTTTCTAGCTGCATTCTGTCCAAACAAAGTATTGTAAAGGGTGCTTCTTGGTTACACAGTGCCCTGTGACATCACCAGAATGTCCATGGCTTGATTATTCCCACTTTTATCCTACTACTGGGACAGTGCATCAGGCTTGTTTGAAAGGAGAGAGCTCTTTTTAGTAGAGGACACTTATATAAAGACCACAGTTCTCCTTTCTGGTCTGCTTAATCCTATATGAAGGACAAGACATCACCATAATGTAATACTAATTAAAATAGGGGCGGCAAAGAAAGACGGCAAACACATATTACTGGAAGAGATTTAAAGGGCGTGTTCACCATTTTTTTTTTAAAATGAACCTAATATCTATCTCCTAACTTTAAAGTTTGCTTTTCCCTTGTTTTTTATCTGTCATTTTTTAAAGGGCATGTCCACCCCTTTTAAAAAATTTTCATATGTTGTAGGGCTAGTTCCCCCAGCCCCAACTGCTTTATATTATATTTTTAAGAAAGTGCCCCAATTGTTACTTACCTTCCCTCTCTCCTCCGCCGCAATGCCCGGCCTTCTGCTTGCACGGAACTGCAAGCAGGGGGCCGGACCGGCAGTGGCGTCACAGAGAGGCAGCCAATCACAGACGCGGCTGCCAGCAGTTCAGAACGCCGGAGGAGAGAGGGAAGGTAAGTAAAGATCGGAGGACTTTCTTATAAATATTTTATTGCGGTTGGGGCTGGGGGAACTATCCTTAATATGTGGGAATGGGGATTTACACTTGGGGTCGGGAGAACAAAATGGGAGGGAGAGGGGGGGGAGGGAGTGGAGGGCTGCTCTGAGCAAGCCAAAAACCTCTGAAAGGACAGCTCAGAGGCGGAAATAATTTCCCTGGTGGCCAGTTTTTTAAACTTTGGGGGGACATTACAAGAGAACCATTTGGAGCTGGGATGTAAGGTATGGAATTTTATGCACTACAGAGTGGGGCCAGTAGTGGATTAAATTTTAGTTTTGGTGGTGGACATGCCCTTTAAAGATATTTTCCAGTATTTCTCATATTAAAACTAAGAAGTCTCTATCTTTCTATCAGTGAAACATATTCCATTTATAAAGTGTGTCCCTGCTAGATAAAATGATCTGGCAGACCCATTGTTACCTTTATCTTTAAGACATAAACACATAAGATCTACGAGGTGAATGGCTGGTTGGCAATAGAGCTGGGCTAAACTGCTAAAATTCGTTCCGCCTGCGAATTCGCATATTTTCAATTTATTTTTACAATTTTAAGAAAAAAAAACATTAAAGTCAATGGGGGGAAAAATCTGCACATATCTGCATAAATATAAGGTAAAATAGCAATGGTAACTTACTGTACATGCCTCTGGGACCTGGGAAATGGTCTGGGGAACACGTACATATAGCCAGAACTTTCCTCACAATCGCACTGTTTTTAGAGCTTCCGCATTCTATTTACTAGCTGTGTTCGAAAATTTTCAAATTCATTTTCATGGAATTTTTGAGTTTTCCCGAAATTTTTGAAAATGTTGTAAAAAATTATAAAAAGTAACTTACTGTAAATGGCTCTGGGACCTCGGAAATGGTCTGGGGAACAGACCAATCTGATTGTAACCAATTCTAATTGAAAAAGAATCTTATTGATTAGTATACCAATCAGATTTTTTCTGAAATAATTTTAATGTATCCAATCAGAATTGCTTACAAATAAAGGTGACGTTTTAATACCCTCCAGCTTAAAGCACGTTGTCTGCAGTGTATGTTTACAAGGAATGCAGCACCATGCTGAAAGGCCACTGAAGTGGAGCTCCGCTAATGGAGGGGGTAGGTGAACGCTCTACTTTCTGTATAGGTTATTGAGCGCTAAAGTCATATTAAAAGTTAGGAAGTTCAAAATCCGGAATAGTTTGGGTCCGTTCGAACTATTAAAGCTTGGGTCTAGTCCATCTCTAGTCATGAACTTCCTACTGTGCTTGTTCTTAACCCCCCCCTAAAAATCAGCAACGTACAGCGCCAGTAGTGCACTATAATGGAGAGGTTACATATCATTGGCTGGCTCATCATTTCGGCATCCAGACCACTGTCTTGGCTCTACAGAATTGGTTCACACATTATCGATAACATGCGGTATCGCTAATTTGTGATACCATGTGTTTTTAAACAGGGTCCTTAGCCCTCTAAAAGGTCTAACACTAAATTTGTCCAAAAAATTTAAAGGGGGGTTTAGTCCTTAAAAGGACTTTTGGGTCCCAAATTGTAACAGTGGTTAACAACAAGTGCTAGTCCACCACACTAAAATTCACACACACAAAGCTCAAAAAGCAGGAAAAAAAACTCTCTCCAAGTCCTACATTGTCAGGTCTCCATTAAACTCACTTTAACACACTGACAAAATGGCACAGATAAATGGTACAGATAAAAATAGCTGGCATTAGTGAATTTGATAAATACAAATTTTCGAACGTAGGTTCGCAAGTTCCGCAGATTTGCAGATCCGCAGTCGAACTGGGTTCGGATCCGCGATCCAGTCCAGCTCTAGTTAGTATGCCAATCAGATTATTTCTGAAAGAATCTGATTATATCCAATCAGAATTGGTTACAATCAGATTTTCAGAAAGAATCTTATTGGTATGCTTTCTGGAAGAATCTGATTGTAACCAATTCTGATGGGAAAAGAATGTGATTGGTTAGTATACCAATCCGATTCTTTCTGAAAATTCTAGTTGTAACTAATCAAAATTCAGTCTGTTCCCCAGGTCCCAGAGCCATTTACAGTTACATTAAGTTACTGTATAATTTTTACCACATTTTTGAAAATTCCTTGAAAATTCAAATTTTCAACATTTTTCTAAATAAATTTCATGAATTTTGAAACATTTTGAACGCAGTTCAGAAAAAATTTGGAAAGCGGAATTCCGGAAAATCCATGGATCCGGGTTCAAATCCGCAAACTGGCCATCTCCAGTTGGCATTAACATAAGAAGCATGATGCAGGCTTACACTTCTAGAAACAACATAGTACAGAAACACTATTTGCCTACAAATTAGTGAGACAGGTTCATGCTGTTAAGCGGGAAAAATATCTTTGTAACATTTAGCAGGGAAGTCACACAATCAAAATGGTGAGATCCTAAGGCAAAAAAATTCAGATGACAAATTCTCAAAAAAGTCCACTTCTCTGAGACAGATTGAGATTCATCTGATGGTAATATGTCATCCCGAGTATTTTTCATCTGAACTTTTTGCCTTAGGATCTCCCCATTTTGATTGTAAGACTTCCCTGCTAAATGTAAATGATACATGTTAAATATATCTCTCCATAAATACAACCTATCCAGTTTGTAATCCTTTTTGTCACAAAGAAATATTTTTCCTGCTTAACTGCACAAACCTGTCTCTCCAATTTGTAGGCAAATAGTGTCTCTGTACTATGTTGTTTCTACAAGTGTAAGCCTGCATTATACTTCTTATGTTAATGCCAACTAGAGATGGCCGGTCATAAGGGTCATAATAATGATATATTTTACAAAATGTTGGTAAATGAAATTAATAAGCTTACACAGTCATATGAGAAAGTGTATGGTATGCCTCAGTATAATCTAACGAAACAGGAACAAATGTCTCTGAAACACTTGGTGGTGAGATTGTGGTGTTGAATAGAGCTCAATAACGAGCAGAGGCATACAGACAATTAAATGATGTAAATACCTATTTGCGTTTTTTCTGGGGGATCCCACCAACAAGTTTTAAGGGAATTTAATGTCTTTAACCCAGTATGGTTACTCATTGTGAATTAAGAATGAGATGGAATTCCTGTACATAAACAAATTGCGGCACGAAAATTCCCATATATTTTTGGCTACCCAAAGTCCATAAATCAATTGAAAATGTACATGGAAGACCCATTGTGTCAGGTTTGGGGTCGATTAACGAGAGGATAGCCCAATATGTTGACCAATGGATTTGATGCTCCCTAGCTACATCTAGGATACCACAGATGCAATTAACAAAATAACAAGGATTAAATGGAAAGCATCATAAATGTGGGTTACCCTGGCTGTAGCGTCACTGTATTCATCCATTGAACATGAGAAAGTTTTGAATGCTGTGGAATTTTGGCTGAATAAAAGGGCTATCTATGGCAAAGACCAAAACAGATTTATTTTGATGGCTTTCGAATATCTGTTACAGTCAAATTTCTTTATGTTTGATAATTTGCCCCCTCATATGAAAACCTGTTGATGGGTATATGGGAGCACCTATTTATTTATCATAGCCTAAACTCCTTTTATAAGAACATTGTTAAATATTTTCGTTACATTGACAATCTGATCCTAATCTGGGATGGCGAGAGCACCCAGATAGATCATTTTGTTAAATATTGCAATGGAACAAACTGGGGCATTAATTTTACGTCACATAAGGACTTAAGGTCCATAGAGTAATTGGATATCCTATTTGAGGATATTATACATGCTAGTTCGGGCCATCCTAAGGCAGTCAGTCATCAAGGGTATACCTTTTGGCCTATTTCTCTGCTTGAGATGAATTTTCTCTACTTGGGAGACATTCCAGCAACAAGCAGTGGCTCTTTGGGTTCGTTTTGTAGAGAGGTTATGAAATTAAAAATATAAAAGAGGCCTATGATAGAGCAGTCTTAAGGGACTGCTTAAGTCTTAAGGATCTACTAAAACCTAAAAAGGAAAATAGCACTAAATATAAATTATAAATATAAATACAAAAAATTTCAAGAACAGAATGAGAGTACCCAAGAGAAGTCCCCATTCCATCCCCTGACATACACCCAGGACTCTAACAAAAACTGTAAAGCAGTCAAGAGGCTATGGCCGATTTTATTGAACGACCCCAATCTGAAGCCTAGTTTACCGAATAAACTAAAATTTTCTTTTAAAAGGGCACGGAATATTGGAACATATGTGGCACCCAGCAATGTAAAGTTTGATAACATCACTACACACACATGTACCCATAATAATCAAGAGTTTAAAATGAAATTTCATGCAAATTGTAAGCCAACTTTTGTAATTTACATATGTATGTAATCTCCAGTATGTGGGAAAAATAATCCGTCAAGCATCACAGAGGATCGGGGAACATATTAATGCAATGCCCATTCAGCTATAGCAAAACATTTGATTGAGGTGCATGAGGGTAGAATATGTATTAAGATCTGTAATATTACTGGTGCATGATCTGATATGGTTATGCTCTTGATTGTGATGTTTGATATGTTCTGCAGTAGCCATTTGACTAAAAATGTATCTATTCTAGTGTTGTTTGTTTTGGAGTAGTATGTGTAGTCTAGTGGATGTAAAGCTTATAATGTATCATATAAGTCTTCTGTTTTGAGGATGTTATTCATTGTTTGTTTTGAAATCTAGTTTTGGCTGTTGAGTCCATTAGGGGGTCTATGATATTATTAAAATCTCTGCATATTATTATGTTTGTAAGTTTATTTTTTTAATATTTTTTTTGTATAAAACATTGTTGGCCAGTGTTTGGAGCGTATATGTGTATCAGTTGTGAGGTGTATCTCTTGTAGACATAGAATATTTATTTTGTTACTTATTGTTTCCTTCCAGATTGAGTGTCTTTTAAATGGTGAATTAAAGTCCTCTGAAATTATATGTTTGCATTTGTATAGTCATATTTTTTTTATATATTGATGAGTTATTAGTTTGTACGGCCACTGTGGATCCACAAAATTGTAGTGCATTGTCTGCTTTATGTGTTTTTTTATAGGTTAAGGTTTTTGGTTGTGTCATATGTGAAGATTGTATTATATCATGTTGTTGGTTCTTGTATTGTCTATAATCTCTTGTTTTTACATATGAAATTATTATACAATTTATATAACAACAGCAATAATAAAAAAAATTAAAAAAAATCTATATATATTGAAGAAACAATCCAGTGCACATGAATTTTACCTTTTTTGCCTTATATCTTTATTCTGAATCAAACCATTTGAGATTATCATTTCAAAAGATATAAAACCATATAAAGTATTTTTTATAGATACATACAGTATTTATTAGTATAGTAATATATCTTACGCAATAATATTCATATTCAATATTCATATGCTCATACTATATCAGCCATTGAATTGTAGCCCAATATAATTACAACATCAAGGGTTCCAATTGCCTATTCATATAAGATCTATTCAGAATATTTACAATGAAACATAAGTAAATCATATATTTAAAGTCATACACACATTTACTTTCTATGCATCCTTTCCTAAGACAAAATCCATATATTTCTTCTCTATATATCTATCCAAGTACATTAACTAATTAGAACAGCTATAAAACCATGTATTATGGCATATATCCATAAGTATAGCTATGTATTTAATACAACATCATCTATACATCCTCAGTAACACATTAGTTATTGTAGTGTAGCCCAATATAGTTACAATATCTGGGATCCCAACCGATTACTCGTATTCATTAGTAATATACAAAACTAGTTAAAACATTTTCAGTGCAGTGAATAAGCAATCCATATATTTAATGCAATATATGCATTTCTTTTTATGTGTCTTGTCCTAAAACAGAACCTGTATTGTTTCCTGTTATGTGACCTTCCAGCAGCATCAATCAATAATGTTTTTTTCATGTATTTACATTTGCTGGTTTATTATATCTAGATAAGTAGAGTCTTAAATGGAGTAGTTTTTTGCATCAGTAATATATAATATCTATTTCAAACCAATATTACTATTATTATTCTTGAGGCACACTACTAAAACAGATATCCAAAACCACATATGTGTTTCTTGTCCATGTTAGAGATGGCCAAACTTTCGAAAGTTCGGTCTGTTTTCAAACTATATGGAAAGTTCTAAAACGGACCCATTAAAGTCAATGGAAGTCAAATAGTTCGAAAAGTTTGAATTAAATACAATTAAAATATCAACGTTAGAGGGGTCGGAGCTTGGATCCTCATGGTGTAGGTCGTGTTTTGAGCTGCTCCCGCACTATTACAGAACTTGAAGCTAATATCTGCACACTACAATAAAAACTCTTGCCAAAACTACTGGAACTTACCGGGAAGAACCAGATAACTAGAACCAAGGGAGCTAAGTCGACTAGAGCCAGCAAAAATTGGAGCAATTCGCGTGGCAAGGCTCCACCACGCAACAGGCCGCCAAAATGACCTTCCAGCACCAGGCCCTACCTTGATCCTACCCCTGAACCCACATGCACTGAACTCACTTTACAGGAACTACGGACACAACTATTGAGCGCAATACAAAACAGCACCTGCTCACTAAAATCCATGATGGAAGAAGTCAAGATGGACATATCGCTACTCTGTCACGACCTGCATAAAACCAACCACAGAGTGGGGGAGGCAGAAGTGTGGATAGCAGAAATGGAGGATACTGTCAGGCCTATGTCGGCATCGGTATCACAGTTGCAGCAGGAGCTACAAGTCACCAAAAACTAACTGGACGACTTAGAGAACAGGTCTAGGCAACAAAACCTGCGCTTTATTGAATTCGAGGAGAGATCCGAAGGCCAGCACCCAGCAAAATTCCTAGAGGAGTGGATAACTACGCACCTTGGATCCGACGGCTTCTCCCCACATTTTGCTATAGAAAGAGCCCACCGCGTTCCAGACCGAGCTCCAATACCCGGAGGTCAACCAAGACCGATGATAGCGCGATTCCTCAATGCGCGGGACCAAGACTGGATACTGCGCAAGGCCCGTACAACTGACGGATTAACCCACAACAACAACCAGATAAGAATATTCCAGGATTATTAAGAAGCACTTAACCATCGCCGGATACACATACTCGATGGCCTATCCAGATGGGAAAACCCTTTTTTTTTTATACACCTGCTGAGGCCTGCACATGGCTTGACACGCGGTAAACCACAGCAAGTACCGGTAAGATCATATACAAACACAATAATGCCGGTAAGTGAACCACACACACTGCAATATACCCCACTACCCATATCTATACACCGAGTCTCACCCACATACCAAGACCCCTATTTGACAATTGTATCTCCCACATCTATATCTACCTTAGTGGCGGCTCTACCACCTGGAGGGCACCACAATAACTGGTATGCAAGCAAGGCAAGATACCAGCCTGAAATAACACTACCCTGTTAAGACTGGAACAATATGTTGTCGGTTTCATAACTACTACCTATGACAACCGATGGCCCCAATACTGGACCCATTAAGCCAGATATGTGAACTAAAACACACTAACTCAAACGGAGGGCCGCTAATTGTCAAATATGAATATGCAAATTGTTTTGTTGTACTCTGATACTACGTGTATATGTATAAATAATGCTATTGATGGTGGCGACATTATAGGAGAGGGGTAGAGGCTGAAGGCGATTTACACCCTGGCCCTCTCTTCATGTTAGCCCCCCTGTTTATATAATACCATTGGGCGGAGATTGGCCCTGTGTGGCAAACTAACAATGTCAGTATGACAGGGATTAGAGGTCAATAAGTGAGCAATTTATATACTCTGAACTATAGATGAGTTGAAACCCCACAGAATAAAATCGGAACCCTGGTCAATATTCGGGCAGAAATAAATGGGAAATAGGATCAGAGGGGATTACCGCCTATGGATTCCCCAAGTACAACACTCACCTATGATTCATAATTAATAGTTACTAGCCACAACCTGGGCAAAGTAAAATCAAAATTAACACAAGAATCATACAATTGTCCAGGGTCTCCTAGTGAAAGCATCTAAACTAGCTGCAAAGAGGATATGTACAACAGATATACTAGATAAAAACATCCTACTACTCACTGATGCCTAGGCTGACAACGAACTAGAGTTATATTGAAATATATTGGGAATACATCTATCTATTTCCACATCTATATAATATCCTAACTTGCGATGTGGAAGTGTCTCTGACTCAGACAACTAATCAATGGGCGGCCTTAACCCGTTTGGACCAAAAACAATATACACCAAAACATTGTGGGACGAACTTGTTTTGGATACCTCCATTGCTATCCATATATGGAACACTCGGCTATAAAGCCCACTCTGAGTCCTCAGAAATAGGTTATCTCTAAGCCTATAGTGTATATGCTGTTCACCTACGACTTCAACCCATATACGCAAGGTAATCTCAACTGTTTATCTACGTTTAATTTCAATAACTAATGGTCCGGGAGTGAGAAGGAAAGGTTCCTTCCTCCGCAGCTATTGCACCTAAGTGCACCCCCATATTAACCCAGAATATGGGAGTTCTAATGTATATTGATGGTTATACGCACCGTGCAAGGTGCTTTGTTTGGTTATGTTTTATGATGTTATTAGTTAACCCTTTCCCCCTTCCCCCTCATCTAACTGGTATTCCTACCCAACAATATAAAATAATTGAATGTACTCCACACTGGGAAATCAACGTCACTCTACATCCAAATGAATGCCACAATATGGCGACTATGACCAATATTCTAATAATTAAATGGAGGAACCACACTGGTTAATACACTCAGGTATTCTTGACAGTAAATATAAACTATGGTGTTGAATGTTACAATATATGTATGAAACTTTATGGGTATATATATGTACTCCCCTCATATATTAGTGAAGGGGACCTCCATCTTAACCCAACAGCAACAAATAACTAAATCTATAACAATTCTATCCTGGAATGTAAGAGGACTCAACAACCCTCAAAAACGCCTTGCTGTCACAGATTTAATTCGTACCACAAAAGCGGATATAGTGTGCCTACAAGAGACACACCTATTACCAGACACCACATATTTGCTGCAGAAACCCTGGGTCAGGTGGGTAGCACACAGCCCCTATTCAGTGTATTTAAGGGGGGTATCCATCCTAATTAATAGTGGTGTAAGATTCCAAATAAATGAGGTTCTAACAGACCCCAAAGGGAAATATGTATGTGTAGTTCTATATTTGGAAACCAGTCAATATGTAATGGTAGGCATATATGACCCCCCCCCCAGCGACCCAGGAACCACTCCAGAAATCCCTCTCATTTATAACTAAATACCCACAGGCCAAACTCATTTGTATGGGGGATTTTAATGCTGTAATGAATAATACTTTGGATAGGCTCCCCACTCCAACCGCACCAAATCCAACAACTGTACTAAGTGAACTAATATCTGAATTACAATGGATTGATATATAGAGACACTGTAATCAAACAACAAAAGGGTACACCTGTCACTCCTCCACATATAACACGTTATCACGTATTGATTATATGTTTGCCAATAGAACAACCTGCCCACAGGTTATTGAAATATCCCATTTAGCAAGGGGAATCTCGGACCATTCTCCAATCTATCTAAAACTAGAGGGAAACACTGGAGTATCCCTGACCCGGTCTGGAAGAATCCATCCCTTCTGGCTCTGCCTTTTCCCGTCACCCGACCTTATACTAACCCAGATTGAAATGTATTTCTCCCAGGACCATGCCTCGTTATCCCCCCTAATTGAATGGGTCGCTTTTAAAGCTTATATAAAGCTTATCTTGGAGGTCACCTCAAAAGCACTATTAAATATATCAAGTACAAGGCATCCCAAAACGAAAAGGATGTCACCACTAAACTAATAGAAGCCGAGAATAGATACACTGCAACCACAATGGAAGAATCCAAGACAGACTGGAATACAGCACAGGCAATATACAATACCATAATTACCGAAAAAATACATAGGAAAATGTTTTTCAACAAACAAAAGTATTTCCACCATGGGAACCAATCAGCTAACCTATTGGCACAGCTGGCGCATGGTCCAAGGGATGCCAACAATATACTAGGAATTAAAAGGGCTAATGGACAAACAATCACCAATACACCAGATATCCTAAACACATTCACAATATATTACCAAGAACTATATAAATCACAGCTAGACATAATGCCAGCCCAACTCCAAGACTACCTGACTAACTTGACCTTCCCTACACTCACCCCATCTCAAAGAGCCCAGTTAGAAGAAGACATCAATATAACAGAAATTATGGAAGCTATAGGAGACCTAACCAACAACAAATCCCCAGGCCCAGACGGCATCCCGGGATGAAATATATAAAAGATATAGTGAATTGCTATTGCCTCAATTACTACAACTTATGCAAAACATATCAGAAATCCAATCCCTCCCCCCTCTATGTATGAAGCACATATCACGTTACTACTTAATCCTGGGAAAGATGCATTGGATTGCGGTTCGTATAGGCCTATTTCACTGCTCAATACGGACTATAAAATCATCGCCAAAGTTTTAGCAAACAGGCTTAAAAAATTTTGACAATTATGCACCCTAATCAGACTGGCTTTATGCCAGGGAAATCAGTGTCTATTAATATCAGGAAAACACTGATCCACTGGCAGGTAGATCACGACAACACCGGTAGCCTGTTAATGTTGTCTTTGGACGCCCAAAAGGCATTCGATTCCATAGAATGGCCCTATTTGTGGCAGTGTATGACTCACTTTGGATTCGGACCCAGGTATATAAACTGGATGAAGATCCTATATGACTGCCCGAAAGCTGCAATTATGGTCAATGGAACATGCTCTAAACCATTCAATCTTTACAGGGGAACCAGGCAGGGGTGCCTACTTTCCTCATACCTATTCGCCCTAGCCATGAAACCTCTGGCCATACAGCTAAGATCCAGTACCAATATAAAGAGTTTTATACTTGAAGGCAAAGAGTCAATACTAAGTATATACGCAGACGACCTGAGTGTATCCTGGCTAAACAGGGTATGGATAGTGCAAATAGGTAAGAAACCTCCTGACTATTGACTTGGTTGTATGTTATTTTATTTTAGAGATTGTCATCCATTAATTTTGTTTTATTTAGAGAAGCGTTGTATTCCTTCGTTTACATTCTGTATCATATATGTTCGTTCACCAATTGTTTTCTCTGGTTGATTGTCACTGGTTATAGGTTAGTCAGATATTGTAGATTTTGGAGATAATTGTTTCTGGGTTTTTGTAGGATTTTTTCTTTGATAAGGTAGAAATGAAGTCTAAGGATCACATCTCTGGGAACTTGTGTAGGTGCGGCTTTAGGCATTGTTAGCCTATGTATTCTGTCAATAGTTATGTCCATTTCAGATGAGTCGGGCAATAAGGATTGGAATAATGAGATAGTGTATTCTCTTAGTTCAGAATTTTTGATTTTGAGATTATTTCTCCTACTCCTATTCTCCAAATCTGTTTTTGTTGTAGATTTGTGACAATGTCCAATAAAGTGGATGTAAACTTTTACATCTTTTTTTCAGTATGGAAAGTTCTTTCACCCAAATATGTCTTTGCACATTTCTTAAATAGCATAGTCTGAGAGCATTGCTTTACCTTGTGCATTAAAGGGCATGTCCACCCCTTTTGAAAATTTTTCATATGTTTTAGGGCTAGTTCCCCCAGCCCCAACTGCTATATTATATTTTTAAGAAAGTGCCCCAATCGTTACTTACCTACCCTCTCTCCTCTGCCGCAATGCCAGGCCTTTTGCTTGCACAGAACTGCAAGTAGGGGGCCAGACCGGCAGCCGCGTCTGTGATTGGCTGATAGGCAGCCAATCACAGACACGGCTGCCAGCAGTTCAGAACTCCGGAGTAGAGAGGGAAGGTAAGTAAAGATTGGGGGACTTTCTTATAAATATTTTATTGCGGTTGGGGCTGGGGGAACTATCCCTAATATGTGGGAAAGCGGATTTACACTAGGGGTCGGGAGAGGGAGGGAGTGAAGGGCTGCTCTGAGCAAGCCAAAAACCTCTGAGAAGAGGCGGAAACAATTTCCCTGGTGGCCAGTTTTTTTAACTTTGGGGGGACATTACAGGAAAAACATTTGGAGCTGGGATGTAAGGTAAGGATTTTTATACACTACAGAGTGGGGCCAGTAGTGGGTTCAATTTTAGTTTTGGGGATGGACATGACCTTTAAGCATGTCTTTTAAAACAGTTATGGTTACTTGGTCTTCAAGTCTTGAAATTTGTTAAGGCAGTCTTGTGTAGACACACTGATATTTGTCTGTTATGGCTAGGCCACACTAGCGCGATTTTGATGTGTTTACACTCACGTTTGCGCATTCAATCTTTTTTTTAACATTGCAATTGCGGGAACACACCGAAAACGCATTATTTCGCGTGTGATGCGATTGCGCATCCATTTGTGAATCGCAAATGCATGCGATTGCGCATAAAAATGCAGATAGCATGTGTTTGCCTATCTCTAAAGAAAAAAACACAAACGCATCAAAATTGCACCAGAATCGCAAACGCATGCGGCAGTTCAGAACTTGGGAGTAGAGAGGGATGGTAAGTAAAGATCGGGGGATCTTTCTTATAAATATTTTATTGCGGTTGGGGCTGAGGGAACTATCCCTAATATGTGGGAAAGGGGATTTACACTAAGGGTCGGGAGAACGAGAGGGAGGGAGTGAAGGGCTGCTCTGAGCAAGCCAAAAACCTCTGAGAAGAGGCAGAAACAATTTCCCTGGTGGCCAGGCTCCTGGTGGTCAGTTTTTTTAACTTTGGGGGGGCATTACAGGAAAACCATTTGGAGCTGGGATGTAAGGTAAGGATTTTTATACACTACAGAGTGGGGCCAGTAGTGGGTCAATTTTAGTTTTGGGGGTGGACATGCCCTTTAAGCATGTCTTTTAAAACAGTTATGGTTACTTGGTCTTCAAGTCTTGAAATTTGTTAAGGCACTCTGGTGTAGACACACTGATATTTGTCTGTTAGGGCTAGGCAACACTAGCGCGATTTTGATGTTTTCACACTTACGTTTGCGCATTCGATTTTTTTCTTAACATTGCAATTGCGGCAACACACCGTAAACGCATTATTTCGCGTGTGATGCGATTGCGCATCCATTTGTGAATCGCAAATGCATGCGATTGCGCATAAAAATGCAGATAGCATGTGTTTGCCTATCTCTAAAGAAAAAAACACAAACGCATCAAAATTGCACCAGAATCGCACATGTAATTGCATGCAATTGCGTGTGCGGTGCAGTGTGGCCATGCCCTAACTCTACCATCTTATGGTCACCTTGCAATGAATCATGGGAGTCACACTCAGGGTTGTTGCTTTGTTTGTCTGGGGAGCATGGTTGTGGTTTTAGGTGGGTAGTATCATATATGATATTGTTAAGTCTTTGTTATTGCTTACCCTCTTTCTGTTTTTATTTTCCAGGTGTCCAGAGGCATCTGGGGCATCCCCTGACTTAAGCCACGTGTCCTGTCTGGCATCTATCACCCCCCGCTGCAATACTAATGCATGTGTCTGCATTGGGGTCCAACCTTCCCACTCCGCATTAGATTCTCTGCTTGGTGAGCTATTTTCGTTGTCTATTATTAAAGATTTGTTCATTTTATCCGGACTCGCCTATTTGTGCTTTGTGTTCTCCTGTGCAGCGCCTTTTTGGTTAGTGGGTCGGGTGTTCTCCTCTGGCCTATAGTAGTCCCTAAGTTTGGATGTTTTTGGAGGTTTGCTTATGTTATTTTCATCTTGTTTTTTTTCTGTTGACCATTCTTTATCATTTTCATTACTTGGCTTGATTTTGTTGGGTTCATGGTTAATAGTTTTTATTAAATTTGTTTTATTTTGACTACACCAATATAACATCTGTCGTGATCTTACAGAAACAATATTGCATTAATACAGTTTCAGTCTTGATATATTCACATTGCATATAAATTTATAACAGTATGTTTGTGCATTTTGGGATATTACTGTATGGTAAGAAACATTTTATTAAACATTTAATAAACATTTTAAAATTAACAAACGTGTCTGTCTATTCTGTAGTTGTTACCTTTACTCTTTCCAATAATGTCCTTCATCGCTCCAACCCCCTGGCCCCGTGTCGTCCACTGTCTCCGCCTTTGGATATTTTGGTGTAGAGGTTTCTTATGTTATAGAGTTAATCAATTTGAAGATACTGTAAGGGGCGAGTCAATCCATGGAGAACATACTTTTTGGTATTTGTCTGGGCAACATTGGTGCTTGTACAATATTTGCAGTAGAGGCAAATCTGAATTTATTAGTTTAGTCCAGATTTTCACTCTGGGTCCTTTACATAAGGCCCATCTTAATATTACCTAAAATAATGTTGCCTGCAGGAAAAGTAGCTCATATCTAGACCAGGTGAAATTTTGGGCATTCCATTACTCGTTGAGGGGTGAAGTCTGGGGGAATAGTATGCTTGGTGTATAATGTTAAACTGAATCAGCTTATTATTTACTGATGGCGAAGAGTGTATATGAGAACTAGCTAATTCTATTCACTGTTTCCTGACCCCCGTCCAGATTCCCTAAATTTGAGATCCATTTGCTTTTGATCTTTTCTATAATTGCTTGGGATTTAAAAAGTATCAGATGTGTATATATATTAGAGATAATTCCCAGTAGTCCCTGGGTTTGGATAATTCCTATGATGGGGTATTTTGTACGTCCCCCAGCTATTTGTTCCATATAAGATCTAAGAGCATGTCTGACTTGCAGATAACGGTAGTGCATCATACCAGGTAACTTGTATTTCATCTGCATATCCTGATAGGTGATCATCTCTCCTTGTTTAACAAAATCTCTCAATTCCATAACCCCCACCGCCTTCCACTGTGATTCTCCCATACCAACACACAGCTCAGGCTGCTGTTTGTATTTCCAAAGTGGGGTGTGTGTGTATAGTCCATTTAGTCCCAATAATCTATTGGTCTGGTGCCAAACCTTTTGAGCCTGTTTGTGTACAGAAGTAAGCCATATAGTGTCCTGTAAGGTACGAGACTAGAGGGGTTGGTCCAGCATTGTTGGTATTTAAGTTAAGAGGCCCAATGGTAAAGTTGAATGTTAGGAAGTGCTAATCCTCCCATCTTGGTTCGAAGCGAAATCTCGCTTACTCTCCCAATAGATAAGCTCATTCCACTGAATCAAATGCCTTAGTGGTGTAGAGGTGGATTTACCAGGCATGAAGCCCATTTTGTCAGGATAAAATATGTTCAATATTTCTTTTTTAATTTTTTTATATTTTTTTAATGCGCATTGCTAATATTTTAGTAAAAATGTTATAATCCGCATTCTGTTCTTTACCTGGCTTGGGTAGCATGGTTAATAGTTTAGCTAGGTAAAATGAGCTGGAGGTGCTCTTTTAGACTGCAGCTTCCTCAATTCATGGCAGGCCACGGCCTTGGGGCAGGGCTATTTCTAGTCAAACTCCTTTGTGGTAATGTAGGGGTTAATGGTCACTGTTTGAATTGTTCACCCGCTCCAAGTTCAAATTGGAGAGTTGAATGGAAGGAAGGGGAAAAAAAGGGATAGATAGGGATCTCAAGGTTGCTAGTCACAGGGGCCACTAAAGTGTATGTCCACTGATAAAATAAACTTTGCCTCAAATGGCAGAGTTAATAAATTCAATCACCTACCCCAAATTACAGCCTCCTCAGAGCAGTGTAGAAGAAGTTATGAAGCTTCTGATGCCTGAACACGCTGATGCCTGAACATGCTGAGTCATAATAGTACACGCCAGTACTGTAGCCTCCGACGCGCGTTCACAATTTCGCGCATGCGCAGAAGAACACTTCCGTAGTCAGAAGAATTTGACCTTTTGTGTTCGCGTATCAGCCAATGGGAACATTAGTATCATGTTCCAATGGCTACCAGTACCGTGAGCGCGGGATCACGCTCGCAACGAGTTCAGGCAAGAGGAAAGAATCACTTCATGCACTTCTGCAGAAAGACCTATCGCTGCCATTACACCGGCAATACTCACTGAAGAACAGTCTGAACTCCAAGCTGTTGGCCTTGGACATGACACAAGGGGATCTGCAGCACACCGGCTTTCTGGTTAGAGGCAATGAGGACAGGTGTGTGTGTGTGTGAATGAGTGTGTGAGAGTGTGTTTGTGTATGAGTGAGTGTGATAGTGTATATGAGTGTGTGAGAGAGTGTATGTAAATGAGTGTGTGTGTGTGAGAGAGAGAGTGTATGAGTGAATATGTGAGTGAGTGTGTGTGAGAGTGTGTGGGAGTGTGTCAGTGTGTGTGAGAGTGTGTGAGTGTGGGTGTCTGTATGTGAGTGTGTATGTAAGTGAGTGTGTGTGTGTGAGAGAGAGAGTGTGTGTGTGTGTGTGTGTGTGTGTGTGTGAGAGAGTGAGTGTGTGAGAGATTGTGTGTGTGTGAGAGTGTGTGTGTGTGAGAGAGAGTGAGTGTGTGAGAGATTGTGTGTGTGTGAGAGATTGTGAGAGTGTGTGTGTGTGAGAGAGATTGTGAGAGTGTGTGTGTGTGAGAGAGAGTGTGCAAGAGAGTGTGTGTGTGTGTGTGTGTGTGTGAGAGAGTGTGTGTGTGTGAGAGAGAGAGATTGTGAGAGTGTGTGTGTGAGAGAGATTGTGCAAGAGTGTGTGTGTGTGAGAGAGATTGTGCGAGTGTGTGTGTGTGTGAGAGTGTGTGTGAGAGAGATTGTGCAAGAGAGTGTGTGTGAGTGTGTGAGAGAGATTGTGCGAGAGTGTGTGTGTGTGTGTGAGTGACTGTGTGTGAGTATGATTGTGAGTGAGTGTCTGAGAGTGTATGTGAGTGTGAGTGTGTGTGAGAGTGTGTGTGTGAGTGTATATGTGTGTGAGTGTATATGAGTGTGAGTGCGTTTGTGTGAGAGAGTATGTAAGTGAGTGAGGGTGTGTGAGTGAGTGTGTGTGAGAGAGAGTGTGTGTGAGTGTATGTGAGTGTGTGTTATTTTTAACTTTATTAGTATCTAAAAAATATTATTTTAAAATTTAATATTTATGTTTTTCAATGTATTTTAGACATACAAATAAGGAAGGCTAGCAAAATTTATATTTATACAATTTTCAATCATATCTTACTATGTAAATGTTCAACAGACATTATGAGTAGGATATAAAAGTTGGACTACAAGGACGTATGTCTTTATACAACCTCCAATACTATGTTACTATGTAAGTGTTATACAGACATTATGGTTAGGGTATAAAGGATGGATTAAATGGACGTATGTCTTTATACAACCTCCAATACTATGTTACTATGTAACTGTTAGACAGACATTATGGGTAGGGTATAAAGGTTGGACTAGATGGACGTATGTCTTTATACAACCTCCAATACTATGTTACTATATAACTGTTATACAGACATTATGGGTAGGGTATAAAGGTTGGACTAGATGGACGTATGTCTTTATACAACCTCCAATACTATGTTACTATATAACTGTTATACAGACATTATGGTTAGGGTATAAAGGTTGGACTAGATGGACGTATGTCTGTATAATGTAGCCATTATGGTAATCTGTAATCATATTCCATAAAAAAAACACATTTGAAAACTTTTACTATTCTCATTGCTACAAATATAAGGGCTGGCAGTAAGAGTGACTAGTGAACTAGAGGGATAGCAGTAAAATTAGTGAATTGGAGGGCTGGCTGTAAAAACTTGTACACATGTGCGATTGTGGGTCCTGACACATAGTGTATCTGAACGATTGTTTTGTCCAATAATCGGCCCATGTATGGGACCATTAACGGCCGAAACGGCAGATCATTTTGAGATCTGCCGAAACGGCAGATCATTTTGAGATCTGCATGGTCGATCGGACAATGATCCTCGTCCGAACGGGCGTTTCAGCAGATAAAGTGGTCATACACGGACCGATTATCGGCCGAAACAAACGTTCGGACACATCATGCCTATACTAACAATTGATGGCACACTATATATAGATCAGTAATCAACTACTTTTTTTACACCACATTAAAAATCATCTTATATCTCAATCACAGCTCCACAACTACAAGTTTTGACAATCCCTTTTAAAAAACATTCTGTGTTACACCCCCCTGCAATATAGCCTGACTCACTCCCAGCAAGCACTGCAATGCAGCTTATGAAAATCCCAGCATCCCCTGTAAAATACACCTTTTGTGACACTCCCAGCAAGCACTGCAATACAGCCTATGAAACTCCCAGCATGCCCTGTAAAATACACCTTCTGTTACACTACCAGCAAGCACTGCAATACAGCTTGTGAAACTCCCAGCATCCCCTCTGATATAAATCAAATATATTCCATCTATCCCCCCAATATGGTTTTTATAAAGCTTATTAACTTTTGACTTTATAAATATATATTTATACAATTGAAAAACACACCAGTCTCCCCAGCCTTTTTACAGCAGTGTGTTACAAGCTTCTATCTTCCCTGTGTCTCTCCCTGCACTATCAGCTGTGAATAGATCATGCAGAGACAGGTAGAAAAAGCTTTGTTTACATTTGGCTTCAGTGGGGTCAAGTGGGAGTGGCAGGAATAATGAATAGCAGAAACGAACAGAACTTCCCCTGGCAACTGCAAACAGAGGACTTTTTTGAGATAATAAAGGTAGGAGGGGGGTTGGGGGAAGGTGTACTATCAGATAAATAAAAAAAAAAAAAACCCGTTTTTCCATCAGTGGAGATACCCTTTAAAAAGTCTGCGGCAGCTTTTATTTGCCATTTTAGAAATCTTCTCTTCAGTTCTTTTAGCTGAGCTCATCCTCCCCCTCCTTCCTTCACCTTCAGTTCCTTTGCAACATTGTTTCCAAGTAGAGTGAGCTGAATTCAGACTCTCTACTCACTAAAATGTTGCAAATTAAAGGGTATGTCCACCCCTCTTACAATAGTTTTGTATATGATAGAAAAAAAAACCAAAACCATCATGTCACGGCCAATGGCTGATGGCCATTATTGAACGAGCCTCTGGCACGTGCAGCAGCAGAGGCATGGACTTAGCAGCACTGGATCATGGGATAGTAAGCCACATTTCTCAGTCTAGGAGCAGCTTTGTTAACTAAGTAAAATGGACCCTGGGTTTTGGGGGGGGGTGTTCTATCACATACTAAATTATTGTAAGCAGGGGCGTAACTAGAAATCAGTGGGCCCCCCAGCAAAATTTTGGATGGGGCCCCCTCGTTACCCAACCACAACTCCCTCCTCCCCCTGACATGACTACCTTGGCAAGAATTACCATAAAAATAACCTGTCTATCTATCAATCTAGCTATCTTTGTCTGACTATCTATATGTCGATCTATCTATCTATGTATCTATCTATATGTCTGTCTAATTATCTCTGTCTATCTATCTCTGTCTATTTTTCTGTCGGTCTATCTATCTAGAGATAGAACCTATAATAGATTTGAGATCCAAATCAGTGGCTATTAATCCCTACATTACCACACAGAGGTTTGAGATCCCAAACAGTGACCATTAACCCCTACATTACCATACAGGAGTTTGAGATCCAAAACAGTAACCATTAACCCCAACATTACCACACAGGAGTATTAGATTAAAACATTGGGGGGACTTTTTGGCCTGGGGGGGCAAATACAACCAAGTGACCCTTTCATGGTAGATAAAAAAAATGTTTTACCACCCCAATTTACCAAGTTCACACAAACTGTTTTAGTTACACCCATTTTTAAGACTACTATTCTCATTTTACATGGTTGCCTGCAACATTTTCAAGTGTATGATGTGGGTAAGATGACTAATAAATTGGAGGGCTGACTTAACACTGGCTAATGATCTGGAGGGCTGACAACACTAGCTAATGATCTGTAGCATTAATAACACTGGGTAATGATCTGCAGGGATGACAACACTGACTAAGGATCTGGAGGGCTGACAACACTGACTAAGGATCTGGAGGGCTGACTAACACTGGCTAATGAACTAGAGGGCTGACAACACTGACTAAGGATCTGGAGGGCTGACAACACTGACTAAGGATCTGGAGGGCTGACTAACACTGGCTAATGAACTAGAGGGCTGACTAACACTGGCTAATGAATTGGAGGGCTGACTAACACTGGCTAATGAACTGGAGGGCTGATGTAACATTGGTTAATGAGCTGGAGGGCTGACGTATCACTGGCTAATGAACTGGGGGGCTGACTAACATTGGGCTGCTTCTTTTAATTTGACAGAGCAGAGGTCATCTGTTCCTTGCCCATGTTAGAGGTAGAGGCATGTGCTGTGCCATTTAAGCACGTAACTTAGTAATTGCTTCTGTGGCAGGCTACATTTTTAATTGTAGACCAGCCAGGGGGGCATTTGCCCCTCAGCCTAATGGGCCAGTCCTCAACTCCTCCCCTGGATTAAAAACAGTGACCATTAACCCCTACATTACAACACAGGAGTTTGAGAAATCCCCTTTCCCCTGGTTTGCCCCCTACATATGAAATAAGTGGATGGCAGCAGATTTAGACTATTTTCAGGAAGTTCCCTATATACGATGTAGAGCAGGCAGAAACCGCAATAAATGTAACAGACTGACACTGACATTCCTCAACTCCTTTTATCGCGCCGTCAGCTGCCAGGAAAGAGGGGAGAGAGATCATGCGCACTTTATCATGCTTGCTGCTCTCTCCCTCCCATTCCTTGTTTGAATATGCAGAAACAGAGAGAGAGAGGTCGATGTTCAGGTGACCTCTCTCTCTTGCTGATGACAGCTGTAATAGTATGTGATCACTGTGGATTGTAGGGGGGAAGCAGTCTGCCCCCCAAAACTCTGAATTATGGGTATAAGCACACATGCTGACAGAGAGGGGTCTGCTTGCCATAGGTCCGCCACCATTGTGCTAGGGAGAACACTGGGTGCCCTGGTTTAACATCGGTGCCCTAGCTCTTTGCCTAGGTAGCCTATGCCTAAAAATGGCCCTGTCCTTGGGAGGTGGGATTGTTAATTCCTACCTCCCAATATAATTTCTGTGGGGATTTGCTGGCATGAAAACTGATTCTGCCAGGCTTTATCAGTGCTTCAGCACTATCTTTAATACAGGAAGGCCTAGGAAACTAATAGGACTCGATAAGATGCATATTTATCTAGGCACTTAGATAAGGCTCAGGACACTAACCTGGCAGATGAAAGGCAGTCAAAGATTCAATTAGTAGAAAAATCAGCAATAGAAAGGAGGACTTAAGCGCACATTTCGGAGAAACTGCACACAGGCTCAGATTTACATCAAACTGAAAATATTTATTAATGTAGAATCTATACTCTAGAGGTCCCTGACATGTTTTTGGGCCCACTGGAGGGACCTCCTGAGTAGGTATGGTTTTAACATTAATAAATACATTTACTTTTATGTAAATCCGAGCCTGTGTGTAGTTTCTTCGGAGTGCGCTTAAGTCCTCTTTTCTATTGCTTATGTTTCAATTGATTGGCCATGTGGACTGATGGGTCTGGGGCGGCATCACCCTGACCACCCGAATTATTTGGTGAGCATGTTACAGCGTTACCTAATACATTTTTAAAGGGACATTATACAGAAACAAATATTTTTCCTCATCTTGGTCTATTATTGAATAAATGTAAGATGAACTTGAGGTGTGTGTGTTGGTGCATGCCTTCAATCCAGCACACATTTTGTTTAGGAGCAGTATCCCCCCTCCTTCTTTTAACCACTTCCATCTGACCTGACTTTTTTCCCACAAACCAACCTTTCAAACCTGCACACAGCATTCCAACTGTCCAAAACTCTGCCACCATTCCAGCTATAGCAAAACTGATTGAACTCATAGAACAATAGTTTTTGAGAGCAAGGAACTTGATTGACAGATGAAATGTAAAATCAACAAAAAAAATTATAGTGGTCAGGAAGAATTATATAAACCTTATTATTATTATTTAAATAACTTTTTTTTCCTGGAATAAATGCACCTTTTAAGACTATACGAATTGAACGATACCATTGAATTTCATCCTTACGGATTTGTATTGGGAGAAGGGTCCGGGGTAATGAATCCAGACCACATGTGCTTCTAAGTAAGTGTACTTAAATTAAATTCATCATGCAGAAGATGTACTCTTGTATTAAAACTTATCGATGTATATATAGTTAATTAGCACTTAAATAGACACTAAAAAGCACATATCTGGGTTTAACTGGGTACAACAAGTAACTTCTGGGTTCTTTGCTGCCTGGTGCCCTGCCGCTAAAAACTTTAAATATATTGTAGGGCACCCTTGCCCAACCTCAACTGCTAGGTTCATTTGTTAAGAAAAGAAACAGAACTCTAATTACATAACTTTGTTCCCCCAGCACTCTGCATTTCTGGCAGCCAGGTCTGTGATTGGCTGAATCTCACAGACGTGGCTACCGGTTTGGCCCGCTTGCCGGCAAGCAGAGGTCCTGGAACAAAGCGCCGGGGGAATGAAGTAATGTAAGTAGAGTTCTGCTTCTTTTTTTAACAAACAAAAGCGATAGCTAAAATGCGATATTGAATTGTCAGTGCTGAATGGGCGGTTGTTTTTTACGTAGAACTGGAGGAGTCCTCGAGGGTGGTAGGGTAACCGTGATTTCTTAGAGTACCGAAATTATGGTAGATAGCCGCTGGTGGGGTAAGTATTTTCTCGTACTCGGGCAGTATTGTTCACTGGAACTATTGGCAGACTCTTATTTTTACACTTAATATGGATTATCATTTATTGCCATTTTCTATTATATAGATTATTGTTTTGTGCCATGTATTTGGACAGTTACATATCTTTGTGGCAGGATTATTAAAGGAATATTCCTTTTATTTTTAAGTCAAGTATCTTTTTTGTTGTTATATAGTTCTTTTGTTCAGACAGGGTATTCTGTCTGGAGTGAGCCAGAATTTTGAGCCTATTCCGGAGGATAATTGGATTTGTGTCACTTAACCGTTCTTATCAGAACAAAACTCACCAGTTTCGTTCATCTCTAATGCTTTTAATAATTTGCATTATATATACACAGCTGTTTGAATGCTACCGGTATTCTAATTTAAAGGATTCTTTTTCTCTTGGTTTTCTATTGTCAATATTTTCTCTAAGATTAGCATGCCCTATATAGTTAGTAGTCCAGATTATGGGAGTTGTTTTACAAATTTAATAATATATCACATTCGTTTATTTTATGGGCTAAGTGAGTTTTAAATTCATGCGGGTTTTGGTCCTAGAACTGAATAGTTAAATGTTTATTAACCTGTAAAAATAGCTCAGTAAGAAATTACACCAGTGACACTGCACTGGACTTTATTCTTACTTTACTATACTTTATTATATACGAATATTAGTTATGACAAAGGACATTTTAATATATATTTTTTCTTTACAATTTTAGCATTTTTGCCGACTTCAGGTATACAAAAATTGCTTCCAATTCTGTAAATTGCTTTCATATGCATGCACTGCATATGATAAGAATACGGGTAATAAATAAATGATTCAGGACTGGTACACTGCTTAAGAAAATATAATTTTACCTGAGCCCCGAAAGTGCCTAATACAACAGCACAAAAGATGGGGTTCCGGAAGATGTTTTCAAAAACATTACGTTCCCCATGGATTTTGCGGGCATTAATCTCATTAAAAAGCTGCATCATGACAAAGGTATTGAAGACAATTGTATAGTGTTCAGAAGGAGGAGAATGCAATGGGACATTTCTTCCACTATCAATGTCAAAAAACTTCTCACCTGTGTAAGAGATGTAAAGAGAAATGATAACTAGTTATAATGATTGTAAGTCAAGGTGCTATGGTATATCATAAATTATTATCTGAGGATATTTCTGTTGTATGGTAATACAGTGGTTTGCACTGGTATTTGAATTTTTTGACCCAGACTGACACTTTAGAAAACTGGAAACTGTCAGGGAAATGCAATAAAAGTTCTAATCTAAAATGGTGCTAATTTTGCCCCAACTAATTAGATCTTTTTTTAACATTTGAAAGCTAACATCTGATTGGTTGGGGCAAAATTAGCACCATTTTTAATGATAAGCAGACCTATGTAATAATTCTTATCTTTAAAAATGGTGCTAACCAGATGTTAGCTTTTGAATGTTAAATAATATCTGATTGGTTGGGGCAAATTTAGCACCATTTTTAAAGAACTTTTATTACATAGGCCTGAAAAACTTTTATTGACTCTCCCTGTATATCTGAAGTGCATATAATGACAAACTTTCAGTAAATCTTACTTACATGTTTGTGCATGCAGGCGTAAGCGTATTTAGAGGAGTCTCTGGAGCTCATAACTTCGTCTGTCTATCTCTTGCCTGTCAGTTTGTTTGTGTTGGATCCTGTGTGAGCGGGTGTGGCTTATTCTACTCTGTGTTTGTTATGTTTTACCTGCTTGAGTTTGAATCAGCCTATTACCTTTCCTCTTTATTGGTTATTCTTCCCTTTATATTCTCATCTGACCCTCACCTCTCTGCCCATTATAGAGTTTGGTTTTCCTCTCTGCTGGTGGTGTGTTACTTTGATTCTGATTCCTGTTACTGGCCCTTCTTTTCCCTGACAATGAACCTTTGCTGTCTGAACTGACCTCTGATCTGAATTTTGACTATGATTATGCTTATTCCTTTGTACCTTGCCTAGCAGATTGACTACCTGTGTATGACCTTGGCTTCTCTTGACTACTCTTCTGCCTTACCCTTTTATACCTTGCCTCTGTCTATGCTCGGATTTCTTGTGAATAATGGCCTCAGCACCTATATCTTGCACTCTGAAGTTCTGGGGGCAATCGTGATCGTTCATACCCTCTGGTCTAGCGGCAGATGGGGGCTTGTCTATAGATGAAGACAGTACAGTGCAGTAGATTGGGACATAGGTGCTTAACTATACACAGAAACCGGAATTACAAACCCTTGTAACAATACATATTCCTAACCTGCAAAAAGAAGAGTAAAGATAATGGTCAGTTGATAAACAGCATGTCCCAATATGTTCTTCATCATAGTTCGGGATATTAGGGGTTTATTGCGCCCATACGGTTTTCGTAGGAGTAATGACTCAGTGGGTGGCTCAGTTGCCAAGGCCAAAGAAGCAAATGTGTCCATTATCAGGTTGACCCACAGCATCTGCACAGCCTTTAGTGGTGAATCCTGCAGGTTAAAAAGATACAAATAAATTCCTTGTGGAATTAGTACCTTTAGCAATGCTTCTTCTCCTTTCAAGGGGGAAATGAGCCTTGTTGATATAAAAAAAAAATAATCATCAGACAGGGTCTTAGGATGCTCTGCAGCAAAGCCTCATTATTTTCTTCTTCAAAACCATAAGCAGGGGAAGTGACTCCTTCCTTTTTAGTGGAGGATGGTCGATGGTGAGCCAGAAGTAGTGGCAAACATCTTCTCAACACTACTAACTATTTAGGCAAAATATATAGGAACAGGGTTAAGAATGGTGGAGAAAGAATGGACAAGAAGCATAGAAGTGGATGCAAGCACAACTGTTCCAGCGGATAGTCTCTCTCTGGTTTCAATGGTGCAGCATCAAATGCTTCATTAATGCAGAGGTGACAATATGTATGTTGCTCTTGCATCAACTTCTGTGTGTTCTATAATTCCCCCCAACCCCCAGAGTACCTTTAGTTTATTGTTTCCTCCTCTTTCCTGAGATATAGAAGTTAAAAGAAGTCAAGATTTCAATACACCACTCCTAAAATGCTTGGCAAATACTGGGCTAAAAACAGAAGGGAAGTAGAAAGAGCAGGACTGGGTCCCCCACCTCTGTTTTCACCAATTTATTGCCTGTCAAAGGTAAATCAGGCTGCAGTGACAGTTAGGTCTCTCCTAACTCACCCCACTCCTTATGTAGCAAGTGATTCCAGAACAAATGTTAGAGTAAAGTGTAGGAGGATTAATGCGCATGAGCGGCTTGTTTCACAGCTGGACTATATGACAGGGGGAATGACCAAAGAGGGGAGGGGGAGGGGGAGCTCTGCAGTAAATCAGACTGTGTGCAAACACGGAGCCACAGAGGAAGGTGGAAACAAGGCAGCATACGCTAAACTTTTTTATGTCTTGTTTGAAGCATGTATAAATTTTACTATAGATGCCCTTTAAATATAATACGTTTTTTTTTTTTTTTGTTCTATAAATTTTCCATACCCTTTACTGCTTGAATGTTGCTGGCATCCTCCTCCACTGTAATGCTGTTTTGAGCTCCGCCTCCACAAGGTTCTTCAAATCTCCTATATCCCCTTGGTTAGAAACGTTTTCAGCCGTTTGTAGAATGCATGCATGATGTCAGTTGGTGTACGAGACATGACATCTGTGTGCATGCACACCGACGTCACGCATGCACTCTACAAATGGCTGCAAACTTTCCCAACCCAGGGGATGTAGGAGATTTGGAGAATCTCGTGGGGGGGCTCAAAACGACATTACAGGGGAGGAAAAAGCCAGCAACAGTTAAGCAGTAAAGGTACGGTAAGGTAGGGGAATAGCCCCCCCTTTTGTTTATGTAATGTAGCAGAGTTGCTCTGCAGGAAGATAGACCAGACTTCCATATGGTAGTAGAACGCCCAATATGACCTTTTGGAGGTCTCATGTCTCGAATACCAAGCATTGGTATCTTCCCTCCTTTTTCAAAGCCAGTAGATGGAGAAAGTGATAGCCTTTAACACTAATCCAGTGCAAGGTTGGGAGACAGACAAAAAAAATTTGACAGGGGAGGAGAAGCCTATATACTGTATTGCAGGCAGATGCTGGTCACATGACAAGAAGCTGGTCACGTTGCTGAAAACAGAAAGAGTTCAAGGAGGAAGTAATATTGAACCTTTCCAGCAAAAAAAAAAAAATTGGAGACCACATTTACCCATTACATTTCACAACCTCCTCTATTGGGTCATTAGTGTAAATAGTATAATTCCAGACTCCAGCATCCTTCCAGAATTAAAGAGCCTGAATGATGAGTCATGCATGTCAACACACTTTTGTTTCCTCACTAGAGCTGGCAGAGTAAAAGGAGATAAAGGTAACACAATATGCAAAGTGTGTGTTAGATACATTCACAGAGAGGTGAGAGATGATATGCAGTAATACTACATGCCTGTGTAATGCAGGCTCCAGTGAATGCCACAATCACTGCCACAACATTGACCGTCAGCTGAAATTGCAGAAATTTGGAAATACTGTCATATACATTGCGACCCCACATGACTGCCTTTACAATGCTGGTGAAATTATCATCTGTTAAGATAATATCTGAAGCCTCTTTTGCTACATCTGTTCCAGCAATGCCCTGTAAGAGAGAGGTGAGAATAATGCCAAGATAGGGCAAAGTGGAAAAACAATCTATGCAATGTGAAATCATATCAAAACATACCATTGCGAATCCCACATCAGCTTTTTTCAATGCTGGTCCATCATTTGTTCCATCCCCAGTCACAGCTACCACTTGCCTTTGATCTGCCACTGTGCTGTCAATAATGCCTACAACACAGACAAAACATTATTGTCTTTAACATGTTTATTATGAAATAATGGTTACAATGCCAGGAGGGATTAACAAACAGCCGACTGAACGCCCATACATGGACGATCCTAAAGCTAGGTACACACCTAGCGATTTTTCCTCCTGACCGACCATTTGATACTTTCGACCGGTCAGCCAGGAGGACTGCACGATCGGACGAGGTTTTCCACCATGTCAGATTCGGACGAACTGTCAGTCGGACATGGGAGCATTCGGATGCAATAATTTACCTTTATTTTTTTTTTTTTTAAATTAATTTAATTAATTTACCTTTAATTAATTTACCTTTTAATTTTAATTTACCTTTAACAAGTGTGTGCTTATCTGTTGGTGATGACCGAGCCAAAACACGTAGTCTTGGCCATACTTTGTCCAATTTTTCCTGCTCTACCTGAAAAACAAAAATATCACATAATTAGTTTATTAGAAAGAAAACTCTTTAATTTTCACATTTGTATTTCAAAGTATGTCTGAGTAAATAAAATTATTCACTGCAACAGCTTTTTTAAGTGTGCATATGCTGGGGACAATCAGCTTTCAACAACATGGCAGTGAAACTGCCAACTTAACTCGTCATTCTTAAAAGCTTATCCATTAACTGTCCGCACACCCCCATGGTTCCCATGCGTGACTTGGATGAAAAGGCCACAGCATTATTTATTAAAGTACAAAAAGGGGGTCTGTGGAAGCATTCCTATGGCAACATTATTATAACATATAGTGTAACATATAGTACTACTGATCTGACCAAAACATTAGAACAAACAAGAAAAGAGATGATCAATGCACATTCCTGGGCGCCACATACTATCATAATATCATCATAATATCAACCAAGGAGCGAGTGTCAGCCCAGATCAATGAGCCAAGGTAATTTGTTAGGACCTTCCATACTGGGGTTACCTTGACGTGGTTGGAAGGCTTTTCACTTTTATGCATAAAATTGTAATGCAACCCCCCATGTTTTTACTGTTTGCACTAGCACAGACATTATGATAGTATATGGGGCCCAGGAATGTGCATTGATTATCTCATTCCTTGTTTTATCATTTAAAAACACAGCATTTACAGGGAAAGACCCGTCACTCCAGATGCAGAAATTATACTATGTGACCCATTCCTGACCTCTTTGCCTGCCTGTCAGCACACTTTCTGCAACATTTAAGAGAATCAGCAGAGAAAAGAAAGAAGGGAAGGGAGATATGTAACCAGAGCAGTGTCCATGGTGAGACTGTGCAGAACTTATAAGTGTCACAGACACTACATAGGAACAGTGAATAAGGGAGGGTGGGGGAAATTAGGAGCACTCACTAAACATTAAAGGGCATGTCCACCCCATTTACAAACTTTTCCTGTAGTGTAGGGCTCTCTCCCCCAGCCCCAACCTCTATATTACTTTTTGAAGAAACTCCCCAGATGATTACTTACCTTGCCTCTCTCCTCAGGCGTACTGTCCCGGCCCTCTGGTTGCATGAAACGCAAGCAGGGGGCCGGACCAGCAGCCGCTTCTGTGATTGGTTGAGAGGCAGAAAATCACAGATGCAGCTTCTGGCTATCCAGAATGCCGGGGGAGAGAGAGAAGGTAAGTAGAGTTCAGGGGGGGTTTCAATAAGACAGGAGGCACAGTCCTATATGGACTCTGCCAGGCTCCTGGTGGCCAGTTTTTAAGGATTTTCTTACACTACACAGTGGGGCCAGTAGTGAGTTAAATTCTAGTTTTGGGGGTGGACATGCCCTTTAATAATTTAATGTCAAAGCAAGCACAGATAAATATTTGAGTACCACCATTTTACTTCTCTCTAATTATAATTTCAGATAATGTTAATTTGTGAGTAAAGTGAGTAAAGTGACACTTTAAAATCTCCATATTGGTCATTCCCTTTTAAAATATAAATAAAAGCATTATTTGCAATGTAATTTGACCTCTGGTTATGACTGAAGTTTTATAAAACTAGCCTAGTATTTCCTTATATAACAGCAACTATAACAGATACTGCATTTATCATTACCACCTATGTCAGATCTGCTAAGTTAACTGCTGCCACAGACTTCTTAGTTTTGTACAATTGATAAATAGCTAAAGTGTGCCCATTGTTGCATGGACAAAATTATACCGTATATATGTGTACATAAAAATATTATCATGCACACGTTTGTTCATTTTTGTATATTTGTGTGTGAGCATGTTGAGTGTGCATATGTTTGATTGATATGTTAGATCAATGATTTCTAAACTTTTTTAGACTGAGGCACAATGGCTAATGCTTCATTCACATTATAGAGCATCTTGGTGCGATTTCCTGCAGAAAAATTGCACCAAAATGCTCTGCTCATAGGAGTGAATGGCACCGTTCACACCTATGGGCTGTGATACACACACTGCATGCAGCAGTTTTTTACGTTAACACTGTCATTATGCATTAACGCACTGGATCATCGCACTAAATCGCAAGCGTGATGTTCCGCTGCATTAAAAATATGCCTAAACAAATTTCTATTGTGGCACAAGTATGCTCCACTGCACTATTGTTTGATTACTATAAACTTTCCAGTGTTAATTGTTATAGAATTTAATTGAAATATTGACTGTATTCAGTATTTACATTATATAAAGGATAATGCCCCCCCTTACAGTGTAATATCCTTATATTATAATGTAAAGGGGAACATTATTTCTTATAATACAGAAGTATCTGATTCCTTCACCAAAATTGCATTTTAAATTCTTGCCTTGTCCCTATTTCCACCTTAATTTAAACCCCCCAAGCTACTTTCTGTAACTTAAACCCAGTAGAAAGGAACATTTCATCCCAGCATCTATGTGGTTAAACAAATCTTTGTGGAGGAGAGAGACATTGGTTATGAAGTGCAGCTCCAGCATGTTCCGTTAGTGAAGTTAAACACTGCAAAAAACGTGATTGTTCAGGCATGAACACTGGAATGGGAGGAACAGTGGGATATAAGAAATGAGTCTCTGTGACATAGCTAAGTGATTTTTATACCACTACAGCTCCCATTGTAAAATATCACACTTATGTATTATATAATAATATATATTTAATAGTAAAACATGTCTAAACTAAAAATTAGGCATGCAAATGTACTGACTACTAAAATGTTGTGTCCTACCTATTTTAAGGCTTACTTATGTAAGCATACAGTTACACAGTTTGAGAGACCCAGTGTTACATACAGTAGTAATGGTTATCTTTGAATGACCAGATCTTTGTTTTCTGTAGATGTACATGTCATATCATATCATACTCCAGTGCGGCTCTATGGCAATTCCTCGATATAACTTTGGAGGTATTCTATGCCTATTTAATGTATCTATCTGTGAAACCCTGCTTGCATTTAAAGGGTTAATAACGTGTAGCATTAAACATTGTCAGAATGTACATAAACAACACAAAAGTATGCAGCAATGAAAAGGACAAAACACTCCATGATTATTATTAAAAAAGGGAAAATATAATGTCACTAACGGGCTAAAAATTCTTAGCACTGATTTTGGAATACACACAGATTAACTGTTTCAGTACCATCAGCTATTCACATTTTAACACATTTTGTAACACAGATACAATTAAAAAAATCCACATCCCATATATGCTTTACAGTGAAGCCCGACATGGAAGGGAGATCGGCGTGCAGCAGAGGAGCTCCGATACAAGCAGGGGAAAGCTATCTAAAAAAGCAAACCAGGCCACTTATCTCAACCCCCTAACCCATCCACGCGAGAACATGGGACACAGAAACAATACAAAGGATCCTAAAAACGACCAACAAAATGATCTGGGAAACAGGCCCAAACCAACCAGCATGGTGGCGCCCATAAAAACCAACCCACGGACCCAGCAAAATCCCCGGTCACCTGAAAAGATCTTAATTATCTCTTCCATAACTTGGAACAATTTATAATCACAGCTCAACAAAAGACCTTAACAGAGGTAAAAGCAGAAGTAAATCTGGGTGATCGCGTCTAATCCCTCGAATCTCAACAGACAATAACTGCAAAATACTGTCACCAGGTTAATGCTGACCTAGATGAAACGAGAAACCAAATCCAACAGCTTACAGACATGCAAGAAGACGTGGATAACAGATCTCGCCACAACAATTTACATATACCTCAAAGATCTGTTCTACAAATGGCGCTGGACTTAAGAGTCACAGGACTCTTAAGACCTCCATCCACTATCAAATGGTGACCCAGAGATGTCATCACCCGCTTATATTACTTTCAATCGAAGGAAAGGATCCTACATGAAGCAAGGATCCAGGTCCCACCAAAAATAGATGACATCACCCTCCATATTTACCAAGATCTAGCCTTCAGCACACTTCAGAAATGAAGAGCAATTAAATCAGTAACAGAGGTTCTAATTCTAATAGCTCATAAAATCAGATACAAGTGGGCATTCACATTCCAATTAATTGCTACAAACGATGGCAGATCTGCAACAGCAACTAAATCCAGAAGAAG
This sequence comes from Hymenochirus boettgeri, assembly GCA_019447015.1. Lineage (NCBI taxonomy): Eukaryota > Metazoa > Chordata > Amphibia > Anura > Pipidae > Hymenochirus > Hymenochirus boettgeri. Next base: position 130,541,688 of record CM033470.1, read on the forward strand.
GTTAATATTTGTTAAGAAAACTAGGGATTACGACTACCATCCCCACACGACCTTAAAATGTTTCAAATAGAATCGTCCCTCCACCGGTCGACTGGATCCAAATCTGACATTAATAGGACCACTATGTCGTTATCCACAATAAAACAATGGTGGCAGACCTAACAGAAATACAAATACGATCATCTCCTCACTCCATAATGACTCCCAATATTTCACCCTGATTTTCCACCAGGAAATAGAAAAATTTAATGGAAAGAATGGCATAGTAGAGGCATAGAATGGCTACCGCATATATGTCCAGAAGGACCATAACTGACATGGGAATCAATTCAATCAAAACTGAATCTAGACAAAAAATGGTTTAAATACCAATAAATAGCACTTTGTATCCAACATACACATTCAACAACCACCAATCCCTCTTTCCCCAGTAGAACATTTAGCAATTAATATCCCAAATGGTCGTAAAAAATAACAATCATCTATACTTATATTATACAACATTAACCCTTGCAATTAAAACGGGAAACATGGCTGAGACAGAATAGATCGGATGATGAGTGGGAGAATATAGCTTCCAATATCAGAAAATGTTCGAATAACACCACACCCCAAGAAAAAAGTTTCAAAATTCTCCACAACTGGTATATTTCCCCAATAAAGCTACACAAAATAATCCCTTCATCATCCCGTCTTTGCTTCCGACAATGGCAACAGGAAGCAGGCCTGTACCATTGCTGGTGGTCAATAATTTACAAATTATTTTTCACAAAAATACGAGACCATTAAATAAAACAAAGTAACAAATTGTACCATTATATATGCGCAAACACCAGATATCTAATAGCTTCCTCTTGGAAATCAGCAGCCCCTATGAAGAACCAATTAATTAATAAAATATGGTGGCTTTAATTATAACGAAAAACCCATTTATATAACCAGAAATGTAATTTATAAATATGACAATATATGGGATGTATGGTTACGTCATATGGACCCAACTACCAGGGATGGAAAAGCAAATGAACATAATAATACGGAGGGGCCTGGTCCAGCTCAGAAAGACGAGGAATCTCTATGAGGTTACATAGTAACATAGTAACATAGTAATTAAGGTTGAATAAAGACATTCGTCCATCAAGTCCAACCTATTCACTTTTTTTTTTTTTTTTTTTTTTTTATTTATTTTTTTTAACCCTACCTAACAGTTGATCCAGAGGAAGGCAAAAAACCCCAGCTAAAAAAGGGGGGGAAAAATTCCTTCCTGACTCCAAACGGCAATCGGAAAGTATCCCTGGATCAACCAGATCTATATGCATTAATACCAGTAATTCTCAATATTTTTTAGTTTTAGAAACGTATCAGGCCTTTTTTAAAGCTATTCAATGAACTTGCCATTACCACATCTGCTGGAAGACAGTTCCACAGTTTCACCATTCTCACTGTAAAGAAACCTTTCCTAACCTGAAGATGAAACTTCTTTTCTTCCAACCTTAAAGGATGTCAGAGTCCTCTGATATGACCTATTAGTGAACAATGCACCAGAGAGTTCACTGTATGGGCCATTAATATATTTGTATAAAGTTATCATGTCCCCACGCAACCGCCGCTTCTCCAATGTAAACAGCCCTAACTTGTCTAATCTGCCTGCATATTCAAGCCCCTCCATTCCCCTTATCAATTTAGTTGCCCTTCTCTGAACTGCTCAATTTCCAAGATGTCCCTTTTGTATATGGATTCCAAAACTGCACCGCATATTCCAAATGTGGGCTTACCAGTGCCTTGTAAAGAGGGAGAATAATATTTTTCTCTCTTGATTCCATTGCCCTCTTTATACAAGACAATATCTTGCTAGCTCTAGCTGTTGCTACCTGGCATTGTTTGCTACAGCTAAGTCTGTTATCTACCAGAACCCCCAAATCTTAGATGTTAGATACATTACATTTTATCATTTCTCCTAGTGTTGAGAAAACCCTGAGAAAGAAAAAAAATGAAAGAACTGAGATTTATTTAAGTACAATAACAGACAAATATAAAGTAGAAATATTATGGATGATTCACGAATTTGAACTAACAGTATACTGTATTTAGACATAATACTAACATCTTTAGCACTTAAAAAGTTAAAAGTTAATCAGTGAAACACAGATACTATTAAAAATTGGTAAAACATTAGAATCATACTAGACTAAATCCTAAATGTATTTAAAAGTAATATATATGTTAAACAAAAAATTCTATTATTGATATACACTTCATGATGGTTGTTATATATAAATATGTACCATCTTCATCAATAAAAAGTTATTGGGGGAAAAAAAATCCACATCCTATTTCTTAGTACTTCGTACTTGAGATTACATGCTACTGGATATACTTTCTAGAGGCAGTTGCTTAGCCATTGACACATCATGGGGAATGTTTTCTGAGAGCTCCAACACAAAATTCATAATTTGCTAAATATTTTGTGCCTATTTTATTAGGTTAATGCTGAAGCCACAAACTATTTGTTATAAGAATTTTTTGGACTATTATAATAACCATCCCTAAGAACTGATCTTCTAAATGTGGACTGACCAAGCCCAGTAGCTGGGGTATTACCAAATGTATGTGTTTTAACCCCAATCATTGCAGCATGGGGATGCAGCAAGGATGCTCAGACTCCCCACTTTTACATGCCTTGCATATGAGATTGTAAGATCATATAATTTGCTATATAATAATATATGTTATATATTTCAAACACCACTGGGTTCTTCCTAAGGGGAAACTTGCTCAGTTGCACTTCCTCAGGTAGGGTTTGAAGCATGTTGTGCTGATCTCCACATTTAAAGATTATAGCAATTTATATTGCCAAGGCTCTCTCGTTTAGTTTCTTCTTTGACCTCATATGACATTATAAGTGATTGGTGGACCCTTGTACATGATTGAGCATGTATACTGATGATTAAATTCTGCAGACTGGAGGTACAGTGTATAATTTGCAGTCATTAGCCTTTGTGCTAATGATAATCCTATTATATCCTCTCCTCCTGTAGACAACTTGACACCAACCTTAGGACAAGGCATGTCTACATCCTAAAGGAACACTAAACCCATAAAAACAACTATTTGCTATTTGTTTCTATTATTCACAGGGAGATGAGAATGCTTATTCTCACCTCCCTGTGAATAATATTTTGTTCGGGGGTCCTGGAACTCACCTTACCGCCGCTCCACTCGCAGCCGCTTCTTCACTGAACAGCTGTTCTCTCCCGATTGCGCGCCCTATCTTTTGTATTGGTGCGCTTGTGCCTAAGATAGGGCGCACGGTCGGGAGCGGTTGTCAGTGAAGGAGCGGCTGCAAGTGGAGCAGTGGTAAGGTAAGTTCCAGGTCCCCCGAGCGTAATATTATTCACAGGGAGGTAAGAATAAGCGTTCTCACCTCCCTGTGAATAATACAAACGAATGGCAAATAGTTGTTTTTATGGATTTTCGGATTTTAGTGTACCTTTAATTCAGCTTTGCTACTTTAAAACTACAGTATAGTGCCTGGTCAATACTCAAAAGACCTATTGACTTGGGGGCTATTATATAGCCTGCAACTCTCACACTTATTGTCATAATTATTTAAAGATAACTGGTTTGTCCCAAATCCCTGATGCACTCCGCTACATGGAACCTCATATAATTAAATTCCACCTCTGGCAACCCAAAACAGGCTCCACACAAACATTTATGTAATCCAGCTACCATATTAAACGGGAACTGCGGTCTCCATAAAAGTTCCCTCTATTAAAAAAAAATTCTTTATCATTTTTAAAGCTAGCCACCTGTCCATAGAAAGAGGAAAACACATATATTGATTGCAAGCCTGTAACAAGCTTCAGGAATGATGGATTTGTGGAGGTGGGGCTTATGGCACAGCTTATAACACATGCCTGTCATAGAGACAATGCAAAGTTGGAAGTGAAAATTTACAAGCCCACAACTTGCCGACAGCTAGATACATCATCCTATGCCTGTTTTTTTCAATAGGCGGCACTTGGCCACAGTTTCCCTTTAAGCTGTATGTTGATGTCCTTTTTAGATAAACTCGTAATGACCCTAGCCCATCTAAGATGCCTGCATTCTGTTTTGGTTTAAGATCAGGTTAAAAGGTAAACCAGGATAATTTGGAGGCCCTTCCAGTTAACAGGCCCCCGAAGCACTTTGAACACTCTATAGGCAACATTTGGGAGACGTGACTACCCATTTATGGATAAACTTTCTATAATAATATTTTTCCAACAAACACCAGACTTTTACATTAAAAATGAACAATGTTTTTTTTGGATGTTGATGGATTCATTCTCAATGTTGATGGATGAACAGGAAAACTGATATTAAGAAAGCCATACCACCCTTGTTGTGCTTGTGAAGGTTCTCATTCATCCAGGTCATGGCATATCTGTTGTATTCAGTTAGATCAACTGGACATAAAGCTTAGTTCTTGAAGATGTTTCGCTAGTCATCTGACTGGCTTTCTCAATTAAGAATGACATGTACAAGAATCTGTTGGCAATTATGTACCCTGGAATGTCCCAATTAGCATATCACAGCCAGGTGTTAAAGACATTATGAACGCAAGGCCATATTGCATTCTGGCTAAGAGGCGTTATAGGAACGCCCAGGGTAAGGTGTCAGACAGTTGGTGTCGAACCCCCCCACCTCTTGGTTTCTTTATTTTCACATAAATGGCCTCCTTGACACCTCTCTTGAACCAGTCCTGTTCGTTTGAAAGGATGTTGACATTATAATCTTCAAAGGAATGTCCTTTTTCATTAAGATGCTGGTTCACGGCTGAGTCCTGACCTGAGGAATTGGCTCTTCTGTGCTGGGCCATACGTTGGTGCAGTTGCTATTTGGTCTCTCCCACATACAAATCAGAGCACTCTTCACTGCACTGCGTATTTGATATTTTCTTGTGTTTTGGTATTGGGTCTTTCGGATGTACCAATTGCTGCCTCAGTGTGTTATTTGGTTTAAAGCAGACAGAATTTTGAAAATTCTTCATAATTTCTCCAAAGATCCATTATTGAACAGAACTACCCAGGGACAAGTGCAAGAGTTCCATGGTAGGAATTCCTGAAAAGGTTACCATGGACGATGGTAAGCTCAGTGCACCACCATTTTAAAGACCACTCAATATTATGTGGTTGCCCTTAGACTTTTTGCTGCATAAACAATCCTCTTTATTTTAAAATATCAGGATAATTAGTATAGTATTTGAGTTTGAATGAAAAGACCATCTAGTCCAACCTACTCATCAATACCCACATTTCCTGTCTAACAGTTGATCCAGAGCAAAAGAAAAACCCAGTATGAATGGGAAAAAATCCTTCCTTCCTGTAGCTTATCCAATCTGTCTTCATATTCAAACTCCCCCAGTCCCCTTATTAATTTAGTTGCCCTTCTCTGAACCCTTTCCATTTTTAATATGTCCTTTTTGTACACAAGATTCAAAAACTGCATCGCATATTCCAAAAGAGGCATTACCAGTGGTTTGTAAAGAGGGAGAATAGCATATTACTCCTTTGAATGTATACCACTCTTTAAAGGAGAACTAAACCCAATTTTTTATACTCCAGAATCGGAAAACAACTCCCCTAAAAACACCAATAAGCAATAAAATACCACTTTAGTAAATTGTATTAAAGTAAAGGTAAGCCTGTTAAGAACTGGATGAAGTATCTGTGTATATGTGCAGTGTCAGACCACACCTCCTGGCCTCAGTCACATGCTTTCTTGCTCAGTCACATCCTTCCATCCCCCACCAATAGGGTTTGACAGTGATCACTGAATATTTATTAACACGCAGTTCCAAGTTTATGAAACATTCAACTTTGATACTTAAACTTTTGGAAATGGTTCTTACCAAAAATTTCTTTACCTTTGATAATAGGTTCTATCACCAAATACAGGGCACTGCCATGGGCACAGCATGTGCCCCTACATATGCAGGCCTCTATTTGGGGGCATGGGAGAGTTTTATCTTCTCCGATGAAAGTCTGTCATCTGCCCTGGACAGTATTTCATACTGGGGCCAGTATATAGATACTTATATTATGGGAAGCCCCGGTAGACGAATTACACAAATTTGTCCAAAAGTTGAATACTAAAGATTGGAACCTGCACATGTCAATTTGATTTGGAACAAATTGCCTTTTTGGATATTAAAATTAAGAAAATAGGGGGCAGGTTGCATACAAAACTATCGCAAAAAGACTGCAGGTAACAGTCTTTTGTGTGCACAAAGTATGCACCCTACCCCATTACTAAAAGGCATACCAGTGGGTCAATATCTCAGAGCGAGGAGAAATTGTACATCTCAAAGATTTTGAAAAGGTAGCAGACGACCTGAGATTAAGATTTACGGAAAAAGGGTATCCGCAAATTTTACAGCCAATAAGGAGGAAAGCAGTGTCTCCAGACACTTTGCTGACAAACATGGTTCGGATCCAGCGTGTCTCTCATGCTGGCTTATTGAAAAAGTGCCACTACCCATACGGGGTGGGGACTGGGAGAATAAAATTCTCCAGAGACACACTGGATTTATACGTAAAAAAGTAAATCACCTTAGGGGATGAATGAGGACTTACAATTCCACATGTTCTCATAAATGCTTTCATCATGTCTAAATACTTCCTTCCCTGGTCGGCAGCTTAAATGCTAAGTCTTAAACGTGCGTTTCATTTTATATTAATATGTGTTTACATAGATTACATGTGGTACCTTCACTTTTTGCTACCCTTTAACCATGTATAATTCTTGTATTTCCAATAATAATGATACCTTTTGCTAACGATATCCCTTATATTATATAAATAAATTTATATTTTTACGGAGATTGCATTGAGTTTTTAGGAGCAACTAACTAGGTGGGGGTATATTCCATTATTACACATAGAAAAGGTCCATATGTATGTGTGTAATTAGCACTATTTAATTAAAATCACCATAAGATAACAGCATAAAAAAGTATAGTACTGCTACCTACTACTGAATTACAAAACAATTTATATACAATTAATAAACTAAACTTACTTTAATGGACACCCCTAAGTTTGAATGGAAAACTCAAAATGATAGGTTAAGACACACCTCCAGTATTTCTACAGGGTCTCCATGTAGACACTAAAAGGAAGTGGAATTTTACTAACATCCAAAAAGAAGTCCACCTCTCATTGGATGGTCCACCTCTCATTGATCTTCCACTGTTAGCAAATTCTCTTGGGCACTGTCCATAACAAGACAGGCAGTGTAAGGAAGTTCCTGTATTACACCCAGTTATGTGCTGTTTGTAAAACATGTGACAGTCTTAGCCAATTAGAACATTCTTCAGACTCTCACATTTACTCCCCCTCCCCTCTCCATAGAAAGTAATGAGACAATCCAGTTTCTGTTCGCTAGACAGGAAGTGTCTGTTTATGATTAAATGACTTTGCATGGCTCTGAAACTACCCAGCATTCTTAGAGAAATGGGCAGTTTTTACCCCAATATTAATATATTAAAGGACAACTCCACCCTCATAAGAACATTTTTTAGAAAGAATTGCCTCTTTAAAATATGTTGATATATCATACTTTGTCCTATGAATTCATTACTGTATGCCTGCTATGCTTCTGGATGCCTCATGGAAACTGAGCAATTTAGAAACCTGTACTGAGCAGGTACTGAGCCTAGGCATGCTCAGAAGAGGCAGATAGAGGATTAACATTCAGTCATTGGCTGTGATGTCAACTGTCAAATCCATAACTGACAGTTGCTAACTGGAAGAACCTGGATGCAGAAACGGGAAACAGGACATTGTTCAAGATTTTAGGTTAGACTAATATATTTCAAACTATTAACCTTTTAGGGTTTTGGGGGGTGATTTACCTGTATGTAAGTTTTCATTTTAGGGCTGGACTTGCCCTTTAAACATGAGGCTGTCAGGTACCTTCAGTTATAAGAAGGCTCTACTTCATTTTATACCCTGTGGGGAGCTTTTAGCTCCGTTATCCAAACCTCTCCATGACTTGTCAAGCTAATCAGAATCCTGTGTTTCCTAACCCCATAGTGACTGTAAATCTAGAACTTGCTGTGGTAATTACCAATGAACCTGTATGAATGTTATTCTGGATCCTGTATAGGGTCTCAGGATGTCCAATGGAGCTGTTCAGATTGAATTGCACATTGTGGCAAAGATTGCAGGTTAATACCATTTTGTCTGGATACATATAATACATGTGTCCCAACTGAGCATCTACTTTGTGTAAGAGCCCTGCCAGGACAGATGACTGTTGGTCACAGTAACAGTGGCTGCAGCCAGCAGCGCATGTGACAGACTGATCATGTGGTCCCATAGGAAACTGCATGATTGGCCGTGATTTACTAACTGACCCATTTGTCTGATACAGACGACCGAACTTGGTCGCGGCTGGCCGCCCCACACCATCACATATTTCCAGCGGACTAATCCGTGGCACTATTGGTTCATTACTGGTGTTTACCCAGCCTTAAGGTTCGTACAAACATGCGATCGCGAGTGCCAACCCGTGACGCACGATGTGTACGAATGACCGATAATCGTGCCATGTATGGGCACTTTATTGGCTAAAATGGCTGTTCTGTCAATACACGGAACAAATATAATCCGAATCGGCCGTTCTCACACGTCATGCGTCAGCACCCGGCGATCGCATGTGTGCACGAACCTTTAGACTTTATAGATTATAACTGCCAGGTAGGTGGTATTTGGAAGTGAGAGGCACAAGCTCTCTGGGCAAATCTCCCATACGGGATTTACCAGAGGCTGTGCGATTTTGGGTGAATCTAACCCACACATAAGTATTTATCGACACCTATTAGTTGGTGTTTAATACTTACGTGTAAACAGGCACGCAACCTCTGGTAAATTACTTTGAAACGGACGTACTCGGGCTGCCGCCGCAAAGTGGGCATTAACGTTGCGCCAACCAATCGACCCATATAATGCTTCCCTAATCCAATAGTCTAATAGCTATGGATGTAATGGAAGGGCAGATGAATCACTTGCATGTTTAAACCCTTGGGTATGAAGCGCTAAAGCATGACCATGGGCTTTTAATGTCTGTAAGTCAGGAAAATGTCTTTATTCCAGGATGTATGAAAACTAAGTTTTCCAGAATTCTGTGCAGTTAGGGAATGCTGGGAGTTGTAGTTTTAAACATGTGAAAAGTTCATTAAGAAGACACTAACTGCTACAGGATATTAAGAAAAAACTTACTGCAAACAGAGAATGCTGGGAATTGTGGTTTTCAAACACGTGAAAGGTCACAAGCTTAGGCTGTATTAGATCTAGACAGATGCCTTAGCTACAGGATATTAAGAAAAAACTTACTGCAAGCAGAGAATGCTGGGAATTGTGGTTTTCAAACACATAAAAAGTTAAACACGCCTGCTCTATACCATTAAGCTGTATTATATCTAGACACATGCCTTTGCCACAGGCAATAAATAAGATACTTTACATGTCCCCACCCATTTCTTTAAGTGATAAATATGTCTTTATATGTTAGATTATTATGGCAATGCTATTATAATAACAATGATTCTATGAGGTACCTTCTGTTATAAGAAGGCTCTATTTCATTTTATACTTTGTGTGGAGCTTTTAGCTCATCTATCCACACCTCTCCCTAACATGTATATTCAATCAGTATCCTGTGCTCCCAAGTCCTAACCCCATAGGTTAGTTAAAGTTGTTGTGGTAAATACTAATAAATGTGAACCTTGCATGTTAATCAGGATACTTACTGTATAGGATTTAAGGTGGCTATACATATATCCGATTTTACTTATCCAACCAACTTTCCCATTCTTCTATGCCACAGACAGGTGGTTCTTGCATGATCAGTCTAATGTCGCGGGAGCACTCGGTCGGGAAAGTAAAATTGGATATATGTATGGGCTGCTTTTGATTGCCCAAAGGTGCTGTTCAGATTGCCTGGGTCAGTTCTCAGACCTGCAGGTTTATTCCACATAGACCCTCTATATTCTAGCTGGCAGGTAGTATAGGTAAAGGAGGATATAAGTGTGTGTTTGTTCATTTAATATGATGCGATTATTTGTTGTTTTTTTTAGGACCTTCAGACTAATTTTATTATTGCCCCCTGGATGTTTCCTGATGGTTCCTGTGAGCACTTCAACTACACATAGCAAAACATACACACATAATTTCCACTGTGCACCAACGGGCACACTTTTGCTAGTATATTTCTATAAGCATTTATTTACATGGGTGTAACTTACGTCCAATATCCAATTACCTGGAGGCATCTCCTGTCATTCCACATGTGTCTGCTTTAAGAAGCGGACAGGCATTACCTAGGACACCACAGGACCCGGAAGAAGAGAGGCGGGGTCCTCTCGAAACGTACGTCGGCTTGGGTGTTTGGCACGGAACTCTGTACCTGCTAGCCGTGATTATGGACATTGTTACTACCTCTGCACTTTATTTAGCAAGTACGAACTGCCTGTTCTCTTTGTTACCTTGCTTTGTTACCTTGAGCCCGGACCTCCATGTGGGACAGACCAATTGGGTGAGATTGTTTCCATCCTAAATCATACCCTACATGTTATTGACTGTATATCTACCTAGCTACCTGTCGAGTGTGGCTTATTAATTCCATTTCATTTACTTGCATTCCATCAACACATTGGTTTGTTTATGGCTTTAGACAGTATGGATATCATCAGTGTGTGTTCACTCCAAGGATTATAATCAAGTGTTAGATGGATACCTCATATTGTTGCTGATTAACAACTGGTTTCTACAGGGATAAGTTCTATAAGCAAAAACACTGATGTGCTATGGGATCTCCAGTTTCACCTATTGTGGCCAACCTTTACATGGAGGAGGTAGAAAAACAGGCGCTTAATACTTCTAAGGGCATAGCACCCAGCCACTGGTTCAGATATGTGGATGACACCTGGGTTAAAATCCACCAGAAGGAAGTACAAGCTTTCACAGAACACATCAATGCGGTAGACCAAAACATCAAATTTACAAGGGAAGAGGTACAAAACAACAAACTGGCTTTCTTGGACTGCTTGGTAGAAGTTAAGGAAAATAGTAAACTGGAAGTAGAGGTTTACAAAAAACCAACACACACAGATCAGTATTTGATGTTTGACTCCCACCACCCTTTAGATCACAAGCTGGGTGTCATCAGAACCATGCAACACAGAGCTGAGAACATCCCCACTAGCATAGAGGCGAAGGATAAAGAAATGAAACATCTCAGAGGAGCCCTTAAAACTTGTGGATTTCCAGACTGGGCCTTTGTCAAAAGAAGTAAAAGGAAAGAAAAGAACACGAATACCAACAGTGAAGGGGAAAAGCAAGACAGGAGAAAGAACATGGTCATCCCATATGTAGCAGCTGTCTCCGAGAAATTAGAAAGAATTTTCAAAAAACACCGTATCCCTGTCTGCTTTAAACCGAACAACACACTAAGGCAGCAATTGGTACATCCAAAAGACCCAATACCGAAACACAAGAAAAGCGACATCATATACGCAGTGCAGTGCAGTATGCTCTGATTTGTATGTGGGGGAGACCAAACAGCAACTGCATCAACGTATGGCCCAGCACAGAAAAGCCAATTCCTCTGGTCAGGACTCAGCCGTGTACCTGCATCTTAAGGGTAAAGGACATACCTTTGAAGATTGTAATGTTAACATATTGGCAAAGGAACATGACTGGTTCAAGAGAGGTGTTAAGGAGGCCATTTATGTGAAAATAAAGAAACCAAGCCTAAATAGAGGTGGGGGGGTTCGACACCAACTGTCTGTCATGTACAATGCTGTTTTGACACCTTACTCTGGGCGTTCCTATAACACCTCTTAGCCACTATCCAATCACGCCCTTAACACTTGGCAGTGATATGCTAATTGGGATTTTCCAGGGTACATAATTGCCACAGATTCTTGTACAAGAATCTAGAATGCTGTGAAGTAAAGCAAAAACCTTATGTTATTTAGGTAAATTTCCCAGCGCCTGTATCAAGATAAGAGGTTAGACACAGATTACTGGTTTTATATCAAGGTGTTCTGTCTTCTGGTTCAGTGTTGTTCTGTGGCTTTAGTTGTCCTTTAAACAAAACAATATCCTACTGGCTTCTAGCTGTTGCTGTCTGGCACTGCTACTGGCACACTACTTAAGTTTGTTATCCACCAAAACTCAGAGATTCTTTTCCAACAGAGATTCACTTAACAGAGAGACATTTGAATGGAGGGGGGGGGGGAAGAAAAAAGGAGGGGGGTGGGGGGGATCAAGGCAGATGGCAAATATTTGCATTTTTTAATTCTATAACATTGAAAGTAATGGGTTTACAATTCAGGTTGTTGCCCTTTATTTACTTTTATTGGAGGGATGATCCTGTGGGGTTTAGTTCCAGTTTATTTGGTCTAGGGTCCAAAGTTGTGGATAATCATAGGGTAACCAATTAAAGGCAAATTTGTATTTCTTGCCTAATTGCATGCCTCGAATATATTCCATTGAAAGAAGAATAAATTTGATTTTACTCATAATGAGTGGGATTGAGTATTATAGGTTTTTCCAATGGTATGCAATAATTGATTTAGTGGATAAAAGGACAAAGTTAGCCAGTTTTTGTTGCTGTTGTGAAAGGTGATCGCCAAGTGAACTCCAAGTAAGAAGGTGAGGGGTGCCATAGGTAATTGGATGTGGAAAAGGGGTTGGGTTAGTTGTTGGGTTTCTTTCCATAGGTTTGCCACTGTGGGACAGGACCACCACATGTGCATATACCGTAAGATCCTGGTTGTTGGCAGCCTCTAAAGCACAAATTAGAGATTGAGAAGATGTGTTTATGGAAATCGTAATAGCGAGTAATAGCGAGTAATAGCGGCGTAGTTGGAGAAATGGGAAAAAAGCTGAAGGAGATAGTCGGAATTTATTCTGAAGTAATCCCATGAGTCTGTGTGGAGTAGTTGAGTACAGCTAATTCCCTTAATTGGCCAGTTTGAGAAGTGTAAGGCAAGGGGGAACGTTTTTATTTATTCTACATTTGGAGGGTAGCCAAATGTACTGGTACCACGGTAAGTCATAGAGATAGAAGTTTTCTATCTTGGACCAATATTTTCCACTTTCTGTGTTTAGTGCATCTGTAATGGAAAAAGATTTGGGGGTTCTGGTAGAAAGCAGACTTAGCTGTAGCAAACAATGCCAGGTAGCAACGGCTAGAGCTAGCAAGATATTGTCTTGTATACAGAGGGGAATAGATTCAAGAGAGAAAGATATTATTCTCCCTTTTTACAAGGCACTGGTAAGGCCTCATTTGGAATATGCAGTGCAGTTTTGGAATACCATATACAAAAGGGACATCTTGGAAATGGAAGCAGTTCAGAGAAGGGCAACTACATTAATAAGGGGAATGGAAGGGCTTGAATATGCAGGAAGATTAGACAAGTTAGGGCTGTTTACATTGGAGAAGCGACGTTTGTGTGGGGATATGATAACCTTATACAAATATATTAATGGGCCATACAATGAACTCTCTGGTGCATTTTTTACTAATAGGTCATATCAGAGGACTCGTGGACATCCTTTAAGGTTGGAAGAAAAGAAGTTTCATCTTCAGGTTAGGAAAGATTTCTTTACAGTGAGAAAGGTGAAACTGTGAAACTGTCTTCCAGCAGATGTGGTATTGGCAAGTGAATTGAATAGCTTTAAAAATGGCCTGGATGAGTTTCTAAAACTAAAAAATATTGAGAATTACTGTTATTAATACATAAAGATCTGGTTGATCCAGGGATACTTTCCGATTGCCGTTTGGAGTCAGGAAGGAATGGAATGTTTTCAGCACAAAAAAACAAATAATCATTCCCATTAAATAACTTTCAATTTCTTTAAAAAAAATAATAATTTTGAGGCACTCATTTTAATATACACAAACATAGGATGGAAAGCGTCTGACTATGCACATGAAGGTTAGTAGCAGTCACTGTTGTGCGTACAGACACCCCCTTCCATACTACCTCACCTCACATGACATGCTGAACTCAGTACTTACTGATCTAAGCACAGGCAGAGAAGGTCAGTGGATTGGAATGTGACAACTTAAAATTGAACAGGGGCCCTGTCGCAATTGTGACCCTGATACCTACGACAGTGACTTTTATCAACATTGAATCTCATCTGCCACTTAGCAGCCCAGTTTGACAATATATCCTTCTTACTATTGATATACTCATATACTTAATTATACTTGCTTTGCTAAGAAGTCACAAAGGAGTTCCCTGACCATATAAATGTATGAGGCATTGATACATGTACAAAACTTATTTTATTTTAAAAAAAAAAAAATTGCTAGATAAAAAACATGTTAATTTTAGTGTGCTTAAGGTCAGTACTAAGGTTGAGACTTGATAACATGATAATACTGGTAACCAGGACAACATACGTTGGAAGGAATCATTTCTCTTTTGTGTTAATGTGCATCTATGTAATAGGTTTCACACCTGTTCACAAACAAGTAATTAGTGCTCTAATTGTTTGAATCCCCTTTCAGACAGACACCCCATTTACTTTGGTTTTTAATTACCCTAAGGTGCCAGAATTGAAGGGTAACTGTGGTCTCGAATTTCTCCAAACTAGTAAGAGTTACATAAAAAGCCTTCCATCACACTTTCAAAATAAAACCTAAATTACATCTCTAGATAAAATTTGCGAGAAGCTATTGCTGGAAAGGTTCAGCAATATTACTTCCTGCTTGAACACTTCCTGTTTTCAGCCATGTGACCAGCTTGTAATCATGTGACCAGCCTCAGTCTGCATTAAAAGACTTCCCTTCTCAACTGTCATTTTTCCCCCCAGGTACTTCCTGATTTCCCCAGCATTAAGTCTTAACTTAGCATGCTTCTCCCACGGGGCAGACAGGTGGGGCAGAGGTCAGGTGATGTCACTCAATCTACTGGAAGCAGGTAGTTTGAACATCCACCCCAATGTAATGTCTCACAGGCTCCAGCCAGAGATGTGATTGTCGGCTCATTTTAAGAGAAATACTGCAGGCTTTCATTTAACCCTAACTTGTTTTGAGACCACAGTTGCCCTATAAGCCGGCAGAAAGGGAGGAATTCTAGGTATTTGTCTCCTCCCATAAAATTGCTCATGTTGCAAATGTAAGATGTATTGCGTATACAACAGCATTGACAAGCTATAGGGGCCTTTGGGACTCTTTGTTGCAAGCATGTATTGATGTTAACTTACCGTATATACTGAGTATAAACCGAGGTTTTCAGACTGAAAATCTTACCTCGGTTTATACTCGAGACAAACTTTCTCCTACCTTGTCCGGCGGCCGTGCGATCCGCATCTTCAGTGCGCTTCCGGATGATGTCACTACCCGGCGCCTCTCACTTTGTGACGCCAAGTAGTGACATCATCCTGAAGCGCAGAAGATGTGGAGCGAGCGGCCGCCGGACAAGGTAGGAAAATACCACCGGGACACCAGGGCACACAATACTTACAAATAAGAGTAAAACCTTCTTTATTTGTGCATACTGTATGCACAAATAAAGGAGGATTTACCCCTATTTGCAAGTATTGGCTTCTGCAGATGTTTGAAAACTACAACTCCCAGCAATTAAAGCATTTTTTTCCAAAAAAGTGGCAAATACTAGTAGGGGTTACACCCTCGGTTTATACTCGAGTCAATCTCTTTTATCCTTTTTTAGGTAAAACTAGGTACCTCGGTTTATACTCTGGACGGTTTATACTCGAGTATATACCGTACTAATGTCTCACAGAAGGTAAGCATGTCATGCTCTGATTTACTTTTCTAGGTGGAAGGCTTATTTTTCCTTAGAAACTAGGAAAGGGGGATGGGTACATATTTATTTGAAGCCAAATGTTAAATGGATGTTAGAGGCAATATGGGTGGAATTGGGCAACAGGAAGGGGGTTAATGTTATTGTTGGTGTCTGCTACAAGCCACCAAATGCTGGCAGGGAGGAAGCGAGTCAGCTTTTTATATGCAGATGGCAAGGGCTGCAAGTTTGGAGAATGTGCCAACAAAGAAAAGGGTGATGAATTTCTGAATTTCCTTCAATAAAGTTTCTGGTGATATCTAACTAAGTGGAGCGTATTATAAATATGAAGGTAATTGAAAGCTTAGGGAAAAAGGACTATGAAATATAGTCAATGTATGTTATCAAAAGGGTTAAAAAAAAGTTTTCACTGAATAAAAAAAGCTCTTCAGCATATCAACTGGTATTATATATTCTCAGGTAAAGATAACAGAAGTGGACTGTTTTAAGCATGGCATGCACTGTGGAGCTCTATTAACCCCCGCCCACCCTCCCTCCCTCCGGATCCATCGACCTTGTTCCCTCTGCTCTCTCTCTAACTGGCAGCCGCATCTGTGATTGGCTGACTCTCACAGATGTGGCTGATGGTCCGGCCCCTATTGCTACACCATTCCTGGAAGTAGCAATTGAAGCAGAGACTGAAGGAACAAGGTTGGGTAAGTCTATTTCTGGGCACTAAAAACCCTAACATTTAGGGTAAGGTTTAGAGGAGGGTCCCCAACACTACAGAAAATTTTAGATTTTTGGGTGGAAATACCCTTTAAATGTATCAAGCAGTGTCAGGCAGAAACAGCTAGAGCCAGCAAGATATCGTCTTGTATAAAGAGGGTTATGGCTTCAAGGGAGAAAAATATTGTTCTCCCCCTTTACAAAGTACTTAGTAAGGCTTCATTTGGAATATGCAGTAGTTTTGGAATCCTGTGTACAATGGAAATCAAAAGGGTTTAGGGTAGGGTTACTAAATTAATAAGGGGGAGCTTGAATATGACAGAGTTGATAAGTTATTTTATGCACACTAGAGGAAAAGCACTTGTGTAAGGATATGATTACTGCGTATAAATACATTAAAAGGTCATACAATAAACTATCTGGGGCATTGTTCACCAATAGAACATTTTAGAGGACATGGGAAGAAGTTTAAGCCTTCAAGTCTGGAAGGGGTTTTTCACTGTGAGAAAGGTAAAAACTATGGAACTGTCTTTCATTGGACGTGATGATGGCAGCTTCATTGGATAGTTTTAGAAAAAGGGATATTTCCTACCACTGGGAGTCAGGAAGGAATTTTTTCCCCTTTCCTTAAGTTTTTTTTGCTTTCCTCTAGATTTACAATTAAGCAGGAAATCTGGGTATTGCTGAGTAGGTTGGACTAGATGGACATATGTCTCTTTCAACCTCAACTACTATACCACCATTACCTGAACCCTCACGTACAGCCTACTTGTGTAGTTATTCATTAAACGTAACACACAAAGTAACATTAATTGAGGTTGAATAAAAACATATGTCCATCTAGTCCAACCTTTATACCCTCCTCTTTAACCCTACCTAACAGTTGACCCAAAAGGCAAACAAAAAACCCAGCTAAAAATGGGGGTGGGGGGGAATCCCTTCAACCAGAACGAAAGTATAAAGTGCATCCAGAAAGTATCTACAGCTCATCACTGTTTACACATTTTGTTATGTTACAATCCTATTACAAAATGGATTAAATTCTTTTTCTTTCTCTTCAGAGTAGGTGCACAGCCGTTTTAAGATCTCTCCAGAGATGTTGAATCGGATTCAAGTCTGGACTCTGGCTGGGCCACTCAAGGACCTTCAGAGAGTTATCCTGAAGCCACTCCTTTAATATCTTGGCTGGGGGCCTTGGTCTTTGTCCTGCAGAAAGTCGCCCCAGTTCAAGTTCAAGAGTGCTCTGGAGCAGGTTTTCATCCAGAATTCAGTCATTTTTCCCTTTATCCTGACTAGTGTCCCATTTCCTGCCACTGAAAAACATCACCACAGCATAATGCTGCCACCACCATGCTTCACTGTAGGGATGGTATAAGGCCTGGCAATGAGCCTGGTTTCCCCAAAAAGTGACACCTGGCATGCACACCAGAGTTCAACCATTGTCTCATCAGACCACAGAGTTTTGTTTCTCATGGTCTTTTAGATGCCTTTTTGCACCCTCCAGGGGGGCTGCCATGTGCCTTTTACTAAGGAGTGGCTTCCGTCTGGCCACTCTACCATACAGGCCTGATTGGTGGATTGCTGCAGAAATCGTTGTCCTTCTGGAAGGTTCTCCTCTCACCACAGAGGACCTCTGGAGCTCTGAAAGAGGGACCACCTTGACTTAGGCCCTTCTCCCCGGATCGCTCAGTTTAGATGGACGATTAGCTCTAGGAAGAGTCCTGGTGGTTTCAAACTTCTTCCACTTACGGATGATGGAGGCCACTGTCCTCATTGGGACCTTCAAATCAGTAGAATTTCTTGGTTTGTGCTCTGACATCAACTGTCCACTGTGGGACCTTATATACATAGACAGGTGTGTGTCTTTCCAAATCATGTCCAATCAACTGAATTTACCACAGCTGCAGAAACATTTCAAGGATGGTCAGGGGAAACAGAATGCACCTGAGCTCGATCTTGAGCTTCATAGCTAAGAGAGAAAAAAACCCATGGGATTTATCTTTTTTTATATATTTATTTAATTTGCCAAAACCTTAAGTAAGCTTTTTTCACATTGTCATTATGGGGTGTTGTGTGTAGAATTTTGATGGAAAAAAAACATGATCTGTGAAACTAAGCCAGGCACCATGGATAAGAGGACAATTAAAGGTATTTGGGTTGACATTATACAAAAATTGTATATTTAGATAAGTGTCTCCCCATTGCATCTCCAACAAGTAGGAGATACATTAAGGAAAGCTTTGTGTAGAATTGCAGGACATTTATATAAAGGAATATTCCTTGACCTTTTGTCACCTAAAATAAACATTTACAGCCTACCTGTATCTTCCTGCCGAAAAAAAGTAGACATGGCTCATGGAGGTGGGTGGATGAGGTTCATACTGTCCAAATTACATACCCTCTGTCTCTACATGCAGCTGTGGTATACAGATACCACAGATAACCATGACTCCCCCAGCTATATTCCTCTCAGACTTTGAGACCTGGCTTACCCTTTCCCCTTTTTACCAATGGTCCTGTTCTAATTCTGGGTGACTAACTGTCACATTGACAACTCTGCTCTATCCTGGCCATTTAGTTTCCTTAACTTTCTCATTTGATGGTCATCAGTGGACAAATACCGGTACGCATAAGGATGGCCACTTCTTGGATCTTGTCTAAAAACCTCCCTGTCTCATCAACTAACCCCTACCCACTTTCAGATCACTAACTTTTTACTTTACTTGCCCAATGCTCTCGTGTTTCTCTTGACCCTCCTTCTTGTGTATATGTCTGTAATAACCAGGCCATAAATATTCCGGTGTTGCCTTCTCTCTCCTCTTGTCTCTCTACCCTTATGTCCAACTCTGACCCTGACTTGTTTCTTAACTCCTATTACTCTGTCCTGACTAATGCTATTGATTCCCTTGGCCCCTTGCAACCCATGGCACAGTCCTACAACCCAATTTATAAATAGGTGCACACATGCTGCTGATGTGGAGAAAGTCTCATATGCAGACTGACTTTCTCCATTACAAGTTACCGGTAATGCTACAATTCCTCAACACCGCAATTTTAGTAGTAAAACAAAAATACTATAAGACACTTCTAAATAATAACAAATCAAACCCATGCTGCCTGTTCTCCATCTTTAACTCCATTCTCCATCCTTTTCCCACTGATTCTCTTATCTCTCCACAAGACTTCGCTGACTACTTCATAAATAAAATCGGTACACAGATTCCTAGTCTTCAGGATAACTCTTTTACTGTTTTAATCATTCTTTTGTTGTTGTTCAATACTTTTTCTTTTCTTTTTTTTCAAGTATTAACAGAAAAAAGAAAAGACACAAAAATCTAAGCTTTATATATAAATCAGAAGAATGTCATCATAAGTACAGGCTTGGATTTTTACAATGAGGTTCCTAAGGTTACCATTTCCCTGATTCACATTGTAGCATTAACATTACTGTTGTAAGTTTGTAGGTCACTTTACGATAAAAACCTGTGAAGAAGATGCATTTTGGTCACCCCACACAAATATCATAGGCTTGTTAAGTGCTTGTTTTGAGTTCCCAACCCATAATATCAGTCGGGTGACTGTTTATGCCCTTTTGTTACAAAATTAACTTTAGATACTCAGATTGCCCCCACCCACCCCCATCCCCTGCCGCACCCCCTGGTCAGGTGAATTTGTGCATAAAACCCAGATGCCCCGAATTGCGGACCAGTGTGTCAGATAGTTTCATAAGGCCTATGCTAGGTATTCATTATCAGAGATCCACTAGATTAGTCAAAGTAGTGCCACTCTGTTTGGGCTGGCCTGTTTCATAGTAACATAGTAATTGAGGACGAATAAAGACATCGTCCATTCACCCTCCTTTTTAACACTACCTAACAGCCTATCCAGAGGAAGGTAAAAAAACCCAAAAAAAAACAGCTTATAAAGATATTTTCCCTTCTGACTCCAAATAGCAATCAGATAGTATTCCTGGATCAACCAGAACTGCAGTATAGTATGTATTAATACCAGTAATTCTCTATATTTTTTAGTTTTAGAAACTTGTCTAGCCCACTTTTAAAAGCTATTCAGTGAACTTGCCATTACCACATCTGCTGGAAGACAATTCCACAGTTTCATCATTCTCACTCTAAAAAGAAACCTTTACTAGCCTAAAGATGAAACTTCTTTTCTTCCAATGTTAAAGGATGTCCTCGCACCCTCTGATATGACCTATTAGTGAATAATGCATCAGAGAGTTTACTGTATGGTCCATTAATATATTTGTATAAAGTGATCATATCCCCACTCAAATGTTGCTTCTCTAATGTAAACCGCCCTAACTTGTCTAATCTGCCTGCATAATTCCCTTTATTATTTTAGTTGCCCTTCTCTGAACTGCTTCCATTTCTAAGATGTCCCTTTTATATATGGGATTCCAAAACGGCACCAAAACTCTTAAATCTATTACCCTCTTAATACAAGACAATATCTTGCTAGCTCTAGCCGTTGCTGTCTGGCATTGTTTGCTACAGCTAAGTCTGTTATCTACTAGAACCCCCAAATCCTTTTCCAGTCGAGATTCAATTAACACAGCATTATTTATAGTGTAAGTGGCACCAGGATTGTTGAACCGAAAATGCATCACCTTACATTTATCAACATTGAATCTCATCTGCCATTCTGCTGCCCATTTTGATAATCTATCTAGGTCAGCTTTCAGCAATTACACATCATTTGAAGTTTCCAAAGCTCTGCATAGTTTAGTGTCATTAGCAAAGTGTCAAAGCAAACCTTGCTCTCAATGCCCGCTTCATTTATAAACAGATTAAAAAGATGTATCCCCAGTACGGAACCCATTCCACTTAAAACTTTAGCCCACATAGATGTATCTCCATTGACCACTCTCTGTGTTCCAACAACCAATTCTCTATCCATGTACAAATGTTTTTTTCTAGGCCAACAGTCCTCGGTTTATACACGAGTCGCCTATGCGGAACAGTATTAAAATCTTTAGCAAAATCCAAGTATACTACATCTACTGCTATGCCAGAATCTAAATTCTTACTTACTTCTTCATAAAAAACAAGTAAATTTGTCTGACATGATCTATTTCTCATAAATACATGCTGACTACTAACTAAGATCAGTTCTGTGGACAAAGTCAAGGATATGATCCCGTAACAAATTTCTATCACCTTCCCTATACCACTGATGTTAGGCTTACAGGTTTATAGTTACCAGGTTGGGAATGACTACCTTTTTTGAATATTAGTATTACATTGGCTTTTTTCCAATCCAGGGGCACGTCACCAGACAAAAGTGAATCTGAAAAGATAAGAAACAGTGGTCTAGATAAAACTGGACTAAGCTCTCTTAAGATCCGAAGGTGTATTCCATCCGGTCCTGGGGTTTTATTGATATTAACTTTATCTAATTGTTTCAGTCCCATATCCTTTGTCAGCCAGAGTGAATTTTCCTCATTTATATACCCTTAATATTATTACAGTCCCTACTATAAGGACTAGAATCCTCTATAGTGAATGCCTTTTCGGCATTCTCTATAACTATCTCACCCCATTATTTAATGGTACCACATTCTCGGTCCTCATCCTTCTTACTATTGACACATTTTTAAAAAAAAAATTGGAGTTAAACTTGCTTTGTTCTGCTATCCATATTTTATTTTCTACTTTAGCTAGTTTAATTGCTTTCTTGCACTCTGTATTACAGCTTTTATATGCCCTGTAAGCCTGTTCCCTCCGATTTCAAATATTTAAAAGTCTTTTTCCTTTTTTCCATTTCCATTTTTACCTGGGCATTAAGAGGACCTAATTATTTTACACTTGTTCCCTAAAGGTATCCATTTAGAAATGTAATAGTTTTAAAAGCGGTAAACTTACCTGGTACATCCTTCCCTGGTTCACCCATTAGGAAAACCAACCACCAAAACCACACAGTATCCTATCCCTTGGATACTATCAACAATCTCCCAAATTCTATAACTCCATATTGGTAGTGATACCAGACCTTTGGATCTTTATCTGGCGGAACCCAGAGCACTTATTTAACTGCTATCTCAGTTCCAACTAACTACTCAAAATCCAAAGTAACTCACAAAAAGTTAATAAGATTGGATATACAATAACCATTTACAAACTTTACCCAATCATCTGATAGCATCTGACCTGGAAGGAAAGGAAAGTACTTAAAGACAAACAAATCCCCTTACACCAAGCACAACAAACTAATTATCACCGCATCCTGAAGAGTAATACTGTATCGTACAATATATATGCACATGTGTATGGTTCTCCCTTTCTCTCTCCCTCCTCCCCTCTCCTATACCTCCACCCCCCTCCTTTACCCTTTTTAAATTCATAACTACTAATTTAATAGCTAAACTGAATATCTAATACTTAAAATGTAAATTGAACATTGTGAGCCCTTAACATACCCTACAAAGAACATTATACCAACAAAACCTACCAAACTCTAGCATGGAAAAATTTATAGAAAAACCCAATACCGACATGGGTAAAAGAAACAAAAAATCTGACCAACAGGCTCCTCCGGGTGTCATGACATGGATCCTGCTGTAAGCAGATCTAGTATAGTTATTAATTATATAATGTCACTAATAGTAGGATCCCATTTTTTTTATTAATTTGTACATTGTGTTTTCCCCCTTTTCTTCTGTACTTCTCTATCATTTGGCTGAGGTGCCGTGAGACACAGCAGGATGCCAAGGATTGTTATTCCTTGTACCTTACTTCTAAAGGATACAGTAGATTTGAGTCTCCTGATCTCAGCAGGAGGTCAAACAGACCTGGGAATGTGACCTTTGGTTTAACTATGATAAAGGCACAATCCCTTTTTCTATAAAATATACATAACTCAGCCTATGTAATAGAATATGGCGGGCCGATATGAAATATGGTTCCAGGTAGGTGAGACCATTCGGTACAATCCAAACATCATGTATGTAGGTCTTAGTAGAGGCTGGAAACCTACCTTATGTCGTTCTGGTCAACTGTATTTTCCATAACTGTCATGTTTGGTGTCTATCAACTGGTAAATTCATGACAAATAACTAATTTAGTGATTTCCAGTTGATAGTACCTTGGACCACAGAGTAATAAATTATCTAAAAAATAATGTCACTGCGGGTGTGTCTTCCATAGGTAATCACATATCTGACACACCCTCAGTCCAGCCTACACCTGTTGGTGATTGGTTGGGGGTAAATCATTTGCCCCCCTTTTTCCTGGGGGTAGATAAGGAGCCACACAGCTACTGGAGGGGGCTCCTAATTTACATCTTATGGAACATCAAAGTGGATTACAGCGAGTTACCTTTTTGGAGCCAAGGAACTCTTTTACATCAAATGGACTAATTCTTTTAAGGACTTGGATTTTGACCACCATATAAGTATTTTTCCCTTTTATCCCTTTATTTTACTGTTGCTTGTTTTTAGGTCTGTTTATTAATTATTTTTGTAATCACTATTGCACCGTTTTTGTTTTTCTTTTATTAAACGATGTTCTATAAAATCGTTAAGCTGATTCTCCTAGTGCTCTAACAGAACTAAGTAAGAATCCTGTCCTCTGAGACGCTACGTATAGTAATTGCATTTAGTATTTGTTGTATTATCTGGTACTATTCCTGCCTCAGTGTGGCAGCGAGTGATACAGGTATTTAGTATTATTTTACATTTATAGCCGTTAAGGCCGGTATTGGTTTCCACGGCCGTTAGTAAGAAGGTTTTTGCAGTAGTTTATATACCAGGTAAGGGGTATATGTTAGTGTTGATAACCTTTAACCTGGTTTTGCCCGGTGAGCTGGGAAAGCTCTGTTTGGTCTGAGGTTGAGAGTTGTGGTATCATCACTGGTATCCTGGTAAGTGGTATATGGTAAGTGACGGCAGCCCTCAACCTGGTTTTGACCCTGTGAGCTGGAAAAGCTCCATTTGGTCTGAGGTTGAGAGCTGTAGTTCCGTCACATCTGGTTGGCAGCTTGCGGGATCTTTTTTCTGATTAGAGCATTAGTGCAGGAGTTAAGTAATTACCACTGTACTGGGACTGTAACCTGTGTGGAAGCAGTTCTTGGAGATAAGCCGGTGCATAGTTTTTTATAGAGACATAAAGCAACAGTTCCCTACCCCATCTTCTGTTTTTTCTGTTCTATCTTTTATTTTGCAACCATGTCTAGTCCAATGGATTATAAAAACCTGAGTCTGGATGACCTGATCATTCTGTGCCAAAGTAGGCAGATTGATTCCTATCGAAAGGGGAAAGCTCAGCTGATTCTGGAGTTAATGGAGGCGGATATCCAGGAAAGAGAGATGCTGGATGGGCCTGCAGCAGGAACAGCTCAATCTGTGTCGGACACAAATGACAATGGTTTTACCCAGCAGGAGGGAATAAGGACTGAATCCACTGTACCAATTTACACCTCCTCAGTCCCACAGTTTGACCCAGCCAGTATTAGGCAGACTGTGTCCAGCACTGACTCTCCACAGCTCCAGGAAGTGTTGCAGAGGTTAAGCAGCACTAACCCCATGGAGTATCTGCAGTATCTGGAGCGCCAGTCTCAGCATGAAATGGAGGCTGCAGAACGTCAGCGTGAAATGGAGGCTGCAGAACGTCAGCGTGAAATGGAGGCTGCAGAGCGAAGGGCAGAGAGAGAATCTGTCCGCAAACATGAACTGGAGATGGCCAAATTGCAGCTACAGCACCAGCATCCAGTTGTGCAGTCCCAGTAACACATGGAATCCCCGTTGGCATGAGCCATGCAGCCAAGTTCCCAGAGATGAGTAAGGACTGTGATATTGATGTATTTTTGAGAGCATTTGAAAAAACTTGTCGTCAGTACCACTTGCCACAGGCGCAGTGGGTGCGGCATCTGACCCCAGTGCTGAGGGGTAAAGCTCTAGAGGCCTTTGTGGATCTACCACCTTCCCAGGATAATGATTACAATGCAATAAAGGATGCTATTATTGCCAAATATCAGCTGACCCCAGAGGCTTATCGCAAAAAGTTTAGGTCGCTGCAGAAAGGGCCTATGGACAGTTACATGGATTTGGTAAGCCAATTTTATTCCACATTCAGACTGTGGACAAAGGGACTCACTAAAGATTCCTATGAGTCCCTGGAGGATCTCATGGTGCAGGATCAGCTCTTGTGCATCTGTCCCCCAGAAATCAGACACTTTGTATTAGAGCGCAAACCTGGTTCTGCCAAAGGAGCAGCAGAAATGGCAGACACCTACATCAATACCCGGGTGCCTGACAACAGGATAGCTACCCCTAGCAGCTGGGAGGGGGGGAAACCATTTTTACCATCTCCGTCTTCTCCACCTGTAAACCATGTTCCTCGACAACCTACACCCACAACATCTAATACCAAGCCACAGGTAGCTGATATACGTAAATGTTTTAACTGTGGGAAGCCTGGACACTTACGGCCTGCCTGTCCAGAGCAGAAAGGGATGACTGAACATGGCCAGCCGTCCAGCACTTCTTCCTCAGTGTTCTTCGTCAGTGGGAAAGCTAGTGGAAAATCCTACCACGTGCAACACAACATTGTGGGAGACAGAGTCGTCACCGGCCTTCGAGATTCTGCCGCTGATGTTACCCTAGTGCACCCTGATTTGGTGGATGAGAATTATATCATCCCAGAAAAATTTCTTAACCTTACTGGAGTAGGAGGGACCCGATCGCGGGTACCTCAAGAAAGGGTTTTTATGGATTGGGGGGCTGGAAGGGGGATAAGAGAGGTTGGAATCTTCAAGGAGATCCCTACACCGGTGTTGTTAGGAAATGATCTCGGAAACCTTGTCTCTTATTTTGACCTTCGGATGATACCCAGGATTCCCGTGTTGGACACTCTGGACTTTCCAAGATACTGTGTAAAGATGTGGATGTGGCATCTGAGAATCTTGGGGAGGGACAGAGGGAGCAGAGTAGGTTGAAGATGGATTGTTCTGTGCAGGAGGGAGGTGAGAAAAATGTAAAGCAATTACATGAAATGTTGCCAGATACATGTATGATAAATGTTACAAATGTAAATGATGAACTTGTTAAAAATGTGTTTACTGTATTAGCTGTTCATAATGTGTTACCTGTGTCCACTGTCACTCACAGTGTTGCAAGCACTGCTGGGGAACAGTCATTGGCATCACAGCAGGGAGACGGTGTTTGCAATTTCATTCCTTGTTCTGACCCAGTTGACTCAACCCCTGCCAAGCTTCACCAACTACCCACAGGACAGTTGGCTGGAACTTGTGACGCAGTCTTAGCACCACAGACTGACCACTGTATGGAGCGGATAGGAAAGAAAGAGTTTGGACCTTCATAGAAAGCAGTAGGGAATGTTAGGTTTCCCCTGGATATCACTCTGGTTCGATCAGGTTACATAGGGCAGAATAACTGGGAAGGAGGGCTGGGAGACCAGAGTAGCAGTCTAACAGTGCCAGAACCAGTAAGGCCCGAGTGTATGACTGGAGAAGGTGTTGGGGAGGATAGCTTTTTCCCCTAGATCCCCCTGGTTCAATCTAGTTACTTAGTGCAGAATAACTGGGAAGGAGGGTTGGGAGACCAGAATAGGAGTCAAACAGTGCCAGAACCAGTTGAGCCCAAGTTTGTGATTGTAGAGTGGGGAGGGGAAGAGAGAAATTCCCTGGGTCAGTCCGGTAAGGTACTGACAGTTAGAGACCTGCAATATGGGATCCCCGATCCTGTACCCAAACTGGCTGAGTTTGTGAGTAGCAGTCAGACTATTCTGGGAAATAGAGGCCAGATACCTATTGTGACCAGCAGCAATTGTATACAGCTCCCTAGGCACAAAAGCACCCCAGGGGGTGATGGTGATGATAATGATGGGGCTGTCAATATTCAAACTAATTATCCAGCATCTGTAATTAGATCGGCAGTTTACAAAGGGAATAAACTGTGCAAAAGGAAATGTATTTCTAATCAATGTGATGTCGCTTATCAACGCAAAAGAAGAAAGCGGCCATGGCACAACAGAGCAAATGGAGGTCGGTCGCGTTGGAAAGAACGTTTAGTACCTTCCTTGCAACCATCTTAAAAGGGGAGGTGTCATGACATGGATCCTGCTGTAAGCAGATCTAGTATAGTTATTAATTATATAATGTCACTAATAGTAGGATTCCATTTGTTTTATTTATTTGTACATTGTGTTTTCCCCCTTTTCTTCTGTACTTCTCTATCATTTGGCTAAGGTGCCATGAGACACAGCAGGATGCCAAGGATTGTTATTCCTTGTACTTTACTTCTAAAGGATACAGTAGATTTGAGTCTCCTGATCTCAGCAGGAGGTCAAACAGACCTGGCAATGTGACCTTTGGTTTAACTATGATAAAGGCACAATCCCTTTTTCTATAAAATATACAAAACTAGACCTATGTAATAGAATATGGCGGGCTGATATGAAATATGATTCCAGGTAGGTGAGACCATTCGGTACAATCCAAACATCATGTATGTGTCACATCTGGTTGGCAGCTTGCGGGATCTTTTTCTGATTAGAGCATTAGTGCAGGAGTTAAGTAATTACCACTGTACTGGGACTGTAACCTGTGTGGAAGCAGTTCTGGAGATAAGCCGGTGCATAGTTTTTATAGAGACATAAAGCAACAGTTCCCTACCCCATCTTCTGTTTTTTCTGTTCTATCTTTTATTTTGCAACCATGTCTAGTCCAATGGATTATAAAAACTGAGTCTGGAAGACCTGATCATTCTGTGCCAAAGTAGGCAGATTGATTCCTATCGAAAGGGAAAGCTCAGCTGATTCGGAGTAATGGAGGCGGATTACCAGGAAAGAGAGATGCTGGATGGGCCTGCAGCAGGAACAGCTCAATCTGTGTCGGACACAAATGACAATGGTTTTACCCAGCAGGAGGGAATAAGGACTGAATCCACTGTACCAATTTACACCTCCTCAGTCCCACAGTTTGACCCAGCCAGAGTTAGGCAGACTGTGTCCAGCACTGACTCTCCACAGCTCCAGGAAGTGTTGCAGAGGTTAAGCAGCACTAACCCCATGGAGTATCTGCAGTATCTGGAGCCGCAGTCTCAGCATGAAATGGAGGCTCAGCAACGTCAGCGTGAAATGGAGGCTGCAGAAAAGTCAGCGTGAAATGGAGGCTGCAGAGCGAAGGGCAGAGAGAGAATCTGTCCGAAACATGAACTGGAGATGGCCAAATTGCAGCTACAGCACCAGCATCCAGTTGTGCAGTCCCGAAACACATGGAATCCCCGTTGGCATGAGCCATGCAGCCAAGTTCCCAGAGATGAGTAAGGACTGTGATATTGATGTATTTTTGAGAGCATTTGAAAAAACTTGTCGTCAGTACCACTTGCCACAGGCGCAGTGGGTGCGGCATCTGACCCCAGTGCTGAGGGGTAAAGCTAGAGAGCCTTTGTGGATCTACCACCTTCCCAGGATAATGATTACAATGCAATAAAGGATGCTAATTGCCAAATATCAGCATTTAGTGATTTCCAGTTGATAGTACCTTGGACCACAGAGTTATGAATTATCTAAAAAATAATGTCACTGCGGGTGTGTCTTCCATAGGTAATCACATATCTGACACACCCTCAGTCCAGCCTACACCTGTTGGTGATTGGTTGGGGGTAAATCATTTGCCCCCCTTTTTCCTGGGCGTAGATAAGGAGCCACACAGCTACTGGAGGGGGCTCCTAATTTACATCTTATGGAACATCAAAGTGGATTACAGTGAGTTACCTTTTTGGATCCAAGGACCTCTTTTACATCAAATGGACTTATTCTTTTAAGGACTTGGACTTTGACCACCATATAAGTATTTTTCCCTTTTATCCTTTTATTTTACTGTTGCTTGTTTTTAGGTCTGTTTATTAATTATTTTTGTAATCACTATTGCACCGTTTTTGTTTTTCTTTTATTAAACGATGTTCTATAAAATCGTTAAGCTGATTCTCCTAGTGCTCTAACAGAACTAAGTAAGAATCCTGTCCTCTGAGACGCTACGTATAGTAATTGCATTTAGTATTTGTTGTATTATCTGGTACTATTCCTGCCTGAATGTGGCAGCGAGTGATACAGGTATTTAGTATTATTTTACATTTATAACCGTTAAGGCTGGTATCGGTTTCCACGGCCGTTAGTAAGTGGGTTTTTGCAGTAGTTTATATACCTGGTAAGGGGTATATGTTAGTGATGACAACCTTCAACCTGGTTTTGACCCAGTGAGCTGGGAAAGCTCTGTTTGGTCTGAGGTTGAGAGTTGTGGTATCATCACTGGTATCGGTTCCCACAGCCGTTAGTGAGTGGGTGGTGGCAGTGTTTTATATACCTGGTAAGTGGTATATGGTAAGTGACGGCAGCCCTCAACCTGGTTTTGACCCTGTGAGCTGGGAAAGCTCTGTTTGGTCTGAGGTTGAGAGCTGTAGTTCCTTCACACCGGGGACATCGAATCTCGCCACCTCAAACAACAACAAAGACAAATCATTACAAACGCCAAAACCACAAAGATACAAGGACATACCTAAAACCCCAAGCAAATCATCCTTCCCACCCTCGGAAGAAAACGATATGTCTACTAAGGAAGAAACCCTCACTACTTATACCATAGAATCATACACAACAGTTACTACCCAGGCAACCAAAATAGCAGCAGAAGTATCCAACCTAATGATGCCTCTATTCGATAAAGGACTTGAAGTCCTACACTCCTCCATTTCATCAGCACTATCCCAAGTCACTGAAAACACACAAAGAATCTCAACTCTAGAGACCAGAGTAAGTGACATGGAAGACTCAATAAACCCCACAGCAACCACCTCTAGACATCAACAAGATCTACTTCAACAACTACAGGATAAATAAGTTGATCTAGAGAACCGTACAAGGAGAAACAACCTCAGGATCATCGGAATAATGATGCCTCTATTCGATAAACGACTTGAAGTCCTACACTCCTCCATTTCATCAGCACTATCCCAAGTCACTGAAAACACACAAAGAATCTCAACTCTAGAGACCAGAGTAAGTGACATGGAAGACTCAATAAACCCCATAGCAACCACCTCTAGACATCAACAAGATCAACTTCAACAACTACAGGATAAATTAGATGATCTAGAGAACCGTACAAGGAGGAACAACCTCAGGATCATCGGAATACCTGAATTATACAAAGGTTAGGATCTAGTCAACTTCATTACCCATGACATGGTGAATACATTGTGCATAATTCCGCATCATAATGAACTTCACACAGAAAGAGTTCATAAACTGGGTCCTGAAAACAGACAAGCTGCCGAAATACCCCAACCCGACATTTAAACCCTAAACCCAATACACAACAACAAGTTAAGGGCTCAATTCGACAAATATCCAACAATCATTGATATGTTTATTATGCAAAATATAATAATTTTATGTTTTCTCAATTGCTATTGTTATTTGCCTTGCCTAACTTTTTCCTTCTATTTTAGCTATCATCAAGTCGCCGGGGGGAGGGCCCCGAAGGGGGGGACCACGCGGGAGACCATACACCCACAAAGAAAAGCCCTGACATTTCCATTTCAGCCTCATACACGTCAAAATCCAGAGGAGTAGCCACACTAATTCATAAAGATTTACCAGTTACCATACTGAACACAGTAAGGGACCCTGAGGGCAGATTCCTGATTCTCGACCTAGAACTAAAAACCAAAATCTACACCATAATAAACATATATGCTCCAAATGGAACAAACTTGGAATTTTACTCTAATCTCCTGACACAATTGCTTACCAGACCCAAGCACCAAATCATTTTGGTTGGTGACCTCAACATCTTAAATAACGCCATAGACAGATTGGGACCCAGACAGTCACTGTTATCCACACCCCCTCCCCTCCTGGAAATAATTTCACAATTAGAACTATGTGACTCCTGGAGACTATTCCACCCAACAACTAAGCAATTTAGCTTCTACTTCCACCCACACCACTCACAACCACGCATAGACAATATTCTGATCTCTAACAATCTCTTCCCTCAAACATCGAATGCACATATAAATAACATTCTAATATCCAATCATGCCCCAGTCGAGCTCTCCATAAACCTTGATTTACAAACAACACGGATAAATCAATGGAGGTTTCCAGCATAACTTTATAACTCATAAGACTTTAAAATGTACTTAACCATCCACTGGCAAAACTACACAGATGACAATATTGCCCATATAGAGGACCCGGCTTTCTTCTGGCAAACCTCGAGGACAGTGATGAGGGGACATATAATATCATATGTTACACACAAAAAAAAAGCTTTCAAAGAGAGATATACTCAATTGGATTGTGACCTCAGGGAGGCGTGTAGCAAATACATAAATTACCCCTCAGAAGCAAACAAAGAATGATATATATCCACACGAAACCTGCTAGACACCTACCTCCTATCACAAGCACGATGGTCAGCAGATGCTAGAAAAAACAAATATCATAAATGGGGCAATCAAACAGGTACCTTACTAGCCAGCCTAACAAAACCCCAACGCTCCAGATGCTCCATCCTTCAGCTACTAGACACAAACACGAACAAAATTATCAATTCACAACTTGAAATACAGAAATACTTCCTACACTATTTTGAATCCCTATACACAACACATACTAGCCTAACCACCGATAAAAACCCTTATTTAGAATCTTGCTCCTTATCCCAACTTACACTTGAACAACAAGAATTACTCAATAACCCAATAACCCAACAAGAAATCTCTAATGCCATTAAATCAATACATAACTCCAAAACTCCAGGCCCAGACGGCTTCCCAGAAGAGCATTATAAATGATTACATCCCCACTTACCCCCCACCCTCACCGATCTTTACAACTCCATACTCACCCAAGACACTCACATAGAAAACTTCAACGACTCTCAGACTATCCTACTACTTAAACCAAACAAAGACCCATTATTAGTCCAATCATATAGACCAATCTCATTGTTAAATCAAGACTACAAAATCCTAACCAAAATAATGGCAAATAGGCTGCCAGAGCTAATCACAGAATCACAACTCGGATTCACTAGAGGTAGTAACACCACCAAAGCCATACGCACAGCAATAGCCGCCATAGCAGCCCACACTACCAAAACCCACTCCCGGGAGATTCTGTTGAGCCTCGACGCAGATAAAGCCTTCGACAGGGTCTCCTGGGAATCTTAGCCACACGCAACTTCACTAGATCAAATTTCTCCACAAAAACACTAATACATCCCTACTAATAAATAACACCACCTCATGCCCATTCCAAACCCGCAAAGGCACAAGACAGGGTTGCCCACTTTCACTACTATTATTTAACCTCAGCATTGACCCACTACTCAGAACCTTATACAACAATAAACAATTCACAGGAATCAAAATTGGAAGTGAAGTTAGTTAAAATTATTGGCATATGCAGATGATATCCTATTATTTATCTCCAAACCATTACACACTATACCAGCAATAATGAAAGACCTGACTCATTTTGGAAAGCTGTCTGGACTACAAATTAATTACAATAAATCAGAGGCACTCCCACTCGGACCAGATAGACCCCCAGACTGGTCACGCAACTTCCCCTTTAAATGGGCTACCACTACCATAACATATCTGGGAATCTCCCTCCCCCAACACATAAATGATAAATGACTTATATTCCAAAAACATCCCCCCACTCATCTCAAGATTAACAAACACACTAACAGCATGGGAAAAATTCCCCCTCTCCTTTACAGGACGGGCTAATCTCATAAAAATTATATTGTTTCCTAAACTACTCTATCTTTTACAAACTTTACCCACATTCCTATCCCGCAAAGACACAAAACATATAAACGCCATGTTCCACAAGTATATCTGGCATAATAAACCCTCACACATCGGCTATAACACCTTAACACTCCCAAAAAATAAAGGAGGAATCGGATTTCCAAACATTGAACTTTACAACATGGCATCCCACCTCAGGATAGTCAGAGACTGGCTGCACGCCTCCTTGACCTACACACAAACAGATCTAGACCAACAGCTTTGTACCTCTCAGTCACTGTCTTCAATGCTACACACACGATATCTAGATCTGCCGGAGGAAAGTAAGGACAATCCCTTGTTAATGTCAGGCTGGAAAGCATGGAACAAAACATGCTCCATAATGAGACTCAACCAATTTCACTCACTATGGCTCCCATACATAAACCACCCAGGTTTCCAGGAGGGGAAGGCCCACCTAATCTTTCACACCTGGAGGAGGAAAGGGATAGGAACAATCCGAGAATTAGTAGATACTGGCACTCATCGCCCCATGTCCTTCTCACAAGCAAAAAATACATTTCCTATATAAGGATCAGGATTCTTTCATTTCCTACAAGCCAACAGTTACATTACAAAATTAATCTCTTTTCTAAGGGACACAGACTGCAATAATCCTTTAGATATGCTTCTACACTCTCCAGAACAAAGCCTAAACTTACTATCTAATTATCAAAAACTGCTACAACACCACACAAACACCCAAACTATCCATCAAAAAATAAACCGATGGAAACAAGACATACCTACAATAACCGAAGAAGTCTCACAAGAGATAACCAATTTACATACAAAATACCTCCCTGCAAGCTCATACCATGAAATGACACTCAAACTATTACACAGAGGCTACATCTCACCATACAGACTGGGAAGCATCAGGAATCTGACCCAGACCCTATGCACAAAATGTAAAATCCCAGACCATCCTGTTTCACTGCATGTGGCCCTGTCCAGTAATCCAAAACTTCTGGAAACAGGTAATAACCTTCTCCACACAATACCTGGTCAACTATGCCCCCTCACACCACTTTGGGCAATATTTGGACATGCTACTACACAATCATCCCGCATCACAATAGGAGCAAAAAAAATGACTCCTAAATATATCAGCTGCAGCAAGGAAAACCATACTACAACAATGGACAGCACTTACACAACCACCCTTGAAGCTATTCAAAACTAAGCGAACATTCCTGTTCCGAATGGACTGGGTGGAAGCGTCATTAGATAAGGAAAATAAATTCAAACAGTTTTTTATACTTTGGGAAAGCTACATTAATATTCTTCCACTACACATCAAACAACGTATCCATAACTACTTCCAACTGACTGTATGGTATACAGAACAGACCCTATGCCATAACCCCCAATCTTCCTACAATAGTTTTATCTACATGTCAACCTGCGTGCTATCCCCCCCCCCTCAAAGGTTCAATACACTTAATCATATACAATACTCTTTACCCCATGCAAGCTAATTCCTCCATACCCCACAACCCAATCCCTGGCGACAAATACAATAATTATCACTTAAGACAAGGTGTTAAGTTAAGTTAATTTAAGGTTAATGTTCCGCTGTAGAGCGGTAGTTCAATATTAAAGTTAAAAATTTGAGATAGCTACTAACAGATATTATAAAGATGTTTAGAGTATACAAAACTAAATGTATTATTCCAATAGTCAACTATATCAATAATGCATGTCAAACTTTCTTTGTATAACCATAATATTGAAATGTTTCATGCAGATTCTTCTCATTTTCCTTTTATTTGACTTATATACAAAACAATGTATGTTGAAAATGCTTATCTCAAACTCAATAAAAACATATTTTTTTTTAAAAAGCGGTAAACTTCTGCTCAATACCTTTTTTGCAACCTATATTAAATGACACTATATCATGATCACTATTCCCTAATCTTCCCATTACCTTCATCTCCAAAATAAGCTTAGGGTTATTAGATATCACCAGATCCAACAACGCATCCTGTCTAGTAGGAACTTCTAACATCTGTGAAAGAAAATGCTTATAAAGAAGGATTTAAGAACTTGATACCTTTTGAGGTGCTGGCAGTTCCCTTATCCTCTATGCTCCCCCCCTCCCCCATTTCCACCCTCCATTATCTTATTAGCCCCCTGATCCCAAATCCCTCTATCTATCCCTGTGTAGTCCAATGTACCCTCCCCCCCATACCTAGTTTAAAATCTTCTCCAAACCTTTAGCCATCTTCTCACCCAAAACTGCTGCACCATCATTGAGGTCCAGTCCATCTCTACTAAAGAGCCTGTAGCCAACAGTTCTCTAAAAACCCAAACCCCATCTTCTCACACCACTCTCTTAGCTACGCATTTATACTCCTAAGCTTCCGTTGTCTCCCTAGTCTGGCATGTGGCTGTAGCAGTATTTCTGAAAACACTACCCTTGAAGTCCTTAATTTTAACTTGGCCCCTAACTCTCAGAAATAATTTTTAAGGACCTCACTTCCACCTCTAACTTTGTAATTGGCAGCAACGTGAACCAAGACTGCCGGGTCACTTCCAGCCCCACCCAATAATCTGTCTACATGATCCACCACATGTCGAACCCTAGCACCAGGCAGGCAACACACTGTTCGACATGTAGGGTCTTGGCGGCAGATTACCCTATCTACCCTTCTAATAATGTAGTCCCCTACCACCTGCCTATCCTTTCTAGCCCCCAATTCTCCCGCATTAATGTGTTCTGTGAAAGCTTGTACTTCCTTCTGGTGGATTTTAACCCAGGTGTCATCCACATATCTGGACCAGTGGCTGGGTGCTATGCCCTTAAAGGTATTAAGCGCAAGTTTTTCTACCTCCTCCATGTAAAGGTTGGCCACAATGGGTGAAACTGGTTCCTATAACACCTCTTAGCCACTATCCAATCACGCCCTTAACACTTGGCTGTGATATGCTAATTGGGATTTTCCAGGGTACATAATTGCCACAGATTCTTGTACAAGTCATTCTGAATTGAGAAAGCCAGTCGGATGACTAGCAAAATGTCTTCAAGAACTAAACTTCAAATCCAGTTGATCTATTTGAATACAACAGATTTACTCAGACCCATAAATAAAACCGTTACACTCCCACGGCGTCTCATCCCGGCTCCATGTTTGGAGGAAGTCACAAACGGGCCAGACTGGCAGCCACATCTGTGATTGGCTTAGAGGCAGCCAATCACAGACGTAGCTGCTTTCAATGGAGACGCTGGGGGAGAGAAGGGGCTGTAAGTATTGATTTAAATATTTTTGTGAAGAAATATTTTGGCAGTTGGGGGTGGGCAGGCGTTTCACGCTAGGTGTCACGGCTGCAAAGGATGGATCCGGATGGTGAGAGGGAGGTTGGGAAAGGGCTCCCCTGTGCATGTCACAGTCCTTTCTGAATTTAAGGAAGAAACAGGGAGCAGATGACACACAGAGAGCTTCTACTCTTCATTTTCCTGGACTTTGAAAAGGCAGTGCAAGAGAACCATAAGGAGCAGAGATGTAAGGTAAGAATTTTTTAAAACTAAACAGTGGGGCCAATATGTGGATAAATTTTAATTTTGGGGGTGGACATGCCCTTTAATAAACACTTTTGCTTCTTAACGATTAAGGCGTGAAATGAATTGAGGGGGTCATGTACTAGTCATATAAGATTTTATATGATTTCACCTTAGTGATTATATTTGCAGATTAGTGGGTTAACTTCAATGTTAGCATCTGTGCACAAATGTTTGGCAGTAAATAATGTGCATTTCATTTAAATATAGACATAGAAATGTTTACCTCTCCCTTTTCATTTCGAATAAGCGTGTTGAACTCCTTTCCCTCCAAACACAAAAAATCCTCTCCTGGCAGCAGTATTCCACACTTCGTAGCAATGGCACGAGCAGTGTTTATATTGTCACCAGTAACCATGCGTACAGTAATTCCAGAACGCTGACACTTTTGAATTGCATCAGGCACCTGTAACAAAAGAAAATTACATTTTAAAGGGAACAAATTAACCGTAAGACATACATATAAATCAAAAAGGGCTTATTCTGAAAAAAACAAAAGCTAAAGTGCACATTGCTATAAAGGCAATTAAGGTAATACACTTTAGTCTTAGCTTTAAATTGTATATTAAGATAATGCTCTCCAAAATAAGCTTAGGGTTATTAGATATCACCAGATCCAACAACGCATCCTGTCTAGTAGGAACTTCTAACATCTGTGAAAGAAAATGCTCATAAAGAAGGATTTAAGAACTTGATACCTTTTGAGATGCTGGCAGTTCCCTTATTCTCTATGCTCCCCCCCCCCTCCCCCATTTCCACCCTCCATTACCTTATTAGCCCCCTGATCCCAAATCCCTCTATCTATCCCTGTGTAGTCCAATGTACCCTCCCCCCATACCTAGTTTAAAATCTAACAGACATTTTGGTCCTTGTCTTGGATTTT
Organism: Hymenochirus boettgeri; assembly: GCA_019447015.1. Taxonomy (NCBI): domain Eukaryota; kingdom Metazoa; phylum Chordata; class Amphibia; order Anura; family Pipidae; genus Hymenochirus; species Hymenochirus boettgeri. The sequence goes on from CM033470.1 coordinate 130,579,525, forward strand.
TTATCGAACTAAAAAAATCTAACCCATGTGCACAAATTTAAAACCTTAAACCCCTGGAAAACTCCGTAATCTTAAAGTGACAGTGCACAGTTATACGTATAATTTCAGAATATTACTCCATTCCTGAAAGTGCTATTGCTAGTAACAATAATCACAATATTCTCAGTTCATTATTAAGTGCATAGTTGAGAATTTAAACAGCACATATAGAATTTTAAAAAATTATGTCTTACTGTAAGTAAAAATCTATATGTGAGTAAAAATAGAACTATAACCACCCTTATACTAAATCTCTACCTTAAAGGGCAAGTCCAGCCCTAAAATGAAAACTTACATACAGGTAAATCCATTATCTTATTAGCCCCCTGATCCCAAATCCCTCTATCTATCCCTGTGTAGTCCAATGTGCCCTCCCCCCCATACCTAGTTTAAAATCTAACAGACATTTTGGTCCTTGTCTTGGATTTTTATCGAACTAAAAAAATCTAACCCATGTGCACAAATTTAAAACCATAAACCCCTGGAAAACTCAGTAATCTTAAAGTGACAGTGCACAGTTATACGTATAATTTCAGAATATTACTCCATTCCTGAAAGTGCTATTGCTAGTAACAATAATCACAATATTCTCAGTTCATTATTAAGTGCATTGTTGAGAATTTAAACAGCACATATAGAATTTTAAAAAATTATGTCTTACTGTAAGTAAAAATCTATATGTGAGTAAAAATAGAACTATAACCACCCTGATACTAAATCTCTACCTTAAAGGGCAAGTCCAGCCCTAAAATGAAAACTTACATGCAGGTAAATTTCCCCCAAAACCCTAAACGGTAATAGTTTGAAATCTGAAATATATAAGTCTAACCTGAAATCCTGCACAATTTCCTGTTTCCCCTGTTTCTGCTTCCTGGCTCTTCTAGTTAGCAGCTGTCAGTTATGAATTTGACAGTTGACATCACAGCCAATGACTGAATGTTAATCCCCTGTCTGCCTCTTCTGAGCATGCCCAGGCTCAGTACAGGCTCAGTACAGGTTTCTAAATTGCTCAATTTCCATGAAGCATGCAGAAGCATAGCAGGCATACAGTAATTAATTCATAGGACAAAGTATGATATATCAACATATTTTAAAGAGGCCATTCTTTCTAAAAGATGTTCTTATGAGGGCGGAGTTGTCCTTTAAAGCCCATGTATTCTGGGCAGAATTATACATTCCATGTTCAATAGATCTATTTATTTACATATATATATATATATATATATATGTGTGTGTAAATATGTAAATAGATATCCATAGCAACCAGCTATGCAACCTAGTTTATGAGCTCCATTTGTTGAAATCAAATTCAGCCAGGACCATTTGTTGAAATCATTTCAAAGTAGGATTAGTGCTGATAGGAACAAACAAACTTTTCAAATGGAATGGATCATTATTAAAGGGGAACTGTGGTCTCCAAACAAGTTGAGTGTAAACGAAAGGCCAGTTTACTACCTTTAAAACGAGCCATCAACCACCTCTCTATGTGCTCCACAGCCCAAGATATAAAGAAATGACTGACCAGAAAGTTAATGGGTGGGAGGCTGACATGTGACATTCCTGAGGATTCTCCTGCACAGTGCCACTGGCGAGCACAGCCTCAGACTCCCTCAGTGTGTGAGGGAGACAGGAAGTCCCTCTTCCAGGCTGCAGAGAAGGTAAGGGAATCTACAGCCCTTCTCTGTCACTATGTGAAAACAGCCTTTTCAGGCAGAGTTCTCACTCAGCCTGAAAACGAGAAATCAAATCTACTTACCAGGGATTTCTGTTTCCCAGTCACTTCCATGGCAGCAGTCACCAAACGAATCCCCTCCCATTTGCAGTCAATTGAAACAGGAAGAACTCCCCTCATACCTTTTAAATAGCTCCTCTCCACATGTCCGGTGTTCTAGTTCAAAGCTGTAGAGTAAATATAAGTCGGGAGGGTTTGGTGACTGCTGCCATGAAGTGACTGGAAACAGAAATCCCTGGTAAGTAGATTTGATTTCTCGTTTTCCCCCAGTCCACATGGCAGCAACGTCACCAAACGGATTATACCAAGCAAAATATATCCAGGGCGGGTTCTCCGTTTCAAAAACATAATTTATTACTTCATATCTGATACAACAGAGTGCAAAACTTTTCTGGCAAATCTGACATCCTGGTTCAGCAGCACCTCCATCCTGTAGTGCTTAATAAACATTTTCGCTGACATCCATCTTGCCATCTTACAAATCATCTCCATTGGGGCCTCTGCTTGGGCCACCCAAGAACAGCGATACCTCTGGTAGAATGCGCTTAAGTCCTTGCGGGATTTAACGCCCTTTGTCTGATAAGCCTTTTGAATACAGGACACCTATCCATCGGCTAGTCCTTTTAGAAGGAGTCTGTCCCTTCCTATGCCCACCTGGGATTATCAAAGATGTTCTGATCTTCTCCAGCTTTTAGTTTGATCAAGGTAGATTCTGATAGCACGAACTAAATGCAACGGGTGTAGTACTTTCTCCATCTTATTCTTTGGGTTTGGACAAAAGGATGGCAATATTACTTCTAGGTCTGCATGGAAGTTCGATATGACCTTGGGTAAAAAGTTGAAAGCTGGCCTTAGCTTTACTTTATCATCCATCAAAATTGTAAATATGGTTGTTTCATTGATATTGCCACTATTTCTCTGACTCTGCATGCAGAGTCAGAGTTAACGCCTGAAAGACTAGTGGTAAATTCCAGATTGGTGTTCTGTTATGAATCTTCAGTTTAATCCTAATAAGAGCAGCAAAGAATCTTCTTATCATGGATCTATGGCTAAATTCCTTTCTAGATGAGCAGAGAGAGCTGAAACCTGACCTCTCAGAGTACTTTCACTTAAATTTAACTTGTACCCTGAGAATAGGAAATTAACTATTTGCGGTACTGATGAATTGAGGCAATCAAATCTTCCCGCTCTTACGTGTTGAGCAAAGACTTCCCAGATTTGTAGTACTTCTCAGAAGTAACCGCTTTTTGACTTAAGAAGAAATTGAATTACCTCCTCCTGAAGATTTAAATTCTTTAATCTTCGTTTCTAACCTCCAAGCCGCTAGTTGAATGTGCTCCGAATATTGGAGTGGACCCTGAGTCAACAGATCTCTTATCGGATGTATCATCAGAGGAGGTTCCCTTGCTAGAGATAGAAGCAATGGAAACCAAGGTCTCCTCGGCCAATGAGGAATTACTGCTATCACGTCGGATTTCTCCTCCTTGATCTTGGTCAATACCTTCCATATCATAGGGAACGGTGGGAAGACATACAGTAACCCTCTGCTCCAATCTTGCTGCAGGGCATCCACTGCTTCTGTCCTCTTTGAAGGATAGCGAGCGTAAAACATTATGCATTTTGTATTGTTTTCAGATGCCATAAGGTCTATCTCCGGTTGTCCCCATCTTACTACTATGCTCTGGAATACTGATGAATGAAGACTCCACTCGCCTGTCTGTACCTTTTGGCGACTTAGAAAATCTGCCAGGGTGTTTTGTCTGCCGGGAATGAAGATGGCCGATATGTTCTTCAGATATCTTTGAGCCCACTCGAAGATTGGTTTTACTTCCATTAGTAACCTCCAACTTTTTGTTCCGCCCTGTTTTTTTATATACTGGACTGTTGACATATTGTCGATTCTTACCACTATCGACCTGGCCTGAATCTGATTCTTGAAGTTCTGAATTGCCAGAAATACTGCTCTTAACTCCAAGATATTGCATGGTACTTCTTTTCCTTCCCAGCATCCTTGCCGTGGCCCCGTCCGCTTGCGGGTGCCTAGGCCCCACCCGCTTACAGGTGCTGTGGGCCGCTCTGACACCACCCCCTACCACCACCGTGGAGGGACCAGGGGGGCTGCAAAGGGGAGGAGACACAGGGCAGATTGACTGACAGGTTTCAGAGCAGGAAGTGCAGGGGACCTGGTGATGCTGCTGCCATATCACACACAAAAATGTAAATATCTTCAAAACTATGTAAAATAAACAATGAAAACGTACTGCAAAAATTCTCAGGAGAGCAATTCCTATCAATTTACCTCAATTTACCTAAAGTCATTTTTGGACCACAGTTCCCCTTTAAAATTAGTTTCAGTGGATTCGCTGTCTGCTTCAATAGCTTATAAAAATCAATCTCCTATTCCAATGGGTTTAAACGATTAGACATGTTAAATATTGGTTTTATAGATGACTCACTTCTGAAAACTGAAGGTCCAATCAGTTGTGTGGTATAATGCTCCTTTAAGTCAAAGCATTTCGCTGCTTGTTTTACAGCTTTCTTAAGATGTATGATCAACTTCCTAGCTTGTCTCCTTTAAATTGCATTTTGCATCTTGAAATAAAATTTCGCTTCCATAGGCTCTATTTGAATGTGTTTTTTGCCAGGGGTTTGGGGAACTCCCTCCCAATCAAATCGGTGGTGGAATGATTAACTAGCCCTATTTTACAGTTTTAGAAAAGAAGTGGATAAAAACAAAATAAAATAGATAAATAAAAATAAACAGTCACTGAATTGATAATTATACAAATAGGGGAGAGGATGATATAAGATGGTATGATAAAATCTTATGATAATAGTAAGGTATAATTGATAAAACTGATGAAAATGATAGATGAGCCAGTAATACTTGTTACATTGCCCATAGTACGTTTTAACCATATGGCCACCTGTAGATCTCCATAGCAACCAGCTATGCAACCTAGTTTAATGAGTCACGTTTTTTATACCCTCCTAGCACCACCTAATGTATTCGATAGAGGGGGAGTTCCCCAAGACCCCAGGCAAAAAAACACATCCAAATAGAGCCTGTAGAAGTCAAAATACAACTTTATTTCCAGACGCATTTTCAAAATGGTGCTGGAACGCAAAATAGCTGAAGTCCAGGAAAAGGAAAGAAAATTATGCAATTTAAAGGCGCTGGAACGAATACCAATATTTCACTTGTCTAATTGTTTTGCATCTTTAAATGAAGTACACTTATTACAAAGAGAGCTCTTATTTATACCCACTGTCAGGTTTAACCCATTAGACTAGGAGGTTGATTTTTATAAGATATTGAGGCAGATAAGACAAGAATATTTTGGACCCACTGAAACTAATTTTATACGTGATCCGTTATATTTTGAAATGTTTGTTAGATCCTATCAGCACTAAGCCTACTTTGAAATGTTTTCAACAAATGGTCCAGATTGAAGTGATAAGCAAGGTGCAAAATGTTAACATAGCACCTTCTAACTTACCTATTGCTGAAAGTAAAGCTTTAAAGACAGTCAGACACTTCCATAATTATCCACCCTGCAGACAAGGGATTTTGTGATATTGTGATTTTAAATTACAAAGATAACCAACAAGAGATTCTCAAGACAATTGGGAGACCTTAATGTATATGAACGTCTGTCATTTAGCCCCGTGGACATATGTTAACGACTTATCAATTTAAGTATTAAAGGAGTGGTATCTTTGCACTTTATTTCTAAAGAAATTAGAGAATTTTTATGAGAGAAACATCCTATTTGTCCCATATTATACATGTTGCCGAAAAATTCAAAAAGATGCAAAAGCACCACCAGAGTGTCGAATAATATCAGCTAGAGGTAGCCTTTTGGAGCCTTTGGGATAATGTACTGAAGATGCCCATCAGTTAAAAGTTTAAACACATATTCACAAGACACTAAACATTTGGTGGAAATACTAAAAGAGGTCACACTACTTAATGATTCAAAGGTGTGGCTTGTGAATCTTGAAGTTGCCAGTTTATACATCAATATTCCCCATGAGCAAGGTTTGAATGTGGTGTTTGTATTTAAATCAGGGCAGGACAAATCATCCAAATCTTTAGGAGCCAGCTGGAAAAAGTTAGGAGCCAGCAACATCATACCTAACAGGTGACACCCCCCACCCACAGCATAACCACACCCATAGCCTCAACCACACAATGTAAGCCCTGTCCATTAAAGGGTACACAAGCTAAATAACTGAAAGCAAGGGAACTGGAACACATGCTAACAGAACCAAGGAAAAGAGTGGCACATGTAAATAAAAAGGCAGAAGGCACAAATATACTATGATAAGAAATTAAATGTAAATGTCATGTCCACCCTTAAAACAAAAAAGTAATAAGTTATCAGTTTTCTGGCCACAACCCCAACTGATGAGTTTTAACAGTTTATTAAATGCATTTGTAACCAGATATTAATGATACATTCTATTCCTTTCAGGCAAAGGTATCTGCCTCCTCCATCTACTCAATGAGCTTTTTATAGGTTGAGCATGTATATAGGAGGCAACAGGGAAAAGAGCAGTAAATGATTGGTTGTGATGTCAGTTGTCACAGCCTTTATGACTTGCATGGATGAAGGGCCCAGCTTATTCTGCCTGAGTGGGGCGGCAACAAATATACTTAAATATTTGGCAATAACGCAGGTAATAAAGTGCATCAGTATCAATATATCAGTTGGGAGCAAGTAACTTATAACTGACCAGTTTTGTTTTGTGGGTGAACATTCCCAAAAAAAAAAAAATAATAATAATAATAATGATAAAGATTATGATAATGATGATAATAAATATATATACCAAATTAAACAGCAAATAAAAATAACTCCCCCATATCATGGAACTGCTCAATTATACAATATCATTATACAGTCTCAAATACACACTTTGACACACTTTTATATTTCCAATTTTACTCTAGCACATATAGTTTTATTTCACTAACTCAATAAACCCCCTCTTACATACTTGCTTTTCATACACATTATCACCCATACATAAATACTACATATATACATTTCACACATACATAATCCGATACACAGACACTAAGAATGCTACAGTCCGGACGTACCTCTTTGCCAAATCAAGATCCTCAGCAGCTCCTTCCTGCTTTTACTTTCTATTTATACAAAAAAAAGTCTCACCACCAAGTTGCTCACCTCTACAATGGCTGGTGGAGTCTCTCTCTAAACTTTTGTTGCACCCTCAAGTCGTGTCCTCAAAAATTGTGTGCAGCTTGCTGTTTCTTACCTCATAGTTGCCCAAATTCTTAAAAAATTTCTAAGGACACATTTTAGAAACAATTAAGCCACATGTTTTTAGACATGCCTATTTTACAGAAGTCTCTCCCAAACAAACTTTCTCCTTCAGCCTAAATGACCCCCAAAACCTCAACCTTGCAAGGTTTATAGCTTTGAAATGTGCTCCCAGATGTACTTACCAGTCCTTGTTCCCTTGGTGGACTTCTGCCTTGTGTCTCAGCCAATCACAGGTGCTGCTGCCTGTCCGACTCTGCAACTTGTGTGCACGTAAAAGGTACAGAAGCAAGGCAGAAGACAGTCGAGGGAATGAGGGCTGGTTAGTACATTTGTGAGCACATTTCGAAGCTATAAGGGTTAATTTGGCCTCCAGAAGAAAGTTTGTATGGGTGGTGGTCATAACCTTTAATAGATAGATAAATAGATATGATAGAGAGAGCTAGATCGATGATAAATAAGCAAAAATTTAGTGAACAATAGCCTTTGTAATGAAAGGTTTATAAGTGAGATAAACCTCTGACCATACATTCCGCAGCTTCCTTTCCACATCCAAGGTATCTGCTGGTCAGTCTGTGCCCTGTTCCCCTCCCTTCTGGTCAGGTACATATCGGAACTTTAAGCAAAGATCAGAAGTTTATCTCTCTCCTCGTGTGTATAACACAGAATGCAGAGCAGGGAGACCTGGCTGACATTGATTTAAGATTCAATCTCCACTGCTCATACGGGACACAGGACTGAACTAATTTATGATGTTAGCAACATACACCAGCCCCCATTTGCACTAAACACGAGGTGAGAGGAGAAATGCTGAAGGTTATCTCTAGATTTTAGCAGCATAGGAAGGGATCAGGAACCTGCCCCATTGACGTTCACAGCAGGATCCCAGCACCTCTTGCATAGCAAGGTACTCAAGCAACATTCTCTGCACATTTTTCTGGTCGCTGGGTAACTTTTTTAGTCGCCATGGCGACTGGGATTTGTCCAGCCCCGATTTAAATTAATTTAAATGTGGAATACTTGTGGAAAAATACTTGAAAAGACTTTAAAATACAAACACTTTTGATTTGAAAATGCATTTATTTACAGAAGATTGGGACCGCGATGGGTGCGGCTATGTCCCCAGCATATGCTAATTTGTACATGTATAAATATGGACACGAACATATTTCTAAATATGGAAACCATCTATTATTGTATTTTGACGACTTTCCTTTGGTATGGCGAGGATTGGAAAGCTTTGTAAATGAATTTGTGGGGACCTTGCATGGCTTTGAGACGTCCATCAGATTAACCTGCAAATTTATTAAGATACAAATTGAATTTCTTGATCTGCTCATTAAAGTGCACGTCCAATCCAAAACTAAAATTCAACCCCCTACTGGCCCTACTGTATAGTGTCATTAAAAAATCATTACTTAACTCCTCTTCTATTTTTCCTTGTCCTTGTTAAGGATTCTGGCATGCGCAGGGGTTGCCTGTTCTCCATTTTCTCCATTTTCAAATCCACCCTCTGACTCTCTCATTCTCTGCACTTTCCCCAGGACCTTGCACATTACTTCCAACATAAAGTGGAGTCCAACCGCATGCAGATCTCTGGTCCTAGGGATGACACTCAAATTATGTTGCTCTCTCCTCCCCCTGCTATTCTTGGATCCTTTACTCTTTTGTCTGCTCAGGACCTGTCCTCTTGATCCCACGCCCTCTTTATTACTGAAGCACTGTAATCATGTGATGACCCCTATACTCATCCACATATTCAATGCCTCCCTAACATCTAGAGTTCATCCTTCCATCTTTAAGCATGCCCACGTTAAACCCATACTAAAAAAAAGCCCTTGTTAGACTCCTCTTGATTAGCTAACTACCGCAAGGTCTCTCTCACCGATAGCCTCTAAAGTGCTAGAATTAGTATTCTCCCGTATCACTAACTACCTTCATGCTCATAACCTATTGGGATCCTTTGCAAGCTGGATTCTTTCCTGCACTTTCTCAATGGCTCTGTGTAAGGTTGTGAATGATCTAATGGTCACTTTTCTTGTCCTCTCCTCTGCTTTCCACACAGTTGACCATTGCCACCTAATGCAGAGACTACTTAGGCATTTGGAACAAAGTGGCATCCTGTTTTTAATTCTATTTTTCTAACCAAACTCTCTGTTCTTGGACCCTTATTGTTCTTCTTCGACACTATTTCCTTGGGAGATGTCTCTTTTGGCTTCAGGTATCACTTAAATGCAGATGAATTTGTCCACCCCTGACATCCAATCACATGTCTCCAACTGTCTACTTGCCATCTCTTGCTGGATGTCGCAACGCTGCCTAAAACGAAATTTTCTAAAACTGAAATGACCATTTCCCCATCATTTTACCTATCTAGTAACCAGCACCGTATATGATATGATTGTTTTATTTGCGCTGCATAAGTCTCACTCCTGCACCTGTATGTTACCCCCCTAACTAGATTGTAAGCTCTACTGGGCAGGGACCTCCTTTTATCTTGTGACAAGGCACTAGCACTTACATAGTTATATTTATATAATTTAGATATTTATGTAGTGAACTATCTATGCGTTTGCCTCTCTTGTATGACTTTTTTACGTTTGAGAATGGATGGCCATAGATCGGTAATCAAAACTGCCTTTAGGGACCATAAAAGTATAAATTGAAAACTATTGGATATAAAGACTGGATACAGTTAATCCTAGGGGTCTGATTGAGCAATACGATTTAGTGTGGGGGGGGGGTTGATTTTTTAAATAATATTAAATGATGTATATTTTATGAGACTTATATTTTTGGGGGAAACATTTTGTTCCTTGTTTTGGACCTTTATCAATCTAAAAAATGTATCCAGATTTGCTATGAATAAATAAGCTATTTTGAACATGCAATGTATAATTCTGCCCATGGAATATAAGGGTTTTAAAGTGGAGATTTTTGGGGGTGGTTACTTGTATTTTTACTCACATACAGATTTTTAATTAAGACTTTTTTTTAATGTATATGTTTTCACAATTGTTTGAATTAATTATCATTACTAACACTTTCATGAAAGTAATATTTGCTCTTTAAAGGATTTATTAAGTATGAAGAACATAATTATGCTTAAGAGATTTCTAGAATATAAAATACGATTTAAAAAATAAAATGTGTGCAGATTAAATAAATGTGTACTGAAAAATCAATATATCCTAAGGGAATGTTCCCTTAGGCACCTCTGCCACACCTAACACAGAGGAACCCGAGTCAGCCAAAGATTCAGATGCTGAAGCTACAGCGATAGCAGATATCAAATCCTACATGAAATATCTACCTACTAAAGATGGTTTTTTTCAAACTGGTATCACAGGTGGAAAAGACTTTTAAAGCTGAAATAACCTCCCTCTGACAAGGGAGGTCCATTTAGTTTTATTGAAGAACGGGAGGTAAAGGAGCTGTGTCCTTCCCTACCATTCTTCAATAAAACGATCAGGAGAGAAGGTAAGCTACTTACCCGATTGCTCGCTCTCCCGCCACGTAGTCTGACAGGTCCCGACGGACTCTGTCTTCTACGTGCATATGCAAGTGTGATACGCATAAAAGACAGATTCCATCCAGACCTGTCAGACTACGCAGCGGGGGGAGCAAGCAATCACGTAAGTAGCTTACCTTCTCTCCTGGCTCCTGATCGTTTTATTGAAGAAAGGGAGGTAAGACACAGCTCCTTTACCTCCCGTTCTTTAAAAAAGCTAAATGAAAAAACTTTGTTTTTTCATTGGAGACACTCTTTAAATAGCCACAATTACAGATTTAGAAGTAATGCAGGCCAATCAGGATCAATTTCTAACCTAAATTAGCACCATACGGATAACTCCAAACATTATTAAATCGATTAATGTGGTAAACAGAAGTTGTAGAAATAACATAAGAGTAGAAGTATTTCAAAATAAATTTCATCCTCGGGTTTTACAAAAAATATTTAATTCCCTGTTGGACCAACCAGTGGACAGCACAATTGCACTAGATAGCGCCTTCACAGAGTACAGTACCACATCGTTTTTTTAAGGCTAAACACAAATTATCTAGAAAATCAAACGTTTTTCCTTTACATATCCTCGCTACAAAACCAAAAGTGAACTGTTAAAAAGATATTAAGGGGAGTCGCAAATGGCTCACTTCACCCCCAAAAAAGGACCTCTGCAGGGGTAACAGAGGTCAATAGAAAATAAGAGGGTTAATGTCTATTCCCCCTCTGATTTTACGGGGCTACCGGTTTATAGTTTTCCTTTATGTTAGTACTTATATTAATATCAGAAAATGTTTATATACAAAACCATAAATGTTATGTGTGTCCCCCCATTAGAGCCTGAGCACTAACCCAGAAGGGAAATAAAAAGGGACAGTGATAGCTTTCCACAGATTATAACCTATTCAGATAATGGATACTACAGCTGATAAAAAAGGTATTTATAATTGTCATATTTGTTCTTCAACTAGGCTCAACCTCAGGGTCATCACATATTCCTTTTAAATAGTTGAAAAAGTTTAAAACTGAACTTATGGACCTATGCACATCTAACACCCTAACACTAAAGATTATTGTTTTAATTCCACAACCTATAACTCATACAGTCTTAATCACAAGATCTACCTACCCAATAATTTACTATCCTGGCCCCCTATTAGTAATATTGGCCAGATGATTTTGTCAGACCATGCACTTGTTTTTAAAGACGTAACACCCCCACACCATTCTAATGTTTAATAGACATGGAGGCTTAAGCTGGGTATATACATTAAAGATTTACTAGTTTTCATGAAATGATCGTATCAGTGACTGCACAATCAATGAATGTATTGGTCATGGTTTGTAGGTACACACAATGACGTCCAAAACAATGAGCTATTAAATCGTTTATGTAGCGCTTTTTGAAAAATTGAGTAATTACATCATGACGTAAACAGGAAACGACATAATGGAAGTTACTGACATATATATAGTGCGAATGGTTCACGAACATGTATAGTGCGAGCGGACCCGAACGGAGAACGAACGACCCTAGTACGATTGTTGGATTTCTTCTAGATTTAAAATGTTATACAGGAATTTCACCTCAATCACTTGGGTAAAAAAATCCTGAAACATGCTTAGGTATTACACAAGCATTAAAGGATGAATACTTGAAGGTAACAAATATTTTTATTTTATTATTATTTTAAACCATATTAGTTAACAAAACAACTATGTGCAAAGCGATAAAAAAATAACACATTAAAATACTTGCCAAACAAACATTTAACAATTATTTATAAATTAGTTTAGTTGTATTGTTTGTGGTAAGGGTAATTTTTCTAGTGGGGGACAGGGGTATTGGGGTACGGGTTATGGCTGATATTGATGATGCTGTACATGTGGCTCAGTTGTTTTTCTATGAGCACAGTTTTATCAGTAAGTTTGTCCTGTACTCCCCGTATTAATATGTCAGTTATTAAACTCAGCCAGCAATCTCATTCATGCAGCACACTTTTGTTGCTAAATTTCTCTTCCTTTTTTTGGTAGGCCAGCAGCTTCCTTTAGTATTTTTTTTTACTTAATTCTTCAGTGCTGCTGGTTTTGGGTTTTTTATTATTTTTAGTCTGTGGTCTACTGAATGTTTGTGGTTCTTGCTTTGATGTTTCCTGTAGCTGGTTTTCTTGATGTTGTTGCTCCTCTACTTAAATGAGTGTTGCGCTTGATGGTGAAGGCTGTGAAAAACATAAATATAAAACATTATAATCTATTATTAATAAATTTTGGTTGTCTTTTTTTTCCAGTTTCTAAACACTTCAGATGAATAGCTAGATATTGCTAAGGGTACTGGAAATTTCCAAACTGTGGAGAGGCCATAGACGGTACATATATTAGGATTTCCCCATCCACCCAATCTGGATCTTATTATTTTATTTATAAGGGCTATTAAAGTATAGTATTTTAGCTATTGTAAATGTGAAATATACAAATTTCTAATGGTGGAAGTTGGTACGAATGGAAGAGAATCAGATGGAAGAGTAATTGAGCAAACTGGTTTCTACAAAAAACTGAAGGACAAACAAATGAATCTTCCAACCAACTTCCAACAAAGAAAGGTTTAAATCTAAGTGGAGTGCCTCAGGGTTCTGTAATGGGGACACATTTTTAATCTGTTTTTAAATTACTTAGATGGGGCATTTAGAGCAAGGTCTCTAATTGCTGATGACACTAAACTATGCAGAGATTTGGAAACTTCAAATGATGTGCAACTGCTGCAAGCAGACCTAGATAGATTATCAAAATGGGTAGCAGAGTGACAGATGAGATTCAATGTTGATAAATGTAAGGTGATGCATTTGGGGATTTTGGTAGATAACAGACTTAGCTGAAGCAAACAATGCCAGACAGCCACAGCTACAGCTAGCAATATATTGTTTTGTATAAAGAGGGAAATAGATTCAAGGGAGAAAAATAGTATTCTCTCTCTTTACCAGGAACTGACATGGCCTTTATTTGAAAAAAGTGGTGCAGTTTTGGAATCCTATATACAAAAGAGAGATATTGGAAATGGAAATTCATAGAAGGGCAACTAAAATAATAATGGGAATGGAGGGGCTTGACTATGCAGGCAGATTAGACAAGTTATGGCTGTTTACATTGGAGAAACAATGCTTGCATGGGGATATGATCACTTTATACAAAAATATTAATGGGGCATACAGTAAACTCTGGTGCATTGTTCACTAATAGGTCATAACAGAGGACTCATGCATGCACATCTTTTAAGAAAAGAAGTTTCATCTTCAGGTTAGAAAAGGTTTTTTTACAGTGAGAATGGTAAACCTGTAGTTGAATAGCATTAAAAGTTAGAATTACTAGTATTGACACATATACTGTAGTTCTGGTTGATCCAAGGATACTTTCTGTTTGGGGTCCGGAAGGAATTTTCCTGCCCCTTTTAAGCCTTTTTTTCCCTTCTTCCTCTGGATCAACTGTTAGGTAGCGTTAAAGAGGAGTGTATAAAGGTTGAACTAGATGTACTTATGTCTTTATTCAACCTGAACTACTATGTTACTATGTTTTTGTTGCAGTTGAGGCGTTTGTTTTGCATGAAAAGCTTTTTAAACTCTTCCCTCAAAAAACTCTGAACAAGGACAAAAAGATTTTTACATACAGACTGTCATGAGCAAGGAGGGTAATGGAAAATGCTATTTGAATTCTATCTAATCGATTCTGAATATTGCAAACGGCTATTAACTTACAACAAAAACTAAAAATTATAACAACAAAATTGATATAACTGTTTATGCTTCTTGGTGTTTTTTACAAGGAAAATGTGTAAAATACAACAACCAATTTATGCTTGCAAACTTTGTTGATCAAGAAGATACAGCCAATAAGTACTTTAATATCTGGATGATGTTTTGGAATGGAAGGAGATTTTCTGTTGCATCTACAAGAAATGGAAATATGCCAAAACTAATTGGGAGTATTATGTACATTATTTCATTGGAATTGGCCATGTAGAATGGCAAAATTACATGGTTTAAGTATAGAACTACTGGGTCATCTGTTTAAATGTGTAATAAATTATTTACCATTATGTTGCTGTGCAGTTGTTTTCATTACTTTGAAGTATGTTGTACTTTGAGCAGCAATTACTTTCAATAAATTCTTTAAGGAACTCTGGCTTAAGGAATTTTTCTGCAATTTATATCTGTTAAATAAAGAGCAATAATTAGAATACACAGCAACAAGTGACATGGTGTTGGATGGGGAGAATTAAAATTAAATGTTATAAACTTACCTTTGTTACGAATAGATGATTAGAATAACTCATGACCTCCGAACGTAACTGCACCCAAACACACGGTATTTCACAACGTACCTTCTACGTTTGTTTGTAATATAATCAAATCTTCTCTAAACTCCCCCCCCCATTCACGAATGGTGCAACATTTGTGTTGGTTAAGAACTGCCCATGAACCCACTTACTCTTTCCACCCTAGATATACTCTGCTAATCACGCATGTTGCCTTTTGGCAAGACGGTTTTGGTTAATGAAAAATTAAACATTTTAAGCTAGTTTATTTTTACCTGGATCATGGATGACAAGTAAGGGTGGAAAAGAGCTACAGCTATGTCCCATAAAGATATGGTACTAATGGTTAAGCATTTAGACAGATATGACTATGATTGCAAGAAAAAAAAATATACCAAAGGCCTAATTGTCCAAAGCATAGAATACTAGGTACGATCATTTCTACATTGGAGGAAAAAAAGTCACATGATCAAAACATCAGATTACAAACCGGTGGTTAAGCCTGAATAACAGAAAAGGATCAATTTGCCAGATTCAGAATAATTGCGCAAAAAAAGTAAATGACAATAATAATATTAATAGTTTCATGGTTATTGTTTATATATTGTATATAAAGAAGTGTGCAATCAAATTAATAATGTGTGAACGAATGAACGTGGAACGAATGAACGTGGAACGAATGAATGTGGAACGAAAGAATGTGTGTCACATATGCGTATGTGTACAAAAAGTACGCATTAAACTGTTCTACAACATTCTTTTTGTTTTTGCACTACCCCTTTAAAACTGGACAAAAAAACACCACAAACTTCAGATGCTGCAGGAAAACATGGAAAACTGTGAGTCCACAGCAAGTTGTACCATAAAAAAATAAATAATTAATATTTGTGTAATGTATTTGTATGAACATATTCATACAATCATATAAATCATTTTTAAAAATGATTTAAGATTTTTCAAGATATATTATGTGACAAAAAACACCACATAAACCACACAGTTCTTCAAATTCAATGAAAGTAGACAATTATACAGAAGATGTTGACATCTCCAATTCAGATTTAAATACATCCATAGAGATGAGTTGCAAAAATGTGCTGTACAAAATGTAGATAGATGCCCTGCACCAATAACAAGATTTTAAAAAGTACTTTTTCAAATTGAACAGGATCTATGCGAGCTGCATGATGAAGTTGAGGTATGCCCTAAGTGGCCATCAACAAGCATGCCATCAACAAGTAAGTTGTTGATGGCAGACCCACATTCAATTTTTACTTATTTACAAAATATTGTAGTGCACAAAGATCAATTTTTTTTTTTAGTTTGGTTTTATCCTTTTATGTCAGATGGGAGCATTAGCTTGTTTATTGAAAGACAACTGTACTCTCCTCAAAACCACTCTCTCTCATATTGTACCCATGGTGAGGACCTTTCAATTACCAATACTTTCCTTTCTTGCTCTGTTCCTGCTTCCGCGTTTACAATACAACCCAATTAGAAGACACTGTCTTTTACTGAAGCGCCTTCTTATTGGCCTTGTTGCCAACAGACTGGAGGCCATTGTGGGCTGTAAAGCACAATTTTTCTTTTATAAAGGATTTTTGTTTATTGGTAAAAAAAAAAAATATTGTACACATTGGTGTATGTATAGGTATCCTATATATTTATATTTAAATCCCTTAATAGAGTTACCTTTACTTACTTTGTCGCTCTGCTTCTTCTTCCATCTTTGCAATACGACCCAATAAGAAGACACTTTAACCTTTTTTTTTGCCTTCTTATTGGCCCTTTTGCCAACGGACTGAAGGAACAAAAGGTAAGTATAATATTTGAATGGAGAGTGGGGCGGAGGTGACTATGGTTCTACTTAAATAATATTTACTTATTACCTAAATAATGAGTATATGGTACACTTTTTGAAGTGATGAAAGTGCCAGTTTTGGCCTGTGTTTATTTTTGGTTTAACACGTATACATGTCCATAAAATATGAAACCAACAAAAATTACACAAATACTTTAATAATGTAAAAATGTCCGTTGGAGGCTACAATTTTTTTTTGTGGGCTACAATTTTTTCTTTTGTAAAATCATTTGTTTCATTGATAAAAAATAAATAAAATTTAAAAAAAGAAACAATATTGTACACTTTGGTATATGTATTTATGTATAGTAATCCTAGATATTTTTATATACAACTGTAAATCCCTGAATACAGTTACAGTTACTTTCCATTGTTGTTCCGCTTCTTCCATCTTTGCAATACGACCCAATAAGAAGACACTTTTTTACTGAAGTGGAGGACCAGAATGACAAAGGAAAGGATAGGTAACCTTTAAAATTCCGGGCCCTCACAAAAATGCCACTTTTGGCCTTTTTTTTTGTTTAACATGTATACATCTGTAAATTCTGAAATGATTACAAAGAACAAATACTTTTACAATGTCAAAATGTGGGCTACAAAGTACATTTTTTTTGTATTAATTAAGTTTTGGTATGAAATATATATCTTCTTTTTATTTCTTTAAAAATATATCAGTGAGTAAAAGGGACGTGGCAATAAGGAGCAGTCAATTAACATTAGTAAACATAAATAATTTGTTGACAAAGCAAGAGGATCACCATTTTACTTTTTTACAAATGGAGTTTCAGATAATGTAAAGTTTTGAGTGAGTATATTAACCCATTAAGATATTAAGGTTATCTTACACTGTGTTGTGCTGCATTATCCCCACACACCCATATTTGCAATATGCATGGGAGCAACAGTGGAATATTTTCAAATCACTTTGCTATGTAGCTACAGTACATGATTTTTTGAAAAGAATATATTCCACTATTGCTCCCATTTACTTTAACCACGGTCTATCTGCCAAAAAGAAAGAACAATCTAGGTCTGTATATAATAATAATGTGCCTCTTCACAATATAATAACAATATAAAGTTTCCTTGGTGACTTTATATCCTAATATTATACTGTATTGGGCTTATTATCACACACATATAACTCACAGCACGCTACTACAGCTTTCTCAATACGGTGCTCTGCCCCTTGGGAATCCAGCTGTACTCTTCCACATTTCAATATGTATAGGAATGGGCAGCACTCATAGATTCTGCATCAAATAAGTTTATTGAAGTGTCATCTTCATAATATATACATCGAAGAAGAGTAACTCCCTTCATCAGACTAGCAAAAAGACATATAATACATCAAACATTAGCTACTATTTTCAAACCCATGAACAGGATAGAGATGGACTAGAACTATTCAAGTTCGAATGAATTCAGACTTTTCGAACTATCCCGGACCCGGATTTTCGATATTTTCCAGACTTTCGATAATTATCGAATGTTCGACTGTTCGAGGAAATCGAATATGCGAGTAAAATGCGTATTATATCTATACGCGAGCATCAAATCCGTGAGTGAAATTCCATTAAAAACTATACGCGAGCATCGAATCTGCAAGTAAAATGTCCATGATACCTAGGCGTGAGCATCGAATCCGCTAGTAAAGTGT
This sequence comes from Hymenochirus boettgeri, assembly GCA_019447015.1. NCBI lineage: Eukaryota > Metazoa > Chordata > Amphibia > Anura > Pipidae > Hymenochirus > Hymenochirus boettgeri. Next base: position 130,597,922 of record CM033470.1, read on the forward strand.
CCATTAAAAACTATACGCGAGCATCGAATCCACAAGTAAAATGTCCATGATACCTAGGCGTGAGCATCGAATCCGTAAGTAAAGTGTCCATTAAAATCTATACACGAGCACTGAATCCGGGAGTAAAATGTCCATTATACCTAGGCGCAAACATCTATTGTTCTAACACGAGAGCTTAAAAATATCACGAGAGATTAAAACTGATTTTCAAATGCCCTGGATATTCGAACATGTTCCCCAGACCATTTCCCAGGTCCCACAGCCATTTACATTAAGTTACTATTGATATATTAATTGTATTTCGTTCAAACTTTTCAAACTATTTGACTTTAATGTGTCCGGTTTTGAACTTTCGAACTTTCCATATAGTTCGAAAGTTCAAAAACGGACCGAACTTTCAAAAGTTCAGCCATCTCTAGAACAGGAAATGACCTCATACCATTTAATCTAAACCCTATGGCTTGTATAATCCAAGTTACTCAAATACTAATAGGAAAACAAGTTCATTTTTATATCTTTAAAAAATAGTACTTTAGATACTGCAAGATCCAACTACTCCAAAACTTTCCTATTTTAAATCTGAGCTGAAGATTGTGATAAATTATCATTTGAAATCACAGAATTTACAGTCACCCCAGAAGCAGAACTTATAATTTGATCCCGGTCTCTGACATCTTACTAGGATCTTTGGCTTCCTGCTGGCACAGTGTCGGCAACAATTAAAAGAACAAGCAGAGAAAAGAAGGCAGGGGGAGGGAGGGGTTGATATGTAAGCAAAGACACTACAAGAAGGCAGTGAGCAAGGGATTGGGGGGAAATTAGGAGAAATCACAAAGCATTAAAAATTTAATAACAGAGCAAGCACAGATAATATGTGTGTACCACCATTGTACATATTCTAAAATTGTAGTTTCAGATAATGTAAAGTTGTTTGAGCGAGTATAGTGATCCTTTAAACGCTTGTTCTTCTGCATAATGGATGATCGTAATATTTCTTTGATGTTACTTATTTTCTAGATTTATCTAGGAACTGAATTATTTAATCCTAAAATTTAAAGGACAATTATACAAGTTAATTGCATAGGTATGTTGTGCTAAGTTCCCCAACCTTCCCTCTGCCTTTTTTTTTTTTTTAAAGCAAGATTGTAGAGAAATACTACTAGTCCAGCTTGTTACAGCCATGGAATTCTGGAAGCTCTGAGCAGAAAGTAAATCACACTATTAGCATGTTGTAGATAAGAAAGGTTGACAAATGTCAGCAAAGCTGCATGCTTCCTGACCAATCAAATAGCACAAGAGTGGATTGGTTTTATAGTATACCTATTTAACTTTCTGGTATGAAGACTGCTGTTATGTTTAGCCCATTCAAAGACTGGCTTCACTTCTTGAAGTAATCTCCAAATTTACGTTCCCCCTTGTTTTCGAATATGAAGAACTGTGAAAATATTGTCCCTTCTGACCAACACAGGAACGTGCAACAACACAGGCAATCAGTACTGGATGTTCAGTACCAACTAGATCTTTGATGTCCTATTAACACAAATGATATTGCTCCAATATGACCTTAACCTTCGTAAATCTTTAGCTTTCTCAACCAAATCTTTAATGTGTGTACCCAGCTTTAACAATAATGGATAGGCACACTCACACACCTGCTAGATATCTCCAGTACTGCTCAGTTCAAACCCCATTCCAAAGAGCCAATGGTCACTGCAGAAAAGAGGAACCGAACACCACTTGGATGAACAGGTGACAAACTGGGAGAACCCCTATAGTTTATTCAGACACAATTAATCCAACGGTGCGGGGGGACGTATCCACCCTTCCTCAGGGAAGATACGTTCCCCCGAAACATTGGATTGCTTGTGTCTGAATAATCTATAGGGCTTCTCCCCTTTTGTCACCTGTTCATCCGAGTGGCGTTCTGGTTCCTCTTTTTGTTCTACCCATAGTAATTGAGGTTGAATAAAGAAATATGTCCATCAAGGCTAAAAAGGAGGGGGAAATTCCTTCCTGACTCCAAATGGCAATAGGAAAGTATCCCTGGATCAACCAGAACTGCAGTATATGTATTAATACACAATCAGGGTTATTCAATAAAAGTTCTTAAAAATGGTGCTAATTTTGCCCCAACCAATCAGATGTTAGCTTTCAAATGTTAAATAATATCTGATTGGTTTGGGCAAAATTAGCACCATTTTTAACGATAAGAACTTTTATTGAATCTCCCTGAATATTTTTTAGTTTTAGAAACTTATCTAGCCCACTTTTAAAGCTAGTCAGTGAACTTGCCATTACCACATCTGCTGGAAGACAGTTCCACAGTTTCACGTTTCTCCCTGTAAAGAAACCTTTCCTAACCTGAAGATAAAACTTCTTATATTCCAATTTTAAAGGATGGTCCATGTGTACTCTGATATGACCGATTAGTAACCAATGCATCAGAGTTTACTGAATGGCTCATTAATATATTTGTATAAAGTGATCATATCCCCATGCAAACGTCGCTTCTCTAATGTAAACAGCCCTAACTTGTCTAATCTGCCTGCATAGTCAAACCCCTCTATTCCCTTCTTTATGGTGTAGTTGGCACAAGGATTGTTAAACCCCAAATGCATAATTATATAAACTGAGAAAAAGGAGACAGCTCTAGTGCACACTCAAATAAATGCATAACAGAAGGTACTCTTAAAAATTCCTTTAATAAACATCATAGATGGGGCTATCTGTAGCAGGAGATACAAAATCTAAAAACATTTTAAAAAGTATCAAAACAGTGCACCCTCCACACACCAAGCCCATCTTAACATATAGATTTACAAGTAGTAACAAAGAGGAAAATAAGGCAAGTGCCTAATGCATAGTAAACAGACAAGCGACCCCCTACATTGTATATCCAAACAGACAGTGTACAGTTTGAAGTACAATATAGTTAAGTATTGTCAAATAATAATAGTCACCGTCCAGTTGTCAGTCAATTACAGGCAGGGGGGCCCTACAGAACAGCGAAGTAATCAGCAATTACATCTGTAATGCCATGTACCAAATGGCTAGAATATGGGAGAGGCACAGCTAATGGTGCCAGAAAAGAAGGCACGCCGGATGCGTTTCACCCTGAGGCTCTCTCCACAGCATCACTTTACATTCCAACAGTGAATCTAATATGCCATTCTGCTGCCCATTTTGATAATCTATCTAGGTCAGCTTGCAGCAATTGCACATCATTTCAAGTTTCCAAAGCTCTGCATAGTTTAGTGTCATTAGCAAAGACAGAGACCGTGCTCTCAATGCCTTATGTAAGTCATTTATAAACAGATTAAAAAGAAGTGGCCCCAGTGCGGAACCCTGAGGCACTCCACTTAGAACTTTAGCCCACATAGATGTAGCCCCATTGACCACCACTCTCTGTTTGCGATCCAATAACCAATTCTCTATCCATGAACAAATGTTTTATTCTAGGCCAACAGTCCACAGTTTATACAGTAGTCGCCTATGCGGCACAGTATCAAAGGCTTCAGCAAATTCCAAGTAAACTACATCTACTGCTATGCCTGAATCTAAATTCTTACTCACTTCTTCAAAAAAAACAAGTAAATTTGTCGGCCATGATCTATTTCTCATAAATCCATGCTGACTACTACTAATAAGATCAGTTCTGGAGACAAAGTCAAGGATATGATCCTGTAACAAAGTTTCTAGCACCTTCCCTACCACTGATATTAGGCTTATAGGTCTATAGTTACCAGGTTGGGAATGACTACCTTTTTTGAATATTGGTATTACATTGGCCTTTTTTCAATCCTGTGGCACATCACCAGACAAAAGTGAATTTGAAAAGATAAGAAACAGCGGTCTAGATAAAACTGGACTAAGCTCTCTTAAGATCCGAGGTTGTATTCCATCCAGTCCTGGGGCTTTATTCCTAAAGTTAAAAGTGTTTATTAAACCAGTGCACTTTAGTTTTTTGCAACCTATAATAAATGTCACTATATCATGATCACTATTCCCTAAGCTTCCCATTATCTTCATCTTAAAAATGAGCTCAGGGTTATTAGATATCCCCAGATCCAACTGCACATCCTATCTAGTAGGAACTTCTACTATCTGTGAAAGAAAATGCTCATAAAGAATATTTAAGAACTTGATAACTTTGGAGGTGCTGGCAGTTCCCTTTCTCCAATCCATGTCAGCCTTCGCCAACTGCATATGAAGATTAATTTCCACATACTGGCATTTGGCAGGTCATAACATACCCCAACAATTAATTTACCCACTTTCTTGCTTCCTGTACACAGCTCCACCCACATTGTTTCTGGCTTCAATTCTAGTTTATCATACATACATACTCTCCCTTCTTTTTTATTAACTCTATCATGTCTAAAAAAGGAGTATCCTTCAATATTTACTGTGCAGTATTGTGAATCATTTAGCCATATTTCTGCTATACCAATCACATCATATCTTTCCTTTAAAGCTATTAGTTTTTGTTCTCCAGTTTTTCCAGACAGACTTCTTGCATTTGTAAACATACATTTTAGATTATCATTGAATTTTACCGAACTTGGACGTAACACGTGGCTATTGTAGTATTTCTGAAAACACTACCGTTGAGGTCCTTACTTTTTACTTGACCCCTAACTCTTGGAAATAATTTTAAGGACCTCACCTCCACCTCTAACTTTGTCATTGGCATCAACATAAACGAAGACACTCCCAGCCCCACCCAATAATCTGTCTACACGATCCACTACATGTCGAACCCTAGCACCAGGCAGGCAACACACTGTTCGCATGTAGGGTCTTTGCGGCAGTTTACACTATCTAGACTTATACTCTAATAATGGAGTCAATTTTTTTAAATTGCTAATAAAGTTTGTTGGCAACCTGTTTTTGGGAGCTACACAGACCAAGCAAGCATCAGAACAGCACAAAATATAGCCTGCATATCCCCTAGAGGTGGATAGGCATAAGTAAGCCTTTTAAGAATTTTAATATATGGAAGTGTTATTTTAAACTGATTTTTTTTCACAGAGATCTTAATCTTAACCTGTTTATTAAAAAAAAATATTTTAAAGAGTTTTACAGATTTTCTTATGCTATCATGGTCCCCCCCCCCCCCAAAAAAAAGATACCTGGAGGACTAGGGCTGCCAGACCTCAAAACATACCATTGCAACATACCATACATTGCTTATGCATATCATTGACTGGCCATCATAACATATGCATATCATACCATAATTGACTGGCCATCATAACAATAAAGCCTGGGTAAGAATAGCATACAGTTTCTCAATGGATCCACCCCCCCACCCCCCATCTCTGGGATAAAACATGTAAGCTGGCTACACTATCCTCGTATTGGGGAAAACCCAGCTTTCCCCCCTGGACTAACCAAATCAAAATACTTTATATGGGAACCCAAAGACTGTACCATGCCTTGCACATATCTCCAAGTCAACAAAAATTCTACCTTTGAAAATGTATTTTTTTTCTTTCTATGTGTTCTATAATTCCCCCCAACCTTTAATTGTCTCGGTTTTCTCCTCTGTCCTGAGATATATAATTTAAAAGTAGTCAAGATTTAACACACCACTTCTGCTTGAGCTGTCAATAAACCCCCCAAACAGCATGCCTGTGTAGTGTGTAAGCTTACAAAAGTTTTACAGCAAGTCTCCCAATGACTCCTTCCTGCTCACTAAAATGCTTGGCAAATACTGGGTTAAAAAAAGTAAAGGGAAGGAGAAAGAAGCAGAAAGAGCAGCACTGGTTCCCCCTCCTCCCAAGCTTTCACCATTTTATTGTCCGTCAAAGGGAAATCAGGCTGTAGTGATAAGTCTCTCCTAACTCATCCCCCTCCCACTCCTTATGTAGCAAGTGTCTCCAGAACAACAGACACTTCCTCTCTACAGGCTTACATACTGAGGTTTTTTTTTTTGTTTTTTTTTTACAAAGAATAGAGTGATGTGTAGGAGATTTAATGCACATAAGCGGCTTGGTTCACAGGCTTGGCTCATAGCCGGATTATACAGTATGAACAGGGGGGGGGGATGACCAGAGAGGGGTGGGGGAGTGGGGAGCTCTGCAGTAAATCAGACTGTGCAAACACGGAGCCACAGAGGAAGGTGGGAATAAGGCAGCGTACACTAACCTGTTTTTATGTCTGGATTGGAGCAATGTATAAATTTCACTATAGATTCCCTTAAACTTAATGGAAAATAAATGACTTACACTATATTTTAAAAATATTAACTATGTTTTCAGCTAACTTCTGCAGATTGACGCATATGAATCAAATTGATTATCGAACAACATCTAAATTAGTGCTATAATATATATTAATTCAATAAAATGTTCTAACAGGTTCTTAGAACTACAACTATGTATTCTGTCATTAGAATAGCTTTAGTTTAACTATTTTAGGGTAACGCGTAACCAATGTTATATTTTAATAAAAAATCAAGGATATATAATATCCCACAAATTTGGGTAAACCCACACTTACCGATATAACACTGGGTTAGCGTTGTAGTACCAAGAACTAATCTCTCTATGAATGGTATGAAAGGTAAAAACGGTATTTAAAGGTTAAACAGAATAGCCACTGTGATCCTGCTATGCTCCTACCCTCTACTCCCTTTCCTTTTTAACTCCTTTACCCCAATTTCATCCTCCCACTTTCCTTCTAGTACAGATATGACAATATACCTAAAACATCTGAACTTGGTCCAGGACTACTCCTCACAGCCCCAGATATGCCTCCTTATTTAACGGGACTAAATTGTGAGAAAAGTTTATCTTTAATATGTTGTAATAATGTTCTTGTTGAAAAGTTTTTGCTTTATTTTTTCTATCCCCCCTCCCCAATGAAAGCCATTGTATACACAATCTGTACCCATTATATATCCTTAACTCTAAATACATGTGATATGAATCATAAAAAATATTGATGAAATGCTATTAATATAAACCAGATAAATGTTGTATATAAATGTACCAGCTGCATTCAGTTCATTTTAAATGTGAATCAGATATGGCATATTGGTTAAGATGTGATATGTATATTACAAGGGCGGATGTCCTATGGGGCTAACATTAGTTTTTTTTTTCCTGGGATGTCAGAGGCTTAAATAATCCTAGCTGTATTTACATAAATCTCAGAATACAAAGTGCAAGTGGCCTGAAACACACTTAACCCCTTCTATCCTTTCTCGTATACAGAAACCATGGGTGGGAAGGGCTGCCCACAGCCCCCACTCAATATTTTGGTGGAGTATCTCTCCTCATTCATAAATCACTACCTATAGCAGTGAAATAAGTCCACTCTGGTACATGGTAGATACGTGTTCACTGCAAAGGACATTTGCTCTATACCTTATGTTTTACTCTATCCCCCCTCAAAGCTGCATTAAAAGTTTCCAAATAGTAGGATAATTTATATGGGAGATTTTAATTTAATGATAAATCCACAAATAGACAAACACTCTACCATGGTTCAATACACTCTAACTTATCACACCTTGTTGAAGAAGTTTGGTGGATTGATATTTGGAGAGTTTTCCACCCACATGCTTAAAAAATACACCTGTTGCTTAGCAACATACCAAAACACTCTCAAGAATAGACTATTGCTTCCCAAACCCATCTAGATTCCTTGCAGTAACTGGAATTAACCACCTAACCCGAGGGTTATCAGATCACGCGCCATAAAGCTGAAACTCTTAATACCCAACAGTAGAACTTCCATTCCAATAGGGAGACTACATCCATTCTGGCTGAAGTTATTCCCTGCACTTAACAAGCACACAATTAATACAATATTAACCTCACTGCTTGTAATAACAGGAAATACTTTTTCCTATAAGATACATACTTTGAATACAGTAATATATCAGCCAAATAGCTAGCACACTTAGCTCATACCAATACCCAACAAAACATAATAACATCTATAATAGACCCAACAATAGCAATAATCAAATACCTTAAATATTTTGGCATGCTTCCTGTCATACTGTGAATCCCTGTACGAATCTACAATGACACACACAACATCACAAATCCTAAAATATATATCTAGGACCCCATTACTCCAGCTATTTCAAATAGACACTCCTATCAATACCCTAGAACTCACACAAGCAATTGGAGAACTAGCCAACAGGAAAACACCAGGACCCTTTCAATTGAAATTAAAAAAAGATGCAATTATTATTTTATTATTATTATTGTGAATTTATATAGCGCCAACATCTTCTGTAGCGCTTTACAATTACATATATACATTCACATCAGGCCCTGCCCTGAAGAGCAATCTAAGCACATTTATTTACACATTCAACCTATCAGTGTGTCTTTATTATTGTGGGGGAGGAAACCCACGCAAGCATGGGGAGAACATACAAACTCCTTGCAGATGTGTCCAAGGATGGAATCGAACTCAGGACTTCAGCGCTGCAAGGCATCAGTGCTAACCACTAAGCCACCGGCTGCCGGTCCCGCCCCCTGCTTTGCAGTTCTGTGCAGAGGTCCGGGGCTTTGTGGCGAAGGAGAGAGGTAAGGTAAGTAATGATTGGGGGAATTTCTGAGACTATAATTATAGCGGTTGGGGCTGGGGGAACATGAACTATAATATATTAAAAGTGAATAAAGGGTGAATAAAATGTATGTTTTATCTTTATTCCAGTGTCCACCACCGATCCACCGTTTTTTCATACATTAGGTGTTATTTTAGCCTTTGATGTTTGATCCATTTGTGCCACTTATATACAGTGGGAGTGCCTTGTGGACTTTGGGTCCCAAGTTTAAACCAGAGCTTTTTTCTATTCTATTTTCCCATTTCTTTATCCCTAGCTTCTATATACATACCTCCAAGCCTTTCAGCTAAATTTACTACCTCCCTCCTTTTATGATGCCACAATAGTGGCATCAATATTCGTGGAGTTAGGAAGGATTTTTTTCCCCTTCATAAATTTGGTGGGTTTTTTTCTTGCCTTCCTCTGCATCAACAGTTAGGCAGGAAATGAGCATATTGCTAGATGGGTTGGACTGGATGGACGTATGTCTTCAACCTCAAATACTATACTATACAAATTCTATACAAATAACTACCTCCCTCCTTTTAGGATGCCACAATAGTCCTGATACCTAAACCTGGGGAAAACCCACAAGAATGTGCATCCTACAATACCCAATATCACTATTCAATGTAGAATACAAAATACTAGCAAAAAGTTTAGCAAATAGACTGCTAAAAGTAATCACAACAATAATACATGAAGATCAAATCGGCTTTATGCCACCCAAATCCACAACCATTATAGGCATTGATAGATCATGATAACAGTGGCACGCGACTTGTACTTTCCCTAGATGCTAACAAGGCATTTGAATCCGTAGAATTGGCCTTTTTATGGGCATGCTTGGAAAAATACCGTTTTTTTCAAAACCCCAAAAGCAAACATGCGAGTAAACGGTGCACATTATCTTCTTTTTCATTAAGTAGAGGTACAAGGCAGGGCTGCCCCCTCATTCACCTTTACAATAGAAGAATAGATGGCCGTTCAACTCGGACACAATCCCAATATCTGAAGCCTCTGCCTCACAAAAACAATCACTAACAACAGGGTATAATCTTATTAAAGAATTTGGCCCACTTTTAGGTCTGCTTATTAACTGGTCAGCAATTCTCCCCATTTCCCCTGTATATTTAGCTCACACAAACATCCCAGTAGTCGCACACTTTAAATATCTTGGCATTAACATTACCTTATCTCCTACTAAATTCTATGATTCAAATATTCAACCACTACTAACCATGATCAGACAGAAAGTAGCAACCTGGAAGCTTCTCACAATTAATTTATGGGGTAAAATCAACTTAATCAAAATATTGTTGCTCCCCAAACTGCTCTATGCACTTCAACACTCTCTAACATATATCCCAACTAAATCTTTGTAGAACTAAACAGTACCCTAATCTCTTTCCTTTGGGGAACAGGCAGATCTAGAGTTGAAACATAGTCTTACAATGCCCTAAGACTAGAGCTGGTCTTGCTCTTCCCGACTTTTCAATTATATTATTATAGCAACACAACTTAAATATTATAACCACTAGCGGAGACCTCCTGAACCGGAAGACATGGACCAAAATAACCAACCTCCAAGAGATGTAGGCCTAGAACTCATGTTACATGTTAGCGGGGGGGTGTACAGTCATACATGTTCAAATGTACAAAATATGGAAAACTCTACATAAATTACAACATTTTGGGGACTGTGACACAACTCCAAATTCCCCCAATTAGCAGCTTTTAACCCCTACAAATTCTGGGAAAATAAAGTAATAAGATACTTTTATCAAATTATTAAAGATAAGCAATTAAAGTGCATGTCCACCCCCAAACCTAAAATTTAACCCACTACTGGCCCCACTGTGAAGTACCTTACATCCCTGCCCCTTATGGTTCCTCTGCAATGCTTGTCAAAAGTCCAGGAAACTGAGGAGTAGAAGCTGTCTTCCTGTGGGAAAGGTTTCTGCCTCTTCTGTAGCCTCCAGGAGGTAGTGCGACATACACAGGGGAGCCCTTTCCCCTCTCCCTCTTACCATTCGGATTCATACACACCCGCCTGAATTTGTTGCATAAGATTCTTTGAATACAAGGTAGCTCCCCCCTGCCCAACCCCAACCGCCACATTAGTTCTTTAAAAAAAAGAAGCTAAATCATACTTACAGACCTTCGTTCCTGTGGTGCTTTCCATTGCTGGCAGCCGTGTCTGTGATTGGCTGTGTCTCAGCCAATCACAGACACGGCTGCCTGTCCAGTCCGTTTGCAACTTCCTGTAGACATGGAGCTGTGAGGAGAGCGCTGCGGGAATAAAGGGCTGTAAGTATGATTCAGCTTCTTTTTTTTTTTTTAAGAACTAACACAGCTGTTGGGGGTGGGCAAAGTTTAGTTTTAGGGTGGACATGCTCTTTAAAGTCATTCCCAGAACTTTAATCCAACTTCTCCCTCCACTATTATTCAATATTTACAATTAAAACATTGTATGTATTCTGAATTTCAGAGCTCACATGTTCCAGTTGATACTCTGACAATATTCACCCTCATGGGTACACATTCAATCAAGAGCTTTATTAAAAATGTATTCTCTCCTAATACAGTACAAAAACACTCAGACCCTATATATAATTCTCTACTAAACTCCTGGCAAGATGACATTCCCTCCATAACAAATGATGAGTGCCGCTAAAAATATGTTGATACAGATCTTTATCCAACAACGTGCCTACCTTACTCCAGTGATACTAAAATATATAACTAGAGGCTGAGCTAACACATGCCTTAAATGCCTTGAACCCAAAGCGGAATTTTGGCACCTCATATGGAAATGCCCAGGTATCCAAAGATTCTGGCACAGAGTTATAGATGAGTTAACGGAATTGATGCAAATGATGGTCCCATTGTATATTAGGAGTCCGCAAAGTGGACAGCTATTTTATGTCAGAAAATCAATTTTATTGAAATGGATGTCCCCCAAACACCGGAGTTAAAATGTATGTATACTAAAAGAATTACTTTGCATCATCTTAATCTATAAAAAATACATGTAAGCAGCACTTACTCCGAGGTGTGTGTGTTGCTGCATGCCTTCAAAAAAATACTTGTTTTGCTCAGGCTCTGACCACTGACCTGATTGTTTTCACACATACCAACTGTCAATACTGCATACAGTATACAGCACACCAACTGTCAAACTATCTAATGAAATACAGGGCAGATCAACAAAAAACGGTACAGTGATATGGATGGGATGGATTATAGTTTCCACTAATGGGCAATTAAAAAAAAAAAATTCAGTGTACATACCCTTTAAGACAATGGAAAAACCTTATTGACCAAGACCTCCCATTTATACGACTCATATAGAAAGGAAAGGACTGCCCCGAAAAAAATTGTACACCAGTGTAACTATAAGAATATGTAATAATCTAACCAATATACAGTACTAATTAATGTATAATTTATGTTCTAACCCTTATAATACATCTAATTTGATTTTGTTTGAATAATGTATTGTATCAGTATAAATAAGACGATAAGATTGTATCCAACTGAACTTTAAACACTACCAGAATTACTTCTTCCGATACACCTGGAAAACAGATGGACGACTCCAGAAGTGGCTTGCCTCCCAGTTCCCCTTTCCCCCTTTTTTCTTTCCCATTTGTTATCCCCTTTTCAAATAGACATTACCTTACCTTAAGCTGTAAAAAAAAAAACTTAATGTTAGTGGGAAGCTGCAGTTTTAAAACTTATATTTGGCTAATTCTTTTTTTTTTATATTCCCCCCCAGAACCTAACTTAACGTCTTCAAACTTGCTGGATTCATTCTTCTGTATAGTGGACTCTGTAGCTCTGCCCCTATGAGATCTCCTGGCTCCTCCAGCTTCCTTGGTCTCAAAAAACAAGTTCCCAGTTGTAACACGTGTGCACGACCTCCCAGTTGTTACACGTGCGTGCTCGAATGTGTGCTCGCGTAAAGACATCTCGCTGTGCCATGCTTGGGGCGCGCTAGCATGCTCACGTTCGCACGCACTAACGTCACGTCGAGCGCACAGCAATGTCATGCGTGCGCATGCGGTGAGGTTGCGCGCACATGTAAACACCCGGAAACTTACCTTTTGAGACCAAAGAAGCTGGAGGAAACAGGAGATCTCATGGGGGCGGAGCTACAGAGTCCACTATACAGAAGGATGAATCCAGCAAGTTTAAAGACTTAAAGGTAGGCTCTGGGAGGGATAGGAAAAAAAAAAAAAAAAAGATTTCGCCAAATTTAGTTTTAAAGCTGCAGCTTCGCACTAACATTATGTTTTTTTTTTTTACAGTTTACTTATCCCTTAAATAGATTAACTTATAGTCTTACTGTAATTACTTTTGAAACTAAATGCAAGGAAATGAAACAAATAACTCAAGCATTATAAATCGATGTAAAACCATTATTGATAAGTTTGTGTTACCTGTGACGCATAATAAAACCCAGTTAAAAAAAAAATACACAGTGGGGGCTAGAAGTGAGTTAAATTTTAGTTTAGTAACAATAACCTACAAGAAGAGTAATTATTTAACCTTGCAGGTTTAAATAGAATTTTATTTAAAGCTGAATGTCTCCTCCCATGTGGCTGGATCTGTAATGCATCAAGTATTTAATCATTCGGGAAAGGTCACTTGTAGATCCCCCCTTCACACTTTTTTTTTTAAACCTTACTCTGGACTGAACTCGATGAGCAAACTGTATGTCTTTATTTAACCTCCAATACTATGTAATTATGCAAAATATTTCTAAGTAACTCATAAATAGATTAAAGGGGAACTGTGGTCCCAAAATGACTTTAGGTAAATTGTTAGGATATGCTCTTCTGAGAATTATGCAATTTATTTTCATTGTTTATTTTGCATAGTTTTGAAGATATTTACATTTTTGTGTGTGATATGGCAGCAGCATCACCAGGTCCCCTGCACTTCCTGCTCCGAAACCATGTCAGTCAATCTGCCGTGTCTCCTCCTCTCCTTTGCAGCCCCCCTGGTCCCTCCCATTCATGGACCCCATGGTCTCTCCAGTTGCAGGCCCCCCTTGGCCCATTCTCTTACAGCCCCATGTGGCCCCTCCCACCTGCGGATGCATTGGCTCCGCCCACTCGCTGGTGCATAAGCCCCGCCCACTCGTGGGTGCCGTAGGCCACTCAGACACGCCACCCACCCCCACCCCCTACAGAAAACTCTGTGGAAACAGCCTTTTCAGGCAGTGAGAACTCTGCCTGAAAAGGCTGTTTTTACATAGTGGGAAAGAAGGACTGTAGATTCCCTTACCTTCTCTGTCAGGACTGCACACAGCAGAGAGGAGGAGGGACTTCCTGTCTCCCTCACACACTGAGGGAGTCTAAGGCTGTGCTCGCTGGCAGCACTGTGCAGGAGAAGCCTTAGGAATGTTACATGTCAGCCTCCCACCCATTAACTTTCTGGTCAGTCATTTCTTTATATCTTGGGCTGTGGAGCACGTAGAGAGGTGGTTGATAGCTCGTTTTAGAAAACTGGCCTTTAAATTAAAACAACTTGTTTGGAGACCACAGTTCCCCATTAAATAGGAGTGGGCTCAGTACAGAACCCCTATAGTCAACACAGATAAAGTCCTATTGACAACTACTCTCTGCACATAATCTATTAACCAAACCAACATACCTTAGTTTATACATAAATCACTAATGTGGCACAGCATCAAATGTTTTAGCAAAAGGATACCACATCTACAGCGGTGCCACAATCTAAATTCTTATTCACTACTTCATCAAAACCAAGAAAGTTTATCTGACTCTCTTAAAGGAACAGTAAACCTAAAAAAATAAGTGAAATGTTTGTCAATCGTTTCTATTATTCACAGGGAGGTGAGAATGCTTATTCTCACCTCCCTGTGAATAATAGTTTGCTCAGGGGACACAGCGGAACTTACCTTACCTGGCACTCCGCTCGCAGGTCCTTCTGAACTGACAGCTGCGCTGTCCTTCTCTCCCGATCGCGCACCTATCTTTTGTATTGGCGCGCATGCGCCAAAGATAGGCGCGTGGTCGGGAGACAGGGGCAACGCGGCTGTCAGATCAGAAGGAGCATGTGCTCCAATTGTGAATCACTAGGTGACGGCATTCGCGAGCCCACACCAACGCACGAGCACGGTACAGTGTGACATCAGCCTAACTTACAGGTCTAAAATTACCAGGCTGTGAATGATTGGTATTACATTAGTTTTTCGTTTTTTTTAAAGAGGCAAAAACTAACAACAACAACACCTAGATCAGAGGTTCTGAAACTTTTTTAGACCATGGGACACTTGACCATTGAAAATTTTCTCGAGGCACATATGTGTTCTTACGTTGGACATAAAATTGTAATTACCCATATTTTCTGCACTTTACAGAGTAAATTGTATTTATATCGATGTGTTGCACTACATTGACTGTTGTAATTTTATCTCAATATATTTTTAGAGCACAAAAAACAAAAAGTAAGTTATCTTAAGGGGTTGCCATGGATAAACCATCAGGAAAAAAAAACAGATGCATCAATAAAAACAAAAAGACATGCATTACCTCTGGTCGAACAGGATCTTCTATTCCCACCACAGTGATACAAGTAAGGTCAGATAAGATGTTGGATTCATTATCCCAATCAGGTTCACTACCAGCAGGGAAGTCTCGATATGCCAAACAGAT
Organism: Hymenochirus boettgeri; assembly: GCA_019447015.1. Lineage (NCBI taxonomy): Eukaryota > Metazoa > Chordata > Amphibia > Anura > Pipidae > Hymenochirus > Hymenochirus boettgeri. The sequence continues at coordinate 130,613,186 of CM033470.1, forward strand.
TGTGCGCAGTCCATCACATGCCATTGGTTCAATAACCTTCTTAATCATCTCATCCCTGTCTTTTGCTTTAAATAAAAATGACTCTGCTTCATGGTTTAGGATCCGGGTACATCTGTGACACAAAAAAAAGAGGACAGTTTAGCCCACTAGTATCTGGGATATTCCATTTTTTTCCCTTTATTCACTCACTGTATATTGGATTACATTTTAGTCTGAAATAGGTCCACAGTTCCATTAAGTTGTAAATAATTAGTCAGTCAAAAACAAGTAGGAATTCCTGGATAATACAACCCTATATATTATAAGCTGTTCTTAACCAATCCAAAATTGTAAAATCATGTATAAAATGGCATGTAAACTGTGCCAAATCATTTTACAACTACATATATGCAGCAATAAGGATTAATTTCCACCAACCTCTCATCTGCTTTTTTCATTCTCTGACTCTCCATTCCCTGCTTTTCAGCTCCTAAATAGTTTTTTTTCCAGCCCCAGTCCCTCCCCCTGGCCCCACTAGGTTTAAAACCTCTATTGCTTTTTTGAAGTAATAGTCTGTTTCCCTGTCACTGCCTGGCTAATTTATATCTGTTGTATTCAATTAGATCAACTGGACTTAAAGTTTAGTTCTTGAAGACGTTTCGCTAGTCATCCGACTGGCTTTCTCAATTCAGAATGACTTGTACAACAATCTGTGGCAATTGTGTACACTGGAAAATCCTAATTAGCATATCACAGCCAAGTGTTAAGTACGTGATTGGATAGTGGCTAAGAGGTGTTATAAGAAAGCCCAGAGTAAGGTGTCAAAACAGGTGTCAAAAACCATGTACAATGCTGTTTTGACACCTTACTCACGCCCTTAACACTTGGCTGTGATATGCTAATTGGGATTTTCCAGGGTACATAATTGCCACAGATTCTTGTACAAGTCATTCTGAATTGAGAAAGCCAGTCGGATGACTAGCGAAACGTTTTCAAGAACTAAACTTCAAGTCCAGTTGATCTAATTGAATACAACAGACTAACCATATGCTGTTCCGATATCTCCAACTTAAACATGCATTCTTGACTCAGTTTCCCAACACACCCTTAGCTCTCTGGGACAATCTAAAAAACCTACCTGGGAGTCAGACATGGGCCACCTGGAGGAGGACGAAAGGGACGAGGCCATAACAGCTCATAGGGTCACCTCCCTAAAAGCCTCAGATAAACTCACTCAACTATTTGCACTTCACAGAGCCTACTCCTATAAGTATCGCCAGATACAAAACTGGATATAACCCTCTTTGCCAAGCAGCACCGGGTACTTTCTACCATCTCATCTGGTCATGCCCAGTTCTAAAAGGCTTTTGGAAACAAATAACTAAGTTCCTCCATTTCTGGAAAAAAATAACTCCTCCATGATGAAATAGGAGCACCGGTGGACCTGGATCCTAAAATTTGGATACTGAGGATAACTGAGCACCTGTCGTATATTAAATAAATTCACCAGGTTATTCCTGGCAAAGACTCTCTTTACTGCAAAAAAATGTAATGCTGGCACGCACATGCATTGCCCCCCACACTGACTCAATGGAAGCAGATACTCAATGCAACTCTGGATTTTAAAAGGGTGACATATTAGAACAGAGGATAACCCTCAAAATTGAAAAAAAATTGGGTCACATTGATACAATCAACATCAACATGTGAGTTGTGACAGGGTCAATAACAATAAACCCACCCCCACCCCTTCCCTGGAAGGGAAAACATCCTTACCAAATTTATTTGCGACTACCCAGGCCCCCCTCCCTCCCCACTATGTTCATACTGTGGTGACACCTGCCCGATTGACACACTAAGCCAACAGCATATGGTAAATATTGTATACCAAATAGACTGAGATCTATAATCAAGCCCACCTTGACCATGTTGCACCAAACTGTATATTTGTTTTGTTTATTATTTGTGTTTTACTGATTATGTTATATTATTAATAAACGTTTCCTCCATTCAGACGGGAGAAGAAGAAAAAATCATCCTGAAAGTTTCCCTTCGGCTTATACTCAGGTCTGGGCTGATCTGGATGCTTGAAAGAGCAGCTGGACAAAAAACATAGCTCATTCATAGATCATCCCAGACTGCAAGGGAAAGGGAAAAATTAAAATAAAGAGAAGACAGGATTCAACTAAAGGAGGGATCTTTAATTATTCAGGCTGCACAGAAAGGTATGCAGGGCTTTGTATGAGTCTTTTTGCATAGGGCCGCGTATGGGCGTTTCTATGGGGCTATGTATGGGACTTTCTATGGGGCTGTGTATGGGACTTTTTCCCACACACAGCCCCACCAGAAAGTCCCATACACAGCCCCATAGAAAGTCAACCCTGGGTTTATACTCGAGTCAAGCTGTTTTCCTGGTTTATCAGTTAAAAATAAGCTTATTGGGGTAAGCTTAAACTCAAGTATACACAGTATATACTAATACTATATACTAACAAACAAAAACAATGATTAATCTTATTTCTGAACTCTATTTGACCACTTCTCTATTCTATCTCTAATCTTAACTACTCCTTTTCTATTCTACTTTCAAAAAAAATATACAGAGAAGAAAACTCTATTCGTTAACATTAACCATTTAGTAAATCAAGAAAAGTAATGATTGTACAACATGATCAATAAGTAACTATAAGACGCATTTCAAATTCAACAAATATTCATAATAAAAAAACTACTGAACAAAAAAGAAAATTGAACAAGTCAGAGGACATGCAGACATCAGTAAACAAACTACATGAGAATCGCAAGATCAATGAGTAACAAAAAGACACATTTTCATTTTGTAACTAATGTTTATTCACAATGTGAACAAATATTCAGAATAAGGGGTTTATACAGTTTTGCATTCTTCACCAGGTATACTTAATTATACTAGATTAGCCCGAATGTCACCACTTCATTCGGCTGAATGCCCCAGTTGTGGCATACCTCTGGCTGATTTCTGCCATTCACTATGGACCTGTCCCACTATCACCAGATTCTGGGGCTGGAAACCATCACCTTGGATAGGGTTGTGGTCAGACATGTCCCACTAGAACCTAAGTTATTTGTCTTGGGCCTTTCTGAATCCTGGCCAATATATCAGTTAATGTTCTTACATGAGACTCTATTCTATGCCTAAACTGGATAAGCTCCCCAGCCTCCCAGAATTAGATTCTGGGGAAAAAATGGTCAATAGGGCTGCACCGTATATACCCACAATATATATGGGAAAGGGCTACTCTGACAAAGCATGGGGCCTGTGGTATATGGGAATGTATCTAACAGTAGGAGTCAACCCCTAAAATAATTCAATATACAATACACTCTCTGCACTATGTATATGCTACATTAACATTCTTGTAATGGCTCATACCAAATTATTTCCCACCTGCATAAACTATATTATAGATATACAACTATATTATTAATATTTAGAATAACAGATTACAATGCTTATTTGCTTTGTTCTCCATGTCTTGCCTTTATTGCATCTGTACAAGAGTATTTATTTATTACATGGTGCAAAATAAAGATACAAGTTAAAAAATAAAGACTCGCACTCCTCCTTCATGGCCCTCCGCACGTTTGCAGTATACATGCACATGCATACATTGACAAGGTCCATCGGGACCTGTCAGAGCAGGCAGTGTTGGAATGCGATCGTGGGTAAGTATGCTGGTTTCTTGTCTGTCCATTTAATTGAAGAACAGGAGATAAGTTCCTTTGCCTTCCATTCTTCAATTAAACTGAATTAAGGCAAGTCAGAATGAACCAGAACTCACAATGCACAGGAGAGAAACTGAGGAACCCAATAGGAGAGACAAAAAATCAGTTGTAGAAGGGAGGAGGAACCTGGCAGACAGAAGGTAGCTTAGTCAATAAACAGGTAGAATGTCAGGGCTGGAGGCAGGTAAGCTTGGTCAATAAACAGGCTGAAAGTCAGGGCTGGCAGCAGGTAAGCTTGGTCGATAAACAGGCAGAATGTCAGGGCTGGAGCTAGATAAAGCTTGGTCGATAAACAGGCAAAGGGTTGGCAACTAAAGATCTAGAAAGCAAGGACAGGAGCTGAGGCTGGGAAACAAATCCAAACTGACAGCAAAGGGAAGTACTAGATCAGGAACTTAAATAGCAGGAATGGCGCTTTCTGATGATGCAAGGAAACAATTTCCTTCAAACGGGGCACTCAAAATTAGAATTTTTAGAAGAGTTTGAGTTATTGAAAGACCATTTTTTTCCGGGCATGCATGGAGATCAACAGGTGATGAGAGGTTCCTTTAAAGTTTAACATCACAATTATGTGCAGCTCCTTAGAAACTTCTACTTCCCATGTAGAAAGAACTTCCTAATTAAAGGTTTTTATTATAGAAGCAACAAGTCAGAAACTATTTTGGCAAATAGACTCTGCCAGAAAATTAATCCTGTCACAAGATGAGAAAGGACAATTTCATCACCTGTTTAAATCTACAAATACCGAGGCACTGATGCCATCACTCCTCTTTGCTGTATTAAGATACGACTATTAAAACCTCTGAAATCTGTAGCAAAAAGTTTGAAACTAACACAAATGTAATTGCCTAACCTCTCCTGAAAAAAAAAGGCATGCCACATGGGTGGGTGTTAACAGAAATGTAAACCACCAACTAACTCCAAATGAGACATATGCATCAATGCAATTACAAAAAGAAAAAATCAAAGTGCACTGTATTTTAGACATATTCGGGCAGTCACTCTTCAGGGGATGCAAGATGTCCCTTTTGTATATGGGATTCCAAAACTTCCAAATGAGGCCTTGTAAAGAGGGATCAAAAATAGGAATCCAATCTCATGAAATGTGAATCTTATAATGCTTACTTATTTATTGCGGTGGTCCGGGTGTAAGAAACCCCAGACCCCTCGTTCCTCCAGATAGCAAGATAGAACACTTCCAATAGGAATTCAACAATATATATTCGGGACTTACCCGTGTTTCTTGGTGACCCAGGTGCAGAGTGCCCCAGGTCGGTTGCTTAAGACCAAATCCCACGGATACAACAAAAGAAGAAAACGGCACTGCATCAACCAGGAAAAGAACAAGAGAACTCCGGATACAACATGAATGAATGAAATCACAGCTTTATTAACAATACGCCTGACGCGTTTCAGACCTCCCGGTCCTTAATCATATGATCATATCGGAAGTTCTCTTGTTCTTTTCCTGGTTGATGCAGTGCCGTTTTCTTCTTTTCTTGTAAAGACGGAGAATAATATTTTTCTCTCTTGAATCTATTCCCCTCTTTATACAAGACAATATCTTGCTAGCTCTAGCCGTTGCTACCTGGCATTGTTTGTTATAACTAAGTCTGTTATCTACCAGAACCCCCAAATCTTTTTCCATTACAGATGCACTTAACACAGAGTTATTTATGGTGTAGGTGGCACAGGGATTATTAAATCCTAAATGCATCACCTTACATTTATCAACATTGAATCTCATCTGCCATTCTGCTGCCCATTTTGATAATCTATCTAGGTCTACTTGCAGCACTTGCACATCATTTGAAGTTTCCAAAGCTCTGCATAGTTTAGTGTCATCAGCAAACACTGAGACCTTGCTCTCAATGCCCCATTCTAAGTAATTTATAAACAGATTAAACAGAAGCGGCCCCAGTACAGAATCCTGAGGCACTCCGCTTAGAACTTTAGCCCACATAGATGTAGCTCCATTAACTACCACTCTCTGTTTGCGATCCAATAACCAGTTCTCTATCCATGAACAAATGTTTTCAAGGCCAACAGTCCTCAGTTTATACATTAGTCGCCTCTGTGGCACAGTATCAAAAGCTTTCGCAAAATCCAAGTATACCACATCAACTGCTGTGCCTGAATCTAACTTCTTACTCGCTTCTTCATAAAAACCAATTAAATTTGTCTGGCATGATCTATTTCTCATAAATCCATGCTGACTACTACTAATAAGATGAGAGACCGTTTCCAATCACCAGGCAACCCAATAATGACACGCACTCTCAGTCAACCCACCCATCTTGCCTCCCTTGTACATTCATGGGACTGGATTGATATATAAAGGCAGAGATTCCCCAACACCCGACTGCCTTAATGCCATCTCTGCATCATGTCCTCCCACTTGCTCAAACTCAACATGGACAAGACTGAACTTGTCCTTTTCCCACCCTCACGATCTGTTCCCCTCCCCAGTCTTACTATTAATATTAACAACACACCTATATCACCATCTCCTCATGTCCGCTGCCTGGGAATAACGCTAGATTCCGATCTTTCTTTCAAACCCCATGTCAATTCGCTTGCCAACTCCTGTCGGCTCCAACTTAAAAAAATCTCCCACATCCGACCCTTCCTCTCAAACGAAGCTACAAAAATCCTAGTCCATGCCCTAGTCATATCCCGGCTTGACTACTGCAACCCACTCCTGTGTGGTCTACCAAACAACCGCCTGGCTCCGCTTCAATCCATCCTCAACTCTGCTGACCGGCTCATTCATTTCTCTTCTTGCTCCTCTAATGCCTCTCCTCTCTGTCAGTCACTCTGCCCATCACACAAAGGATCCGGTTCAAGCTGCTTACCCTATCCTATAAAGCACTATCCAACACAGCCCCTTCATATATCTCAGAGCTGATCTACCGATATCATCCCAGACGCAACCTCCGCTCCGCAAACAATCTCCTCCTCTCATCCACCCTTGTCACCTCTTCCCATTCCTGTATTCAGGACTTTGCTTGTGCTGCCCCTCTGCTCTGGAACTCCCTTCCTCCGTCTGTCTGTCATTCACCATCCCTTAATACCTTAAAACCCACCTCTTCAGACAAATATAACCTGGCCTAAACATTACCCATCTTACTACCCAATATGATCCAACCCGCCTTTCACACTCCACTGCCAATCTATTTACAGCCTACCGACTCCTGCAACCTTATGTCTCACCCCATATCCTCTAGACTGTAAGCCCTTTGGGCAGGGTCCTCTCTCCCTATTGTATCATAGTATTGCTGTAAGAAACTCATCACTCTGTTTACTCATATTTTGTATTACCTGTGTACATGTAATATGTATGACTTTGTATAACATGTATTACCCTGTATGTAATGTATGACTACGTAATTGTAAAGCGCCATGGAAGATATTGGCGTTATATAAATCCATAATAATAATAATAACAACAGAAAAAGCCAACATAAACACTTTTTTGTCAAACAAAACTTTTATGAAAATGGAGGTCTTTCTGCTAAATTTATGTCCTTCCTGATTAAGGACCATAACCAATCATGCACTATCCTATCCACACAGACCCCCCAAAATACACTGGTACACACAAACACCTCAAATCTTGGAAACGTTTGCCAAATTCTACGAAAATCTGTACAACTGAATAGGCTATTCACATAACGAAATTTCAGAATTTCTTGAACAGATTGAACTGCCAACTATAAACACAGAACAAAAAATGGCTCTTGAATCCCCTATCACACTCACTGAAATACAAAATGCAATAGACTCCATGCCAAACAATAAGGCATCTGGCCTTATTGAGGTATACAAAAGATACCAAGCTCAACTACTAAAACTCATCCTCAACATGCTCAATTATACACACCACACCGGCTGTCTACCCCCATCAACCCCCCAAATTGGACCAATATGAGGAACGTCTAGGCCTCTATGCGGACAATATAATAATGTTCCTAAAAAATCCCCGCAGACCACTTAAGAAATCTTCAATATTATCAACACCTTCGGAGCGTACTCCGGTTTGACTATTAATTGGGACAAATCTGTCAAATACCCAATGGACCACATCCAACCCAACAAAGTATCCTGGCCAACACATATTCCAATAGATACCCAATTTAAATATCTGAGAATTATAATAACAAAATCACCCCAACAGTTCTATTCCCTTAATATAGAATTCGTCCACAACAAAACCCATGCATGGAAGTATGTCCCACTTAATCTCTTGGGTAGAATCTACCTAGTTAAAACTGTTTTGTTCCATAAACTACTTTATACTATACAGCATTCGTTAAGTTATATACCACAATCATTTTTCAAAAAACTTAACACATTAATATCTTCTTTTATCTGGAACAATAAAAGACCCAGAGTCAACATCAGCAAACTCCAAGCCCCCAAATCAATGGGTGTCCTTGCCTTACCAAATATACAACTCTACTATTGGACATCACAAATCAGTTATCTCCATTGTTGGCTGTCAACAGCTCCTCAACCAACCTCTTCTGATAAGGTGCACACAAAATATCTCACAGGCCCTTTTATGGCATTTATAGATGCACCAAAGGAACATATTATTGGTAAAGGGACAGTAATACATAAGCAAGCACATAAAATCTGGAATCTAACCGACAAATTACTGGCCTAAGAGGGACACTGCGAACATACCACACTATGGAACAACAAACTTATCCCTGGGTTGAATGGTATGTCGGGGACAACACTATGGGATGGATTCGGAATTAATACCCTGGGACAAGTTATTCAAAATGGCAATATGGTCACATGCTCAGAACTACAAAACTCGTATAAACTTCCCGATGCAATGCACTAAAGATATATACAATTACGACATGCATTGAGACCCATTTTACACTCCCCTACTCCAACAATTAACAAACACCCTGCAATTGGGGTGGTGCGTACCCAGGGCCCACGGAGCTTAATATCTCGACTCTACAGCTGCTTGATCTATGCCAAATAAATGAGGAACAATGGACAGAGATAACTAGCTAACACACAACGGCCTCACCAGCAGTTAACAACAAGATGATCCAGTTTAATATTTTGCACCAAGCCTATTACACTCCCTGACAAACCCACCATTTTGGAATTAATGGATCATTGGACTGTCCTAAATGTCACCACCAGAATGCAGATTTTTTTCATCTAATATGGCAATGCCCCAGGGTAACTGCTTTCTGGTCCGCTGTTCTTCAATTGCTCTCCCCTCACCTGCTCCCGTATTCACTGGTTTCATGTTTGTTTGGTGTACTAGATATGGATATTTGGTCTACCCACGAGACCCAATTCCTGCAGGCAGCACTGTTTCATGCCGGGAAGACCATAGTTCTATGTTGGCTTTCTCATAAAAGCCCCAAATTAAAGACGTGGATAAAATTAATAAACAATGATCTCCCTTTGATTAAATTGATATAATTATCACAGGGGATGTGAAAATAAATTTACGAAAATGTGGACAATATGGATAGACTCTCCTGACACAATCTCCACAAAAATAATATATCTTAAAACCTGTACGAAATATGTAAGGTCAGAGGTTGGGTGGCCGGACTGCGAGCGCAAAACGATCAGACTCTCGATTATCCGAGACAAGATTTATATCAGGTAATTTGTGTGAAAGACCAATGTTTCTTGTTTTTTTTTCTTTATTTGAATGTTATTATGGTTAATAATTGTTGTAATTTATCACTAATGCTACAGCATATGATATATATATATTGTACAGTTATGAGTAATATTTCAATTACATTGTCAATAATGTGTTCTATAATAATATCTTGGCATTGGGAAATAAATAAAACGAATTAAAAAAAAAATACATCTTGGAGTATTTTAGGGTACTTTTGTTGTAACTCCAATCAGATTGTGGTGATGTCTATCTTTATTTAGGCATATATATAATATATATATTTATTTAGGCATATATATATATGCCTATATATATATTTAGGCATATATATAATTTAACAGTTTGCACATTTAACTACATTATTGTATTACAATTATCTACTTTTGTTCAAACGTATATTAATTTCAACTTTTACAAATTCTTTACAAATTATTTTGGTGCTCCATAACTATACCAGGAGAGGGCCCTCTCCTAAATCCTGCGGGAATGGGAGTCAATTGGGTGGTAACCAGGTCTATTCTTAAGAGCAAGTTAGGCCACAATGGGGGGAGTTCCCAGGTATATTTCGGCCACTTCTTAGGAGATGAGTTTTGGGGCAAGGCAGTATGTCATCATCAGAGTTTATACATTTTTTTGTCTGTTTGCACATTCAGATATATTATTGTTTCACACTTATATTCAAATATATATTGGCTCCGAATTTTGCCGAATCCTTACTTGGTGTTTTGGCGTTCCATCTCCATGCCAAAAGGGGGTTCCCATCTGGTCCCTGAAGATGTGGTAAAAGTAACCAGTTGGCATCCAGGTCCAATGCCGTTGTAGCCCTTTTCAGATGGTGTGGGGGGGGGAGAGCAAGACCAGGCATAAAAGGAAGGGGATCTCAACATATATTACAGCAACTGAGTCGGCGTTTGGACGCAGCACAGACTATACCTTTGAAGCACAAAAACAAAGAGACTGAAGGGAGCCAAGGTTGATGTCAAAATAATTTATTGGAGAAATCACACGCACAACATGTTTCAGGCCTACAATCGGTCCTTTCTCAGGTGCATCAGATTATACCTTTGACTTCATTCTTTGTTTATGCTCTGACATGAACTGTGGGAACTTCTAAATGTAGATAATGTGCCTTTCCAAATCATGTCCAATCAATTGAATTTACCAGAGTCGAACTGTGTTGCACACGTCTACCCAGGTATAACTAAGCGAGCACGCACCTTCCAACCGCTCCGACCAGGCAGTCAACAGTTATGTTAAAAGACAAAAGGGGGCTCCAAACAGTACTTTAGACTGGAAAATGTAATACTTATCGCGACATGACATGTTGCAATAAAAATGTTTCAATTGAATTTACTACAGCTGCAGAAGAATGGATGATTCAATCTTGAGCTTCTTGGCAAGGGCAGCGAATATTTATGTACATGTGATTTCTCAGTTTCTTTTTTATTTCATTCATTTACCAAAATCTTAAGTAAACTTTCACGTTGTCATTAATGGGGTGTTGTGTGTAGAATTCTGAGGGAGGAAAATGCATAAATCCATTTTGGAATAATGCTGAAAAATGTGGAAAAAGTGATGAGCTGTGAATACTACTATAATTTAAGAAGCTACACATCTTCAGCTCTGTAATGGTGCAATTTGTTCATTCATATATGCTGAATTTCAGACGCAGTTCTTCGTAAAAAAAATTCAATTTTAGCAGATTTTCTGGAAAAATACCCCAGTAAAAACAGTTAACTTGGAAATCTTAACCCAACTTCCAGTACAAATAAAAGTTCCCACTAAATATAAACATCTTACATGTCTTGAATGAAATGATACCCCACTTGTGTCAGTGCACAGAGAGATATGGCAAGCAAATAGCCTCAAAGGGAGCCAATGCATACAATCAAGGCTGTGTTCTAAGTTCATACTTGCTTTTTATGCTATAAAACCCCTTACCTGGTAAGCTAAAACGATACATTATTGGACTCTACAGACCTTCAGTTACATAGCAATGCAATGTTTTCACACATAGATGTGCAGAATTCTACATGCAATTCTTCGTAGAGCTTTTAGGAGAATTTCTAAAAGAAATGGGGAAAAAAAGTTAATTCAAAGCTAGAAATCTTTCCAATCCTAGATAAGTAAAAAATTCAACCTAAATATCATTCTCCCACATGTCCTGAATCAAATGGTATGCCACATGAGTGGGTGTACCCAGAAACACAGCAATGATGTAACCTTAAAGATAACCAAGGCAGAAGAGCAATTACAGAGAAAAGATTCAACCAACTCTGTATTTTAAACAGCTTTCAGTTTTTCAAACTAATCACCTCTCAAATGCAAAAATCCCCCTCCCCCACAAACTATACATTATTGGAATGTACACACCTTTAGTTACATAGTGACGCCATTCTTCCATACATATATTCCATATGCAATTCTTTGTAGACCTTCATGCTTTTAGGAGATTTTCTGAAAGAAAAAAAGAATTCAGTTAGAAATTTTTCCAAACTTACATGGTAATCAAATCGACCCTACTTGAATTAGTACACACAGAAACACGATCAGTAAATAGCCTCCAAGGGAGCCAATACATAACTTTGGGACTGTGCTCTAAGTGCATACTTGCGTTTTTCAGACTAAACACCCCATTACCTGATAAATAATCCCCAAACTATATATTTTTGGAATCTACACACCTTTAGCTATATAACAATGCCATTCTTTCTCACATATGTGCATAATTCCAGATGCAATTCATCGTATGCTTTCATGATTTTAGGAGATTTAATGCTATTAAGAAAATCCTTTCAGCTCATAGACTGGGTGATATGTTTAAGTAGAGATACCAAACAGATGTGGACTGTTTTATCTCTGGCTGACAGTCTATCTCACCCTTTGACTTTTCTAGACTCCCGCTCTAACTCCATCCCAAATGGAGGAACTTGCCTCCATACACAACAATTCAAAATCTGGAAAAAAGCCCCAAAACACCTAGGTTTCGAGGGAATATCAGACGACATACAACTCTGGCCCAACCCCAGATTCCCCAACTTAGCCACATTCCTAGCATCTTAGTCGTTCAAAGATACCGGAATACACACCTTCTCACAAATTATACAAAATAACCAGCTAATTACCTTCACGACATTCAAACTAAAATTTCAAACAACAGACCAATTCATGTTCAGATACCTTCAGCTAAGATATTGTTTAATATCTGAATTCCAGGGATCTCATATCCAAACGCAAGCCCACTCGACTGTCTACTTAATGAAACAAAATGATGAAAAACACAGTGTATCCAAACTTAGACACATAATAATAATCTGATATTTTCCTAACCCAGCACTTTAGCAGAACGCGCCACCATTGAACTTGCAATAGATAGACTGTCAGCAATTCAGGCTGGTTGGTAAATAAATAAATAACAGATCTGCTATATATAAAGTTTGTACATATGTAGAAACTTTATATTTTTCTAGAAATATGCAAACAAACAAACAATATATTATTATATTGTTTTATAAGTAAACTAGGGGATTAGAATGTGCGACTTCTTGGTCTGTTTGTTCCTAGAAACACTGCATTTACATGGTGCGCCACCAGCAACTCAACTGTGATCACAGGTATATTTAGTAACTTTTGTGCATAGAGACAGTGAATCCTGGGGTCAGGGGACGTGGCTCTTTGAAGCCAACATGGGCTTTGAGTTGTACTGGCAACAACATGGACGCCTCCTTTGTTACAGAATCTATTACTTATATCAACTAAATGCAAATAACTAGAGAATAATCTTTCAATGTATAGGTATTATGGAGAGAAAAGCTTTCACATTAGGATTTTTAGTTCTATTAACTCGTGTCAGAAGTCATGTGGACCCCCCCCCCCCCCCCAAAAAAAAAAAAATATACAGGATATATAAAGTTATCATATCACCATGAACTGTATGTGTAATATGATATGAATCTGTAATGCTAACAACTCAGAGTGCAGCAGTTCTCAGTTATTGTTGATCCAGGGATCCTTTCCGATTGTAATTTGAAGGAAAAAATATTTTCCCTTCATTCTGGGTTTGTTTTATTTTTAGTCTTTCTCAATATCAACGATTAGGCTGGGATCATGGGTATGCTTTGAAAAAAAGGTTGGACTAGCTGAATATATTTCTTTATTTAACCTCCAAATCTATGTTACCATGTAGATTTATGGTATTTCCATAGCACTCATACAGAGTAACAACTGGCTTTTGGCTGCTCAGCCTTGATTAAAAAGAGGTAAAGTGAAGGTCATCCCATAGTTACTGGATATCTCTTGGGGGACAGAGGGAAAGATAATATACTGTACAAGTGCATTTAAGTATTTTCTGCAGAATTGGATTTTTCCACAACAATGCAGATATTTTGGGGGTAAGCAACATACAACACATTTATGCATATTTAAATGTTATCTTTAGTTCTAGCTTACCAAGTTCTATCAGCTCCTAGCCATCAGCAGGTAAAAAGTAATTTTCTAAGCAAGCCCACACACACACACAGATATTTGAAGTGTTCCCCCTCTGCCCCATCAAGGATTGCCTTCTGTCTGAACTCCTAGCATCTAAAACAGGCATTTAAGGGAATGTTGGCAGTTTGAGTTTAAAAATGTTGCTTTCCATCTTAGCTTTGAATATTATATCAGACTTGCTGTGTATTGCCATCTTTCTATACTAATCCAACAATTTCCAGCACTTCTTTTCATAGTTTTTTCCTTTATCCACCATTCACAACACACTTACTTTCGCAGGATGATTTCAGAGGCTCCCTTGCTGTACATACGGAATCCACTAGATGGTTCACCTATAACTGTGCTCATGGATTTTCGAACAGAGTTGAACGTATAAACCTTGTAGAGCTTTTCTTCAGGAATTTCATTTCGCACTGCCTGATAATCCTGCTTTAGGTCTAACACAAAACCCAGCAGCGCACATTCTGTCTTGTTACCCACTTGCCGAGGAAGACCTCCTTCTTTCTCAGGGGGCTGGTATTTTAAAGTTCAAAAGAAACAAATTTAGTTAAAACGCATAATAAAAAACTTATTATATATATATATATATATATATATATATATATATATATATATAAAACAATCATAACTCTCCCCTATTTAAACACATTTAGAGGGAGATAAGTTAAGCTAATGCGCTAAAGCTAAAGATGCGCTCCTTACCTACCTGAGATCCGGCAGTTACTGCATCATGGGATCTCAACCTGGTAAGGAGTGCATATTTTATGGCCTCATATGAAGTAATTCAGAAATATTGTACTGAATAAGGTGTACTGCAAAAACATTTGAACACAGCTCATTCTTATATTTGGATTTGCTAAAGGTCTCAGATAATATTAGCTATTAAATATTAATGATAGATAGATTTTAAACTTAACTTTGATAGTAAAATGTAATAAACTCAAATATAAAAAATGAACACAATATATTTTTAAAAGAAATCCAATGCTGTCTTAAAACAGATGAAAAAGGTTAGGCCAAGAAAATAGTTAACTAAGGAATACAATATTTATTCATAAGACCCAAAAAGAATTTCAGTGATGGGGCAATATGTGATGGTAGCCAAGTCATTTTAAATTGTAATTCCCCTTCAATAACCTTCAGTCAATCCTCTACATTTCCCCACATGAAGGGTGCCTGTCTGTACACAACTACTCAAACTGGTGTGATTATATAATCTTGTTTGTCAACAATGCCTGACAATTCACATCTACGGCTTCTGCAATGGTGAAGGATGGAAACTTTAAAAAAATCCTTTACTAACACCTAAACCAGTATTTATGCAAGGAGGAAATAGCCTCATTAATAAAGAAAAATGTACAAAAGTTTGAATAGATTTTAATATCTATCCCAATTAAATGCGCCACCAGTCTATACAGATCTAGTTAACAATGAGCAATTTGTTATTTAATTATTGTTTCTTTAATTTAGTTCTCTTTGAGTATGGTTTCAAAAATGTTAGATGACTAAAGAGAAAAAAAAAATCAGATTCTACCAATCGAAGCTAGAATTTAGCAAGAATTTTATGTTAGTTCATATATTTCTTTCCAAAGCATCATTTAGAGCTACCATTCCCCAGATATATACCATTCCTTTTCTCACCAGAATTTTTGAGGTGTAGGCAGAGTTGATAGAAATTCCATTTACTATAAGATCAAGCATTTTTGAATTTAGGGTCTCAGGATCAGGAATTTGCCTGTAATGGGTGCCAGCTACATATGCCTGCACCACAGTCATACGATTCATGGTCAAAGTTCCAGTCTTATCAGAGCAGATTGCAGTAGCATTTCCCATGGTTTCACATGCATCTAGGTGACGTACAAGATTATTGTCCTTCATCATTTTCTAAAAAAATACACAAACACACATTAATTAAGCCTTCAATATGTTGAATACTATGATGATAAAATTATGTTTTTTCAGTACATTCTTAAATTCTACTTTATCAAACAGCAAATTCTTACTTATAGTAAATCATATTTTTATTTAAATCTAGAATAGACAACCTTGTTTTATGAAATGTATTATTTTCACTATGAATGAAATAGACAGTCAAATGTATCAATTTTAGCAATTTAGTTAGGCCATAGAGCTGAGCAAATAGGTCAACAGATGGGAGCCTAGGATTTCCAGGGGGAGTGGGGGTCTCATTCCTAAAAGTGTTTAGCCACACCTACATCCACTTTTAAAGTCTCCTGCTACCTTGAAGTTTGTCTTCTGTATATTACTTTCCTTTACAAGTAATTTTCTATATTTATACTGTAGCTGTGATAATAAGACATTTGTGGGAACTTACAGGATTATTCAATAAAAGTTCTTATCGTTTAAAATGGTGTTATTTTTGCCCCAACCAATCAGACGTTAGCTTTCAAATTTTAAATAAGATCTGATTGGTTGGGGCAAAATTAGCACCATTTTAAACGATAAGAACTTTAATTGAATCTCCCTGACTGTCTTAAAGAAAAAAACTTAGTGTTTTTGCTGTCCAATAAAAGATGCAGTTTTTATTTAATAAAATATGCAATTTTTATATCAGTCAAGTAAAACAGTTTAGAGGGCATGTTCACCACAAGCATATCACCATATAGAAATTTTTTAAAATGTTGTAGGGCAACCCTGCCCACCAGTCCGGGATGCAATAAATACCAACACATCACTTGGCTAAAATTATACCAGATAATAGTTTAACTGCACATTCCAGCATCCCTTACTGGACAAAGTAATTTAAAGGGCATGTCCACCCCCCAACTAAAATTCATCCCAATGTGTAGTGTTGAAAGATCCTTACCTTTCTCTTCTGCTCCTTATGGTTTTCCTGCAGGGCTAAAAAAAATTAGGAGCCTGTCTGGTTGTATTCGTTGCCTGTCACTTCCTGCTACTTTTAGAGGACTCTGGCATGCGCAATGGAGCTCTTCCCCCCTCCTGGTCCCTCGGAGGCTGTATGGATCGGTTGTAAAAAAAAATCCTCCTATAATGTTAAGGCAAGACCCCCAACCCTAAACGCTAGCTTTATAGGGCATTCCACCCCCTAAAACTAAGTCACAGACGTGGCTGCTGATCCAGCCCCCACTGCTCTTCCGTACACAGAAGTAGGCAGAAGAGGCTGTGTCCAAGGGCATGAAGGTGGGTAAATACATTTAGAGGCTGTTTTGCCACTTTTAAAACTTGTGTTTAAGGTTGGGGGGGTTCCTTACATTTTATTCATTTTTGTTTTTTAGGGTGGATATACCCTTTAAAGTGATATAAAACTGCCTCATCTAGGGCAGCATCCCATGGTTAAAATTATCTTTTTTGATAATTGAACTATACTTTCCTAGCATTCCTTACCAGACAATGGGGTAGCATTGCTACCCTGAAAGATGCAATTTTGTCCACTAAAGGAGTTGTAGTGCAGCCATTAAGCAGGAATATTTTCAAAAGTGTATTAGTGACATATTGCTTTACTAGTCAATCTAATAATTAAATGGGTTCACTACCCTCCCACTGCAGCTCTGGAATAATGTTTATAACACACAATTGGTTTAGACAACTTTCACATAATGACAACCCTTAGCAAATAGGAAAGATTATATATTTTCTGTTTTTGTATTTGGCATAATGTGTACTTTAATAAATAGAATTTTGTATTATTACTATACTATACTATAACTCTAAGTTAAACAGCTTTCTAAACTTGGAAATAACACCCACAAACATTATGTGTATGGACTCAACCTCAGCTATGTAATGGTGCCATTCTTCCCTCCCTTTCTTCCCCAGGATCCGATACCTTAAACTACTGTTAAAAGTCATGGTCTGGGAGCAGAATTCCCAACAGGGGAAATTAAGGTGGAACTACAGTACATCCACTACATCCAGGTCAAAAAAACAAACGTGCACTGGGTTAACAAAAAGGAAAGCTAATTTTACTTTGTTAAAGGAATCAATCCTGCTCATAGACTGGAGGGGGGTTGTTCCTAGGTAAAGATTTTGAGCAGAAGAGGACCGCTTTTAAAGGGATATTAAACTATTACATTTCTAAATTTATACCTTTAGGGAACAAGTGTAAAAGAATTAAGTCTACTCCTGCCTGGCTTAATGCTCAGATAAAAGAAAAAGGCTTTTAAAATGCTGAAATCAGAGGGAACATAACAGACTTATAGGGAGTATAAAAACTGTAATAAGCAGTGCAAGAAAGCAATGAAACTAGCTAAAATAAATTAACGAAATATGCATAATAGAACAAAGCAAGTCTAACCCCAAAATGTTTTGAAGTATATCAATAGAAAAAATATGAAGACTGAGAATGTGGGACCATTAAATAATGGGTCAGAGTTGGTTATAGAGGATGTCAAAAAGGCTAATGTGTATAAAAGTTTTCGGTATTCACTATAGTGAATTCTAGTCCTTATAGCAGGGACTGTAATAATATAAAGGAATATTCACTCTGGCTGACAGGAGATATGGTACAGAAACAATAACAAAACATTAATATAAGTTAATATCAATAAAGCCCCAGGACCAGATGAAATACATCCTTGGATCCTAAAAGAGCTTAGTTCAGTTTTATATAGATTTCTTATCTTTTCAGATTCACTTTTGTCTGGTGATATGGTTCCCAGCCTGGTAACTATAGACATGTAATCCTAACATCAGTGGTAGGGAAGGTGCTGGAAACGTTGTTACGGGATCATATCCTTGACTTTGTCTCCAGAACTGATCTTATTAGTAGTGCCAGACAAATTTACTTGGTTTTTATGAAGAAATGAGTAAGAATTTAGATTCAGGCTTTGCAGTAGATGCAGTAAATATTTATACAAGGATAGATAATTGGTTATTGGATTGCAAACAGAGAGTGGTGGTCAATGGAGCTACATCTATATGGGCTAAAGTTCTAAGTGGACAGGGCAGACTCTAGACTTATTGACACCTGAAAAAAAAAAAAAAATGCTGCCCTCCTTGCTGTGCCGCCGGAAGGGGTGTGGTTTTATAATTGATAGTTGGTGGTGCTTTTCCTGAAAATGGGGTCTGGCTTGTCCAGAAGTGGGAGGGGCTTTATACACATGACTGGTAAATAATTCCCACAATCACTAATAAATGATGCCCACAGTGACAGGTATTATATGTTCACAGTGAAATTATGCCCCACAGTAAATTATGCCTAACATTGATTTTTAATCTGCAGGGATAACAAACATTTATTTTTTTTAAATGAATTGCCAGTCATAAGGGTGGGGGAGAAGTCCTAACTGCATTCTGTTGTGCAATGTAAGCCATGCTATTTAAAGTAACCCCTGCTATTTAAAGTGACAGTACCTCCTAGAAATGTGTTTACAAATGGCATTTTTGGGGGGCCTTGGCATCTGGGCCCCAGGCACATGGAAAAATCGTGTGCCCCAGGCACATGATGCCAGGAAAAAAAAACAAGAATTGTTTCAACATACCGTAATTTCTGTTTCTTGTCACCTTCCATGGCAGCATTCACCAGATTGGGAATATCCCTGAGTCAAACAGGCAATGCACGGTATAAAATTCCCTCCCATCATCCTCTCCTTTGTCTTTTGTTCTAAAGCTGTTAAAGTAAACACAATCCAAAATAATTAAATCTAAATACCATAAACAAGGGAGGGAAAACTTCTGGTGAATGCTGCCATGGAAGGTGACAAGAAACAGAAATTACGGTATGTTGAAACAATTTCTTGTTTTCTCTGTCACCCCAGTGGCAGCTATTCACCAGACTGGGATTTATCCAAGCCAGAATTAGAGAAACATCACTTTACATACTTTTTGAGTATTTATTCTGCCTGTTGAATAACAGCTTCTAATACTCTGCATCCAAATCTTGTCTTTTCTGACAAGATGATAATGCTTTATAAACGTCTTCCATGATGACAACTTTGCCATCTCACAGACCTTTTTAAGATTTAATTTTGACTCTAGAGCACAAGTAGTCACAATCTCTCTGGTTGAACGAGCTTCCAGACCCCCAGGAACTGCTTTGCCTTTGCCTTGATATGCTTTAGCGATTGCTAATGTTAACCAGCTCGCTAACGTTCTTTTAGATGGTGCTTCTCTTTTCTTGAAGCCCTTAGGAATAATAATAAAAGTCTGTCCGACTTTCTCCATTTGCTTGTTCTTTTCAGATAATATGTAATTAATCTTACCAAGTCCAGCGTGAGAAGTTGCCTCTCCCTATCAGACTTAGGATCTGGGCAAAAGGCTGGAAGGTTTATTTCCATATTCAGATGGAAAGAAGTTAATACCTTAGGAAGAAACTGAAATGATGGTTTTAATCTCACTCTGTCAGAGAAAATTGTAGATTGAGGACTTCACTGAAAATGCTGCTAACTCTGAGATTCTACAGGCTGATGTGATTGCCACAATAGCAAAACTTTTAGAGTCAAATTTCAGTCTGAACTTTCACATGTATAGGTTAAAATGGAGACATCATCAAGGCTTGAATTACCATGGGCAAGCTACAAGTTGGGCAAGCTGATTTTACTGGAGGTCTAATTCTGATAAGAGAGCTAAAGAATCGTTCCACATGGGAATCCATCGCCCATGAATGATCTGTAATGGCAGAAAGAGCCAACACTTGGCCTTTCAGTGTACTATTACATAAGCCCATATTATAACCTGAGAGAAGAAAGTTTACTATTAGAGTGGCATTAGCCTTTATTGGATCTTGCCCTAAATCCATAGAGAAAGCTACAAATCTGTCCCAGACTTTATAATATTGTTTGGAAGTTGACGCTTTTCTTGATTGCAAGAGTAAGTCTATCTCTTGGACATGGAAACCTAAATCAGACAACCTTTTCCTTTCAATTCCCAGGCTGCTAAATTTAAGTTTTTCTTCTAGTAGATCAATGGCCCTTGCTTCAACAATCTCAGAAATGTTGGTATTCTCCAATGTTTTTCCACTATTAGGGATTTCAGGGGAACCATGGTCCTTTCGGCCAAAAAGGAATTACTGCCAGAACTGATGCTCTGTCTGCATTCACTTTCTTGAGCACTTTAAATATCATTGGAATTGGGGGAAACACATACAGATGTCCTGTTGACCGCTCTTGTGCTAGAACATCTGTGCCTATTGACCTTGCATTTGGCATTCTTGAGTAAAATCTTTGACATTTGGTATTGTCTGGTGATGCCATAAGATCTATACTTGGCTTGCTCCACCTGTCGGCAATTTCTGAAAAAATATCTTTGTGTAAGCTCCATTCCCCCGAACTTACTGGTTTTCTGTTTAGGAAGCCTGCCAACACATTCTCTGTTCCTGGCACATGCACTGCTGATATACTTTTTAGATGTTTCTCTGCCCATATTAATATGGGAGCCACTTCCTTTAGCAATAACTTGCTCTTGGTTCCTCGTATTCTGATATATGCTACTGCGGTAGTGTTGTCTGACACTATGTTTACAAGTTCTTCTATCTGATGAAAAAAGGGACGGATTGCTTTTTCTACCTCCCTTAATTCCAGCACATTTGAGGTTACCTTTTCTTCGAACTTCCAAACACCTTGAGCATAGTGGTTCTGGAAATGAGCACCCCATCCTGTCTCCGACACATCTGTAGTTATGGTTACTCTTTGTGGTTCCTCTATTACATTTTCTTGTAAAAGATTGTCTATTATTGTCCACCACCGCAAATCTTGTTCGACTTTTTCTGGTATTTTTAGAGACTTTGACAAATTGAACTGTGGCTCCTTTGTAATTGAAAGTAGATAGCTTTGAAGCGGTCTCATGTGCCATCTGGCCCATTCTACCATTGGAATAGCGGAAGCCATTAGACCTAAAATAAACTTTGATTGCTTTTATAAAGACCGACACCTTTCTTTTTAAATTTTTCGCTGTTTGAACTGGTAAGGGGATGGTCTTGTGCTGTTAGGAATATTGCTCCTAGAAATATCATCAGTTAGGGGACTCATTGTTTTTATCTCCCAACTGTACTCTGTCAGAACTTGAGTTACTCTGGCAGTATGTTTTACCGCTATCTCCTTTGAATTTGCTATTATTAAAATGTTGTCTAAATAATGGAATGTTGGAATTCCTTCTTTTCTTATTTCAGCTACCAGCGCTATGAGGACTTTGGTAAAAACTCTTGGTGACTGATTTATACCAAATGGAAGACATGTGAACTCGAGATGTAACCCCATGGCCATGAATCTTAAAAACTTCCAATGTTCTTTAAAAATTGGTACATAGAAATAGGAGTCTTGTAAATCTATATTTACCATCCAAAGTTTTTCTGTATTGCTTGAATTATAGATTGTAGAGATTCCATCTTGAATTTTCCCACTCTGAGATATCCGTTGAGACTTCTTAAGTCTAAAACTGGTCTGTTTTTTTTTGGAAAGGGGATAGCAAAAAAGCCCAGCAATTTGTCACTGAGATTAACACTTTGGATACCCCTATAAAACTGACGGCTAATATACAGGAGTCTAGTATAGAGTTCTTGGATCTTACGATATTAACGGTAACAAATTTTGTACGGCCCTGTATAGGAAACCAACTGATAAAAATACCTTATTACATAAACAGAGTTGCCATCCTGCCCCAGTTAAGAGAGGATTTCCGTTCTCTCAACTATTAAGAATCTACCGTAATAACACGGATAACGTCCAACGGGAGATACAATTTGAGGAGGCTGTAAAGAGGTTTTTGGCGAGGGGATACCAGAAGTCAGAAATCAATCTGGCATTGACTAAGGTTGACAGATGGTCAAAGAGTGGGGTGGGGAAACAAAATAGGACCCCCAAAGAGAGTATAAATTTCATCTCTAGGTTTCACCCCCTAAGTCAGGAACTAAAAAGGAGTGTGAATAGACACTGGGAACTTATGAAGAGGGACCAAACAGTTGCCCTTTTCCAAGACCCATATTCGACATGTCTATAAGAAAGGGAAAAATGTACGCAATATGTTGGTCTCTACGAACAGTTTGCCTGAAAAGAAACCATTGACGACAAAAGTTGGATGTTTTAAGTGTCCTAATTGTCTAATTGCTTTGTACATCCTCAAACAGGGAAACGTACTCATGCACCAGCAAATTTGTCATATATTTGTCATATATTCAATTATGTGCCCTATTAGGAATGCCGTGGAAGGTAAGGGAGGTGAGATGTCCAATAAGTTTGGTGACATGGCTGTCGCAAGACACTTTCAACTGTTACACCACCCCTTATCATCATTGCGGTGTATGATCATTGATGAGGTAGGAGAAGGATTTGGCATGATTGAGAGAGAGACCGCTCTTCTCCGCCAGGAAGCCAGGTGGATATATAATCTTGAAACTCTCCCCCCTAAGGGCCTGAATAAGCAGTGGGCCCTTCAATGCTTTTCATAATAGTTCTCTTTCTCTATATCGTTGTACTGCAGTATATTATGGTTACATAATGAGACTGAAAGATGTTTGGACATAGTAATTTAAAGCTCTGCTACTGTGGAGTTCTAGTCTGGTCTAGTTTGGACATCCAATTGTGATCTACATTGGAGCTTTTGGGCTTTTTTGCATCCATATTTTGTCTGGCTCTTATATGTATTCTGGGGGTCCTCTGTAGATTTATATCTCCCTTTTGAGGTCAAACTATTACACAGAGTCCATTTATTTATTTTATTTAGGGCAATGAGGATATGTATTATATCTATTATGTATGCCGTGTTTCTGTTGCTTTCTCCTCTGAGAAATCATCTTTTTCATGATTCCAAGTCTCGTTTTTTTTCCATGACCCGGGGAGCCCTGTTGACACAGGATGCGATGGGTGGGGTTATTGGGCAACCCCTGGAAGCTTTGCTGAATGGGAGGTGTGGACTGGTCAGAGTGATGTGGTCTCCCTGGCTACGCTCTGTGGGAGGGCATAGCTGGTCTGTTCCCGAGTGCGCGCGCATGTGTAGTCTGATTGGCTCTGCTTTGTTCCAGAGTGCGCACGCGTGTATAGTTTGATTGGCTCTGTTTTGTCGTGCTGGGAATGTGTCTGGTAGTGCTGTTGGAATTACGCAGACCATGCTGTGATACACGGTAACCTGTAGGATTTATGGGCAACCTGAATGCATGGAGCAACATGGAATAAGTGGTGTGTATTATATTTTTTTATGTGTTTTTTATATATATGGTTCTGATATTGGTGAAATGTGGTTGGGTAGGGGGAGGTCTTAAATAAGGGGTGGGTATACCCATGGTTTGTATCTTCCTGTCAGAGCGAAAAATGTGTTAAGTGTATCATGTACTTCAATAAATGTTGTTAATAAACTTATTGTGCCGTGTGCTATCTTTGTGCTTGGTGAAGCTGGAGTGCCTCTTTCAATAGTTCAAGAGTTTTAATTATTATATAGTATATATATTATATATATTATATATATATATATATATATTATATATATATATATAAAGTGTGCAATCACATGAAATCTTGGTTCTAGGTCTATTAGTGTCACATCCCCTAAATGAATATTTTACACAATATACAGAGGCAGAAGGGAACCTTAGAGGGGACATATATACACACACCTTTTGAATTGTACTGGAAGTGTCAGTGCATTACAAACACATGTTAAATATACATAAAGTGCAGCCTAACAACTAGATGAGACAGACATTATCCAGCTTATATTTGTTATATAACACTATCACATTATTCTGTTTGTTTATGTATTTGTTTTGATAAATCTATACAGGAAGATATTTAAATCCAGGGTTTTGAGAGATGGGCGAAACTGCTAAAATCCGTTCTGCCTGTGGACCTGGAAAATGGTCTAGGGAAAACACACATACATCCAGAAGTGTAAAAAAAATTATTTTCCTTACGATCAAACTGTTTTTCGAGATTACGCATTCTATTTTCAAGGGGCACCGAAATTTTAGAAAATTAGAATTTTAAAGGAATTTAACAGTAACTTACTATAAAGTCTCTGGGACCTGGGGAATGGTCTGGGAAACAGATAATACGATTCTTTCAAATCATAGTTGGTTACAATCAGATTTTTTTAGAAAGTAAATGATTGGAATACTAACCAATCAGAATCTTTCTGAAAGAATCTGAATGTAACAAATTCTTTTTAGAAAATAATCTGATTGGTTAGTATACCAATCAGATTATTTCTGAAAGAATCTGATTGTATCCAATCAGAATTGGTTACAATCAGATACTTTCAGAAATAATCTTATTGGTACGCTTTCTGGAAGAATCTGATTGTAATTAATCAGAATTGGTTACAATCAGATTCTTTTAGAAAGAATCTGATTGGTATACTAACCAATTAGACTCTTTCTGAAGCTGATTGAAACCAATTCTGATTGGAAAAGAATCTGATTGGTTAGTATAGCAATCAGATACTTCCTGAAATAATCTGGTTGTATCTAATCAGAATTGGTTACAATCAGATACTTTTAGAAATAATCTTATTGGTATGCTTTCTGGAAGAATATGATTGTAACTTATTGTGATTGGGAAAGAATCAGATTGGTACACTATCCAATCAGATTCTTTCTGAAAGAATCTCATTGTAACCAATTCTAATTGAAAAATAATCTGATTGGTATACCAATAAAGGGGCCCATACATGGTGCAATTTTGTTGTACAATCGTCGTGCGAACTCCACAATTGTACATCAATTGTTTCGTTAATGGTATAGATAAAGTCTGGTGCAATTAAATTGAGAAGATCTGATTGAATGTGAAGTTGATCGGTCAGGACGGAAATTTTTTATCTACTACAACGAAATTGTTTATGTGTATGGATGATTGTCCAACAAACGTCTTCCAACTCAATCCTGGAGTGTCAAATAAACAACTTCCTGGAAAAAGCAGAACTTGGAGTCTCGAAGAGACCACGGAGTGTATATTTGGTTCATGATGGCAATGTGTGCTGCGATACACATGACAACAACAGGCGCATTAATTGATGTATGAACACACAGTAAGATTCATTAGCAAATAATATATGAAAGAAAAATCAGCAAACACAACGGCAAATAACTTCATTCTTCATTACCATTGAAGACCTCAACCCCAAAATGTGCTTTGTACATTCGTCATTTCCGCCACATTACACTATCGGCAAAGATTAAATCTGCCCGTATATGGTGAATTGGTTGCTTTCTAGTGGCACATTCTATTCTGCAACAATTTACATCTTGCACAATCATATCTGCCTATTAATATTAATATATAAATCTGCCAATTTAAATCTGTTCTGTAGTTCATTGACCAATTTCAAAAAAGCGGATTGTAACCAATTAGAATTGGTTACAGTCAGATTCTTTCAGAAATAATTTGATTGGTATGCTTTTTGGAAGAATCAAATTGTAACCAATCAGAATTAGTTGCAATCAGATTCTTTTAGAAATAATCTGATTCCGCTCTATGATGGGCCTGAAACAATCCTACTCATTATGGCTACCATTCACTAACCACCCAAATTTCCTGGAGGGGAGGGCCCACATAATATTCCATAGATGGAAAATGAAGGGGATAAAAACAATTCGAGAAGTCATAGATACGAACACCAAACACCCCCTGTCCTTCCTACAAGCAAAAAATAAATTCCCTACTATGGGACCCAATTTCTTCCATTACTTACAAGCCAGCAGCTATGTCTCAAAACCAATTTCTTACCTAGGAGAGACAGACTGGAACAACCCGTTAGATACGTTACTTCAGTCTCCAGAACAAAGTCTGAACTCTCTATCCAACTACCACAAACTCATACAACCACCCACAACACCATACAAACACCCAAATCACCCACCCCCAAAAAAACAATGGAAACAAGATATACCCACAATGACAGAAAATATCAAACAAGAAATCATTAACTTACATATAAAAAACACCTCCCAGCAATCTCATACCATGAGATGACCCTGAAACTAATACACAGAGGCTACATCTCACCATACAGATTAGGAACGATCAGGGGTCTGCCCCAGTCCTTGTGCCCACAATGCAAAGATCCCAAACCAGATCTTTTTCATTGCATGTGGTCCTGCCCAATTATCCAAGATTTCTGGAAACAGGTAGCAACATTCTATACACAACACCTGATCAACTACATCCCCCTAACACCACTCTGGGCAATATTTGGATACATGATCACACAAACTTCCCACACCACATTAGGAGCAAAAAAACTGCTCCTCAACATATCAGCCGCAGCCAGGAAAACCATACTCCAGAAATGGATAACACCCACCCCACCATCTCTAAAACTATTCAAAACCAAACTATCATATTTATTCCGAATGGATTGGGTAGAAGCAACACTAGATAAAGAAAGCAAAGTCAGCCAATTTTTCAAACTATGGGAAAGCTTCCTACCAACACATGTTAAACAAAGTATCCATGACTGTTTCCCTGTAACAAACATGGTACACAGAACAAACCCTGAGTCATTAAACCACCAGTCTCCCTATCATAAATACTTATATAAGTCAACCTGCGTGCTGCTCCCCCCCTTCTCCCCCACCTCCCAATTATCTACAGTATACCCCCACCCGATCCCCTGGCGACTGAGCAACAATGACAACTGCTATTACTGTCATAATCTTAATCTAGGCAATAATTTAGTTAAGTTAAATTAATGTTATAACCCCACAACTATGTTGCAACAAGTTAATTTAGTAAATAATAAAATAACTGTAGAGATGGAGATGTGGACCATGAATATTCTCTAAGACTCAGATAATGTACTAAATATTTAATATCAATTATATGTATAACCTATCAACCAATTAGCATCTGAGAAAACCCAAGGATATAGCCAATGCAAGATGTGTCAGTGATATCTCATTTTTCTCCCTCTTCTTCCTGTTCTTTTTCATGAACGAATTTATACAAATGTACATCCCAATTTCCCCTCTTTTTGTGTTCTGTAAATCCCCATCTCTGCTCTCAATAAAAATATTTTTGAAAAGCAAAAGAAATAATCTGATTGGTATACTAACCAATCAGATTCTTTTCTAATCAGAATTGGTTACAATCAGATTCATTCAGAAAGAATCTAATTGTCTTTTCCCCAGACCATTTTCCAGGTCCCAAAACTAAGGGGCATATTTATAAAACGAAAATAGCGCCAAAAAATTACCGCCGCACATCGCGGCCGCGAAAATAGCGCTATCGGCGTATTTATAACGGCGAGCGCCATTCCCGCGATATGTATCGCGCCAGCGATGTGCTGCGGTAATTTTAAGCCCCTTCGCGGCGATACTGTATAGTATCGCCGCGAAGGGACTTAAAATCCCTTCCCGACGCCTCTCCTAAGGGGGCGGGGAATACGCCCACCCCCCCCCCGCGGCGGCTTGGAGGGGTTGCCGTGGGGGGGTGCCGGCGGGTGGTCCCTTCCCGGCAGCCCCTCCTAGCCTCCTGTTCCGAGATTGCCGCGAGCGGGGAACGGGTTGGGAGGGCTGCTGGGAAGCGCGGCGGTGGGCCTCCGCCGCGGGTGGGGTGGGCGTGTCTCCCGGGGGGTGCGACCACCGCCGCGGGTTGCCTGCCCATCCCCGCCGCGGGAGGCTAGTATCGGCTGACTTCGCCACCTTCAAGGTGGCGAAGTAAAACAGCCGATACTAGCCGAGCGAAACCAGTACCGCCGCTTTATAAATAGAAGCGGCGGTAACAGGTAAGTATCGCCCGAAGGGGCGTATTTATAAAGGTTCGTTAACTTTTCGCGGCGCGTTTTCGGACTTTTATAAATCGCGTTAAACGCGATTTATGCGTTAATATCCGCGAAAACGGCCGCGAAAAGTTACGAACCTTTATAAATATGCCCCTAAGTTACTGTATAATTTTTACAAATTTTTCAAAAATTCCTTGAAATTTTCTTCGAATTTTCGAACGAGTCTCGAAAAAAATCTGCAAAGTAGAATTCCCGCAAAATCCGTGAATCACGGAAATCCATTGCAGAACTGGGTTCAGATCAGCGATCCGGTCCATTTCAATTCTTGATCTATTTATTGTAACATTGTATGGAGTGTTATAGTTCTTAGAAACACCACTTCACATTACCATGTTTGTTCAGAGCTTGAATCAATCTTTCCCCTTAAATTTCCAACCAATAATAGATCAATAGCAGATCCATTGGATCATTCTATAATTAAAGTTATCAATCTGTCTTTCAATACTAACCCTCCCCATTAAGGCCGAGGCCACACTACAACGCACTAAATGGCACACACAATCGCGAGCGGTTTGTGTTTCCGCATGCATTTTGCGCATGTGATTTTGACGTTTTCCGTTCCGGAAACGCATGCATTACCAAAATGTGAACGGAAGCACAATCTCATGCGCTTTGGAAAAAGCAGAATTTTCGCGTTCCCGCAATTTCCGTTTTAGGGAAAATCACGGGCACAATCGCGCGAAAAACGTGCTAGTGTGGCCTAGCCCTAACTCACAGCTGTTACCAGGGATTCCGTTAAGAGAGAGATCACTAATCGCAGGGGAGGACTGGGACCTTTTGGCCTGGGGGGCAAATACAACCATGTGATCCTTTCACAGTAGATTGCAACATTTGTAACCATGCCCACTTTGCTAAGGTCACACACTGTTAAAGTTATGTCCATTTTTAAGACCACGGTTCCCATTATACATTGTTGCCTGCAACGTTTTCAAGTGTATGATGTGGTTATTGGACAACCACTTGCCTCTCCCTTACAAGTACCCAGGGTGAGGGATCTGTATTGCTAAGTCCTCGCCCCTGGGTACACTTTCTAAGTCAAGTTATACTTGCCCAAAGTTTCCTTTGTTACTAATGAACTGAAGGGCTCGCAAACACTGGCTAATGAACTGGCGGGCTAACTAACACTGGCTAATGAACTGGATTGCTGACAACATTACTAATGAGCTGGAGGGTTGACTAACACCAGCTAATGAACTGGAGGGCTGGCAAACACTGAATAATAAATTGGCGGGCTGATTAAAGGGCAACTGTGGTCTCCAAACAAGTTTTAAATTAAAGGCCAGTTTACTACCTTTAAAACGAGCTATCAACCACCTCTCTACGTGCTCCACAGCCCAAGATATAAAGAAATGACTGACCAGAAAGTTAATGGGTGGGAGGTTGGCATGTCCACATTCCTAAGGCTTCACCTGCATGGTGATGCCGGCGAGCACAGCCTCAGACTCCCTCAGTGGTGAGGGAGACGAGAGTCCCTCCTCTCTCTCTGTGTCCTGACAGAGAAGGTAACGGAATCTACAGCCCTTCTCTCACACTGCCTGAAAGGGCTGTTTCTACAGAATTTTCTGTGTGTGTCTGTGTGTGTGTGTGGTGGGGTCTGAGTGGCGGGGGCGTGGCTGGCAGGGCCACATGGGTCTGTAAGAGAATGGGCCAATGGGGGCCTGCAACTGGAGGGACCATAGGGTCCATGAGTGGGAGGGACCAGATTGACTGACATGGTTTCAGAGCAGGAAGTGCAGGGGACCTGGTGATGCTGCTGCAGTATCACACACAAAAATGTAATTCTTCAAAACTATGCAAAATAACAATGAAAATAAATTGCAAAAATTCTCAGAGAGCAATTTGTGTCAATTTACCTATAGTCATTTTTGGACCACAGTTCCCCTTTTAATGAACTGGAGGTCTGGCAATACTGGTCTATGAACTGGAGGCGTGTGACACTGCTAACGATCTCAATGGCTGACAACACTATTTAATGAACCGAGGACTGACAACACTGGCTTATGAATGGAGGGCTGATATCTGGCTACTGAACTGTAGGGCTAACTAACATGCTAATGAATTGAGGTCTGACTAGTAAACGATCTAAGGAGGATGAGTTTCCGGATTCTTGCACGTTAGAGCTAGAGGTGTGAGCTTTGCCTTTCAAGCACGTAACTTACTAATAGTTTTGTGGCAGACCAAATTTTTATTGGAGACGCAGCCCTATAAAGAACCCAGACTATCCTGCCATGTTTCAATCTTATTACATTTATCAGTTCAGGACACAGGTTCATGGCTTCTATGGAGTCTATTGCTTAAATAATGTAATAAACCATTAACAAACTCATTTCATTGTCTCAGAGAAGTGGGCATGTAGATGTTTTCCTTTCAGTCCCCCTATCATATACCAGAAGATCTCCAGATGTTGGAAAACTACAACTCCCAGCATTCCTCTACAAGCACTCTGTAGTTAGGGAATTAAAACTACAACTCCCAGCATTCCTCTACAAGCACTCTGTAGTTAGGGAATTCAAACTACAACTCCCAGCATTCCTGTACAAGCACCCTGTAGTAAGGGAATTCTGGGAGTTCTAGTTTCCAAAACATCTGGAGATCTACTGGTTGCCTATCCCTGATATATAGATATCTCTTACTGTCCAGCAAACAGTAGCTCTCCTTTGTTTTTATTGACAGGGGAAGGGGTGGGGTGAGATGAGAGACTGTCACATGTTTTACAAAGTAAGCAACATGAGTCTTGCAACATCCTACTAACTTCCTACTTACACCTACCAACAAAATGTTTTGATTCGCTAATATTAAGCACACCATTGGATACAACACTAAAAGGGAAGTGAGAAATATATTCCTTTGTCATTTTCAATTGCCTCCCTGTAAAACTTCCTGGGGTGTGGCTTAACAGTCCATTTTGAAGATACCATTACAAAACAGGAGTGGGGACTTTGCAAGTAATTTTATTATTTATAGATTATGCCTTATTTACATTTCTATATACTTTAATGTTATTACTACATATTTGTTAATATTGATATATTTATTAAGTGCTTAAACAACACAAACAATGTCCCTAAGTATATTACTTTTACCCACCCCCACCAACATAGTACCTCTGAAAAAGCCAATGTATTCCCCATGAAATTATAAATTTATTTATATAATATAAGGGATACACACACAACAATTCACATAAAACCCTTCCCTTCTTCATCTACAGTTGGTTTCTGGGGGGGAGAACATTCAATGCCAGCTTACTATCGCTATTACTGAACTATGATCAGGTAGCACATCCACCACAGAGGGGGGGGGGGGGGGGGGCGGAGACTCCTTGCTGATGCAGGTCTGCTTTAACGACTCCTGGCTGTCCTGGCTGTGAAGGTTCTCATTCATCCAGATTATGGTATATCTGTTGTATTCAGTTAGATCAACTGGACTTAAAGTTTAGTTCTTGAAGACATTTCGCTAGTCATCAGACAGGATTTCTCAATTCAGAATGACTTGTACAAGAATCTGTTGGTAATTATGTACCCTGGAAAGTCCCAATTAGCATTATGACAGCCAGGTGTTAGGGATCTTCTGAATGCAAGGAGCGATTGCATTGTGCAAAGAGGTGTTATAGGAATATCCCAGGGTAAGGCATCAAACACATTGTACATGACAGACAGTTGGTGTCAAACCCTCCCCTCTCTTCAGGCTTGGTTTCTTTATTTTAACATAAACGGCCTCCATGACACTCTTGACTCTCTTGAACCAGTCATGTTCCTTTGCCAAGATGTCCACATTCCAATCTTCAAAGTTATGTCCTTTTTCCTTAAGATGCAGCTACACGGCTGAGTCCTGACCCAAGGTATTGGCTCTTCTGTGCTGGGCCATACCTTGGTGCAGTTGCTGTTTGGTCTCCCCCACATTCAAATCAGAGAACTTTTCACTGCACTGCTTATATGATGTTGCTTTTCTTGTGTTTCGGTATTGGGTCTTACGGATGTACTAATTGCTGCCTCAGTGTGTTGTTTGGTTTAAAGCAGACAGGGATACAGTGTTTTTTAAAAATTCTTCTTAATTTCTCAGAGACCCCTGCTACATATGGGATGACCATATTCTCCTGTCTTGCTTTTCCCCTTCACTGTTGGTATTCATTTTCTCTTTCCTTCTTTCTTTCCTTTACTTCTTTTGACAAAGCCGCAGTCTGGATATCCACAAGTTTTAAGGGCTCCTCTGAGAGACCTCTCTCTTTGCATCTGTGCTAGTGGGGATGTTCTAGGAACATATTCTAGTGTACATTTTAAGGTCTGACCTTATACCGTATATACTCGAGTATAAGCTGACCAGAGTATAAGCCGAGGTACCTATTTTTGCCTCTGTGTTGCAGGGTTCTGATGACACCTAGCTTGTGATCTAAAGGGTGGTGGGAGTTAAACATCAATCTATCCATGTTTTGCTTATAGAACTTATCCCTGTATTTGAAATAGGTGGTATTCAGGCACAAGTCCTTTAGGGAACACACCTGTTCTGGGTTAAGATCGGTTCTGCTG
The DNA here is from genome assembly GCA_019447015.1 of Hymenochirus boettgeri. NCBI lineage: Eukaryota > Metazoa > Chordata > Amphibia > Anura > Pipidae > Hymenochirus > Hymenochirus boettgeri. Next base: position 130,646,303 of record CM033470.1, read on the forward strand.
GTAAGGGTGCTGTCTTGGCCTAGCTGTTTTCTCACGATATTGACAGCCTCCTTGGTGGGTATACAGGTGAAGAAAGGTCACATCATAGGACACCATAGTTTCTTCTGTACCGAGTACTATATAGTTTATCTTGTTGGTGAAATCCTGGGATTTCTGGATGTGATGCTTAGAACTTCCAAACAATGGCCCTAAGATGTTAACTAGGTATTTTGTCACCTTGAGTTAATGCTGCTGACTATAGGTCTTAGTGGTTCCCCTTCCTTGTGTATCTTTGGTAGTCCATATATGCATGGATGTGACTCACCACGGCAGGGTTGCTCGATCAATGTGCTTTATACTTTTAAAACTGTTGTAATAAGTCTATGACCTTTTCTTGTAGCAGCTGATGGGATCCCTTGTTTAAGCCTCATATGTGTTGTTATTGGCCAGGAGTGTGGTCACCTTAGCATGGTAGTCTGAAGTGTTGAGTACCACTGTGCATCTTCCCTTTTCTGCAGGCAGATTGGGGATATTAAGGCTCTTCTTTCCTTTGTGGTCAGGTTCGATGAAGGAGGTTTAGCACTGGCTAACGATGCGATACCTTAAGGCGAAGTTGTCTGCTCCACTCTGCAAATTAATTCCATACTCTATGCAAATTCCTTGGTATTAATCAAGCAAACTTAGGAATTTTTTATAACAATAAGTTACAATGGAACCCTCCAACTACCTTCTTGTGCCTGGTTGGTTTAGTCCTTCAGTGCACATTAGTATGTTTATAATATTGTGATATAGGTGGGCTGAAATTTGGACCTTGCAAATATGGCAGATTGTTCCCTATTGTATTACAGGTATGTTTTATTTATCTCTCTGTACTTTTAATTAATGTTAAATTCACTATACGACACTGTTGTAAAATGAGTGCACATTAGTACCGTATATACTCGAGTATAAGTCGACTCAAGTATAAGTCGAGGTACCCATTTTTACCTCAAAATGAGTAAAACCAATTGACTCGAGTATAAGTCGAGGGTAGAGTAGTAGAAGGGAGTGGAAGTAGGGAGTAGAAACATCTGGAGTGGAACTGCACACACTAACCCCAAACAACACTACCCGTCCCACACACTAACCCCAAACACACTACCCTGTCCCTGACTCCTTACTCTACCCTCCAGCCCCAGGTCCAGCCCCAGGAATAAAACCATTTCCCTGCACCCATCTTCTCACCCTGCGCCACTACACTACACTACTACAGTACACTACTCCCTGCACCCATCTTCTCACCCTCCACTGCACTACACTACACTACTACAGTACACTACAACACTACTCCCTGCACCCATCTTCTCACCCTGCCACTACACTACACTATTACGTACTACACACTACTCCCTGCACCCATCTTCTCACCCTGCCACTACACTACACTACTCAGTACACACACTACTCTCCTGCACCCATCTTCTCACCCTGCCACTACACTACCTACTACTAATGCTGCAACCTTACCTTTGCAGGAGAGTGCGGGCCCCCGACATCATGCACTTGATGGAGGAATCCGGCTGCCGCGTCCACTGATGGTCGCATCCACTGCCGTCACGACTCGCGCCGGTCTAATTTCCCAGGCCGAGTCGTGACGTCAGTGATGCGACCATCAGTGGACGCGGCAGCCGGATTCCTCCATCAGTAAGTGACTGACTCGATATAGTCGAGGTTTTCAGGCTGTGAAAACAGCCTGAAAACTGAACCTCGACTTATACTCGAGTATATACGGTATATGGAGGAGGTGGGTCGAAATTTGAACCTTGCAAATAGTGGCAGTGTGTTTCTCTATTGTATTACAGGTCTCCTGCCATTTGCGCCTTTCCTCAATAAAAAGGAAAAAGTGAAATCAAGGTGTCTAATACCTTCAAGTGAGTCCTATGCTGCCGTGATTATCTGCCAGTTTACTAGGTGCTTGAAGATCATCTATAGGTTTCGCAGACAGACTGACTAAAGAGAAAGGGCCACACACACACACCACCACCCCCAAACAGCAGCATGGCATGGTCCCAGCAGTACCCTAAATCCACCCCCACAATTGCAAGCATGACTGTTTGCAAGATTGGCAGCACACCCAATCCCCAGCATGGATGTTTGCAAAAAGGAAAGGGGCACAGCAGCACTGTGTGAGGAAATGAAAACCCTTTGCTAGCATGTTAGTAGAGGGAACAGCAGGGACTCTTTTCTCTCACAGTGGTAAGAGAAAAAAACATGAATCTCTGGGCACAATTAAAGAGACTTAGATATCCTCTTCAACAGGCATTATCTATGTTACACAGGTGACTACTATTCATGCTAGTGTATATTTGATTGGGTTGAAGGGGTGGGGGGCATGCAGTAGGAGGGTGGAGGAAGCTGTTGGGTTAGGGATGCTGGGTTTTGCATGTAGGGGTTGAACTTGACCCAAAATAACTAAAAAAAAAAAGAAGATAGTGTGGGGAAAAGGGGGTTAAGCATTATGAGAAAAACAAAAGAAAAAGGAATAGCATGGTGGGGGGGAAAATGTGTAAAATATAAAGAAAAAGGGAGTAGAAGTAGAAGAACAAGTTGCTGGGGAGCAAAAGGTAATAGCAAGGAAAAGGATAAAAGGTAAAATGAACGTTTGATGTTTTCTGATTTTACATATGCCATTATATTTTGCAAAAGCTCACAGTTTGTCCCTGATACAGTAAAAATGTACTATTGCCAAGTTAAAGGACAATTATACTCACCTCCCCCTCTTTCCTTTCCCCCCCCACTCCTGCAAAGTACCTAGGGTGAGGACCTAAAACGCTAAGTCCTCACCTCCGTACTTTACAAAAGTCCTGCACTACTTACTTGTAATCTCCCTCGTTGCTCTGGTCCGATCCTCCCCACTGGCACTTTGAGTGACAGGTCACGAGGCAGCCAATGTGAAGACACGCTCTGCAGAGGCGTGTCTTCCCATTGGCTGCCTCCCGGACTGTCACTGAAAGTGCCAGTGGGGAGGATAGGACCGGAGCGACGAGGGAGATTACAAGTAAGTAGTGCAGGACTTTTGTAAAGTACCCCAACAAATCCAAACCCAAACGACCCCCAACATCCAAATAGCAATCCCCCCCACAACCAAACCCAAATAATCCCACCCCCCCAAATAATATATGAAAGAAAAATCAGCAAACACAACGGCAAATAACTTCATTTTCATACCATTGAAGACCCAAACCCAAAATGTGCTTTGTACATTCGTCATTTCCGCCACATTACATATCGGCAAAGATTAAATCTGCCCGTATATGGTGAATTGGTTGCTTTCTAGTGGACACATTCTATTCTGCAACAATTTACATCTTGCACAATCATATCTGCCTATAATTTAATATATAAATCTGCCAATTTAAATCTGTTCTGTAGTTCATTGAACAATTTCAAAAAAGCGGATTGTAACCAATTAGAATTGGTTACAGTCAGATTTTCAAAAATAATTTGATTGGTATGCTTTTTGGAAGAATCAAAATTGTAACCAATCAGAATTAGTTGCAATCAGATTCTTTTAGAAATAATCTGATTCCGCTCTATGATGGGCTGAACAATCCTACTCATTAGGCTACCATCAATAACCACCCAAATTTCCTGGAGGGGAGGGCCCACATAATATTCCATAGATGGAAAATGAAGGGGATAAAAAAACAATTCGAGAAGTCATAGATCGAACACCAAACACCCCTGTCCTTCCTACAAGCACAAAAAATAAATTCCCTACTATGGGACCCAATTTCTTCCATTACTTACAAGCCAGCAGCTATGTCTCAAAACCAATTTCTTACCTAGGAGAGACAGACTGGAAACAAACCCGTTAGATACGTACTTCAGTCTCCAGAACAAAGTCTGAACTCTCTATCCAACTACCACAAACTCATACAACCACCCACAACACCATACAAACACCCAATCACCCACCCCCAAAAAAAAAATGGAAACAAGATATACCCACAATACAGAAAATATCAAACAAAGAATCATTAACTTACATATAAAAAACACCTCCCAGCAATCTCATACCATGAGATGACCCGAAAACTAATACACAGAGGCTACATCTCACCATACAGATTAGGAACGATCAGGGGCTGCCCCAGTCCTTGTGCCCACAATGCAAAGATCCCAAACCAGATCTTTCATTGCATGTGGTCTGCCCAATTATCCAAGATTTCTGGAACGAGTAGCAACATTCTATACACAACACCTGATCAACTACATCCCCTAACACCACTCTGGGCAATATTTGGATACATGACACACAAACTTCCACACCACATTAGGAGCAAAAAAAACTGCTCCTCAACATATCAGCCGCAGCCAGGAAACCATACTCCAGAAATGGATAACACCCACCCCACCATCTCTAAACTATTCAAACCAAACTATCATATTATTCCGAATGGATTGGGTAGAAGCAAAACTAGATAAGAAAACAAAGTCAGCCAATTTTTCAAAACTCTGGGAAAGCTTCATCGATATCCTACCAACACATGTTAAACAAAGTATCCATGACTGTTTCCCTGTAAAAACATGGTACACAGAACAAACCTGAGTCATAACCCCCCAGTCTCCTTATCATAAATACTATATAAGTCAGCCTGCGCGCTACCCCCCCTTCCCCCCACCTCCCAATATCTACAGTATACCCCCACCCGATCCCTGGCGACTGAGAACAATGACAAACTGCTATTACTGTCATAATCTTAATCTAGGCAAATTTAGTTAAGTAAATTAATGTTATAACCCCACAACTATGTTGCAACAAGTTAATTTAGTAAATAATAAAAAACTGTAGAGATGGAGATGTGGACCATGAATATTTCTCTAAGACTCAGATAATGTACTAAATATTTAATATCAATTATATATAACCTACAACCAATTGCATCTGAGAAAACCCAAGGATATAGCCAATGCAGATGTGTCAGTGATATCTCATTTTCTCCCTCTTCTTCTGTTCTTTTTCATGAACGAATTTATACAAAGTACATCCCAATTTCCCCTCTTTTGTGTTCTGTAAATCCCCATCTCTGCTCTCAATAAAATATTTTTGAAAAGCAAAAGAAATAATCTGATTGTATATAACCAATCAGATTCTTTTCTAATCAGAATTGGTTACAATCAGATTCATTCAGAAAGAATCTAATTGTCTTTTCCCCAGACCATTTTCAGGTCCCAAAACTAAGGGGCATATTATAAAACGAAAATAGCGCCAAAAATTACCGCCGCCCATCGCGGCCGCGAAAATAGCGCTATCGGCGTATTTATAAAGGCGAGCGCCATTCCCGCGATATGTATCGCGCCAGCGATGTGCTGCGGTAATTTTAAGCCCTTCGCGGCGATACTGTATAGTATCGCCGCGAAGGGACTTAAAATCCCTTCCCGACGCCTCTCAAGGGGGCGGGGAATACGCCCACCCCCCCCCGCGGCGGCTTGGAGGGGTTGCCGGGGAGGGGGTGCGCGGCGGGTGGTCCCTTCCGGCAGCCCCTCCTAGCCTCCTGTTCCGAGATTGCCGCGAGCGGGGACGGGTTGGGAGGGGCTGCTGGGAAGCGGCGGCGGGTGGCCTCCGCCGCGGGTGGGGTGGGCGTGTCTCCGGGGCGGGTGCGACCACCCGCCGCGGGTTGCCTGCCCATCCCGCCGCGGGAGGCTAGTATCGGCTGACTTCGCCACCTTCAAGGTGGCGAAGTAAAACAGCCGATACTACGAGCGAAACCAGTACGCCGCTTATAAATAGAAGCGGCGGTAACAGGTAAGTAGATCCGCGAAGGGGCGTATTTATAAAGGTTCGTTAACTTTTGCGGCCGTTTTCGGACTTTTATAAATCGCGTTTAAACGCGATTTATGCGTTAATATCCGCGAAAAAGGCCGCGAAAAGTTAACGAACCTTTATAAATATGCCCCTAAGTTACTGTATAATTTTTACAAATTTTTCAAAAATTCCTTGAAATTTTCTTCGAATTTTCGAACGAGTCTCGAAAAAAATCTGCAAAGTAGAATTCCCGCAAAATCCGTGAATCACGGAAATCCATTGCAGACTGGGTTCAGATCAGCGATCCGGTCCATTTCTATTCTTGATCTATTATTGTAACATTGTATGGAGTGTTATAGTTCAATAGAAACACCACAGTCAAATACAATTGTTGTGCAGAGCTTGAATCAATCTTTCCCCTTAAATTTCCAACCAATAATAGATCAATAGCAGATCCATTGGATCATTCATAATTAAAGTTATCAATCTGTCTTTCAATACAACCCTCCCATTAAGGCCGAGGCCACACTACAACGCACTAAATGGCACACACAATCGCGAGCGGTTTGTTTCCGCATGCATTTTGCGCATGTGATTTTGACGTTTCCGTTCCGGAAACGCATGCATTACCAAAATGTGAACGGAAGCACAATCTCATGCGCTTTGGAAAAAGCAGAATTTCGCGTTCCCGCAATTTCCGTTTTAGGGAAATCACGGCACAATCGCGCGAAAAACGTGCTAGTGTGGCCTAGCCCTAACATCACAGCTGTTACCAGGGATTCCGTTAAGAGAGAGATCACTAATCGCAGGGGAGGACTGGGACCTTTTGGCTGGGGGGAAATACAACCATGTGATCCTTTCACAGTAGATTGCAACATTTGTAACCCTGCCCACTTTGCTAAGGTCACACACTGTTAAAGTTATGTCCATTTTTAAGACCACGGTTCCCATTATACATTGTTGCCTGCAACGTTTTCAAGTGTATGATGTGGTTATGGACAACCACTTGCTCTCCTTACAAATACCCAGGGTGAGGGATCTGTATTGCTAAGTCTTCACCCCTGGTACACTTTCTAAATCAAGTTATACTTGCCCAAAGTTTCCTTTGTTACTAATGAACTGAAGGGCTCGCAAAACATGGCTAATGAACTGGCGGGCTAACTAACACTGGCTAATGAACTGGATTGCTGACAACATTACTAATGAGAGCTGGAGGGTTGACTAACACCAGCTAATGAACTGGAGGGCTGGCAAACACGAATAATAAATTGGCGGGCTGATTAAAGGGCAACTGTGGTCTCCAAACAAGTTTTAAATTAAAGAGCCAGTTTACTACCTTTAAAACGAGCTATCAACCACCTCTCTACGTGCTCCACAGCCCAAGATATAAAGAAATGACTGACCAGAAAGTTAATGGGTGGGAGGTTGGCATGTCACATTCCTAAGGCTTCACCTGCATGGTGATGCCGGCGAGCACAGCCTCAGACTCCTCAGTGTGTGAGGGAGACAGGAAGTCCCTCCTCCTCTCTGCTGTGTCCTGACAGAGAAGGTAACGGAATCTACAGCCCTTCTCTCCAACTGCCTGAAAAGGCTGTTTCTACAGAATTTTCTGTGTGTGTCTGTGTGTGTGTGTGGGGGGGGGTTGAGTGGCGGGGCGTGTGCAGGGCCACATGGGTTGTAAGAGAATGGGCCAATGGGGGCCTGAACTGGAGGGACCATAGGGTCAAGTGGGAGGGACCAGATTGACTGACATGGTTTCAGAGCAGGAAGTGCAGGGGACCTGGTGATGTGCCGCAGTATCACACACAAAAATGTAAATATCTTCAAACTATGCAAAATAAACAATGAAAATAAATTGCAAAAATTCTCAGGAGAGCAATTTGTGTCCATTACCTTAAGTCATTTTTGGACCACAGTTCCCCTTTTAATGAACTGGAGGTCTGGCAATACTGGTTATGAATGGAGGGCTGGTGACAATGGCTAACGATCTCAATGGCTGACAACACTATTTAATGAACCGGAGGACTGCAACACTGGCTTATGAAGTGGAGGGCTGATGAGACTGGCTACTGAACTGTAGGGCTAACTAACACTGCTAATGAATTGAGGTCTGACTAGTAAACGATCTGAAGGAGGATGAGTTCCGGATTCTTGCACGTTAGAGCTAGAGGTGTGAGCTTTGCCTTTCAAGCACGTAACTTACTAATAGTTTGTGGCAGACCAAATTTTCATTGGAGACCAGCCCTATAAAGAACCCAGACTATCCTGCATGTTTCAATCTTATTACATTTATCAGTTCAGGACACAGGTTCATGGCTTCTATGGAGTCTATTGCTTAAATAATGTAATAACCATTAACAAACTCATTTCATTGTCTCAGAGAAGTGGGCATGTAGATGTTTTCCTTTCAGTCCCCTATCATATACCAGAAGATCTCCAGATGTTGGAAAACTACAATCCCAGCATTCCTCTACAAGCACTCTGTAGTTAGGGAATTAAAACTACAACTCCCAGCATTCCTACAAGCACTCTGTAGTTAGGGAATTCAAACTACAACTCCCAGCATTCCTGTACAAGCACCCTGTAGTAAGGAATTCTGGGAGTTCTAGTTTCCAAAACATCTGGAGATCTACTGGTTGCCTATCCCTGATATATAGAATATCTTACTGTCCAGCAAACAGTAGCTCCTTTGTTTTATTGACAGGGGAAGGGGTGGGGTGAGATGAGAGACTGTCACATGTTTTACAAAGTAAGAACATGAGTCTTGCAACATCCTACTAACTCCTACTTACACTACCAACAAATGTTTTGATTCGCTAATATTAAGCACACCATTGGATACAACACTAAAAGGGAAGTGAGAAATATATTCCTTTGTATTTTCAATTGCCTCCCTGTAAAACTTCCTGGGGTGTGGCTTAACAGTCATATTGAAGATACCATTACAAAACAGGAGTGGGGACTTTGCAAGTAATTTTATTATTTATAGATTATGCCTTATTTACATTTCTATATACTTTAATGTTATTAATACATATTTGTTAATATTGATATATTTATTAAGTGCTTAAACACACAAACAATGTCCCAAGTATATTACTTTTACCCACCCCCACCAACATAGTACCTCTGAAAAAGCCAATGTATTCCCCATGAAATTATAAATTATTTATATAATATAAGGGATACACACACACAATTCACATAAAACCCTTCCCTTCTTCATCTACAGTTGGTTTCTGGGGGGGAGAACATTCAATGCCAGCTTACTATCGCTATTACTGAACTATGATCAGGTAGCACATCCACCACAGAGGGGGGGGGGGGGGGCGGAGACTCCTTGCGATGCAGGTCTGCTTTAACGAAATCCTGGCTGTCTGGCTGTGAAGGTTCTCATTCATCCAGATTATGGTAAATGTGTGTATTCAGTTAGATCAACTGGACTTAAAGTTTAGTTCTTGAAGACATTTCGCTAGTCATCAGAAAGGATTTCTCAATTCAGAATGACTTGTACAAGAATCTGTTGGTAATTATGTACCCTGAAGTCCCAATTAGCATTATGACAGCAGGTGTTAGGGATCTTCTGAATGCAAGGAGCGATTGCATTGTGGCAAAGAGGTGTTATAGGAAAACTACCCAGGGTAAGGCATCAAAACAGCATTGTACATGACAGACAGTTGGTGTCAAACCCTCCCACTCTCTTCAGGCTTGGTTTCTTATTTTAACATAAACGGCCTCCATGACACTCTCTGACTCTCTTGAACAGTCATGTTCCTTTGCCAAGATGTCCACATTCCAATCTTCAAAGTTATGTCCTTTTCCTTAAGTGCAGCTACACGCGAGCTGAGTCTGACCCAAGGTATTGGCTCTTCTGTGCTGGGCCAACCTTGGTGCAGTTGCTGTTTGGTCTCCCCACATTCAAATCAGAGAACTTTTCACTGCACTGCTTATATGATGTTGCTTTCTTGTGTTTCGGTATTGGGTCTCGGATGTACTAATTGCTGCCTCAGTGTGTTGTTTGGTTTTAAAGCAGACAGGGATACAGTGTTTTTTAAAAATTTCTTCTAATTTTCAGAGACCCCTGCTACATATGGGATGACCATATTCTCCTGTCTTGCTTTTCCCCTTCACTGTTGGTATTCATTTTCTTTTCCTTTTTCTTTTCCTTTACTTCTTTGACAAAGCGCAGTCTGGATATCCAAAGTTTTAAGGGCTCCTCTGAGAGACCTCTCTCTTTGCATCTGTGCTAGTGGGGATGTTCTAGGAACATATTCTAGTGTACATTTTAAGGTCTGACCTTATACCGTATACTCGAGTATAAGCTGACCAGAGTATAAGCCGAGGTACCTATTTTTGCTCTGTGTTGCAGGGTTCTGATGACACCTAGCTTGTGATCTAAAGGGTGGTGGGAGTTAAACATCAATCTATCCATGTTTTGCTTATAGAAATTACCCTGTATTGAAATAGGTGGTATTCAGGCACAAGTCCTTTAGGGAACACACATGTTCTGGGTTAAGATCGGTTCTGTGGTAAGGGTGCTGTCTTGGCCTAGCTGTTTCTCACGATATTGACAGCCTCCTGGGGGTATATACAGGTGAAGAAAGGTCACATCATAGGACACATAGTTTTTCTGTACCGAGTACTATATAGTTTATTGTTGGTGAAATCCTGGGATTTCTGGAGTGATGCTTAGAACTTCCAAACAATGGCCCTAAGATGTTAACTAGGTATTTTGTCACCTTGAGTTAATGCTGCTGACTATAGGTCTTAGTGGTTCCCCTTCCTGTGTATCTTTGGTAGTCCATATATGCATGGAGTGTGACTCACCACGGCAGGGTTGCTCGATCAATGGCTTTATACTTTTAAAACTGTTGTAATAAGTCTATGACCTTTTCTTGTAGCAGCTGATGGGATCCCTTGTTAAAGCCTCATATGTGTTGTTATTGGCCAGGAGTGTGGTACCTTAGCATGGTAGTCTGAAGTGTGAGTACCACTGTGCTCTTCCCTTTTCTGCAGGCAGATTGGGGATATTAAGGCTCTTTTTCCTTTGTGGTCAGGTTCGATGAAGGAGGTTTAGCACTGGCTAACGATGCAGATACCTTAAGGCGAAGTTGTTCTGCCTCACTCTGCAAATTAATTCCATACTCTATGACAATCCTTGGTATTAATCAAAGCAAACTAGGAATTTTTTATAACAATAAGTTACAATGGAACCCTCCAACTTACCTTCTTGTGCCTGGATTGGTTTAGTCTTCAGTGCCACTTAGTATGTTATAATATTGTGATATAGGTGGGCTGAAATTTGGAACTTGCAAATAGTGGCAGATTGTTTCCCTATTGTATTACAGGTATGTTTTATTTATCTCTCTGTACTTTTAATTAATGTTAAATTCACTATACGATCACTGTTGTTAAAATGAGTGCACATTAGTACCGTATATACTCGAGTATAAGTCGACTCAAGTATAAGTCGAGGTACCATTTTTACCTCAAAATGAGTAAAACCAATTGACTCGAGTATAAGTGAGGGTAGAGTAGTAGAAGGGAGTGGAAGTAGGAGGGAGTAGAAACATCTGGAGTGGAATGCACACATAACCCCAAAACACACATACCCTGTCCCCACACTAACCCCAAACACACTACCCTGTCCCTGATCCTTACTCTACCCTCCAGCCCCAGGTCCAGCCCCAGGAATAAAACCTATTTCCCTGCACCCATTTCTCACCCTGCCACTACACTACAATACTACAGTACACTACTCCCTGCACCCATCTTCTCACCCTGCCACTACACTACACTACTACAGTACACTACAATACTCCCCTGCACCCATCTTCTCACCCTGCACTACACTACACTACTACATACACTACACTACTCCCTGCACCCATCTTCTCACCCTGCCACTACTACACTATACAGTACACTACACTACTCCCTGCACCCATTTCTCACCCTGCCACTACACTACACTACTACAATGCTGCAACCTTACCTTTGCAGGAGAGTGCGGGCCCCCGACATCATGCACTTGATGGAGGAATCCGGCTGCCGCGGTCCACTGATGGTCGCATCCATGACGTCACGACTCGGCGCCGGTCTAATTTCCCAGTGCCGAGTCGTGACGTCAGTGGAGCGACCATCAGTGGACGCGGCAGCCGGATTCCTCCATCAGTAAGTGACTGACTCGAGTATAAGTCGAGGTTCAGTTTTCAGGCTGTTTTCACAGCCTGAAAACCTCGACTTATACTCGAGTAATACGGTATATGGAGGAGGTGGGGTGTCGAAATTTGAACCTTGCAAATAGTGGCAGTGTGTTTTCTCTATTGTATTACAGGTCTCCTGCCATTTGCGCCTTTCCTCAATAAAAAGGAAAAAGTGAAATAAGGTGTCTAATACCTTCAAGTGAGTCCTATGCTGCCGTGTTATCTGCCAGTTTACTAGGTGCTTGAAGATCATCTATAGGTTTCGCAGACAGACTGACTAAAGAGAAAGGGCCACACACACACCACCACCCCCAACACAAGCAGCATGGATGGTCCCAGCAAGTACCCTAAATCCACCCCCCAATTGCAAGCATGACTGTTTGCAAGATTGGCAGCACACCCAATCCCCAGCATGGATGTTTGCAAAAAGGAAAGGGGCACAGCAGCACTGTGTGAGGAAATGAAAACCCTTTGCTAGCATGTTAGTAGAGGGAACAGCAGGGACTCTTTTCTCTCACAGTGGTAAGAGAAAAAAACATGAATCTCTGGGACACATTAAAGAGACTTAGATATCCTCTTCAACAGGCATTATCTATGTTACACAGGTGACTACTATTCATGCTAGTGTAATTTGATTGGGTTGAAGGGGTGGGGGGCATGCAGTAGGAGGGTGGAGGAAGCTGTTGGGTTAGGGATGCTGGGTTTTGCATGTAGGGTTGAACTTGACCCAAAATAACTAAAAAAAAAAGAAGATAGTGTGGGGAAAAGGGGGTTAAGCATTATAGAGAAAAACAAAAGAAAAAGGAATAGCATGTGGTGGGGGAAATGTGTAAAATATAAAGAAAAAGGGAGTAGAAGTAGAAGAACAAGTTGCTGGGGAGCAAAAGGTAATAGCAAGGAAAAGGATAAAGGTAAAATGAACGTTTGATGTTTTCTGATTACATATGCCATTATATTTTGCAAAAGCTCACAGTTGTCCTGATACAGTAAAAATGTACTATGCCAAGTTAAAGGACAATTATACTCACCTCCCCCTCTTTCCTTTCCCCCCCCACTCCTGCAAAGTACCTAGGGTGAGACCTAAAACGCTAAGTCTCACTCCGTACTTTACAAAAGTCCTGCACTACTTACTTGTAATCTCCCTCGTTGCTCTGGTCCGATCCTCCCCACTGGCACTTTGAGTGACAGGTCACGAGGCAGCCAATGTGAAGACACGCTCTGCAAGGAGGCGTGTCTTCCCATTGGCTGCCTCCCGGACTGTCACTGAAAGTGCCAGTGGGAGGATAGGACCGGAGCGACGAGGGAGATTACAAGTAAGTAGTGCAGGACTTTTGTAAAGTACCGGAGTAAGGACTTAGCGTTTTAGGTCCTCATCCTAGGTACTTTCAACAAATCCAAACCCAAACGACCCCCAACATCCAAATAGCAATCCCCCCCACAACCAAACCCAAATAATCCCACCCCCCCAAATAATATATGAAAGAAAAATCAGCAAACACAACGGCAAATAACTTCATTTTCATTACCATTGAAGACCCAAACCCAAAATGTGCTTTGTACATTCGTCATTTCCGCCACATTACAATATCGGCAAAGATTAAATCTGCCCGTATATGGTGAATTGGTTGCTTTCTAGTGGCACATTCTATTCTGCAACAATTTACATCTTGCACAATCATATCTGCCTATTAATTTAATATATAAATCTGCCAATTTAAATCTGTTCTGTAGTTCATTGAACAATTTCAAAAAAGCGGATTGTAACCAATTAGAATTGGTTACAGTCAGATTTTCAAAATAATTTGATTGGTATGCTTTTTGGAAGAATCAAAATTGTACCAATCAGAATTAGTTGCAATCAGATTCTTTTAGAAATAATCTGATTCCGCTCTATGATGCGGCTGAAACAATCCTACTCATTAGGCTACCATCATAACCACCCAAATTTCCTGGAGGGGAGGGCCCACATAATATTCCATAGATGGAAAATGAAGGGGATAAAAAACAATTCGAGAAGTCATAGATCGAACACCAAACCCCCTGTCCTTCCTACAAGCAAAAAATAAATTCCCTACTATGGGACCCAATTTCTTCCATTACTTACAAGCCAGCAGCTATGTCTCAAAACCAATTTCTTACCTAGGAGAGACAGACTGGAAACAACCCGTTAGATACGTCTTCAGTCTCCAGAACAAAGTCTGAACTCTCTATCCAACTACCACAAACTCATACAACCACCCACAACAACCATACAAACACCCAATCACCCACCCCCAAAAAAACAATGGAAAAAGATATACCCACAATGACAGAAAATATCAAACAAAGAATCATTAACTTACATATAAAAAACACCTCCCAGCAATCTCATACATGAGATGACCCTGATAAACTAATACACAGAGGCTACATCTCACCATACAGATTAGGAACGATCAGGGGTCTGCCCCAGTCCTTGTGCCCACAATGCAAAGATCCCAAACCAGAATCTTTCATTGCATGTGGTCTGCCCAATTATCCAAGATTTCTGGAACAGGTAGCAACATTCTATACACAACACCTGATCAACTACATCCCCTAACACCACTCTGGGCAATATTTGGATACATGACACACAAACTTCCCACACCACATTAGGAGCAAAAAAAACTGCTCCTCAACAATATCAGCCGCAGCCAGGAAAACCATACTCCAGAAATGGATAACACCCACCCCACCATCTCTAAAACTATTCAAAACCAAACTATCATATTATTCCGAATGGATTGGGTAGAACAAAACTAGATAAGAAAACAAAGTCAGCCAATTTTTCAAACTCTGGGAAAGCTTCATCGATATCCTACCAACACATGTTAAACAAAGTATCCATGACTGTTTCCTGTAAACAACATGGTACACAGAACAAACCTGAGTCATAACCCCCCAGTCTCCTTATCATAAATACTATATAAGTCAGCCTGCGCGCTACCCCCCCTTCCCCCCACCTCCCAATATCTACAGTTACCCCCACCCGATCCCTGGCGACTGAGAACAATGACAAACTGCTATACTGTCATAATCTTAATCTAGGCATAATTTAGTTAAGTAAATTAATGTTATAACCCCACAACTATGTTGCAACAAGTTAATTTAGTAAATAATAAAAAACTGTAGAGATGGAGATGTGGACCATGATATTTCTCTAAGACTCAGATAATGTACTAAATATTTAATATCAATTATATGTATAACCTACAACCAATTGCATCTGAGAAAACCCAAGGATATAGCCAATGCAGATGTGTCAGTGATATCTCATTTTCTCCCTCTTCTTCTGTTCTTTTTCATGAACGAATTTATACAAAGTACATCCCAATTTCCCCTCTTTTGTGTTCTGTAAATCCCCATCTCTGCTCTCAATAAAATATTTTTGAAAAGCAAAAGAAATAATCTGATTGTAGTATACACCAATCAGATTCTTTTCTAATCAGAATTGGTTACAATCAGATTCATTCAGAAAGAATCTAATTGTCTTTTCCCCAGACCATTTTCCAGGTCCCAAAACTAAGGGGCATATTATAAAACGAAAATAGCGCCAAAAATTACCGCCGCCCATCGCGGCCGCGAAAATAGCGCTATCGGCGTATTATAAAGGCGAGCGCCATTCCCGCGATATGTATCGCGCCAGCGATGTGCTGCGGTAATTTTAAGCCCCTTCGCGGCGATACTGTATAGTATCGCCGCGAAGGGACTTAAAATCCCTTCCCGACGCCTCTCAAGGGGGCGGGGAATACGCCCACCCCCCCCGCGGCGGCTTGGAGGGGTTGCCGGGGAGGGGGTGCGCGGCGGGTGGTCCCTTCCGGCAGCCCCTCCTAGCCTCCTGTTCCGAGATTGCCGCGAGCGGGGAACGGGTTGGGAGGGCTGCTGGGAAGCGGCGGCGGGTGGCCTCCGCCGCGGGTGGGGTGGGCGTGTCTCCCGGGGCGGGTGCGACCACCCGCCGCGGGTTGCCTGCCCATCCCCGCCGCGGGAGGCTAGTATCGGCTGACTTCGCCACCTTCAAGGTGGCGAAGTAAAACAGCCGATACTACGAGCGAAACCAGTACGCCGCTTATAAATAGAAGCGGCGGTAACAGGTAAGTATGATCCGCGAAGGGGCGTATTTATAAAGGTTCGTTAACTTTTGCGGCCGTTTTCGGACTTTTATAAATCGCGTTTAAACGCGATTTATGCGTTAATATCCGCGAAAAAGGCCGCGAAAAGTTAACGAACCTTTATAAATATGCCCCTAAGTTACTGTATAATTTTTACAAATTTTTCAAAAATTCCTTGAAATTTTCTTCGAATTTTCGAACGAGTCTCGAAAAAAATCTGCAAAGTAGAATTCCCGCAAAATCCGTGAATCACGGAAATCCATTGCAGAACTGGGTTCAGATCAGCGATCCGGTCCATTTCTATTCTTGATCTATTATTGTAACATTGTATGGAGTGTTATAGTTCAATAGAAACACCACAGTCAAATACAATTGTTGTGCAGAGCTTGAATCAATCTTTCCCCTTAAATTTCCAACCAATAATAGATCAATAGCAGATCCATTGGATCATTCATAATTAAAGTTATCAATCTGTCTTTCAATACAACCCTCCCATTAAGGCCGAGGCCACACTACAACGCACTAAATGGCACACACAATCGCGAGCGGTTTGTGTTCGCATGCATTTTGCGCATGTGATTTGACGTTTCCGTTCCGGAAACGCATGCATTACCAAAATGTGAACGGAAGCACAATCTCATGCGCTTTGGAAAAAGCAGAATTTTCGCGTTCCCGCAATTTCCGTTTTAGGGAAAATCACGGGCACAATCGCGCGAAAAACGTGCTAGTGTGGCCTAGCCCTAACATCACAGCTGTTACCAGGGATTCCGTTAAGAGAGAGATCACTAATCGCAGGGGAGGACTGGGACCTTTTGGCCTGGGGGGAAATACAACCATGTGATCCTTTCACAGTAGATTGCAACATTTGTAACCACTGCCCACTTTGCTAAGGTCACACACTGTTAAAGTTATGTCCATTTTTAAGACCACGGTTCCCATTATACATTGTTGCCTGCAACGTTTTCAAGTGTATGATGTGGTTATTGGACAACCACTTGCTCTCCTTACAAATACCCAGGGTGAGGGATCTGTATTGCTAAGTCTTCACCCCTGGGTACACTTTCTAAATCAAGTTATACTTGCCCAAAGTTTCCTTGTTACTAATGAACTGAAGGGCTCGCAAAACATGGCTAATGAACTGGCGGGCTAACTAACACTGGCTAATGAACTGGATTGCTGACAACATTACTAATGAGAGCTGGAGGGTTGACTAACACCAGCTAATGAACTGGAGGGCTGGCAAACACGAATAATAAATTGGCGGGCTGATTAAAGGGCAACTGTGGTCTCCAAACAAGTTTTAAATTAAAGCCAGTTTACTACTTTAAAACGAGCTATCAACCACCTCTCTACGTGCTCCACAGCCCAAGATATAAAGAAATGACTGACCAGAAAGTTAATGGGTGGGAGGTTGGCATGTCACATTCCTAAGGCTTCACCTGCATGGTGATGCCGGCGAGCACAGCCTCAGACTCCCTCAGTGTGTGAGGGAGACAGGAAGTCCCTCCTCCTCTCTGCTGTGTCCTGACAGAGAAGGTAACGGAATCTACAGCCCTTCTCTCCAACTGCCTGAAAAGGCTGTTTCTACAGAATTTTCTGGTGTGTCTGTGTGTGGTGTGGGGGGGGGTTGAGTGGCGGGGCGTGTGCAGGGCCACATGGGTTGTAAGAGAATGGGCCAATGGGGGCCTGAACTGGAGGGACCATAGGGTCAAGTGGGAGGGACCAGATTGACTGACATGGTTTCAGAGCAGGAAGTGCAGGGGACCTGGTGATGTGCCGCAGTATCACACACAAAAATGTAAATATCTTCAAACTATGCAAAATAAACAATGAAAATAAATTGCAAAAATTCTCAGGAGAGCAATTTGTGTCCATTTACCTTAAGTCATTTTTGGACCACAGTTCCCCTTTTAATGAACATGGAGGTCTGGCAATACTGGTTATGAACTGGAGGGCTGGTGACACATGGCTAACGATCTCAATGGCTGACAACACTATTTAATGAACCGGAGGACTGCAACACTGGCTTATGAAGTGGAGGGCTGATGAGACTGGCTACTGAACTGTAGGGCTAACTAACACTGCTAATGAATTGAGGTCTGACTAGTAAACGATCTGAAGGAGGATGAGTTCCGGATTCTTGCACGTTAGAGCTAGAGGTGTGAGCTTTGCCTTTCAAGCACGTAACTTACTAATAGTTTGTGGCAGACCAAATTTTCATTGGAGACCAGCCCTATAAAGAACCCAGACTATCCTGCATGTTTCAATCTTATTACATTTATCAGTTCAGGACACAGGTTCATGGCTTCTATGGAGTCTATTGCTTAAATAATGTAATAACCATTAACAAACTCATTTCATTGTCTCAGAGAAGTGGGCATGTAGATGTTTTCCTTTCAGTCCCCTATCATATACCAGAAGATCTCCAGATGTTGGAAACTACAACCCAGCATTCCTCTACAAGCACTCTGTAGTTAGGGAATTAAAACTACAACTCCCAGCATTCCTACAAGCACTCTGTAGTTAGGGAATTCAAACTACAACTCCCAGCATTCCTGTACAAGCACCCTGTAGTAAGGAATTCTGGGAGTTCTAGTTTCCAAAACATCTGGAGATCTACTGGTTGCCTATCCCTGATATATAGAATATCTTACTGTCCAGCAAACAGTAGCTCCTTTGTTTTATTGACAGGGGAAGGGGTGGGGTGAGATGAGAGACTGTCACATGTTTTACAAAGTAAGACACATGAGTCTTGCAACATCCTACTAACTCCTACTTACACTACCAAAAATGTTTTGATTCGCTAATATTAAGCACACCATTGGATACAACACTAAAAGGGAAGTGAGAAATATATTCCTTTGTATTTTCAATTGCCTCCCTGTAAAACTTCCTGGGGTGTGGCTTAACAGTCATATTGAAGATACCATTACAAAACAGGAGTGGGGACTTTGCAAGTAATTTTATTATTTATAGATTATGCCTTATTTACATTTCTATATACTTTAATGTTATTAATACATATTTGTTAATATTGATATATTTATTAAGTGCTTAAACAACACAAACAATGTCCCAAGTATATTACTTTTACCCACCCCCACAACATAGTACCTCTGAAAAAGCCAATGTATTCCCCATGAAATTATAAATTATTTATATAATATAAGGGATACACACACACAATTCACATAAAACCCCTCCCTTCTTCATCTACAGTTGGTTTCTGGGGGGGAGAACATTCAATGCCAGCTTACTATCGCTATTACTGAACATGATCAGGTAGCACATCCACCACAGGGGGGGGGGGGGGGGGCGGAGACTCCTTGCGATGCAGGTCTGCTTTAACGAATCCGGCTGTCTGGCTGTGAAGGTTCTCATTCATCCAGATTATGGTAAATGTGTGTATTCAGTTAGATCAACTGGACTTAAAGTTTAGTTCTTGAAGACATTTCGCTAGTCATCAGAAAGGATTTCTCAATTCAGAATGACTTGTACAAGAATCTGTTGGTAATTATGTACCCTGGAAGTCCCAATTAGCATTATGACAGCAGGTGTTAGGGATCTTCTGAATGCAAGGAGCGATTGCATTGTGGCAAAGAGGTGTTATAGGAAAACTACCCAGGGTAAGGCATCAAAACAGCATTGTACATGACAGACAGTTGGTGTCAAACCCTCCCACTCTCTTCAGGCTTGGTTTCTTATTTTAACATAAACGGCCTCCATGACACTCTTGACTCTCTTGAACAGTCATGTTCCTTTGCCAAGATGTCCACATTCCAATCTTCAAAGTTATGTCCTTTCCTTAAGTGCAGCTACACGCGAGCTGAGTCGACCCAAGGTATTGGCTCTTCTGTGCTGGGCCAACCTTGGTGCAGTTGCTGTTTGGTCTCCCCCACATTCAAATCAGAGAACTTTTCACTGCACTGCTTATATGATGTTGCTTTCTTGTGTTTCGGTATTGGGTCTACGGATGTACTAATTGCTGCCTCAGTGTGTTGTTTGGTTTTAAAGCAGACAGGGATACAGTGTTTTTTAAAAATTCTTCTAATTTTCAGAGACCCCTGCTACATATGGGATGACCATATTCTCCTGTCTTGCTTTTCCCCTTCACTGTTGGTATTCATTTTCTTTTCCTTTTTCTTTTCCTTTACTTCTTTGACAAAGCCGCAGTCTGGATATCCAAAGTTTTAAGGGCTCCTCTGAGAGACCTCTCTCTTTGCATCTGTGCTAGTGGGGAGTTCTAGGAACATATTCTAGTGTACATTTTAAGGTCTGACCTTATACCGTATACTCGAGTATAAGCTGACCAGAGTATAAGCCGAGGTACCTATTTTTGTCTGTGTTGCAGGGTTCTGATGACACCTAGCTTGTGATCTAAAGGGTGGTGGGAGTTAAACATCAATCTATCCATGTTTTGCTTATAGAAATTACCCTGTATTGAAATAGGTGGTATTCAGGCACAAGTCCTTTAGGGAACACACATGTTCTGGGTTAAGATCGGTTCTGTGGTAAGGGTGCTGTCTTGGCCTAGCTGTTTCTCACGATATTGACAGCCTCCTGGGGGTATATACAGGTGAAGAAAGGTCACATCATAGGACACCATAGTTTTTCTGTACCGAGTACTATATAGTTTATTGTTGGTGAAATCCTGGGATTTCTGGAGTGATGCTTAGAACTTCCAAACAATGGCCCTAAGATGTTAACTAGGTATTTTGTCACCTTGAGTTAATGCTGCTGACTATAGGTCTTAGTGGTTCCCCTTCCTGTGTATCTTTGGTAGTCCATATATGCATGGAGTGTGACTCACCACGGCAGGGTTGCTCGATCAATGGCTTTATACTTTTAAAACTGTTGTAATAAGTCTATGACCTTTTCTTGTAGCAGCTGATGGGATCCCTTGTTAAAGCCTCATATGTGTTGTTATTGGCCAGGAGTGTGGTCCACCTTAGCATGGTAGTCTGAAGTGTGAGTACCACTGTGCTCTTCCCTTTTCTGCAGGCAGATTGGGGATATTAAGGCTCTTTTTCCTTTGTGGTCAGGTTCGATGAAGGAGGTTTAGCACTGGCTAACGATGCAGATACCTTAAGGCGAAGTTGTTCTGCCTCACTCTGCAAATTAATTCCATACTCTATGCAAATTCCTTTGGTATTAATCAAAGCAAACTTAGGAATTTTTTATAACAATAAGTTACAATGGAACCCTCCAACTTACCTTCTTGTGCCTGGATTGGTTTAGTCCTTCAGTGCACATTAGTATGTTATAATATTGTGATATAGGTGGGCTGAAATTTGGACCTTGCAAATAGTGGCAGATTGTTTCCCTATTGTATTACAGGTATGTTTTATTTATCTCTCTGTACTTTTAATTAATGTTAAATTCACTATACGATCACTGTTGTTAAAATGAGTGCACATTAGTACCGTATATACTCGAGTATAAGTCGACTCAAGTATAAGTCGAGGGTACCATTTTTACCTCAAAATGAGTAAAACCAATTGACTCGAGTATAAGTGAGGGTAGAGTAGTAGAAGGGAGTGGAAGTAGGAGTGGAGTAGAAACATCTGGAGTGGAATGCACACATAACCCCAAAACACAATACCCTGTCCCCACACTAACCCCAAACACACTACCCTGTCCCTGATCCTTACTCTACCCTCCAGCCCCAGGTCCAGCCCCAGGAATAAAACCTATTTCCCTGCACCCATTTCTCACCCTGCCACTACACTACAATACTACAGTACACTACTCCCTGCACCCATCTTCTCACCCTGCCACTACACTACACTACTACAGTACACTACAATACTCCCCTGCACCCATCTTCTCACCCTGCACTACACTACACTACTACATACACTACACTACTCCCTGCACCCATCTTCTCACCCTGCCACTACTACACTATACAGTACACTACACTACTCCCTGCACCCATTTCTCACCCTGCCACTACACTACACTACTACTAATGCTGCAACCTTACCTTTGCAGGAGAGTGCGGGCCCCCGACATCATGCACTTGATGGAGGAATCCGGCTGCCGCGGTCCACTGATGGTCGCATCCATGACGTCACGACTCGGCGCCGGTCTAATTTCCCAGTGCCGAGTCGTGACGTCAGTGGAGCGACCATCAGTGGACGCGGCAGCCGGATTCCTCCATCAGTAAGTGACTGACTCGAGTATAAGTCGAGGTTCAGTTTTCAGGCTGTTTTCACAGCCTGAAAACCTCGACTTATACTCGAGTAATACGGTATATGGAGGAGGTGGGGGTCGAAATTTGAACCTTGCAAATAGTGGCAGTGTGTTTTCTCTATTGTATTACAGGTCTCCTGCCATTTGCGCCTTTCCTCAATAAAAAGGAAAAAGTGAAATCAAGGTGTCTAATACCTTCAAGTGAGTCCTATGCTGCCGTGTTATCTGCCAGTTTACTAGGTGCTTGAAGATCATCTATAGGTTTCGCAGACAGACTGACTAAAGAGAAAGGGCCACACACACACCACCACCCCCAACCACAAGCAGCATGGATGGTCCCAGCAGTACCCTAAATCCACCCCCACAATTGCAAGCATGACTGTTGCAAGATTGGCAGCACACCCAATCCCCAGCATGGATGTTTGCAAAAAGGAAAGGGGCACAGCAGCACTGTGTGAGGAAATGAAAACCCTTTGCTAGCATGTTAGTAGAGGGAACAGCAGGGACTCTTTTCTCTCACAGTGGTAAGAGAAAAAAACATGAATCTCTGGGACACATTAAAGAGACTTAGATATCCTCTTCAACAGGCATTATCTATGTTACACAGGTGACTACTATTCATGCTAGTGTATATTTGATTGGGTTGAAGGGGTGGGGGGCATGCAGTAGGAGGGTGGAGGAAGCTGTTGGGTTAGGGATGCTGGTTTTGCATGTAGGGTTGAACTTGACCCAAAATAACTAAAAAAAAAAGAAGATAGTGTGGGGAAAAGGGGTTAAGCATTATAGAGAAAAACAAAAGAAAAAGGAATAGCAGGGTGGGGGAAATGTGTAAAATATAAAGAAAAAGGGAGTAGAAGTAGAAGAACAAGTTGCTGGGGAGCAAAAGGTAATAGCAAGGAAAAGGAATAAAGGTAAAATGAACGTTTGATGTTTTCTGATTTTACATATGCCATTATATTTTGCAAAAGCTCACAGTTGTCCTGATACAGTAAAAATGTACTATGCCAAGTTAAAGGACAATTATACTCACCTCCCCCTCTTTCCTTTCCCCCCCCACTCCTGCAAAGTACCTAGGGTGAGGACCTAAAACGCTAAGTCTCACTCCGTACTTTACAAAAGTCCTGCACTACTTACTTGTAATCTCCCTCGTTGCTCTGGTCCGATCCTCCCCACTGGCACTTTGAGTGACAGGTCACGAGGCAGCCAATGTGAAGACACGCTCTGCAAGGAGGCGTGTCTTCCCATTGGTGCCTCCCGGACTGTCACTGAAAGTGCCAGTGGGAGGATAGGACCGGAGCGACGAGGGAGATTACAAGTAAGTAGTGCAGGACTTTTGTAAAGTACCCGGAGGTAAGGACTTAGCGTTTTAGGTCCTCATCCTAGGTACTTTGCAGGAATGGATCGGGGAAATGGTAAGTATAATTGTCCTTTAAAATCGTTAAAGGAGTTAATGTTCACAACTTAGAAGGACCAGGGATAAAAAGTCTTTCATAAACGAAACTCAATAATGCTGCTTAGTTAATAGATATAATTTACAACATTAAAAACTGTTTAAACAAACTTACCTTTACAGAGTAGGCTAAGGCTATAGTAACAGCAAGAGGCAGCCCTTCAGGTACAGCCACAACTAACACAGTGACTCCAATGATGAAAAACTTAACAAAGTATTGGATATAAATAGGGGTGCATTCTGCCAACCATGGGTGGCCTAAAACTCCAAAAGTGTAAATGACAAAATAGAGCACCAGAATGATAACTGTGATGGCTGACATAATGAGACCTGTAAAAGAAATGTGATATAAAACACATTAAAAATACTTACAGTAAAATTAATACTTAAACATAGATTAAGTTTTATCTTAAGGAGTCACCAGTGGCGTAACTAGGAATCTCTGGGACCCCTGCAAAACTTTGATGGGGCCCCTATCCATGCTTCATCAGTTTTCTGGAAGGAGGCTATATCCGTCATATAAGAATGGGGCCCCCTTGGCTCCCGGGCCCCCTGCTAGTTACGCCCCTTTGAGTCACCTTGCATAAAAGAACCTTATGATGCTGTAATTTTTTACCCTATAATTTATACCCTATATTCATTTAATCTGTATACATAGAAGGTAGATTTGCTTAAGTTTTATAGTTTTATTAATTTTTTGCTACAATTGCTGGAAGCTTTCATTAAAGTCTGACTCCAGACTTCTTACAACTGTAACAATACTATTCATTGAAGTCAGAAAAGCTATGCATGTGTACTTAATTATTTACCATGTGGCTTTAAACACAGGTGGTGGGTGGTTTTTAGGTGCACACTACAAAATGCATATTAAAGGGTATCTATAAAAAATCTGAGCTGTAGAATCTGAGAAATCATCATTTGACATCACCGCATTTACAGGGAAAAACCTGTCATTCCAGATGCAGAAAATATAATATGTGACCTTTTCTTGACTTCTTTGCCTGCCAGTACACTTTCTGCAACATTTAAGAGAATCAGCATAGAAAATAAAGAAGGGGGGGAGGGTGGGGAGATATGTAGTAAAGCAGTGATATAAGCAAAGAAGTGGCTATGGTTAGGCTGTCACAGACACTACAAGTAGGCAGTGAGTAAGGGAGGGTGGGGGTCTGGGGGGTAGCTACCAGGGGTGCAGGGGATGCAACCA
This sequence comes from Hymenochirus boettgeri, assembly GCA_019447015.1. Classification (NCBI taxonomy): domain Eukaryota; kingdom Metazoa; phylum Chordata; class Amphibia; order Anura; family Pipidae; genus Hymenochirus; species Hymenochirus boettgeri. The sequence goes on from CM033470.1 coordinate 130,671,255, forward strand.
CACCAGGGCCCTTGGCCAAGGAGTGGGCCCCATTTTCTGCTAGTTTGTGTGCCAACTGTTTTACCAGTAGTCTACGTACAAAGCATTTTTACCATTGTCTGTGTGCCAAGCATTTAACCAGTGCCTGGTTGCGTGCAGTTTCCCAACCAGTTTATCAGTATTTAACCAGTCTTTGTGCCAACTATTTTACCAGTGGTTATATACAAAGCATTTTATTACTCTCTGTGTGCCAAAACGATTATTTGATGATTTGTGTTTGCGGCGGTGATGTGGGGGCCCATGCCCAAATTTTGTATCAGGGCCCATAAGTCTGTAGCTACACCACTGGTGGTGGCAATTAGGAACACTCACTAAACATTAATACAATACAATAACATTTGTAAATAATTTAATGACAAAGCAAGCACAGATAAATATTTGAGTACCACCTTTTTACGTCTCCCAAATTGTAGTTTCAGATAATGTGAAGTTGTTTGAGTGAGTATAGTGACCCTTTAAAAAGGACATCCAAATGTACCACGTTTTTGGTATATTTTTGTGTTTGTAGGTGTTTTAGTGTGTTTGTATGCAGTGCATTTTTGGGTTAAAATGGAAAAATAACGAATATGCAAATGCATTTTTATGCAGTTGTATGCTTTTTTTCCTCTTTCCCAAAGATTTACATCGAGAGCATTTTCACATTAACTGCATGCAGCCAGCCATGTGTTAAAAAAAAACCAATGCACCGTGTAGAAATGCAGTAGTGTTAATATTAAGTTGTTTCTTTAAAAATTAATTCCCTTTGCAAATTTATTTTTGCAAGAATGAGGTAGCCAACACACAAAGGCAAGAAAACACCTCTAGTGTGAATAAATGAATGCTGGACTTTATGGTGCAAGATTTTGCCTGCGCTGTTAACCTGCAGCAACCAATCAGAGATTATCAAATGTTTTGTAAATTTGATAGACCAGCAAAAATGTATTATCCAAGTGGTTGATGCAAAATAACATGGTCAAATTTTTGCACCTATTAAATGAGCATATTTATGTGCCCTTTAAGACAGCTGGAGTTAATTTACTTCTAGACAATCAACAGATGAATGAATTGTTCTAACTCTTAAGCTCCAACGCTTAATGGTTTTGAGCAGTGAGGGTTTTGTGCTGCAGTGTCACTGGTTCCACTTGGAGGAGGTTTTGTGTGTCTGCACACTGTTCCCCTTGGCATGAAAGAAAAAGATAATCAGCTAAAAATCAATTATTAAAGCAAGTCATAATCACTTCCTGGTAAAACAGATTGCAAGTGTCTTTACTAAAGGGTAACTGTGGTCTCCATACAAGTGCACTTTATTAAAGAGCACATTCCTAGCTCCAGGATCATGCTTTTAGCTGCAAATCTATGCAAACTTTTAGCAGTATGAGGGCATGGCCACACTGCACTGGAAACGTGATTGCACGTGATTATGCTGCGTTTGCGCATTAAATGGTGATTGCATATCGCAAACGGAAGCGCAATTGCATGCATTGCCATGATTGCTGTATAAAAAAAATTGCATGCACAAACGAGAAAAAAATGCAGCAGTGTGGCCTAGCCTAAAGAGTGGTATTTCCAGCTAGCACTGTGAGCTGTGACATCACCAGCACCACTGCCCCGCCCCAATGCCTTAGACTCGAGCATGCCGCTGTCTTTAAATAGCTTCAGAAAAGATTGTGTGTTTTTTGTTCGTTTTTTTTAAAGGTATAAGAGCTCTTTTAAATAGATAACACTTGTATGGTGACCAGTTACTCTTTAAATACAAACAAATAAAAACAAATAATAGTTATTAGGCATGTACTAAACGTGTTTCACTGTTTCATTCAGCTTCCTCAGGAGAAAAGCTTTAGTGTACTATTTGGCTTTAAATGCCGAATTTCCCCAGGTTTTTACCATGTGCCTGGAAGTGAGTCATGATGTCGTCACTGGTGACATCTTGGAATATTCAAAATTTTGAAGAAATAAAAAAAAATATATAAACTGTTCAAGCTATGTAGCTGCCTTGTCTATTGTACGTCCAAGTCCTACCCCATAGATCCATGAATCTGTATCTTGCACTGATGAGATCTAATAAGATCGAAACATGTTATGTCTGCAGGTCAGATGATTGGCTCTATACAGTAGGCTATATTGCATGTTATTAAGCAAGCGGTTCTGGACACATCAGAAATCAACAGAATTAAGGGTCGCACTCCAAAGAAACTGCACAACTTGTATTAGTGACCACAAGTCACATAACATTTCGGGGTAATAACGTGCCCCCGTCCTACACCTGAGGAAGGGGCACGTTATTGCCCCCAAAACATCGTGTAATATGACTTGTGGTCACTAATAAAAGTTGTGAAGTTTCCTTGGACTGCAACCCTCAATGTCTATGGTCCACCAAGGGTTTGATATAGAGGAGTCAGCACCCACACTTGGATAGAGTGCAAAGGACTATTTGTTCAATAGGTTCTGGACACATGCATTAGCCAAGGGACATAAAGAAGAATTTTACCTATCTCCGTCCCTTACTCTGGGGAACCTGGGAGCAAGAAATTACTTCTTGTTCCTTGGGTTTTGTGGGCAATGCTATTCATTTATAAGAAGGTTCTGCTCCATATCTAGATATACGAATAGAGGTAAGGTATGCTCTTTGTAGCACATAAATTTGTGATAGTCTATCTGAAGCTTTGGTAGAAACTTGCTTATATGCTTCAAGTGCTTCTCCCATTCTTCTTCCTCCATGGGGCCTAACGTCTATTTCCCAGGATCGCCTTTTCTCCTCTGTAGCAGCATACCCGGGGGTATTTTGGAACACTTTATATATATCAGAGATTAATTTAGCAGACATTTTGCGACTCAAAACATCGCCAATGGGGCAGCTAGGTAACTATGGAGATAGAGTTCAGAACTGGGTTACAAAAGCATGCCTCAATTGAAGGTACCGGAATAACATTTTGTTAGGTAGAGGGTATTCTCATTGGAGTTGTTCAAAGGTTTTCAAAGTGTTATTTTACTGCAAGTGGGAAATTTTAAATATCCCATATAAATAAACCACAAGGTTTATTTATATGGGATATAAACCATAGAATAAACCATAAGGTTGATTCTGGGATAGTAAGGAATTCCGGTAGATGTCGGTTATCCCACGGGGGGGATTTTTTATATATAGGACACACTTTAAGTGCCTGTGACTGTCTGGGGGCATTAGTACCTCCCAGGCCTCTAGATAGAGGGTTGGGATATTTAATCGCTTCTGGGATGCCCAGCATATCTAACATCCTAATAGTTTCTGTTTGGTACCAAGTTCTTTTTGTTAAAAAGGGTGCTAATGTCCCAACCAATCAGATGTTAGCTTTCAATTGGTAAATAAGATTGGATTGGTTGAGGCAAAATTAGCACCATTTTTAACTTTAAGAACTTTTATTGAATCTCCCTATTATCTTAAAATATTTGAGGGGCATGCCAAAGTACATAGAAAGCTTTGGGGAGTAAAATAATTTTGATTAGTTTGACTCTTCCCGCAACTCCTAGGGCTAGTTTGCTCAATGTAATAAGGGGTTCAATATTAACATTTGATATATTCCTTAATATCTTTTAAAATTCAAATGCCTAAGTATTTAATTTTATCTGTTCTTGTGAGAATATTGGGTTCCCTCTAAAGTAGGGGGAAAGCAATCGATTGGTATAATATGTGATTTTGGCCAGTTAATTTTTAATGGTGTTGGGAATGGAATATGTTGCAAAAATTTTTTATTTTGGGGGCTGAATATTGAAGAAGGGAGGTGTACAAGTTGAAGTAATAGGTTGCAAAGTGATCCATAACTTTGTGCGAGTCCATTGGCTGATGACTTATCGGGTCATTTATGTTAATTATTGTTGGGGGCTGGTATTCATGGTTGGCTAAGTATGCTAGTAACTTCCCATTTGTCTCCATGGTCATAATATTTGAAAGATTGGAAGTGTAGAGTTGCTAAAGGTGCTATTGGACAACATATATATATATATATACACCCAGTGTACCTAGGGCCTCACTAGACAATAACATCACTCATTAATGAAACAAAAAGCATTTAATGGTCATCAATAATATACACATCAACCCACATTGTACACAATACCTTAAACAAACCCTAACCCTCCCCCTATATATATGATCTCAAAAACATTAGAAAAGTGCTCCATAAATAAATGATCTCATTGATAAAAAATAGGCAAAGACCGGACCTGAGTGCATACCACTGTGACTCAGCCAAACAATATAGTATACTAAGCCTCTTGATATGTTACCGGACACACGGACCAATGTCTCTGCGGTATCACCCGCTACGTTGTATCTGTCCCAAACTTAGTGTCCAGTTCACAGAGTCTCTTAGGTATAGGCCACTGTCCAAAGACACAAAGTCAAATCTTGTAGCGTGAGTGGATGGTTAATGATTACTGTTTTGTGCAAAGCAGAGCCCCCTTGGGGGTAATATAGTCAAACATACTGCGAGTAACAAGTCCATGAAGTAGATTCAATGAACACAGTTGTGCCGTTCCGTGCGTCCCCAGTAAAAACATGCGGCATTATACTCACGGCCCCCAGATTACTGATTATACTTTCGACCATGGATGAGTGTCCTCCACCTCACTTGCCAATCCACTAACACTTAACCCCTCGGATGGTGCAGCTGCAAACTCAGGTCCAGTACTTCGGCCCAATACCTACGTGCGTTTCTCCCTGACTGGGCGGGGCTTCATCAGGGCGTGATAACCTCCGTCATGGACAAAACTTTTAAAGGATAGAGACTCCTCCTACACCCTATGTACTTACATCAGGAGCATTAACCCTCTAGGGGATTAAATTAAAGGGATGGGACTACCGGCTAATCCATGTTGCCGTTAAAACTACATAAGTTAATATCACCTAGTGTCCCAAACACATAGTTAGATAAATACGTTTATGTACAATGCATATTGTAAACAATTTTTTTTATAATGATTGATTTACATAGTATTATACCACAATAAACTTGAGTTCAAACATGACTGCAAAATTACATATAAAGCATAATCAATCCCCAGATGGTACTTCTTACATCCAGGAAGTCAAGTATATTGTTATTAACATCCAGTTCAGGAGAATATTATTAATAAGGGCAAACAAACAGTTCTATTACTTAAACAATGAGGATAGTACATAAAAGTTGAAAGCTATAAAAAGCTACTGTATGAAAGCTCTTTGTTGAGCCCATTGGGAGTGAGTGTATTTAATCTATACGTCCAATATGCTTCCCGTTGTAGGAGCCTTTTGACAACATCTCCTCCTCTACTCCCTAGGGATACCCTTTCTATCCCACATATTGTTACATTAATCTCCTCATTTTTGTGCATATCTTGGTAATGTTTTGCTAGGCTGTTTCTAAGATCCCCATTTTTGGTGGCTCTCAGATGTTCCTGAATTCTCAATACCAATTTTCTTTTGGTCTGACCTATATATGGCTTACCACATTTACACATACTTTGATATACGACTAGTGAAGTCTGACAGTTAATGAATGTTCGTATCGAAACCTTGTTCGCTCCACTTTTAAAGTTATTACCAACCAGTACATATTTACAAATCAAGCAACGTCCACATTTGTACATACCCTTCAATGTTTTTTTTACCTAGTCAGGTCGAAATGTTGGTATTGGACGGGGTGTAATGGCTATAGAGCAATTCGTCTCCAATATTACGGGCTCTCCTGGCCACCATGCTAACTTTTTCCTCCAAATTACCATTTAGCTGTGGGTCTTCTTTTACAAGCAACCACCACTTATTTAGGATTCCTCCTACCTCCCTCCATTGTGGATTGAATGTAATAATGAAGCGGATGGTCTCATTTGTACTGTCAATATTCTTCTTCTTAAAGAGAATATCATTTATTTTCCGCTTATTGGCTCTTGACAACCCTCTTTTAATAGAAGAGATCGAATAGCCCCTCTGTTGAAATCTCTTAGTCAATTCTACAGCCTCCCTGTCAAAGTCTGCGCTCTGAGAGCAATTACGTTTGCTTCTTAAAAACTGTCCTATGGGTATCCCCTGGATCAAAGCTAATGGATGGTGGGTACTAGCTTCCAACAAGGAATTCACCGCTGTATCCTTGCGATGCGTCCTAGTGGCAATCTTGCCATCTTTTTTAAAAATTTCCAAATCCAAGAAGTTAACCAATTCCCTATCAAAATATGACAGGTTCAAATATGGCTGCATCGTTAGAAGTATTCGATTGGGACTCAGACATGCAGGAGGTTTTTAGTGTTAGTTCTCTGTCCTCTGGTTCTAGTCAAGAGGGTGATAATATCAAGAAATGTTTTAAGAAATATAGGAAAGTAGTACTATCACAGTTAAAATTAAAATGGGAATTTTCGAGCCTCACTATTTACAGCAGAACCTCATACCAAAACGGCTGCGTATTTTAAAAGCCCCAGGCCATAATTTGTTACAAGGAGCTAGTGAAACTTTTCAAAAAGAATGGAACAAAATCCTAACGGAATGTTCTTTAAGCCTAATAAAATTGATGGTTCAGGAGATTTCAGGAAGATTGGCACCTATGGAGCAGGAAGTTAAAATTGCCCAGGAAGATGTCTCCAGCTTTACTGGAGATATGGAGTATGAGAGACTTAATGACCGTTTAAAAAAGGAATTAGAGAAATTGCAACATGAAATCAATTTCAATCAGTCAAAAATTGGAGCAGGAAGACCAATAGAGGTAGGACAAAGAGAGGAGTTACAATATCGGACAGATTCAGGAGACAAGACTGGGACAAACAGACGGTTGAGGGACAGACGCAGGTGGGGGTATCGGAACAAGAGGAGACTGAGGACCTAGTTAAATTACCTTGTCAGATAGACAAGCGTGCGAGACCCTGGTAGATCTCCAATTGTCTAGCCTACCCATGGGGGTTGACGTTACCCATAATCAGGTATTTAGAACTGGATTGAAGAAGAAATCCCGCTTTTTCCCTCCGGTCAGTCAGTGCCCCAATGTCAATTTATTTGTAGAATTAATGGAAAAAGAAATAGCAGATCTTAAGGTGATCCGTGTTAAAGACAACAACTTGACAAGGGGGGGAACTGTTGGCCCTAAAAGACCTCAAAAAAGCCAAAGAGGTTATATTAAAAGCTGCTGATAAAGGTGGAAACATAGTTTTGCTTAAAGAAAGCAACTATGTCAAAGAGGTCAGTATTCTTCTTAAAGAAAAGGGCAAATACGAAAAGTTAGGAACAAACCCAATGATGCAGGTACAGCTTGAATTGCAACAAGTAGTAGGTGGAGCTAAAGAGGAGGGCATTATTGATAAGCAAGAAATGGAGTTCATAATACAGGAGGCTTTAGTTATGCCCACTTTTTATGCGATTCCTAAAAAAGAGTAAATCCAATCCTCCGGGCCGCCCCATTGTGGCTGGCATAGGGGGCCCTACTGAAGGAGCCAGCAAATATGTGGATCTGTGTCTACGTGAATTTTTGGACACTCTTCCTTTGTTTGTTTTGGATACCAATGATGTTTTAAGGAGATTGGAAAATCTTGAAGTGGATGATGATACATGGTTATGTATAGTAGATGTAGAGGGTCTTTATTCCTCTATACAACATTGTTGGGGCCTTGCAGCAGCTGAATACTTTTTAAAGAGCAGAGGGACTCGGTATACTCTGCTTTTAGATTTCACGCTGTCTCACAACCTCTTTAACAGAAAATACTATAGGCAGTTAAGGGGGACAACAAATGGGGTCTACTTGCGCCCCCTACATATGCTGGCCTACATCTGGGGATGTGGGAACATGACACTGTATACCCCAACATAGAAACTTTGGTGGAGGCCAGGATCAATCTTTGGATCCGCTATGTGGACGATGTCCTAATGTTTTGGCACGGCCCAGTGGAAATCTTCTCTTGTTTTTGTCTAAATTAGTTTTTGTCTAAATTAAATGTGAATGAAATAAATACAAAACTTACCTGGAATTTTGATAGGGAATTGGTTAACTTCTTAACTAATTATTAAAAAAAGATGGCAAGATTTCCACTAGGATGTATCGCAAGGATACAGCGGTTAACTCCTTGTTGGAGGCTAGTAGCCACCATCCATCAGCATTGATCCTGGGGATACCCATAGGACAGTTTTTAAGAAGCAAATCAAATTGCTCCCAGAGCACAGACTTTGACAGGGAGGCTGTAGAATTGACTAGAGAATTTAACAGAGGGGCTATTTGGTATCTTCTATTAAAAGAGGGTTCTCAAGAGCCAATAAGCGGAAAATACGGTAAAGGATATTCTCTTTAAGAAGAAGAATATTGACAATACAAATGAGACCATCCTCTTCATTACTACATTCAATCCACAATGGAGGGAGGTAGGAGGAATCCTAAATAAGTGGTGGTTTCTTCTAAAAGAAGACCCACAGCTAAATGGTAATTTGGAGGAAAAAGTTAGCATGGTGGCCAGGAGAGCCCGTAATATTGGAGACGAATTGCTCTGTAGCCATTACACCCCGTCAAATACCAACATTTTGACCTGGCTAGGTAAAAAAACATTGAAGGGTATGTACAAATGTGGACGTTGCTCCATTTGTAAATATGTACTGGTTGGTAATAGCTTTAAAAGTGGAGCGAACAAGGTTTCGATACGAACATTCATTAACTGTCAGACTTCACAAGTTGTATATCAAATTATGTATAAATGTGGTAAGCCATATATAGGTCAGACCAAAAGAAAATTTGTATTGAGAATTCAGGAACATCTGAGAGCCACCAAAAATGGGGATCTCAGAAACAGCCTAGCAAAACATTACCAAGATATGCACAAAAATGAGGAGATTGATGTAACAATATGTGGGATAGAAAGGGTATCCCTAGGTAGTAGAGGAGGAGATGTTGTCAAAAGGCTCCTACAACGGGAAGCATATTGGACGTATAGATTAAATACACTCACTCCCAATGGGCTCAACAAAGAGCTTTCATACAGTAGCTTTTTATAGCTTTCCACCTTAATGTACTATCCTCACTGTTTAAGTAATAGAACTGTTTGTTTGCCCTTATTAATAATATTCCCCTGAACTGGATGTTAATAACAATATACTTGACTTCCTGGATGTAAGAAGTACCATCTGGGGATTGATTATGCTCTATATGTAATTTTGCAGTCATGTTTGAACTCAAGTTTATTGTGGTATAATACTATGTAAATCAATAATTATAAAAAAAATTGTTTACAATATGCATTGTACATAAACGTATTTATCTAACTATGTGGTTGGGACACTAGGTGATATTAACTTGTAGTTTTAACGGCAACATGGATTAGCCGGTAGTCCCATCCCTTTAAATTCATCCCCTAGAGGGTAATGCTCCTGAAGTAAGTACAGGGTGTAGGAGGAGTGCCTCTCCTTTAAAAGTTTTGTCCATGACTGACGTTATCAAGCCCTGATGAAGCCCCGCCCAGTCAGGGAGAAACGCGCGTAGGTGTTAGGCCAAAGTACTGGACCTGAGTTTGCAGCCGCACCATCCGAGGGGTTAAGTGTTAGTGGATTGGCAAGTGAGGTGGAGGACACTCATCCATGGTCGAAAGTATAATCAGTAATCTGGGGGCCGTGAGTATAATGCCACATGTTTTTACCAGGGACACTCGGAACGGCACAACTGTGTTCATTGAATCTACTTCATGGACTTGTTACTCACAGTATGTTCGACTATATTACCCCCAAGGGGGCTCTTTTTTGCACAAAACTGTAATCATTAACCCATCCACTCACGCTATGAGATTTGCCTTACATGTTACACCCCCAACGGGATGCGTCTTTGGACAGTGGCCTATAGCTAAGAGACTCTGTGAACTGTCCAATAGCACCCTTAATAGGTGCAGTGTGGGTTTCTTATAAGGGTATTCTTGCTACAAAGGGGGTACTATATATATATATATATATATATAGATATAGAGGGGAGCCTTTTTCCATCCTCTTTTACAAGTGCTTTAGTTGTTTTTACCTCCTAGCACCTTCCTTAAAGGGACAGTCAGTAGATCCCTTCCTTTTTTGATACAGGTGATCATCCCATAGTTATTTAGTAGTACCTCTCTATACAATATCTGACAATTGGTTAAGAATCTCTAGTTGATAATATCCAACATCAAGGACTACTATCAAGCCCCCCTTGTCAGAGGGCTTAATAATAATGTCCTTTCTATCTTTCAAGCCCTTTTAAGGCTGTTAATTCCTCCCTAGTTAGATTACCCTTCATGTGTACATTTTGCAAATTGTTAATAGCACTTTCTACCTCAGTCATTTCACTTTATGAAGTTCAGCTTTTAAAACGAAGCCGGGTCATGAGCCGAGGTCCGTTGTATCTCCAGGGTGAGAGCCATAACAGGTCTGTTTTCTCTAGCAAACTTATATGTACCTGTCACGGTTTGGGACACTGTGCTTGGCATATAGGTCAGCCCCCCAGTTCAGCAGACACTGCTTGGTCAGCCCCCCTGTTCAGCAGACACTGCTAGGTCAGCCCCCCTGTTCAGCAGACACAGCTAGGTCAGCCCCCCTGTTCAGCAGACACTGCTAGGTCAGCCCCCTGTTCAGCAGACACTGCTAGGTCAGCCCTCCTGTTCAGCAGACACTGTTAAGTCAAACGGCTGATGAAATGGAGGGCTGAACTAATAGTGTCTGCTAAAATGAAGGGCTGAACTAAGTTTCTGAACAGGAGGGCTCAGCAGCCATTGTTAGGCCAGTGCTCTAGTTCACCAGCCAGTGTCAAGTCAGCCCTCCAGTTCACCAGCCAGTGTCAAGTCAGCCCTCCAGTTCACCAGACACCAGCCGCAGGAAAATATAGGGGCGGCTTGAAAAGTTTGTCTCAGTTGCCAAAAGAAACTAGAAGCACCCCTGTCAGGAAGACAAGTATTAAGTTACAGAAGTTCATGGAGTAAGAGCATGGAAAAGCATACCATTAAGAGCCATCCAGAAGGAGATGGTAAGGGCCTAAGGAGTGTATTTGCATAAGGGGGAAACGATCCACTGTGTTGAAAGCAGAGGAGAATTTAAGGGAGAATGAGTATTGAAAATGGACCTTTGGCTTTGGCAGCCTGAAGGCCATTCATAAACTTGTACAGAGCTTTCCCTGTGGAGCTTGCTGGGTGGACTCCTGACTACAAGGGATCTAGATTGTGAGCATGAAAGAAATTTGTTATACAGGGGAAGATAAGACATTCAATAGGCTATCTGTTAAAGAGAGCCTGGACAGTATTTAACGAGATAAGGGGGCCCAAAGGAGGCTTTTGTAATTATAGCACATTTGCCTTTTTGGCATCCTCTATAACCATCTTAGACACATTATTTAATGGTAAATCAAAATATGGAATTCAATATAGAGTTCAATATGGTGATAAAGTGATGAGCCACCCACGCGGCTAGAGGGCTCCAAACATATAACAAAATATTCAAATAATGTATCTAAATGGCAAAACACCAAAAATTTTGGAGAAAATCAAAACAGCTGTACTAGTACAAAAGGAAACTAGCAGAAAAACAGTGTGAAGATAGAAATACACTCACACCAAGTAAAGGATGGTCCGGGTGCATAAGCCCCAGACCCTGCGCTGGAAAATACTCCTGGAACTGTTCATAGTCACGTAAACACGAACAAACAATGTTTCCAACAAACACTCACCGCTGATCCTGGGTGGCTCGGGTGCAACCAGCCCCGAGCCCGTCGCTACAGCTCATCCACACAAACAGCACACAGAAGAGTAGAGGAGCGTGCACTCCGTCTTAAAGAATTTTCAGTGCATCAACACGATAAAATAAAAAACCTTTATTAAACTACCATCATGCAAGCCAGAAAAGTCACCTGACGCGTTTTGTGCCTGTTAAGGCACTTAATCATAGGCAGAAAGAAGCTCTGGTTAGAAGTGGGAGGAGCTCCCCTAAATACACGGTGCTCCATCCTTGCAAATCTTTTAAAAGGGAAACACAGCTCAGATTGAGTATAAGAGCATAAAGAACGGTATACATTTCAAAAACAACAAAATGAACAAAATGAAAACAATAATATTAATGAAAACAAGAATAAATAAAGTAAACATAAACACCAATCAGCAGTTAAATTAACCAAAAGAAAAAAACAAACAAATGAATCAAAACATATAAATATCAGTGTTCTCCCCAGAATTTTTTTCAAGCCGGGTGGCATGAAAAAGTAGCCGGGTGGGGTGGCGGGGAAAAATGTGTACTGCATCATGGTCATTATATAGTTTTACAACATCTGCAGGGAATTGCAGTTCTACAACATCTGAAGGTAACCCATGTAAAATGACAGCACAAATACATGTGCCAACCTTTTGTGGCCTTGGGGATCTTGGAAAAGCTAGTTAACATGCTAAAATAATCTTACACGTGTAAAAAAAGGGTCTGGACTGGGCAGTTTTGGCGGGAGTTTTTACTGACATATTGGCACCTATTAAACCTACATCTAATTTTTTTTTTAAATCACAAGTGTTCTCTAAAGAAATTTTTTCCAGCCGGGTGGAATGAAAAAGTAGCCGGGTGGGCCGCCCGGCTAAAAGACCCTAGGGAGAACACTGAATATAATAATGAAAAACATCAAAAATAATCAAAAAAATATATATACATTATAGGTGTGAAATAGAACATCATAAACTATAAGGAAATGAAATATCAAAAACTATAGAGCACATTATCATGGAATATGGAGTATCCAAAACAAATATCCATCTGGCCTCTGCTCTTTTAAGGGCTGTCACCATATTTCTGCCCCTACTACCTTCTCTTTTGGGCAAAATACGTTGTATGCCCTGTACAATAAGGCACAGATGGTTGCCATGATTGCAACATAAAAAGTGTCTGGCCACAGGACTTCTCAAGTTTTGTGTCCTAATATCCCTCATATGCTCTCTAATGCGAGATTTGAGTGTACGAGTTGTACATCCTACGTATTGAATCTGGCCTTTAGAGCATGTGAGAAGATAAATAACCCAAGAAGATTCACAATTTATGTATTGTTTAATGTAAAATGTATTTTCTGTAATAGTACTATTAAAAATTGGAGCCACCCAGATATGGTGGCAAGTGAGACACCGATTTTTCCCACATCTGTAAGTACCCACATGCTTGAGCCAATTGCTGTCTGAGCTGTTTTCACTAGTAAACAGACTTGGAAAAAGTATACTACCTATAGAAGTTGCTTTCTTTGCCACAAACTTAACTCCTCTTTGTACAAAAGGTCTTAGGAGACTATCCTCATACAAGACTGGTAAAAATGTATTAATAATCTTAACAATATCAAAGTATTGGTTACTAAACCGTGTCGAAAAAACCACTTGATCAGAATGGTTAGGCTTACTAATGGACCTCCTAAACCTGGGGTCAACATCCTTTCTTTTAGTTCCTTCAATGGGGGAAATTACTACTTGTAGGTGATACCTCCCTGAGTAGACTGTCCGAATATCAGGTAGTCTCTATCCTTTCTAAGTGCTCTTCTGAAAGCATCTGATAAAATTTTGAAAGGATAACCTCTATCCAAAAGTCTATCTCTAACTATTTAGAGCCTATCTCCATTATTTAATGGTCCCCACATTCTCTATCCATACTTCATTTTATATTTTAGCTAGCTTAATTGGTTTCTTGCACTCCTTATCTCATATAATTCATGAAGGATCATTGTTCCATTTTTACCTGTGCATTAACCAACACAGGTGCAGTCCCAACCTGACAAAATATCATGATCACCATACCTTAAACATTTCCATTACTTTTATCTACTTAATGAGCTCAGGGTTATTATATATTACCAGATCCACCAAAGCATCTTTTCTAGTAGAAACTTCTACAATAAGAGAAAATTCTCATATAGCAAATTTATAAACTTGACTTTTGGCAGTTCTCCTACTTCAATCAATGTCTGGGTAAATTAAATCCCCCATGACTAGAATGTGCCACAAATCTGTTGCTTTTGCTCAGAGGTGTAACTACCAGCGGGACCCCATCTTCTGAGGGGCCCCATTATAGTTTTGCTAGGGGGTCCATTGGTTCCTAGTTACACCATTGCCTTATGCATTTGGAGGTGAATTTCCTCCACTTCACTAGCACTTGGTGGCTTGTAACAAACACCTACAATTAAATTACCCAACTTTTTGTTTTCCGTTCACAGCTCCACCCATATTGCTACAGCCTTAATGTTTATATCCCCAGCTATTTAATCTTTTAAAGTTTGGCTTCAACTCTTGTTTAGAATAAATACATACCTCTTCCTTTTTTAAATTAATCTATTATGTCTAAACAAGGCATACCTCAGGAAGGGGACCGCTGAAACGTATGCTTTGTTAATAAAGAATTGGACACTTACATAGTGTGCTTCTCTCCATCTTGTATTTTGGAGGATTGTGACCCCCTTGGGTAGGGGGTAGAGAGGATTGCCAAACATGTGGTGTGCTTGAGTGGACTTATTGCTATCTAAACAAGGCATAACCTTCTCCATGCTTTGCCATGTGAATCCTTATATACTTATGCAATGTTTTTGTTATACATACATATAATATATTTTCTTTTAAAACTATTTTTCCAGCTAGGCTTCTTGCATTTGTAAACAAACATTTTAAGATTATCATTTATTTACACATTTTGATGTACATGCCTCCCCCTAACCTTCTCCTCCCATTATCTTATGTACACTACGATTCCTTACTCCACTACCTGCACCAGTGATGTCCACAATACCACCCCTACATACCTAGTTTAAAATCTCCTTCAACCCTACCCTCCAGTACCTGCACTCCCCCAGTCTTGCAGAGATCTGCAATGCTGCAAGTTTCCCCTTTAGATTCTGCGCCTGCATGTAAAGAGTGTAGGATTAAGCCAGGGATAAAAAAAAAATACATGGACCATATGGCAGATTTATATTTTCTTTACTGCGGAAATTCAGCTAAATAGGTGGAGGCCTAAATAAAGCCAACGGGAGACTCTTACATTTGGGATTTAGATAATGTTAGCCTGTTATACCATTATTACTTAAAAAGAGGAGGTCTGCTTTCAAAGGAGCACACTCCTACCTTTTACAATGACTCCAGGATTATGCTTCTAGCTGCAATCTATCCAAACTTATAAGTGGTGGTGCTTCCAGTTTACACTGTGAGATGTGGCATCACCAGCACAACTACTCTACCCTATCGCCAATGACTTGAGCATGTATCATACTGCTGGGACAGAGGGCCTCATAAGCCCTGCTCCAAAATTCTTAATAGTCTTTAAAGCTAGCTACAAACATAAAAAAATATTTTTTATGACGAAAAGGTATCCAATAGAAAGAGGAAAGCATAGATAATGATTGCAGGCCTGCAAAAAACGTTAGATTTATTTTGGGTGGGTGGGACTTATGACACAGTTGGTCATCCTAGGCTTTTTCTTGAAAGAGTTATTTTAAATGGCCCCTTTATTGAGGGTAATAGTATGCAGACTACAGTTCCACAAATCCCAATGGAATGCTTAAAGGATAATTATACTTACCTCCTCTACTGCCCTCCTCTTCACACCTTTAAAAGTACCAGGGGTAAGGACACAAGCCACTAGGTTTAGTTTGGAACATCTTTTATACATACACTTACATTGCCTCACCATTCTGGTGATCTGGCTGATGGGAAGACATTCTTCTTGACTGACAAGTGGCAGAGCAGGACTGGACAGATGGGGGAAAAGGTAAACTGCAACGTAACTATAAAATTAAGCTTTCATTTTAATAAATAAGTACATTTAAAGGTGAGATAGATCCACTCACTCCTGCTCTCATTGAAGTGAATACAGTGCTACTGGGCTTTAAGGATCGCACCAAGGTAAGCAACTATATTGATTACAGAGTTTGGAGGTAGGTTGGGGAATGTTATTATATATTTTTGTTATGGGGGGCATGCCCTTTAAGGTAAGTATTATACTGTTAATCCAAAATACAATTTATGATCAGATATTTAATCAAGTTTTAACTTTTATACAAAAGATTTAAACAATCTATATGTACATTTAATTACAAAGCAGAAATATAAACAAATAGAAGTCTAAAAACTACTAAAACAAACTTATATAATAGAAAGATAATGCACCTCTTTACAAGTCACATTGATTCCAATTACCTGTATAACAGTACTTTGCATTCTCATACTACTATATAGTCATAGAAAGATAAAACACCTCTTTATAAAATTCACATGGATTCCAATTGCCTGTATAACAGTTTTTAGCATCCTCATGCTATTATATAGTCATAAAACTCCTTGGTGAGTAAAAGGGAATGTCCACCTTAAAAAAAACAAAAACTGGTGACTGCCCACAACCCCAACTGCTATTTTTTATATATATATACAAAATACTATCAGGGAGATTCAATAAATAATCTAATTGCTCACAATGGTGCTAATTTTGCCCTAACCAATCAGATCTTATCTAACATTTGAAAGCTAATATCTGATTGGTTGGGGCAAAATTAGCACCATTTTAAACGATAAGAAATTTTATTGAATAAAAATGTATGTTTTTATCTAAGCCTCGAGAGTGCAACCTTTCCCTCTTTTGACTTGATGTTGTATTCGTTTTGGATCTGCACCCGGGCCACTCTCCTCCCTCTGCTTGAAGAGCTTTTTATACCCTCGAGAATGTGCAGAGAAGGCAGCAAGGTGAAACAACAGTCAATCATTAGTTGTGATATCAGAAGTCACAGCCTTGATTTATTGCATGGAGGGAGGGGTCAGCTTACTCTGCGAGAATGGGAACAATAATTCTTGAATATCTGGTTAGTAATGCAGGTAATAAAGTGCAAAATATATCCATTGGGGTTGGGGGCAGGTACAGTAACTGGCAATTAACCATTTTTTTGTTTTAAGGGTGAACATGCCCTTTTAAAGAAGCCTATTCAAAAAGGTGCATTGTTACAAAATAGCAATGCAGTCGTAAAATAACATGTGGTATCAGTATTTTACAACACACAAAATATTGATACAGTGCAGTATACTGCAACCTCCAAGTATAATCTATTGGAGGAATGTAGTGGAATTACATGCTGTGGTCATAAATACCGTATATACTCGAGTACAAGCCGACCTGAGTATAAGCTGAGGCACCTATTTTTACCTCAAAAAAATAGGAAAACCTGATTGACGCGAGTATAAGAGAGGGTTGAAATTATGACCACTACTGCCTTCTGATTCTGTATTGTTTTGAGGCTTTAGTTGCCCTTTAAATCGGAATTCCCATACAGTTATAGCCAAATCCAGTATGGCTATTGTAGTATGGGACTACTATATGGGAATTCTGCTGTCCATTTAAAGGGTAACTGAAGTCTCAAAACAATACAGAATCAGAAGGCAACATAAGATACCATCCTCCTGATCTTCGTGTTTTCCAGAAATATTTACATTTTTATAGCTCATTTAAATTATACTATATTGGGGTGGGAGAACGAAAGTGAATCTGAACCATGTCATCACCTGCTTTTCCAATCTGTACAGCCAGTCGGGTTAGCTTTCCTTGAAGAACGGACTTCTCTTTTTTTGGCACTTTTACCATTTTTTTCTCTTTCTCTTCACTCTCTGCACCCTCTTCACTTTTTAGTGGCTGGATCTCCAGTGCAACACCATCCTGAGCTTTAGCTGTTATTTATTATAAAGAGACAATGATAAGAATAAAAGGAAGGAGGTAACACAATCTTAGACACAGGGACACAATCACACAGGGGAACAAAACCAACATACTGTATACCAGAAGACTAAAAAGTGGTGTGTTGAAAAATGACGAGGTAAAGACATTAAAGACCAAGAGTAATAGTTTAGTCAAAAAAGGGTAAGGGGGAAAAATTGCAAAATAAAATACAATTTTAGATGGAATTAAAAGGTATATTCACCCTCTCAAAAAATGTTTAACCTTAAACTTAACATCCAAACAACACCAACACACCCCTACCCCCCAAAAAAATTTTTTTGTAATGCTTACTTTTTATCTTGGACCTCCTAGCATCAGATATCTTATCTTGAAGTGCATTGGTCTTTGCTGCATATTACTGCTCTTCTCAGTTGCAGCTATCAATCAAGGCTGTGATGATTATGTCACGGCCAATGACTGTTGCAGGAGTTTAAGGTTTACAGATGCACAAGCTCACATAGAGCTTCCAAAGCCATAAAAGAAGATTGTAGGGGAATTGAAGAGGACCAGCGGACTTTAAGGTAAGGTAACTGATAATAGAAGCATCTAGAAGAAAGGAAAGTATTGAAAAAAAAAATGGGGTTTGGGACAGTGTTAACGCTAAAACTTTGTTTATGGTTGTGAGCATGCGCTTTAAGTAAACAAATAAACGGGAGTGTAAAAGAAAAATCTGGAAAAAAGATTTCTGATCAGAAAGGACATTAAAGATAAAAGTATTGGTCCTTCACTGGAATGTATTAGTAAAAATGTAATTAGTGGTATATTAAGTTGTGGTACAAAATTATACTTTACTTAATACAAGATGCAAGTCACCAAGATTGCATTTATTATTTTAAGACAGACATGGCAGACCAGAAAGTGTAACTGTACTAGCCTTAAACTTAAAGGGGAACTAAAGTCTCCAGACAGTATTTCCCCAATAGACAGAGCACATTTACAAAGACACAAAAAGTGGTGTCTCACCTTTCCCCGTGTGATTTATGAAATTAACCTGTGAAAACTAGGGGGTCAGCTCCCATAATCCACCTTAGCAGTGCAGACCCAGCTACTGTAAGTGTACTTCACAGAATACTGCAGCTTTGCTTCCTAAAAGCTGACAGCCAATAATGTTACAGCTCAGAGATTATGCCTCCCTCTGACACAGAACAAAGGTTTCAGTGCACATTTTTGTTAACATATATAAATGCTTCTGTCCTTTACAATGATACATTTTTTTACTTTTCATACAAAAAAAGACAAGCATTTTTTGTAGTTTATTTCTTAGGTAGCATGGATTTGAGAAACTTTTTAGTAAGAAATAAGCCAGACTGGGGAATCGAACCTGCAACCTCATGTACTCAAGAGCAAAGCTTCCTACCATTATCCCATCAGGAGAGCTACAATGGGAGAACCACCTTTAGGTTTGAAGGCAAGAAATGCTGCACTTTACACAATACACAGAATTTACTGACCTATAGATGCAGCGGTAGTTTCATAGCGACAAAATACCCATCTGAAGTTTTTGTAGTTTAACAGTTGGGGACCTCCATCAGCTATAGACTTATTTGGTAGCTCTAAATTTCCCGTGGCGCTTTGCTCCTTAGGGGCCGTGAAAGATTTTCAATCCTTCACAAACATTTGCAACTTTTCTAATGCATATTGCAAACTGCATTGGATTCAATGCAAGTGATTAGTTATATTTGATTACTTAAATATACCTGAAAGGGAGCTGCATAGACTGCAACTTTTAAAGGGAAATATATGTATATAGTAGAATTTTATTTATTTCAACAAATAACTGGTGTTCGCTCATTTGTTTCAAAGGTGTCTAGATTTGGTTTTGTATGTAAAATCTCTCAAATTTAATGTTAATTAAAATATCAACCTTAAATGCATACCCTCCAAAATTCCCCGTTAATACACTTATAAAAACATAATACAGAGCTGTGGGAGGAGGGTCATAACGTGATCCTGATCTTGGCACTGCTCTGTCCAATAGTGTACCAAAGGGGAATATTGGAGTGTATGCATAACAAAATAAACTATCTTGCCTTTAATCAGGTAGTTAAGGATAGTGTGACTTGTAGTTCAGCCACTAGGCAACAAATAAGAGCTTTTCATTACTGAAAAATAAATGTTTATTTATTTCTTAAATAACTTTTTCTTGTAAAGGATGCTGGGATAAGTAGTTTGATATCAACTAAGATAATTTTAAGATTATTTCACTCATTTGCTGTTGTTAAATAATCATTGCTGCCCTGAGATATGCTTTTTTTAATATCACTTAAGTAACTATTTTAAAATTGTTCTGGTTGGTGGATGAACTACACATCCCATCATCCATTATCAAACAAAGTGATATATAAATATCAGAGCAGCAATTAGCATCACAACAATGCATGGATAAAATTACCCTAGTTAATGGTTGAACTACACCAGGGCCATTTCTAGCCATTTCAGTGCCCTAAGCACCATCCCACCTACTTGGCCTGTCAAGCTACAGCTGGATTTAATCCTTCTGACACTGTCCACTGCTGCTGTTCCTTATAGTGGGATTGCTTTACTAGTTGGTAAGAGGGGCACGCTGTTCCAGGTAAGGCAGGATTTTCTAAGAGTATTGGCATTAATAATTTCAGTGCCAGCACTTTCCAGGGTATTGCCATTAACCCTTCGGTGCCAAATTCCTTCCCCAGAATATTGCCATTACCACTTTGAGTGCCAACAGAAGATTATCTTTAACCTTTTAGTGCCAGCACTTTCCCAGAGTATTGCTGTCAACACTTTCAGTACCAACATAGTATTATCCTTTAATGCATTGATTAAAGACTGGTAGGATAAGGAGCTATGCCATACCTCCTGTTCTTCAATCAATGCAAGTGGAGCCAGGAACGAACTTGGAGCAAACTTACCAGTTACGCGATCCTCCGCAGCAGCACTGACAGGTCCCGACCGCTTCCGCATTCTATACAGCTATAGCACGCATGCGCGATAATGCACGCTATAGTTAAACAGGCATAGCTCCTTATCCTCCCGGTCTTTAATCAATGCAATAAAAGGAATAGTTCACTTTGTTATTGAACTATTCCTTTAACTCTTTCAACTGCCAGCATTGACAAGTATGTAACAGCTTTCCAGGTCTCCTCCATTGAATTGTTCACTCCTCACCTACTCTAAGTTCTAATTTGAGAGTTGGATGGAAGGAAGAAAGAGGCAGGGATAGGGATTTCGTGGCTGCTAGTCACATGTGCCACTGGTAACAAGTTTGCAGCAGCTTTTACCTGGCATTTTAGAATTGTTCTCCTTAGTCCTTTTAGCTGAGCTCATCCTCCCCTTTCCTTCACCTTTCAGTTCATTTGCAACATTTGTTGCTAAATAGAGTGTGTTGAGTTCAGGCTCTCTACTCACTACAATGTTGCAAATTACAGCTGAACAAGGAAAGCAGGTGTGAAACTGAAAGTAAAAGCTGATAGGGAGATGCTAGGGCAGTGATGGTGAACCTTTTAGAGACTGAGTGCCCAAACGGCAGCCCACTGTCAGAGATGGATTAAGATCATACGGGGCCCTAGGCAGGGCCATCATTTAGGGCCCCCTTTTTTGCTACATATATTGTAAAGACTATAATATTGTTACTGCTTCTGAAGCTGGGCCCCCAGAAGTTTCCTGGGCCCTAGGAAGGTGCCTAGAGTTGCCTTGTGGATAATCCTGCTCTGCTTACTGTATATAAAGCAAGCACAGCTAAAATGCCAAGAACCACCCACTATACTCCTAATATCAGACACTCATTCAGCTAATCTCCAAAAGGGTGAAAATCTAATGTCTACGGTCAAATTTGCTATGGAGACTCAAATCTAAGGGCTAGGCCACACTGCTGCGATTTTTCTGCGTTTTCGCTTGCGGTTTTTTTAAATCATTGAAAACATGCGTTTTTGGGTACGTTGCGATTTGCGGTGCACATTTTTAATCGCAATGGCATGCGGTTTCCTATACCTAATGAAGAAAATGCATACGCAAACGCAACAAATTTGCACATGAAATTGCATGCGATTCCATGTGCGATTGCGTTTGCGTTGCAATGTGTCCGTGCCCTCAGTCAGTAAAGTTCCACCATAATACTATTCTTTATTAAATCCATACAAAAACCCCATCTCTAGAATACAATATCAATACAAATAGATAGAATAAAATCAACCTCCATACGACACATCAATAAACTGGGCGTCCCCAGTAAAACTAGAACTGGTTCTAGGGTAAAGCAGATAAGGTAGGTATGATGATAATTAAGGCAAAAGCACGGGACAAAGATTTAATGCCCCTCCGCGCAACCCTCTTCCATCTGGGTAGGGTTAAATATTTTAATCCTGAATAGTGCAGAAGCCCGATACAGTTCATCACAAAAATCCAAGCAAACAGGAGCAGCATAGAAGCGATAGATGTAAATAGCGCAAGCAACGTTAGTAAAGCTGATATTCAGTCAAGCTGGCAGTAATGAATATTTATACATTACCACTCCTGTAGCTTAATCAGGCAAAGTTCCTACCACCTGCAGAACTACACCGGCACTGAAGAGACCTATGCACGTTTCGGAAGTCCTGACTTATTTCTTCCGGAAAATTGATTTTATTATATCTATTTGTATTGATATTGTATTGTAGAGATGGGGGGTTTGTATGGATTTAATAAAGAATTGTATTTTGGTGGAACTCTCCTTTCAATATGGATATTGAGCCACTATAGAGCGATTCATGTAATATATGACTGCACTGCTCATGTAATATATGACTCACTGCATTAGTAATAAGACTTAAAATTGTTAAGAGCATTTAGATGTATATTATCTAGCCACTGACCACAATTTGTGGTCTGTTACTTACCAGCCACAGAGGTTAATAGAAATGCATTATCATGTTTTAAATTCGGGGGAAGCGGACCCCTTTGTCTAGCTTAAGGAAGGCACACAAGTGCAGTTCCACGATTATATGATTTTGAATTTAGTTGTATGTATTATCACTTTACACTGTGGCTTACTAGCTTTTACCTAGCTTGCCAATTCAGTTGTATGTATTATCACTTTACACTGTGGCTTATCAGCCTCTACCTACAGTAGCTTGCTAATTTGCACAACTGTTTTTAATTAAGGGAATGTTCACTACCTATCAGTGTTGAGGGGTGGGATTTTGATACTCGTTAAAAAGGATTTTTTGTATTCACTTTGTTATTCTTGATAAAGGAGCACACTAGCTCTGAAACATGTTGCACATCATTAAAGTTATTGTTGCAGTTTGACTCCTGCATGACTCTCCTGCATTTGTATATCTTTTGGTGATTCCGTTTTCCACGTGAGACGGAGTGGAGCGGGATTGGAGCCTTAATTAAGTGTGAGTAGATCCTTTTATAGTTTGCTTTTTATACTATTGTATAGACCAACAGCACCCACACTTACTTGTGTGTTTTATTCAGTCATATGGGGTTCATTTGATACCTATTTATACATTATTCAAGTGCCAACATGATAGTTTAACATCTCAAAACAACTCAAAACAGATAGACAGACAGGTACTGTAGAATTATAGATTAATTAACATTGATTGTTGTTTGCACTTTGATGTAGTGTACTCCTCTCACTTTGATTTGAGGTTGGATCAAAGCCAGGATGGGGGACGTTTTGAGGATTGCACCAACTGATGTGTGCTAGAGTGAATCTATTGTTTTAATATCTTGATATCAGAAAGGACATGTCTCTCTGGTTTTCTGGTAACAAACTAGTGAATTCTGCTGTGCATGATTGCCCACAGAAAGGGCTCTAAGTGCCACCTCTGGCATGCGTGCCATAGGTTCTCCACCACTGTGCTAGGGAGAAGAATAGGTGCCCTGGTTCAACATAGGTGCCCTAGTTCTTTGCCTAGGTGGCCTGTGCCTAAAAATGGCCCTGAACTACACTTTTCAGCATTTGTTACCAGACATGGTGTTCTCAAACCTATTTATTGCTTCCCTAAAAGATGTGATTTTGGTAACATTAAGGATGAGGCTACACTAATGCGTGGTAACACGCGGGAAACGTGCATGCAAGCTGCAATTGCGCAATGTTGATCAATTGGTCACCTTAGTGTCCACTTTTAAAAGCGTGATTGAATCAAAATTGTGACCAGATTGCGATAAAAAGCGTCTTAGTGCGGCCTAGCCCTTAAGTAACTGTCCAGTAAAAAATGATGGGAGGTGTAGTTTAACCAAAAAAAAGTGTTGTAAGGACATACTAAAGGAATAGTTCACACAAAAAGTGAACTATTCCTTTAAAGTAGTGATTGAAGACCGGGAGGTAAAGGACCTATTCCTTACCTACAGTTCTTTTATCATGATCCACCGCGTCTCAGTTGAAAATTTGCAGACAGTTTCCTAGTTTAGTATACTATAGCGCACAGATTCTATATTTTCTGGGCATCCGAAATCAAGCAGCGGTGTGGTTGTCTTCTTATCTCTAACAGATCTTTCTCTATCTCTTTTGCTAATAAGACTTCCTCTCCTGTTCCGCTTAGTGTGGGGGTCCCTCAGGGCTTGGTTTTAGGACCCTTGCTGTTGTCCCTCTACACTATCTCTCTGGGAGAAATCAGTTCTTTCAGTTTTAAGTATAACATATGCCGATTTACTTGTCCACCCCCACGCTACCCCCTGAAGTTCAATCCCAAATCTCTAAAATGTCTGCCGCCTTAAACTTAATCTATCCAAAACGGAATTAATCATTTTCCCCCACTAAACTGGGACCTAGTCCACCTTTCTACATCTCTATTGACAACATAGTCATTAACCCAGTTGAATCTGCACGCTGCCTTGGAGTTATCTTTGACTCCTCTCTCTCCTTCCATCATCACATTAACAATGTCACTAGGACCTGTCGTTTTCTCCTTCGCAATATTGCCAAGATCCGCCCTTTTCTCTCTCTCCACTACTAAAATGCTCATCCATGCCCTTAAAATATCCCGTCTTGACTACTGTAACATTCTGCTACTTTGACTCCCAGCCTCTCATCTCCCTCCTCTCCAGTCCATCTTAAACTCGGCAGCTCGGATCATCTCGATCTCCTCAAAAGAGAACCCACAACCCCGATACTGGGTGGCTTCCCAAAAAACAAAGAATCATATTCAATACCCTGCTTTTAACCTTTAAATCCCTTTGTTCTACTGCACCTCCCTACTTATCTTCTCTCTTGGTCCCTTATGTTCCAGGCTGTGCCCTCCGTTCCTTGCAAGGAAATCTTCTCCACAGACCCCCAACTAACACTGCTGCCTCCCGCCTTAAACCGTTCTCTCTTGCTGCTCCCTACATTTGGAACTCTCTCCCTCTCTCGCTTCGCCTGGTGACACCCATTAATACTTTCAAATCTAGACTGTTAACCTACCTTTCTGACCATCAGCACAACAAATGATTGTTAGCCCTTTTAAGCACTTTGTACCCATCCCCCCCACTTGTATCTGTAGGTTGTCCCTCCCACTTAGATTGTAAGCTCTTTGGGGCAGGGATCTCATTGCTAACGTGTTGAGGCCTGTTGCACTTATATCAATTTATACATAATTTATATGTATGCTTTCATAATCGATGTATGAAATTGTATTTAATTTAAATTTTATCTTTCTGTATAATGAATTGCACTTATCCCCTTGTTTGTATACTCTGTATTTTTAATTTACAGCGCTGCGTACCCAAGTGGCGCTTTATAAATAAAATTACACATACATTATAGTGAAACTAAACCAGGAAGAGGTTGGGACGTGTCAACTGAGCCGCAGTGGATCGTGTGCGAGGTAAAAATACTTGATCCTGGTTAAGTGATTGAAGAATGGAAGGTAAGGAATAGGTCCTTTACCTCCCAGTCTTCAATCACTGCTTTAAAGGAATAGTTTCCTTTTTGTCTGAACTATTCCTTTAATTCTTTCCATAAATGTTTATTAAAGGTGAGGCCACGCCAGTGGTTTTAACACGCGATCTGATCACGTATTAAAAAGTGCACACTAGTGTTGGCCAGGTGGACTGTCCAAACTAGTTTTGTGGTGATCCTTTAATCAGAGCGCATGAGATCTGCATTTTTTGCGCAATCACATGCGCTCCAATTGCACAATCACAGCACATGGCAATGTGCACGGTCATGTTTCCCAGGGGCGTAGGAGATGTGACTGCACCAGGGCCAAGAAGGGGCCCCATTTTGTGCTAAGGTTCCAAAACTACCAGTGCCAACAGTGCCATTTTTACCATTGTCTGTGTGCCAAGCATTTAACCAGTGCCTGGCTGTGTGCATTGCCAGTTTCCCAACCAGTTTATCAGTGTCTGCATGCCAAGCATTTAACCAGTCTTTGTACCAACTATTTTACCAGTGGTTATAATACAAAGCATTTTACCAATGATTATTTGGTTTGCAGTGACGATTTGTGTTTGCAGCGGTGTTGGGCCCATGCCCACATTTTGCATCAGGGCCCATAAGTCTGTAGCTACGCCACTGATGTTTCCGGTGTGCTTGGGCATACTGCAGTGTGGCCTCGACCTAAACAAGTAATTAAATGGGTTATCTGACTAAATTACAATAGAGAACATTAAACCAGTAAACTGGTTACAAAAAGGAGTCACATAAAGCAACAGATTTCTGAATAGCCATTTAATAAGGTGAGAAATGCATTGCACAGAGCTGTGCTAAGATCAGGTTCACTTAATTACCCCCCCCCTGCAGCTCTGCACAATGTTTTTCTATAAATGTACCTTTTGAACAGCGAATGTTGGAGGGTATGTATTCTGCAGAAAATTGAATATGTTACAGCATATGTGATATTAATTTTACATAAGTTATCCTTTGACATACACATTTAAACTGCTGATTTAAACAATACACTACTTTCCTTTTTAAGTGATTTCTTTACAACATTAAAACATTATGAAGTATAAAGCCCCAGGTTTCTACCCACTCCTCACAGACTGTATTCTATAGATAAATATATGAGGCTGTAGTTTGTTTCTTCAAAGTAAAATTCAGATCAGAACAACTCAAAGTCAGGTATCCCATCGTCAGTTGTGGGAGTCTTCCAGATTCTGGGGTGGTCCGAAAGACCATCCCAAACTCCTGCAACCACAAGCACCTGTATTCTCTCCCCCGGAATGCCCCTTTTATGTCTGCAATGCCCTTCCGAATGCCCTACCTCCACCCCCTAACTTCACCTCTGCACCACCCCCGGATGAAGTTGTTTGGGTAATGCCCCCTTTCCGTCTCTGCCATGCAACCTTACCCCCCCCCCCCCAACCTGCCCGGAAGCTACATTTGGCTGGGAGGGATGTCTGTAAAAAATTAATTATACAGAAAGATAAATGTGTGTTTGGTTCCCACAGAATTACTTTTGGTTGATTAAATAAAGATTTGCTATCAAAGTATTGTTTTATGTTGACTAAATGCTCTGGAAACAAACAGCACCCCATATCTCCCTGCTTCAAGACAAGCCTAATGGTGGCCATAGGCGCTACAATCCGAATGTACAATCCTCAAGTCGTACGATTGTATTACTGGTCGGCCAAAAATTTTTCAACCGGTCCTATGTGGAAATTATTGGAAGATCGTTGAAAGATCTCGCAACGATCTTCCATACACAATCTGACGGTCGTACGATATCGGGATATCCCGATATCGTACGACCGGGATCTAAGCGTCTATGGCCACCATTAGGCATAAGCTCTACATCTCTGAATTTTGTCAGTTTATTTCAGAAGGCGAATGGAAAGAAGCATCGCTAAAGCACCAGTATCATCTTTTGAGGTTAGAATAGTTGAAGGACGAATTAGCCCATTTAGGGGTTCTTGACTGATTGAGTGACCACATTTCTACTTTTCTTCAAATTGGAGAGAAATACTTCTGCCCAAGTGTTCTATGCCCAACCAGATTCCTCAACTACAACTGTCTTCTTCTTCCCCTTCCTTTAAGCCGGATCCAGAACCCATGCAACTTAGTGTTGCTCAACCAACCCTTTCACCAGAAGAGTAACCATAGATTAGTAGTCAACCGATTTCAAGGGAAACTTAGCTTCACTTCACATTTTACCTAAAAATGCAGGGAGGAAAATTGGCTTCTAAAATTCTCATAAAACCAATATTAAAATGTTTAGCAAAAGATTGTAGTATTTTTTGTGAAGAATTATATATAGTATAGTATTTGAGGCTGAATACGTCCATCCCACTTGGCAATACACACATTTCCTAACTAACAGGTGATCCAAAAAAGGCACAAAAAACCCCAAACAAACAGTATGAAGGGGAAAAATAAATAATAATAAAACCAGAAACATCCCTGGATCAACTCTATGTATCTAACAAGCAAAATTCTTGATTTTTAGAAACTTATCCAGCTTTTTTTTTTTTAAACTATTAAATAAACCTGCCATCACCAAGTCCAATGAAAGACATTTCCATAGTTTTACCGTTCTAACAATAAATATCTAACCATTTTTTTTTTATATGGGATATTTGAAATGGGGAAAATGAAATTCCTGAAAATGGCCTGCATCCTAGAGCTAGCTTTAAACCCCACTCTACCGGTCATGAAATTATGATGCGGTGGGAAGGAGCACAGTGAAATGATTGGACCTGGACTCATGGTCTTCAGTTAGGTAAGCAAATAAACTTAAAGGACATCTCCACCCTACAATTTTTAAAAAAATATGTTATAGGCCATCCCTACCCACCCCTAAACACTACATTAGATTTCTAAAAAATGAAGCAGAACTCTACTTACAGTTCCACAATCCCAGGGCCTTCTGATCCTGCTCCCTGCTTGCCAGAACTACAAGCAGGGGGCAGGACTGGCAACCTTGGCTGTGATTGGCTAAGAGGCAGCCAATCACAACCACGGCTGCTGGAAATAGAGAATGCCATGGGTGCGAAGGGCTGTAAGTAGACATAGGATTCTTGTTTAGACATCGAACATAGCAGTTGGGGGTGGAAAAGGATGGCCTAAAACATATATAAATCATTTTACGCTAGCTGAAGGGCAGCCAGGGAGGGACAAGGAGGCAGAAACCTTTTGGACAGGAAGACAGCTCCTACTCTTCAGTTTCCTGGACTTTGGTTCTCCTGCAGTGCCTGTCCAAAGATGTAAGGTAAGTTTTTTTTTAAAAACTATACAGTGGGGCTAGTAGTTGGTTAAATTTTAGTTTGAAGGGTGAACATGACCTTTAGCCAGCTGGGCACTTATTTAACCATTTTTTGAGTAGGGGGACCTATGTTATCATTCTCTGTGTAGGGCACTTATATTGTAATTCTCTGTTTGGAAGACTTTTCTATTACCATTCTCTTCTATAAATTTCCCATTATCCAACAGTGACTCTTTCCCAGGTGTTCACCTGTTGCTTACTGACTGTTATAAACAAGTGTCCCTTTCCTAGTTATCATCTAAATGTCTCACCAGACCGAAACGTTGCTATTTGTGCACATGATATAAATTGCTTTCTGTTTCACAAGACCTGTGAGTGCTCCAAGTTTGAAAGCACCCCAGGCAAGGCTGAAAAAAGCTGCAAAGATAGAGTGCACACTATGTCTAGACTATGTATAACTAACATATGGGATTATCCATTTTAGTTTGAAATACTGAAAGTTGATCAATTTAGCATAATTGCACTTACTCATTCCTTTTAGGAACAAATGGTAATTTTTATACCTATGCCTGTAGCACACCATTGCTTTAGGAAATTTGGAAGTTTTATATTTATAATTTTTCATTAATTTGTTCATACAACTGGGGTCATATGTATAGCACAATTTGGTAGCTGATGGTGTGTGCAGTAAGTTTTAAAAATAGTGTGTGAGAGGGGGAGGGGGTTAGAAGGAGGGGTGTTTAGTTTTAAAAACCAAAAGCTGCTCAAAATGCAGATCTGACAAATTTTGTTTGGTGTAATTGCCTTTATGCATTGGTTCCATTTTGGATTAGTTGGTGGCCATGTTCCTGTGTCCACCCATTCATATTGCACCATATATGTATTGAATAAATTGCCGGCCCTCCATTGCACCACACCTAAAAGTAATTTTGAATAAAAGTTTGAGCTGCATATCCTTGTATTTGTATAGGATAAAGGGCAATACAGCTAAGCTCTATTGTATGCTTGCTCCATGTGTAAATGTATTCCCTGCCCCTTCAGGGCAGTCCAGCTAGAAAGGTTTATAAGCTCACATGGTTCCCTGGAAGAGGTTATACTTAATACAGAGAGAAGCAGGTATAGCCTTGTTTCCCCCAGGGATTGTACTTTTCTTACAAGTTAGGACTGATGCTTGGATATTGCCTTGGAGGGGCCCATCAGCTTAAGCATGTTTGTACAAAACAATGTAACTAAAGGAATCTATTTAAAATTAAAGGGAATCTATAGTGAAAAACACAAACTGCCCCATTGTAAACTTAAATTCATGTACCTCTGTCGGTGACTCAGTTTTTTCATGGTGTTAGATCTCTCTGCAGCACTCCCCCCTTCCCCCTCCCCTCTGTTACCTCCTCCATGTCTTAACTCTGGCTGCCCAACAAGCTTCTCGTGTGCAGTAGGAGTTAAAAGTTCAACATCCTGAAAAACACCCCCATGCACAGTGGCCAATAGAAAGCAAGCTTATATGGAGACATGGAAGACAAGGGAGAACAGTAGAGTTTACTGCTGCAATACAATCTCCCTCTTTGTGACCCATCATCAATCAGTGAAAGCTATCAAGAAGGGGGGGGGGGTCAAGAGCAGCCTTGCCTCTGCAGTGAAAGCTACCTCTCCCCAGCTAATGTTCTGTATGTAACAGAGCAGTGAGGAGGGAGGGACTTAAGCAGGGAAGAGGTCACATAATTGGGATTTGATTGACATTACAAGTAGGAGTAGAGGAATGCAATCATGTTTTCTTCTAATTTGTGTATCTCAGGAAAGAGAGGGAAATAAAGACACTCTGGGGGTCCGGGGGAATTATAGAACACACGGAAAGAAAGAAAAAAAAATATAATTTTCCCACTATAGTGAAGGTAATTACTCTCCATTGCATGTTCATATGTATATAGTTGAGTATGTGCTGGAGTATTTTGTGTAATCTATATATGTATACATAAAAATTCTAGAAGCATGATGGAAACAAACCAAAAAAAACGCCATAAACTCAGACAGTAGACTAATTTGTATTGTTTCATAAGTAAGCCAGGGGATTTGAGCCTGCAACTTCTTAGGCTGTGTTTCTTAATTGTATTGAGAGACAACAATACAAGTAAATTTAGAAACATTGTCTTTTGCTAAAAACAGAAGTTAGAAACTCATAGGGAGATGTAATAAAAGTTCTTATCATTGAAAATGGTGTTAATTTTGCCCCAAACAATCAGATATTAACTTTCAAATAGTAAATAACACCTGATTGGTTGGGGAAAAATCAGCACCACTTTTAACTATAAATACATTTATTACATCTTCACTGCATAGAGACAGTGAATACTGGGGTCAGTGGGCGTGGCTGTTTGAAGCCTACATGAGCTGTGAGGTATACTGGCAACAACATAGAAGCCTTCTTTGCAACAGAATATATTACTTAAATGTACTAAATGCAACATACTAGAGAAGACTCTATACAGACACTGTATAGGTGTTCTGGGGAGAAAAGCTTTCACATCAGGATTTTTAAAAATGTAGCTTAGTTCTCAGGAAGGGGAAAAAATGGTGCAAAGTTAGTTATGGCCTCTCAGCCAATCAGAGCCACGGCTGCCAGTTCAGGCCACTTGCTTGTACTTCCAGCAAGCAGGGAGCCGGATCAGAACGACGCTGGAGTGAGGGTCTGTAAGTAGAGTTTGGATTCTATTTTTAGACATCTAACATAGCAGCTGGGGTGGGAGGGGATGCTCTGCAATATATCCAATTAATATTGAGGGTGGGGATGCTTTTTAATACATAAAACAAATATACAGAGAAGAATATACAGGGAGAATAAATGGTATTACCAGCTCGGCTGCCACCAATTTGTACCAGATCACTGCTTCATGGAATGATTATGGGTAGCATGGCACACAGTGGGTTAGACTTCCATTTGTGCGACACCTTCCTTTTTCAACCATTAGCTGCCTTAGTGGTTCCCTCTGTGCTATGCCTCTGAGCACTGCAACTTGTGAAACAACAAAAAGATGATGAGGCACCAAGTAAGGACTAACTGCAACTCAAATTTGTGAAATTTCTTGTTTATTCATAACACAACATGTTTCAAACGGCGTGGTCCTTAATCAAATGATAAAGTCAAGTTTATCAAGTGACTTGATAAAGGACCACGCCGTCCAAAACATGTTGTGTTATGAATAAACAAGCAATTTCACAAATTTGATTTGCAGTAAGTCCTTACTTGGTACCTCATCATATTTCATTGTCACACACAGTGGGTTACTCTGGTGGTCTTGCACAAAGCAGACAGTGCACTTTCTTTAAAGGACAACTCCACCCTCATAAGAACATCTTTTAGAAAGAATGGCCTCTTTAAAATATGTTGATATATCATAGTTTGTCCTATGAATTCATTACTGTATGCCTGCTATGCTTCTGGATGTCTCATGGAAACTGAGCAATTTAGAAACCTGTACTGAGCCTGAGCATGCTCAGAAGAGGCAGACAAGGGATTAACATTCAGTCATTGGCTGTGATGTCAACTGTCAAATCCATAACTGACAGTTGCTAACTATAAGAACCAGGAAGCAGAAACAGAGGCAACAGGACATTGTGCAGGATTTCAGGTTAGACTTATATATTTCAGATTACAAACTATTACCATTTAAGGTTTTGGGGGATGATTTACCTGTATATAGGTTTTCATTTTAGGGCTGGACTTGCCCTAAACAATATAAACCAGTTTTAATTACATTTAACAGTAAGTATTGCAATGATTTAATATCAAATCATAAACAGTTTAACATGTGCAGTAATGAAGTAGTCCCTGCCTATGGTGCACCATTTTATATATTGACCACGCCTGTATATTGCGTGTCCTCATAAGTTGGTGTACACTTATCTGTTGCCTCAGTGTTTGTATCCAATAAGGTAACTTGTCTGTCCAATAATCTGTCCTCCCAGCAGGTGGTAACAGGATCTTATACACAGAATCTTGTGTTGCATTCAATATCACTCCAAAGCACACACCACAATCTACTGTCTTGTCTTTTTTATTACTCACTGATACCACCTGCAGGCTGATGGTGGTATATAAGGAGTATTGGTGTATATGTCCATTATAATACACATCATGTCCTGTGTAACAGACAAAAACTTTTTTTTGAGACAGGGGTGTGGTTTAACCTCACATTTTGACCATACCATATTTAAGCAGGAATCTCAGCTCTGTAAGTAAGATCATGTATTTTGTCTTGTACCTAATATAAGTCAGTGCTTTACTTTATATACATTTATTAAAGGACAATTATACTCACCTTCCCTCCACTCCTCTTCTTTGTGCACTAGCTTTTACCCAGGGTGAGGACCTGAAACGCTAGGTCCCCGTCGGCGACGAGGCCAATAGGAAGGCACGCTCTGCAACAAGCATGCCTTCCTATTGGCCTCGTCGCCGACGGGGAGAAGGGGCGGAGCCTACAAGAGCAGCGTTGCTCCGAGACTCTGCTGTAAGATACACGAACACAGGGGTGAGGTAGCCTCACCCTGGGTAAAAGTGAATGCACAAAGAAGAGGAGCGGAGGGAAGGTGAGTATAATTGTCCTTTAATGTTCATTTAAATTGGTAATAGTGAGATAGTATACATATACACCTTTCCTATATGTAATATCCTATACCCCCCACCTCATTGGTATCTCCTAAAAACTCAATGCAATAAGGGGGAATAAGCTTGAATATGACGAGAGACTGGAAAAGTTACAATTATGTACGCTAGAGAAAAGGAGCTTGCGTGGGGATATGATTACTGTGTATAAATACATTAACAGGCCATACAATAAACTATCTGGGGCATTCTTCGCCAATAGAACATATCAGAGGACACAAGGCCATCCCTTAAGACTTGAAGAAAAAAGGTTTAGGCTTCAAGTCCGGAAAGTGTTTTTCACTGTGAGAATAGTAAAGCTATGGAACGGTCTTCCAGTGGACGTTGTTATGGCAGGTTCATTGATCAGTTTCAAAAAAAAAGCTGGATGAGTTTCTGTAAACAAGGAATGTTGCAAGTTACTGGTATTGATTCATAAAGTAGAGTTCATCCAGGGAAATTTCCGATTGCCACTTGGAGTCAGGAAGGAATTTTCCCCCCTTCATAAATTTGGTGTTTTTTTTTTTTTGCCTTCCTCTGGATCAACAGTTAGGCAGGATATGAGGATATTGCTAGATGGGTTGTACTGGATGGACATATGTCTTTATTCAACCTCAAATACTATATACTATACTAACCCCATAAAATCTTTCAACACATTCG
Source organism: Hymenochirus boettgeri (assembly GCA_019447015.1). Lineage (NCBI taxonomy): Eukaryota > Metazoa > Chordata > Amphibia > Anura > Pipidae > Hymenochirus > Hymenochirus boettgeri. Next base: position 130,705,339 of record CM033470.1, read on the forward strand.
TGGCTTTTTCATCAGAATAGCTAAACACCTCCTGTTCCATCTTATGGCTTATTGGTATTAGTTATTGCTCCCACGGGTTATTCAGAACAATGGGTTAATAATAACCAATTATTCACAGGCTAGGTCTCCTAGACTAGGCTTTCAAGACTGGACAAAACTGGAAAAAGTGATAAAATCTACTATTTACAAATAACCAGGGGAAAATGAACATAGGAAATATATCTCTCTTAACTTCCAAGTTTTAAGGAAAGTGGGAAAAAAAAGTGTACACATATAAAGGTTGGACTGGATGAACCTATTTATTCACAGACTCATTTTTCTTTTGGTAAACACTTTTAACCAATATAGCAGCAAGTTTTGTTATGACTGATTGCTGCATCTTTCCTCCAGTCTTTGATACTAACTCTAGCACAATTCACTAAAACATAGACCAGACGTGTATTTTGTAGGACAGTACCACATTTCGTGTGTCATCCAAACGTACGTTAAAAAGTAGGATCTAACGGAATACCACATATATACCATACTATATATGGATGAATGAAAACCTTCTTAAAACACCCAACAAAAAGAGTGGAACCTACAGTGACAGCAGAACATAATGTTGTAATGTCACAAAGTGGAATGCCATAGATTAAAAAACAGTAAAATTGTTTAAAAAAAATGAAAATATGGAAGAAGGGAGTGGACGTGGTCTTTTGAAAACTTAGGGTTTGTGCCTCTGTCACTAATTCTGTCTTTAGATTTTTTTTTTTTTTTTATAGACAGGTTGGCTTTTAAAACAGCTGCCACAGAAACAGAATTTTTCATATTGCATAACATTAAGGTTTGTATTCTGTTCTCTGTAGCTTCTGTTTGTCTATGCAAATAGTATTGAGAAATGTTCTTGTTGGCAACTGGCTACTTGTCAGAAACATATTTCCTGACAGCAGAACCCTTGACAGCCAAAATGCCCTAATGTTCTTTCTTATTAAGTTGTTTGAGAAGGATGTACTACCTTCCTTTTTGTTAAATTTTCCTACGTCCTAATTTAAAACCTGTTTGAGGTGGAATGGCTTTAGTTTGACTTTTACAGCTTGTCAAATCATACCTCTGATTTGGATGTTTTAACCCCACTTTTGACACTGATGATGCGTATATAAAAAAAATGTATCACTTCCTGTTAAGTGGATTAAAGACAGAGAAATGCTTCTATTTGTGCTGGGCTGCCTCTCAAAATGTGTTCGCAGCTACAGATGTGAAGAAAAGCCAAGAGTCTTAGATCTCTCAGCTTTCTAACTATTGGAGTTTTTGCAGCTTAAACTACATCAAATTTTAATTTGAGGGGTGGACCTGCCTTTTCAAAAAAGTTGATGGCAGTAATTATGTATAAAACAAAAAAAAAAGAAATATTTAACAGTAAATTGCTGGCATGTACAAGGCAGTGTAACTGAGCAAATTATCAAACCTTTCAGAGGAAAAAAAAAAGTCAAACAAATATAAAATTAAACTAATGGGAGTATGCAAGGTAGTATTAAGAATATCTAAAACGATAGGTCAGGAAAGGAAAACATATGTATTGTGAGCAAAGGAAGAAGATAAAATATGGGATAAAACATAAAATATGAAAGTAAGTAAGACAAACATGTAACAAATCCGATAGCTTAAAATGCTGCAAAACTTTGAGAAGCCACATTTCCACTGTACAGTATACAGTAAATACAGAAAGTCACTCTAACACTGTGACAGATTAGTAGGTAAAAGGGCAATCAAAACATTTTACTTTTATAGAGAAGGACAATTCCCAATCTGCAATTATGCTTTTTTTGTTTTGCTGACCACAATGGTAAATTCAATCAGCATGGCCTGTAAAATATGATTGCCAAGGTTCCTCCAAAAACAGAACTAGCTTAATGGTTATTTTTATATTATTGGCATAGCTCCTTTTTAATCCTTGGTCCTCCTTTGTGTTTTAATGTGTTCCAACATTGTGGAACCCTGAAATTCCTTCGAACACATTAGCAAAACTTTCTTCTCAGCAATGCAGCAAATATTGCTGATATACAGCTGTGAAAAGAGGAGGCAAGGAACTAAGGGCTCATACACACATCCAATAGTGCGCAAGGCAACCAATGCCAGAGATGCATGCGGTAAATTGCAATTCTGGGCGATAATTGCACGTGTGTAACCTTTCAGACGAGTATCGTTCGTTGATCCGAACACAGATCTCAGATCTATGAATGACCCCGACTGACAGGCTACATACAGGTTTGATCATTAGCCAAAATGGCTGTTCAGCACACACATATCGTCCACTTTGGCATCATATGCACTATCGGACATGTGTAGGAGGCTTAAGACTCACACAACAAATATGTGAGAGAAATTTAGGAGTGGGTTACCTTTGTTGCGATTTTCAGAAGGTCCTTGTTTTTTACCTGTTTAGATAAAGAAAAAATGGGGAGGAATTCTGATCATTTTGACTTACTGTAAAAAAAGAGCAGAGCCCCTTCTGATGGAAGAGATAAGCGAGCTAGACAAAATTCCCTAATTGACAAAAAAATATGCACCGTATACAGCAAAAACAAACAGAAGATAAAAGCTTTAGAAAAAAAAATCAAAAGGAGGGAAAAGAAGAAACGAAGAGTGGAATATCTAAATATTCTAAATAAAACCAAAAACAAATATAGCAGCTAACTGTTACATCATATAATGACCTTTTAAACACGAGTTGAGCCATATAGTAAAATACCATGTATTTGTTATACCAGTGTTTCTCAACCCCTAGGGCCCCTAAGGATTGCCTGAGAAGTTGAAAGAGTTTTCTCAAGAGATGGTGAGAGGATTCGTACAGATACACCCATGTAATAAATATGATTTGTACAGATACACCCATGTAATAAATTTGAATGAATTTAATTAAATATTATGTATTGATATATTTATTGATCTGTTATATTTGTATTATGTATCTTTTGATGAATTGATGACAGAGATATATATAAAAAAAATGTTTTTCTTTGTAAGTATTCTAAAACATTAAAATTGTTTCAAAGGTTCCTCAAGGTTAAAAAGGTTGATAAACACTGGGTTATACTATAATTTTAGTGCTACTAATCTTTTTCTTATAAATGTCAATCACAGCTGTAGGTATGCCATTCCTCATAATTCTTTTTCTTTCATCACATATGCAGCACTTACTATATTCCTATAACATATTTTCTATATCACTGTATATTAATACCTTTTTTTGATTTCTTTTCTTCTTCTCCTCCCTCATTTGCACCTAGTAAAGTGAAAATGATGCCAGTTTGAGAATTAATGCCCACTGCAGTAACAACCATGCGTCCAGACCCCTCCATCACGTGAGTTCCTAGAAACAAACAAAATAGGCACAGCATCCTTTAGTTCATACCTTTTTGTTGCAGGATTATTATCTCAAAATGAGAGATGGATTAGGATCAAATGGACCCTACACAGGGCAGTCATTTGGGGCTCTCTTGTTCTATATACTTGTATAATACAGACTATTATACTGAAGCTGGACCCCCTGATGTTTACTGGACCCTAGACAGGTATTTTGGCCTTGTGGATAAACATTCTCTGGTCAAAACATAGAAAGACCAAATAAATAGCAAGGAATAAATAATGAATACAATGAAAAAAAGTACATGTTTACCAGAAAGCAACATTGGGTCCTTCTCCAAAGATTTCTTCACTTGATCGCTCTCACCAGTTAGCGAGCTTTCATCAATTTTCAGATCATTGCCCTGAATCAATATGCCATCAGCTGGAAGGAGGTCACCTGTTTATAGAGTAAAATATTTTGCTAAGGAATAAAAATCAGTTTCTGCTTTATTATATACTACCTTTCTTTTTACATACCATATTTTATTTGTGCAATATCCCCCACTACCAACTCTGCTACAGGGATTTGGATAACTTGTCCTTTACGAATGACAGTGAACTTCTGCTCCTGCTCAATACGAGACTGTAGACCCCTGAACTGCTTTTCTTTGCTCCAGTCATTGAAAGCTGTTACTAGAACAACAATGATGACTGAGAACAGGATGGCTGCACCTTCTATCCAACCAGCTTGTGACTCACCTTCATCCTCAACCCCACCTGCAGCTTCTCCACATACTGCAAGAAAGAAAGAAGAAATAATTGGTTACTGGAGGTTGGGAAGACACTCATGGAAACCTACATGCACAATTGGGAAATTAAAGGGCATGTCCCCCTCAAATAGAAAAGCCACTTATGCAGAAGCCCCCCAAAGCCACTTTTTGCTATTCTTGCCTTTACCAAATATGCTTCTAATAATACTTACACAACCTAATCAATAGCACACCTCCAGTGTTGCTGTATGTGTAATTTACATGCCACACAGCAGCAGATTATAGGTTTGGTAGTAACATGGCTTGACTAACAACTAGACACAGAAGCTGCAGAGGGATCAGTTTGTGTTAGCAACATTAGAAGCTTCTTTATAAAAGTAAAGTGTAGCGAAAAGTGGGTTTAGTGGGATCCTGCTTAAGTGACTAAATTTAATTCCTTGAGGATGGTCATGTCCTTTACACTATACTGTATATGAGACCTTTTTAAAAAAGCTCTCTCTGTAAATTTTCAAGCTTTTCAAGCCCCTTGCAGCACTTGCTGGACTTGTCTTTATTGCCTCCTCTCATTGGGTTCAATAGCTGATCGAGGTGATAAAGACAAGAAACTTTTACAACTGGAGGCTAGTTGGATTAAAAGGTTTGAGTCCCAGAGGACTGAATGATCAGTTGTCACTGTAAAGTTTCATTGGGGAGTCTGTTCTATATATGTGTATGGATGAAAACTTTAATTTGTCGCCTAAATAAGTGATAGTTCACTCCTGGCCAGGGCTTTGAGGTTGGGACAGTTGTTTGATCAATACATTTAATAGGAATGTTGCCATTTCAACGTCTGCCATACATACGGTATTAATATTTTTCCACTAAAGGTTAATTGTTCACAAACGAGTAGGGGGTTCTGAGGGTTGTTACTAGATGTCAATATGTCTAATATTATATTCAGATGCATTACTGAACAGGATATGTCCGACACATCAATGAGACTAGTTAATTAACTATAGGATGTAGCGGTATACTTTTTATATTGTGAGATTAGGCAACATAAAGATAGGACTCTCAGCTAGAATATCTGTATTGTTAAAAGGTATAGAATAAGATACACACAATCAGCTTCATTTAATCCAACAGTATTTTGTCTTCAAACCCATATTTTGGGGTTCCAGGTACATACCTCCTCCCCCCCCCCAGTTGCACAGGGGGGAGACAGTTAAACCCAATAAGGTCGAAATTAACAGTCAAGCTCCATCTCAGATACATAAAAACAATAGTAACATCCTTCTAAATTGATTAGACACAGTTTGTCAATTGATACAGTTGCTAATATTGGAGATCGTAGCTGTTATAGAATATGAAACAGAGTTACAAACCAAGAGTGCAGATATACACAATGTGTATGGACAGGGTTACATGACGATTGACTGTGACGCTGAAGTACACCTATAAGGTCCAGACAAAAGGAGGTATTGATGGATTTTAGGATTCGGTTAAGCGAATTTGACATTTTCCTCTATACAAATCCCCTGTTGTGATACACATCGGAAGTCATATCATGCTGCCTGTGTTCGTATGTAGGAAATAACATTTAGATCATCAACAGGACACATAGGGATGGTTTGAAATGAAGATATAAAACCTTTGTGTCTCATTATTGATGTAATCTAAGACTACTTTTATTGGTGCAACTTTTATTGGTGCTTTGCTCTTGATCAAGGAACGACTCTCCTACCTTGTCTTCAAAACGATTTGAAATAATCTTTTCTTCTTCAGGAAAGCTGGAGCTTTGATTTCCAGAGGATCATAAACAGAGCATACAGTCAAAAGGATACCACGTCTAGTTTCTGTTTTTTCTTCGATTGTGACCTTGAAGGAAAAACTTTCACTCACTATATTCCATCTCACTCCTAACTCCTAACACCTGTACAAGAAGGTCATCATAACTGAGATCTACTTCCCTTATTCCAGTTGCCCACTCAGTCACAGACAGACACCAACACTGGATTATTAAGAGATAGATTTGTGAAGGTATGATTTGATTTAAGCACATAATGTTTGGGATTCAGTCACCACTAATTATTGTCTACAGGCCATCATCAACATAAAAATGTTATTATGCATGACAGTGGAGATACATTATTTTCAACTTGGGGTGCAGTCTGTGAAACGGGTTTTCCAACTAGATGATGTTCCTCATGTACTGGAAGAATGGATGATGACTTCAGAATATTCCACATGTGGCTTTTCTCCTTTTTCCCATTCTTGGAATTGAAACTTCTTTGCACACAGGAAAAACACAACATTTTTGTAAACAAATTTTTTTTCTCTTCAACTGGCCTTTCCTTTAATTTTCAACATTTGCTTATGGAATGACACATTGCAAAAACTACATTTTGTGTTGTTTTGATTGTTTACATGTATGTTCTCTATCCATGGTTGGTCTTTCAACTTTGTTTCATCTTACTGTACATGGTCTTTACATTGGTGATAAATGTGTTAGCCTTTGCACGTTTTGTTTTTCACATTGCATTTTCTTTAGATTACTTTATAGTATATATTGAGGACTTGGGTTTAATTCTATGCACGCTTCTTAAAGGGCATGTCCACCCCCAAAACTAAAATTTGCCCCACTGTTGGCCCACTGTGTAGTGTAAAAAACCCTAAACCCTAATTCCCTTGCGTCACAATCATGTGATTTGTGTATATTTATATGAGGAAATGTATATTTGTATATGATTTCCCAATTTCTTATGTTTTGGTCTGTATTATTGTATGTAATTTTTCAGTTCTCTGTCTATTCCATGTATTATTTTCTGTCTGCACAAGGTATTTTGTGTATTTGGTTAATGTGGATACCAATAGGTAACTTCAATATGTATAGTTAGCAGGATGAAAGGACATCCTGTGGTCCCAGTCGTCTGTATTTCCCAGGTGCAAACAGACTCCTGGCTCTGCAGGGGTTAATCAACAACCCTTGAATCCATATCTGTCACGAACGCCAGTTCGCTGGGCACGTGATCTGACCAATCAATCGGTACTCGCTGCCACCACTTAAGTTAAGGCCTTAAAGACACCCCAAAAACCCTCTTGACTTTCACTGACTATGCAGACCCCTGTCCTGGCAGCTAAATGGTTAACACTACACCATTCACTCCAGCAACTAACTGGTTAATTAGCATCAGTCCTTCCCAAGCAGTCACAGAGTTAATTAGCATTTACAATGCAAAACACTCCATTCAACCACATATAAACTTATCAGAGGCTAACTAAGTTCTTTTAGTGCATCAAAGACAAAACTTATTAAATTTACATTTAATATTAAAAAAGGTGGACAGTGCACATAATACAAAAATAAAATAAAATGGTGTTATAATAAAATAACATACAATAGGTACAACAGTTATATGAAATAAAAAGGCTAAAAATATTCACAGACCCTACTCACTAGAAGAAGTCCTGTATCCCGGGGCGGGAAGAAACATCGGGTCCATTCACACGGTTTTAGCATGTCCCCTCAGTATGAACAAAGCCACAGGGGCCACAAGGATTTCCAAACCATTTCATGAACCACCCCCCTCCTCATGAGGTGGGAGTGTCTAGGAATGTCCAGATCTACGACCAGCCAAAAGCATTCACTCCCCCTCAGCAAGGCAGACTACATACAAATGTAGACATGTACATTGCACTGGAACACCGACCACATACTCCTCTCCTGCATTAACCATCAACTCCTCCAATACCAAACATGACCCGTGCGCAATCCACACCTCCCAAGATATTAATAACTCGCCTCAGCAAGGGAACAAGGGCTCCATGCTGGGTATCATTCCGAGGGGCCCTCCCTTCCATTCACAAATATAAAACTGGTCTCTGTCCTACATATTCCAACACCGAAACATATCCACTCTACATGTATGGCTGTCCTCAAAATGACCCCCCAGGGCACCCACCAGACCCCCAGACGAAGAGAACCCCAGATACACGGCTCTGCCCCACACCGTCTGGAAAAGAAGATCTGGCTCCATGCCTCACCAATCGCAACACAAACAATAGGACTGTTTCAGGGTGGAATGGCATCTTTATTGGTCCCTTGCAAGAACCAACACCAATAGTCAACCCATTCCTGCCAAGTCACCATACACCCTCCTGACAATATCCCAGTTCATAACTATGTGGAAAGCAAAACATATATCAGAATTCATATCTCTTTCTGTGACCATAATTTATATGAACTGTTTTTAAAAGTGGACTCGGGTAAAAGCTCTTTCATTGGAATCTAAACACCCCTGGTCTACTTGGTTTGGAACGTGACAGAGACACTTTTGGTTGGTTTATGTGTTAATAAGAAGTAACCATATTGAATTTGGTATTTACAAATTCATCTCGTCGCCCTGAACCCGGATTTGTAAGTTGGAGCTTTATGGCACGTTACGGCATTATCGGCATACGGGAGTTTGCAGGAACAGCCACCTTGTGGGTGTGTCAGGGAGACCACCCTGGAGTCTTTATTTCATCCTGAAACATTAAGGACTGACATTAAGTATTATTTTCTTAATCCCATTTTGTTTTACTGTTGCTTATGTTGTGTTTTGTCTGTTATATTTTGCTGTAGTTTATTGTTTGCACTGTTTTTGTTTATATTAAACGATATTCTAATTAGAGCAATCAGAGATTCAGCTAACGATTTGAACTAAGGAACCCTGCCTCTGAGAAGCTACGTTTTACCAGTATATTATATTGTATCTTGTTATATTCCTACCTGTAGCGATTTAATGGTCATTATTATTCATTTTTATTGTACAGCTGTGCATGTTGGGTAGGTTGGTGTACCTTTTAACACACCTGGTAGCAGATACCGATGGTTTATGGTAAATATATATAAGTGACAGGCAACTCTCGGTCAGGTTTTGGGGTTTTCGCAGTGAGCTAGAACACCCCTGGCCTGAGGGCCGTGGTGTCATCCTTCACACCTTGGGACTGCATTTAATTAAAAAAATAAACAAAAAAAACTCACATATTGTAGGGACCCCCTCCCCCGCCACGCTAGGGTAACCAGCAGCTGCGTCTATGATTGGTAGACTCTCAGCCAATCATCCCCATTTTTTTTTTTTAAACACAGGTGTGGGGACACTTTTTGCATCATTAATAGAAACATGAATAAAGAAGACTACTGTACAAGCTTAACTACCAGGGGCCCCATCTACTTATTTTTCCTATGACCGATATAGCCTCCTACCAGAAAACCACTGTGGATGAAGCATAGATAGGGGGCCCATGATAGTTTTGCTGGGGGGCCCAGCAATTCCTAGTTACGCCACTGCATGAATACCTCAGATGCCACAAAAGAGAGGGGCCTCAAATTTATTACATACAAAATACCACAGATTCTGCAAACTAGAGGATACCCCGAAATCAGGGCCGCCCCATCAGGGGGGGAAATGGGATACTCCTGTATGGGGCCCGGACTTGCCAGGGGCCCAGAGGGTGAGAGGAAGAAAAAAAAATGTTTTTTCATGCAATACTGCATTCAACCACTAGGTGGTGAACTCCATTTCTAGATGGAGAAGACAAACAGGGCGTGTCTGCTGCATGGCCCATGACTCAGTCAGTAGGTGGCTTTACTGTCTATGGCTCCGCCCCTCCCTGAACTTGTAGCTCTTCTGTGTTGTGATCCTCCATAGAGAGCAGGAGGGAGTAACTGTAAGTTATACTGAACCCATTTCAGTTTCTGGGGGGAGGGGGGCATTGTTACCCTCTGTCTCACAGCTGTGTACAGGGCCTGACAGTGACTGATAAATTTTCTCTATGGGGCTGCTGGTGCCAGTACCTATATAGCAGTGATGGGAAAAACTTGTAACTTTACATGTTTAACTACAACTCCCAGCATGCCTTCATTGCAATCAAGGGGTAGGTATGTGAAGTGCAATCCACTAACAAGACAGGCATTGTGGCAGTAATGGGTAATGTGCACTAGGGCAGAACCTGCACATTACCAAATGCGGCCTCATTACATGCCTGAGAGTGCACATTACCCAATACTGCCACAGTGCCTGCCATGTTATAGCAGTCAGCCAAGGTGCACAAACAAAGGATAGGGTTACTTACATCAACACTCCCGGAGATACAGGCCTTCAAAGTCAAAATAGCCTAGCAAATTCCAGCCAGGCAAAGACTTGGCTGGAGGCAGCAACAATCAGCTTTTCTCTCTCACGCAGTACACAGACTCTTCCGGGTCCGAAACCGGAAGAATAGATTACCATGTGTTCTAGAAGTACTCTCGCGACGCGCAAGAGTGACATCATTTGCAGCCGCCAAATCCGGAAGTAACTGCCGAGCCAGGTCCTCCAGGCACGCTACGGCCAGCTATGCGCGGCCTTCGAATAGGCGCGAACCTACCCGGCTGTACACACGGACGGACGTTACCAGTACCGCGCGCGCACGCCCGCTATCCAGCGTGTCCCACGGAATTATCCATACCCTGCTGACAGAAAACAAGAATAGACACAGAGTCTAAGCATCTGCACTGCCCGGTCACTAGGCCCTTCCATGGCAAACTCATTACAACTAAAATGGAAGGCATCGGGAGCAGAGAGAGAGAGAGAACTGCCCTGGGAAACACCATAATGGCAGGTAAGCCCTGAGACAACACTACACCATGCTTTCCTAGCCACAGGAAATGCAAAAAGACAAGGAGTGGAGGATGGGAGGGACTTTTAAACCGTGCGTTTCCTGTGAGCCAGGGATATCCCAGTCTGGTGAAGTGCTGCCACTGGGGTGACAGAGAAAAACTGGTTCTTACTCACAACATCTGAGTAGCTGTCAGTGGGACCTCTCTGCAATGCTCGAAACTTTTTGCGATACATCTCTGGCGTGAGGTTAAACTTCTTAATCAGAGCCTGTTTCAAAGCATCATAGTCCCCATCAAGCTCTGGTGGTAGTTCAACAAAGGCACCTAAGGCTTTGCCTTTTAATCCAGGTGTCAAGTATCTTGCCCACTGCTCCTGCAGCACTTTTCAAAACTTAACAAAAAAGTGTCCAACTTGCTATCATTGTCCATGACAGGAAACTTGGGTGAACCATGCAAAGCAAAAGGACCCTCTCTGGACTCACTGGACTGTGGAGACTGGGTCTGGTGGTGGAGCTTTGCCAACTCCAGTTGAAATGCACGGTCTACTTGCCGCTCAGCTGCTGCGGCTTCCATTTCACGCTGGGCTTGCCGTTCAGCTCTCTCAGCTGCTGCTGCTGCCTCCCTCTCTTGATGCTGCAAGATCAATTGAAGACATAGCTGGGGGTCATCTGAACCCAACAATTGTAAATCCTTGTGCAGGGAAGAAGTACGGTCTTCCTGCGCTGTAGTATCCTCATGCTAAGAAGATCTAAAGTTAACAGTCCTTTCTGGGATAGCTAAATCCACATCGCTTCGCGACTCAGTTGTGTAGTTCTGCTACTCCTGGTCACTCTCCAACAATGCCCTTATCAGCAGCTCCTTGGACTTGTCCAGGACATCAATACCTCTTTCCTCACAGAGGTTGATCATGACCTCCTTGGTTTGTCTCTTGTAAAAGGTTGCCATCCTCAGCTAACCTTGCCAAATAAAAGATAGGAAAGAAAAGGGGGGGGGGGACAACTGTTTGTACGTATGTCTTAAAAAATAAATGCACTGAGTTTGTCTTTGAAGACTGATACCTTCGCAAGGATACAATTCTTTAGTACAAGGGTTAAATACTTAATCCAAGCACTAATGCTCTAATAAAAAATGATTTATCCCACCCACTGCCAGCCAATTTGTCATGAACACCAGTTCGCTGGGCACGTGATCTGACCACTCAATTGGTACTCGCTGCCACCACTTTAAGTTACGGCCGTAAAGACGCCCCAAAAACCCTCTTGACTCTCACTGACTATACACACTCCTGTCCTGGCAGCTAAATGGTTAACACTACACCATTCACTCCAGCAACTAACTGGTTAATTAGCATCAGTCCTTCACAAGCAGTCACAGAGTTAATTAGCATTTCTACTGCACACTCCATTCAACCACATATAAACTTATCAGAGGCTAACTGAGCTCTTTTAGAGCATCAAAGACAAAACTTATTAAATTTTAGATTTAATATTCCAAAAGGTGGACAGCGCATATAATACAAAATTAAAATAAAAAGGCATTATAATAAAATAACATACAATAGGTAAAACAGTAATATAAAATAAAAAGGATAAAAATATTCACAGACCCTACTCACTAGAAGAAGTCCTGTATCTTGGGGCGGGAAGAAACATCATGTTCATAAACACGGTTTTAGCATGTCCCCTCAGTATGAACAAAGCCACAGGGGCCACAAGGATTTCCAAACCATTTCATGAACCACCCCCCTCCTCATGAGGTGGGAGTGTCTAGGAATGTCCAGATCTACGACCAGCCAAAAGCATTCACTCCCCCTCAGCAAGGCAGGCTCCATACAAATGTAGACATGTACATTGCACTGGAACACCGACCACATACTCCTCTCCTGCATTAACCATCCTCCAACTCCTCCAATACCAAACATGACCCGTGCGCAATCCACACCTCCCAAAATATTAATAACACGCCTCGGCAAGGGAACAAGGGCTCCATGCTGGGTTTCATTCCGAGGGGCCCTCCCTTCCATTCACAAATATAACACTGGTCTCTGTCCTACATATTCCAACACCGAAACACATCCACTCTACATGTATGGCTGTCCTCAAAATGACCCCCCCGGGAACCCACCAGACCCCCAGCCGAAGAGAACCCCAGATACACGGCTCGGCCCCACACTGTCTGGAAAAGAAGATCTGGCTCCATGCCTCACCAATCGCAATGCAAACAATAGGACTGTTCCAGGCTGGAATGGCATCTTTATTGGTCCCTTGCAAGAACCAACACCAATAGTCAACCCATTCCTGCCAAGTCACCACTCACCCTCCAGACAATATCCCAGTTCATAACTATGTGGAAAGCAAAACATATATCAGAATTCATATCTCTTTCTGTGACCATAATTTATATGAACTGTTTTTAAAAGTGGACTCGGGTAAAAGCTCTTTCATTGGAATCTAAACACCCCTGGTCTACTTGGTTTGGAACGTGACAGAGACACTTTTGGTTGGTTTATGTGTTAATAAGAAGTAACCATATTGAATTTGGTATTTACAAATTCATCTCGTCGCCCTGAACCCGGATTTGTAAGTTGGAGCTTTATGGCACGTTACGGCATTATCGGCATACGGGAGTTTGCAGGAACAGCCACCTTGTGGGTGTGTCAGGGAGACCACCCTGGAGTCTTTATTTCATCCTGAAACATTAAGGACTGACATTAAGTATTATTTTCTTAATCCCATTTTGTTTTACTGTTGCTTATGTTGTGTTTTGTCTGTTATATTTTGCTGTAGTTTATTGTTTGCACTGTTTTTGTTTATATTAAACGATATTCTAATTAGAGCAATCAGAGATTCAGCTAACGATTTGAACTAAGGAACCCTGCCTCTGAGAAGCTACGTTTTACCAGTATATTATATTGTATCTTGTTATATTCCTACCTGTAGCGATTTAATGGTCATTATTATTCATTTTTATTGTACAGCTGTGCATGTTGGGTAGGTTGGTGTACCTTTTAACACACCTGGTAGCAGATACCGATGGTTTATGGTAAATATATATAAGTGACAGGCAACTCTCGGTCAGGTTTTGGGGTTTTCGCAGTGAGCTAGAACACCCCTGGCCTGAGGGCCGTGGTGTCATCCTTCACACCTTGGGACTGCATTTAATTAAAAAAATAAACAAAAAAAACTCACATATTGTAGGGACCCCCTCCCCCGCCACGCTAGGGTAACCAGCAGCTGCGTCTATGATTGGTAGACTCTCAGCCAATCATCCCCATTTTTTTTTTTTAAACACAGGTGTGGGGACACTTTTTGCATCATTAATAGAAACATGAATAAAGAAGACTACTGTACAAGCTTAACTACCAGGGGCCCCATCTACTTATTTTTCCTATGACCGATATAGCCTCCTACCAGAAAACCACTGTGGATGAAGCATAGATAGGGGGCCCATGATAGTTTTGCTGGGGGGCCCAGCAATTCCTAGTTACGCCACTGCATGAATACCTCAGATGCCACAAAAGAGAGGGGCCTCAAATTTATTACATACAAAATACCACAGATTCTGCAAACTAGAGGATACCCCGAAATCAGGGCCGCCCCATCAGGGGGGGAAATGGGATACTCCTGTATGGGGCCCGGACTTGCCAGGGGCCCAGAGGGTGAGAGGAAGAAAAAAAAATGTTTTTTCATGCAATACTGCATTCAACCACTAGGTGGTGAACTCCATTTCTAGATGGAGAAGACAAACAGGGCGTGTCTGCTGCATGGCCCATGACTCAGTCAGTAGGTGGCTTTACTGTCTATGGCTCCGCCCCTCCCTGAACTTGTAGCTCTTCTGTGTTGTGATCCTCCATAGAGAGCAGGAGGGAGTAACTGTAAGTTATACTGAACCCATTTCAGTTTCTGGGGGGAGGGGGGCATTGTTACCCTCTGTCTCACAGCTGTGTACAGGGCCTGACAGTGACTGATAAATTTTCTCTATGGGGCTGCTGGTGCCAGTACCTATATAGCAGTGATGGGAAAAACTTGTAACTTTACATGTTTAACTACAACTCCCAGCATGCCTTCATTGCAATCAAGGGGTAGGTATGTGAAGTGCAATCCACTAACAAGACAGGCATTGTGGCAGTAATGGGTAATGTGCACTAGGGCAGAACCTGCACATTACCAAATGCGGCCTCATTACATGCCATGCTGATTTGCAGTGCACATAAGGGTAGATAATAACCTAATGGGACTATTAGGCTATTACCTACCCCATGTACAGTGCAATCCACTAACTATCACAGGCCAGACAGTGGCAGGATTTGTAATGATAAAGGCACCAATTGATATGTTATATATAACATTGATATACAATATTGCAGGCAACAATGTAAAATGGGAATAATCATCTTTAAAATGTGTGTAACCTTAACAAAATGGGCGTGGTCTTGAAAAAAGAAATCTGCTTCTCTTCTCCCCATGTGTCCATCTTTTGCGTTTTAAAATGTTGGGAGGTATGTATTACCATGTCTGAGTTGGTTCGTCTTATGGGGGGCCCAGAAATTTACCCAGTATGGGGCCCAGAAAAGTCTGATGGTGGCCCTGCCCGAAATACTTACAGACAAAACAAAAGGGAATCATAAACATTCAACACACCCAACTACTGCCCTCAACTAACCAGATATAACCAACAGAACAAATTCTCGAAACCCCATAATTATTCTCCAAAACAAAGGAACCATCAGACAATATTGCCAAAAAATCCAATACAGTGTTACCACCCAACCCTCAAACAATAATATTTTTCTCAACACAATATGCATCTTTCAATCTTAGCCAATATCAGCAACACACTATTCAGTATTATAAAAGGGAATGAAATTTGCGACAGATTACACTATAAATGATTTAATTCTAGGATGATGCCTCTAGCTTCTCTGGATCTTAAGTTACAGACATGTAAAGTTACACTTCTTTTTCTGTCCAGACTGAGTCTGTGATAGTCTCTAAAAGATGTGCTGTGTAAGAAGCCTTACTCACAAAAAATATTCCTTTTCTGAAGCTAGTTACAGACCTGCAAACATATGGCCACCTTAGGGAGCAAAATATATTTTTAGGCTTGTGGCTAGCTTTAAAATAGATTTAGAAGTTCGGGGATGGGGCTTATGTCCCAGCAAGACTAGACTTGTGGCCGGGGCAGAGCAGAGATTTAAAAAACACACCCTTTATACTCCTGTAACTTTGGAAAGACTGCAGCTAGAAGCATCATCGTGGAGTCCTTTTAAAAGGCAAGAGTGTACTATTTTTAATAAAGACCAATGGATTTCCCCTTAAGTGGTTTATATCACATTGAAATAGAAAGAACTATGTTACCATAATGGGATGCTTTGTTTACAGTATGTTATTGTAAATGCTGCATATCTTGTGTAAAAGAGATGTCAAATTATTTGATGACAAAAAATGTATTAGAACAATAAAAAAAGCCTTCTTTACTCACATTCATTATCTCCACCTGGTGGATGGTAGAAAGAGAGACCCAATGATATTATGGCTGCAATTTCCAGGATGATTAAGGTAACATCTTGCAAGGCTTCCCATACCAACTGCAAGAAGGTTTTGGCTTTTTTAGGGGGGATGAAGTTTTTGCCAAAAATTTGCCGCCTTTTCTCCAAATCTGCAGGGTTTCCTGACAAACCTAAAACAGATTAAAAAAAAATAGTATAAAACAAACATGTTTTGAACAGCTAGTTCTACAGAGCACTGTGCATTGAATTTTAAAGGGCATCTATAGTGAAAAAACCCACATTTCCCTATTGAAAAGTTAAAATCATGTACTCTGTGCTGCCTTTCTCCTACCTCTGTCAGTCAAAGACCTCTGTCAATGTTAGATCTCTCTGCAGCACTCCTCCTTCCTCCTTCCCCCTCCCCTCTGTTACCTCCTCCATGTCTAAACACCAGCTGCCTGACAAGCTTCTCATGTGCAGTAGAAGTTAAAAGTTCAACATCCTGAAAAACACACCCATGCACAGTGGCCAATAGAAAGCAAGCTTATATGGAGACACGGAAGAGAAGGGAGAACTGTACAGTTTACTGCGACAACACAGTCTCTCTGAAATCAGTGAAATCTATCAAGAAGGGGGTCAAGTCCAGCCTTATCTCTACCATCAAAGCTACCTCTCCCCCCCCTGCTAAATGCTCTTATCTCTATGCTTGTAATAGAACAGGGAGGGACTTGAGCAGGGATTTGATTGACAGTACAAGTAGGAGTAGAGGAATGCAATTATGTTTTTTTCTAATTTGTGTATCTCAGGACAGAGAGGGAAACTGAAGAAAGTAGCTCGGGGGGGGGGGGGGGTTATGGAAAACATGGAAAGAAAGAAAAAAGTTTTTGGGAAAAGTAAAGTCACATAATAGACCAATCACATAAACTTAGTTACCGGTATGTAACAGTTACTGGAGACTCTCATATCATACTCCTTCCAAAGATAAGCAATGGGATCATCAGCACTAGTTACCATGGTGTATTAAAAATTTTGCAGCTGTTAATACATTGTGGCAACACGTGCGGCAAGATGTGATATTTTGCAGGGATTTACTACTTACTAGTGCAAAAATCAACAAGAAAACTATTGCATCAATTGCGGTAGGTATAAATACATTTAGAGAATGAAGCCTAAACTTTGGTGACAGCACTATATTAAGTCGACCAAAATAAATTCTATGGTAACAACACATACATTCATCTCACCTCGGAATTAACATGTATGGAGCAGGCTAATCCCTTGAGCAACCAGGGGACTACCATCTCTGATACAAGAGAGGATGAACTTAGGATCAAGAATGCTAGGTAGGTGGTAGTGGTAGGGGACTCCATTACAAGGAAGGTAGATAGGGTAACCTGCCGCAAACAGCTTACATGCCGAACTGTGTGTTGCCTGCCTAGTGCTAGGTTTTGGCATGTGGTGGATCGTGTAGACAGATTATTGTGTGGGGCTGGGTGTGTCCAGACGGTCTTGGTTCACATTGGTGCCAATGACAAAGTTAGAGGAGAAGTCCTTAAACATGATTTATGAGAGCTTGGGGCCAAGTTAAAAGCAAGGACCTCTAGGGTGGTGTTTTCAGAAATACTACCGCAGCCACATGCTACGCTAGGGAGACAGCGGGATCTTAGGAGCATTAATGTGTGGTGAGGGTGGTGTAAGGAAGAAGGGTTTGAGTTTATAGAGAACTGGGCGACTTTGCTGTCGGCTACAGGCTCTTTAGTAGGGATGGGTTGCACCTATTGATGGCAATGCAGCTGTTTAAGGGGAGAAGATGGCTATAGAGGGTTGGAGGAATTTTAAACAAGGTTTTGGGGGGGGGGGGGAGGGTATTAGCAGTCTCACTGGGATAGACAGCCCAGGAGGAAAGCAGGGTGTAGATAGGTCAGTGGTGGGTGGAAAGGGGGGTGGGGCAAGCATAGGGAGGCATGTGTATTAAAGTGCATGAATAAATTACAGGATCATAATCTAAAATGTATGTTTGCAAATGCCAGAAGCCTTGCTGACAAAATTGGTGAATTGGAAATTATGGCGTTGAATGAAAAGTATGATGTAATAGGTATAGCAGAAATGTGGTTGAACAGTTCTCATGACTGGGCTGTAAATTTAGAAGGATATGACTTGTTTAGGCAGGACAGAGAAAAAAGGAAAGGGGGAGGAGTATGTGTTTATGTTAAAAAAGAATTGAAGACAAATTTATAGTGATAACTGGCGATATGGGATTTAAAGGGCAAGTCCAGCCCCAAAATGAAAACTTACACACAGGTAAATCACTCTCCAAAACCCTAAACGGTAATAGTTTCAAATCTGAAATATATAAGTATAACCTGAAATCCTGCACAATGTCCTGTTTCTGCTTCCTGGTTCTTCCAGTTAGCAACTGTCAGTTATGGATTTGACAGTTGACGTCACAGCCAATGACTGAATGTTAATCCCCTATCTGCCTCTTCTGAGCATGCCCAGGCTCAGTACAGGTTTCTAAATTGCTCAGTTTCCATGAGGCCTCCAGAAGCATAGCAGGCATACAGTAATGAATTCATAGGACAAACTATAATATATCAATATATTTTAAAGACGCCATTCTTTCTAAAAGACGTTCTTATGAGGGTGGAGTGGTTGAGGTTCAAAACCAGCTCTTCAGAATGTCAACTGGAATAATGTATTATCAGGTAAAAGTACTGAACAGAAGTGGACTGTGTTCAAGGGGATTTAAGCCAGTTCACATCTAAATTTATACCCTTGGGAAATAAATGTAAAAAAATAAATCCGCGCCCATGTGGCTGAATTCTGATGTAAAGAGGCAAATGGAAAGGAGGAAAAAGGCATTTAAAACCTTTAAGGCAGAGGGAACAGAAGGGGCCTTTAGGGATTATAAAAACTGTAACAAGGAGTGCAAGAAAGCAATCAAACTAGCTAAAATTAATAATGAAGTTAGGATAGCTGAACAAAGCATCACTAAGCCTAAAATTCTTTTAAAGTATATTAATAGTAAGAAGATAAGGACTGAGAATGTGGCACCATTAATTAATGGGGATAGGTTAGAGTTTTTTATTCCTTCCTTTCTTCAAGTCCTAAGAATTTGTGTGTTCATCATAAATCGTCACAAAGGTACAGAAAAATAGCAGTTTGAGGTAATACATATTGTAACATAGAAGTATAGTATATGTGCAAGGAGGAAATTTACATGTTATATGCGTTGCTTGACATTTAATGTGCCCTTTACCAAGTTTATTAACCACAGTATAGACCTTATTGAAGGTAGGGTTTGTTTTTAAAGGGCATGTCCACCCCCAAAACTGAAATTAAACCCCATACTGGCCCCACTCTGTAGTTTAATAAATTCCTTACCACACATTTCTGCTCCAAATGGCTGCCCTGCTTTTCCCCTCCAAAGTCCAGGAAACTGCAGTGTAGAGGCTGCGAGTGACTCATCCTGTGCCTGTCTTAGCCTCAACCTCGTCAAGGTTTGAGGCATGCGCAGGAGAGTCCTCGCCCCCCTTCCTCTCCTTCCTGATTTTGTCTCCCTCCCCCTACCGTTAACCCCATTGATATTATGTACTGCTCCTTCCCCCAGCCCCAACCACATTACTATTCTGCACAGAAAGTCCCCCAATCTTTACTTACCATGCCTCTCTCCTTCGCCAGTCTGAACTCCCGGCGTCCGTGATTGTCCGCCTTTCAGCCAATCATGGATGTGGCTGCCGGTCCCGCCCCTGCTTGCATTTCCGTGCAAGCAGAGGGCCGGGGCTGTGAGCGAAGGAGAAAGGCATGGTAAGTAATGATCATGGGACTTTCTGTGCAGAATAGTAATGTGTTTGGGGCTGGGGGAAGGAGCAGTACATAATATCAAAAATTATGTACAAGGGTGGACATGCCCTTTAATAAGTATACTATGGGGTTATATATATTTAAAGGGTATCTCCACTGCTAAAAGTCACCTGGGTTGTAAGGATAGATATGTGGATGGTGGAAATGTACCTGCAGTATCCTGTGTCTTTGAGCAGTAGTTTAGAAGAAATCCAATGAGTTTGTCCCAGAACGCTGTGGATAGTGCAGGTCCGCCCACTTTCATTGACTGCCTGCATGTAAAATGTCCGACGCGCGTTTTCCTTTAGTGCATGCGCAGAATGTGAGAGGATCCGTCGGGACTGCTGTCTGGTCGCTCACACTCACACTCACACTCTCTCTCTCTCTCTCTCCAAGCTACTGAGTACACTGCTAAAAGGAGGAATAATCACATGACCATCACAGCAGCTTTCTGACTTCACTAATGAATGGAGGAGTAATCAGGTACTTCCTTTTTCTCTCTCCCACTCCCTCCCATACCAGATTGCCTCATATTCCCAGCATCCCCTATGAAATCAATCTTAGAGTTAGACACAAACAAATCTTTATTAAAGGCTATGCCCACCCTAAAATTTAATATTTGATATGTTGTTCCCCCTGGTCCCCCAGCCCCAACCGCATAATTTTTAATTTCAGAAAGCCCCCCAAACTCTACTTACCTCCCCTCTTTCCTTCGCTGCGCTCCCGGCCCTCTGCTTGCGAGGAAATGCAAGCAGAGGGGTGGGACCGGCAGCCGCGTCTGTGATCAGCTGAGCGGCAGCCAATCACGGACGCGGCTGCCGGCAGCTCAGAGGAGAGGTAAGTAAAACATTGGGGAGCTTTCTAAAAATAAAAAGTATGCGGTTGGGGCTGGGGGACATGGGGGAAGGCTGTGTTAAAGGGGATTAACGCTAGGGGGAGGGATAGCAGAACGGGAGGGAGGGGGGAGAAGGGCTGCAGCACGCATGGCAGAAATCTCCGGGAGGCCAGGTAGCAGGCAGAGCCCTGCTAGCCTCCTGGTGGTCAGTTTTTGGGACTTTGGGGGGGAACTACAGGAGAACCAGATGGAGTTGGGATGTGAGGTAAGGATTAAACTACACTACATGGTGGGGCCAGTAGTTGGGGGGATTATAGTTTTGGGGGTGGACATGCCCTTTAAAAACAACACAAGTTCCCCAGTATTTGTTACAGTAGTGTGGGAAGAGGGTTTAACTTTTCCTCCCCTGTCTCTCTCTGCATAATCAGCTGGAAAAATGAACTTAGAGAGTCAGGGAGGAAAGGATTTCTTACTGCAGCCAAGTGAGTGTGTCTGCTACCATGATGATGCACATTGAGTGACAGCACTCCCAGCACAGGGGAAGACACAGCCCCAGGAACCTGCACAACTTTCCCATGCTGCTGCAATCAAACGAAAGGGAATTCTGGGGAAAAAAAGGTAGGGGGAGGGTTGGGGGATGGTGTACTTTAAAATAAACCAAAAAAAAAAAAATGCTTTTTCCTCAGTGGAGATACCCTTTAATACTTTTGACACTGGCAAATTATTGATGATAAGTAACAATTTAGGTTTTAACAATTATAATGTATTGTATTAGCAATTGCACATTTTGAAAAATTACAATGTATTTTAGTAGTAATAGCACGTTTTAACAATTAGAATGTATTGTATTAGTAATGGCACATTTTAAAAAGCAATGCAGTTTATAACAGTGGTTGTTGTTCATATAGAGATGTTTCTTTTGCACTTTAATGGCTTTTAACTGGGTTTTACACTTGTGAGGAAGGGGAGATATAATGTCTAATAGAAATGGATGATTATGTTCTTAAAAGGGAAATGTCTGACATAGCAGCACTTTATATGTAATGTTTATTTTACTAGAATGTTATTATTGAATACACTTTAACAGGACTGTTGGATCCATGAACTGTTACTATTTAAAGTAATCATCAATACTGATGGAAGACCATGGATAAGTAATGAATCCAACCCCGGAACAAGAATGAATTAACTTTTTTAGCACTTGAGTTCTATGCAGGAGGGGTATTTTTGCTGTTGACATTATTGTTGGTCACTTCCTATTTGATAGTATAAATGGAATACTCTGAGCACCTGTAAGCACACTTGATAAAGGATCATTAAAGATCAGAAACATTTTATGTGTATAGCACAATAAAGAGCTCTTACTTTTATTTACAAGTTTGCATGTTGGATTGGAACATCGGAAGTGAACTGATGGCAGCCAGAGAATAGGTGATATCCTTGAATATGTATAGATTAGGGATCACCAAGAAACAAATAACTTATAGGATCCGACATACAGCAAATGATTGAGATGAATCCTGGTTAGTCACCTGGATGCTGGTTAGTCACATTCTGGCACACCATTTATTAGACTAAGGAAAAGTCTGAAATACCTGACAGGACGTGTAACAGAAAATCTTAAACTAGTGATATATTTAATTCAAACTAAAGATATACAGGGTTATTCAATAAACATTCTTATTGTTAAAAATGGTGCTAATTTTGCCCCAACCAATCAGATCTTGCATTTGGAATCCAACATTTGATTGGTTGGGGCAAAATTAGCACCATTTTTAACTCTTAGTAAATATCCCTGATAGTGTCAGAAAACATTCTGGGGGCTTAAATGGTCCCTATACCCACTGAAACAACTTTGTATAATCTGAAAGTACAATGTCAGAAGTAGAATATAGAAGATCCAAGTACAGATATCTATAGAAGATCCAAGTACAGATATCATAGTATTTAGTATCATAGTATATATATCATAGAGTATACAGTGGTTTGCAAAAGTATTCGGCCCCCTTGAAGTTTTCCACATTTTGTCACATTACTGCCACAAACATAAATCAATTTTATTGGAATTCCATGTGAAATACCAATACAAAGTGGTGTACATGTGAGAAGTGGAATGAAAATCATACATGATTCCAAACATTTTTAACAAATCAATAACTGCAGTGGGGTGTGCGTAATTATTCAGCCCCCTTTGGTCTGAGTGCAGTCAGTTGCTAAATAGAGTGCACCTGTGTGTAATCTAATGTTAGTACAAATACAGCTGCTCTGTGACGGCCTCAGAGGTTATCTAAGAGAATCTTGGGAGCAACAACACCATGAAGTCCAAAGAACACACCAGACAGTTCAAGGATAAAGTTATTGAGAAATTTAAAGCAGGCTTAGGCTACAAAAAGATTTCCAAAGACTTCCATCCCACAGAGCACTGTCCAAGCGATCATTCAGAAATGGAAGGAGTATGGCACAACTGTAAACCTACCAAGACAAGGCTGTCCACCTAAACTCACAGGCCGAACAAGGAGAGCGCTGATCAGAAATGCAGTCAAGAGGCCCATGGTGACTCTGGACGAGCTGAAGAGATCTACAGCTCAGGTGGGGGAATGTGTCCATAGGACAAATATTAGTCATGCACTGCACAAAGTTGCCCTTTATGAAAGAGTGGCAAGAAGAAAGCCATTGTTAACAGAAAAGCATAAGAAGTCCCGTTTGCAGTTTGCCACAAGCCATGTGGGGACACAGCAAACATGTGGAACATGTGGAGCTCTGGTCAGATAAGACCAAAATGGAACTGTTTGGCCAAAATGCAAAACGCTACGTGTGGCAAAAAACTAAAACTGCACATCACGCAGAACACACCATCCCCACTGTCAAATATGGTGGTGGCAGCATCATGCTCTGGGGGTGCTTCTCTTCAGCAGGGACAAGGAAGCTGGTCAGAGTTGATGGATGATGGAGCCAAATACAGGGCAATCTTGGAAGAAAACCTCCAATGGCCCAGTCAAAGTCCAGATCTAAATCCAATCGAAAATATGTGGCAAGATCTGAAAACTGCTGTTAACAAACGCTGTCCATCTAATCTGACTGAGCTGGAGCTGTTTTGCAAAGAAGAATGGGCAAGGATTTCAGTCTCTAGATGTTCAAAGCTGGTAGAGACATACCCTAAAAGACTGGCAGCTGTAATTGCAGCAAAAGGTGGTTCTACAAAGTATTGACTCAGGGGGCTGAATAATTACGCACACCCCACTTTGCAGTTATTGATTTATTAGGAGACTGGAGACCAATATGATTAATCAGCTCATTGTATTTGGGGTAATAAATGTTTTGACATGTTTTGGAAGATCCTAGTAAGAGGTCACTGGAGGGACACAAATTAGCATAGCTGGTTGAGTGACAGGTCTGTACATGCTGTTATTTAAAGGGCATGTCCACCCCCAAAACTATAATTTAACCCACAACTGGCCCTACTGTGTAGTGTTTAAAAATCCTTACCTTACATGCCAGCTCCAAATGGTTCTCCTGTAAAGTCCCCTAAAGTCAAGAAAACTGGCCACCAGGGAAATTGTTTCCAACTCTGAGATGTCCTGTCAGAGGTTTTTGACTTGCTTTTGTTTTTTTCCAAGCTTGCAGACTATATTTCTTTTTATCAAGTCTTAAGGGATGTGAGCATGTCCTCTGACATGTTCTTTTAGTGAACAATGCCCCAGATAGTTTGATGTATGGCCCAATAATGTATTTATTCACAGTAATTATATCCTCACGCAAGTACCTTTTCTCTAGTGTACAGAACTTTAACATATCCAATCTGTCTTTATATTTTAGCTCCTCCATTCCTTTTATTATTTTAAGTTGCCCTTCTCTGAACCCTTTCCATTTTAAAGATGTCCTTTTTGTATACAGGATTCCAAAATTGCACTGCATATCCCAAATGAGGCCTTACCAATGCTTTGTAAAGAGGGAGAATTAACAAGTTTTGTGTTGTCAGCAATCACAGAAACCTTGCTGACAATGCCTACTTCCAAATCATTAATAAACAGATTAAATAGAAGCGGCCCCAACACAGAACCCTGTGGCACCCCACTAAGAACCTTAGTACATGCACGCTAATTCCGAGCTGTCTTTCTCCACTTCATCACCTAAGGCGGCAAATCTGTTAGGATGGGCAAGCTGGGAAGAAGCAACCCTCACCCTTCCGTCCCCCACTTCTCCTAGTAACCCTAACAAATATACCTCCCCCCATAACCCACTCACACCTGACACAGACATAGGTCCCCTGGAACGTCTGCTCCAGGTTTCTATACATGTGTCAGGATGCACATTGCATGGTACCGACAAAACTGTCCCTCGTAATACACAACAACAGCACAGTGACACACCAACCTTGTTTAATTGCCCATCTTGTTTCATTGTCCTTTTTCTATTACCTTAAGAGCAAGGTCCTTTAGAACAAGGAACTTTGTACAGGTTCCACTCAAGTTCGTTTCCACTCACAAGAAACTTCTTTTTGTTATGTCCAAACCACAGATCCAACCAATGTGAATCCTATTTAACTTATTGGCCCCCCATATGGCAGATATGTATTTACCCTGGCAGAAATAGAAAACACCCCAATAGCCATACTTGGTATATACAACCCCCCAAATACCGGCTTCTCCATCATGGAAAGCATCACCCCAATACTAGTCAGATACCCTGATGCTCATCTTATATGCATGGGGGATTTCAATGCAATCGTGTGTCCAATCAAAGATCGCCTGCATACTACCCCCGCTCCTACTAACCCCAAAACACTGAACACAACGCCACTGGCATCCTTTGCAGAAACGTGGGCATGGGTAGATATATGGAGACACCGATACCCGAACACGAAAGAATTCACCTGCCACTCTCCAACACACAATTTGTTGTCCAGACTGGACAATATCTTTGTCGCCAAGCCACACATATCTCACCTCCCTCGCGGAATCTCGGATCACTCAACTATATTACCATATCTCCACACAATTAAAACCATGGAAATTTAATGCGTTCTGGCTTACCCAACTACAGACACCAGACATCATCCCGGAACATCTGGAAGAATTCTTAATATACAACCCCACAGAGAACAACCCTAAAACTGTATGGGAGACACTCAAAGCATACCCGAGACGCCGACTTCACTCAACAATCTCATACATCAAACACACCACACAATATCAAGAGAACACACTGACATCTCAACTCCTACAACAGAAAAAGATTACATCCAACAACAATCTTCAGCAACCAAATCCAACTGGCTACAAACACAACGCCTCTGTAATAACATGCAAATTGAAATGGCAAACCGCAAGCAATTTTTCATCAACCAAAATTTCTTTGAAAATGGGGGTCACTCAGCTAAATTATTAACTTATCTGGTAAAAGATCACTCCCAATCAAACACTATCCTTACCATACAAAACCTGCAACAAACGCTAGTCTACACAACTCCTCAGATACTAACAGTTTTTCATGATTTCTATCGTGAATTATACGCCTCCAAACTCACAAGCACAAATCAAGATATAACCAAATATCTGAACGAACTACAATTCCCTAAACTCACAAACTAACAAAAAGTATCCCTAGACACACCCATAACATACGAAGAACTACAAGCAGCCCTAGGAGAAATGTCCAATGGTAAAACACCAGGGCCTGATGAACTCCAGGTAGAAGTTTATAAAAAATATAGAAAACATCTCCTACGAATCATTCTCCACCGGATCTTTATCCTCATCCCTACACAACGCCAAAGTGGTGGTACTACCCAAACCTCGAAAATTTTTTACAAGAATGTGGATCATATAGGCCGATCTCACTACTAACATCGGACTACAAAATTCTGGCAAAAATTCTAGCACAACGTTTAAAATGGGTCATCACCTCCATTATACACCCAGACCAGATGGCCTTCACGCCAAATAAATCAACAACAATTAATCTGCGGAGCACTCTAATACAAACACAATTAAATCAAGATAATGCTGGAGAATGCATTATCCTATCACTTGATGCCTGCAAACCATTCAATTCTGTTGAATGACCATTCCTCTGGGAAGTCTTGAAACACTTTGGTTTTGGGTATAATTTTATCAAATGGGTCAAGTTGCTATATGCACACCCTTATCTTTTTGCTGTAGCAATAGAACCCCTTGCCCTGAGCCTCAGAGCCAACACACAGGTATGGGGCTTCTGTATCGACCAATATGAAGAATGTATGGGTTTTTACGCTGATGATATAATTCTATATTTAGAAAACCCTGGACCTTCACTTATAACAGCATTTACGCTCATTAATATTCAGGTTTAATGATCAATTGGGACAAATCGGCTTTATACCCATTAGATGATTTCCAAACACATAGAATACCCAGCAACATACCCAAACCAATAGTCTCACACTTCAAATATTTAGGCATTAATATAACCAAATCCCCCCAACAGTTCTACACGTTGAATATCTCCTCCCTACTAGAATACACAAGAAATAAAACCACAGCTTGAAAAAATGTCTCTCTATGGAGTACAAATGATCAAAATATTTCTATCAAAAATCCTATATGTAGTACAACATTTTTTACTATATATTCCCAAATCATTCTTCACCAGACTGAACAGACTCATTCTCTTGTTTTTATGGGATAATAAAAACGCAAGAATTAAAACCAGCACCTTACAAACGCCCAAACAGATGGGAGGGCCGCCGCTGCCCAACCTACAGTTACTGTATATTACTTGGCATCCCAACTGAAACATCTGCAATGCTCAACACAAACATCCCACCAACGCCCTCTGACATGATGATGTCTATATACCTCATAGGCCCATTCATGACGTATCTCGCCACCCCAAAACTACACATGATAGGACCTGGCACCACCTTGCATAAACAAGCACTCAGAACTTGGAACCTCACCAACCATCTATTTCAACTCATTGAACACTTTGAACACACTCCGCTCTGGAATAACAGACTCCTCCCACAGCTCCTTAGCCTTCCAGGCTGTAAGCTGTGGAAAGAAAAAGGGGTACTTACAATGGGAGACCTAATACAAAACAAACAGATAATCCCCTTTCAAGACCTCCAAAACGCACACAAATTACTACACTACAGGTACCTTCAACTACAACTTGCACTGAAAGTATCCTTTCTCAACAACTTTGATAGTATATCAAAACATCCAATAATCGGCATAATACGTACTCAAGGATTGAAAGGAATTGTTTCTAACTATATACCTGCCTAATAACCGCGAAATCACAGCCCATTCTAAAACAAATCAAAGAAAAATGGATCCTGATATTTTTAATACACACTGCCTGGTATGCCTGGTAAATAATAAGCTTATACAATTCAAGATACTACACCAGAGATATTATACACCCAAACAACTGAAATATATGAATACTAAACGAATCTTGGCATGCTCCAAATGTCAATACCCTGATGCTGATTTTGCACATCTACTGTGGGAATGCATAAAAATAGGCAACTTTTGGTGAGAGGTTTTTAATTTCCTAAGAAACCTCACTCCGCATCCCATCCATTTTACACCGATGTTTGGTCTGCTGGAGGAGGATGTGTAGTCTACCACAGAACAGGCTCTCCTGCAGGCAACACTGTTTTATGCTCGAAAAACAATCATGGGATGGTTGTCCAACAAACCCCCAAAAATAAAAAAATGGATCAAACTTGTCAATAAGGACTTACCATATATCAAAATTATATACCAACATAGGAACTGTCCTGACAAATTTCAAAATTAGGGGTATATTGCTGGAGTCACCTAACACAATAGTGTAACTCTGGGATTAATTGAATACACCAAGGGACCGGTAGGTAAAGTTATATTAATGCAGGTAATGCAGGTATATATATGTCTCCGGTGGTGAGACCAGGCGGGCAGACGGCGACTCAATACCAAGCAGTAAAGACATCACAGGCAAGTGTTTTATGTTATGTTTTATGTTTCAAGATACTAAATTTTGTTTTTACTGTTAAGCCACAATCAATACGAACAAAGACAGGATCAATTCCAAATTCGAATATCCTGCAAAATATATACACAAATGTATTGTCAATAATATGTAACTAATGTATGGTTATTTTAAGGTAAATCACAATAAAATGAGTTTAAAGAAAAAACTGATTGGCCCCAGCCCCCACACCAATTAGTGCAAGAGCCAGGAAGAGGGGAAAAAACGTATTTAACCCTTTCAAAACCTGTTTGCGATTACCACAGATGCAATACTAGAATACAGAAGACCAGTGCACCCCTTTAGCGATTTTTGCTAAAATGGAAATCGCGGGAACGCAAAAATTCTCGCAATTTCAAATACACATGTGATTGGTAACGCATGCGTTCACCATTTTTGGTGCGTTAACGCATGCGTTTCCACAATGCAAAATGTCGAAAACGCAAAACGCACCAGAATCGCGCACACAACCGTGTGAGATAACAACCTCGCGATTTTGTGCACGATTCCTGTGCATTGCAGTGTGGCCTCACCCTAATAGGGGTCCTGCAAACAGGAAGTCAGTATTTTGGTTGCATTTATTTATACATAGACGAAATGCTGAATTGGCAGATTAAGGTCACTGGGATGAAAAAATACTGCTCTTTTTTCTGAAAAGCATATGTATTTGCACTGAACTTCCCCTTTAAGAGAAAGGTCCTTTAGAACAAGGGACTTTGTACAGGTTCCACTCAAGTTCATTTCCACTAACACGAAACTTTTTGTTATGTCCAAACCACCTGAAAATTTTACTTCAGTGGTGGGGAAGATACTGAAAAGTGTGATACAGGAACATTTTCTAAAGTATGTTTCAAGGACTGACCTTATAACAAATCAATATGAATTTAGAAGGAATAGATCTTGTCAAACTAACTTGCTTAGTTTTTATGAGGAAGTGAGTAGGAATTTAGACTCTGGCATAGCAGTAAATGTAGTATATTTGGATTTTGATACAGTCCCCCATAGGAGACTAATGTATAAGGTCTGTTGGGCTAGGTTGGAACATTTGTACTTGGATAGAAAGTTGGTTAATGGATGGGATGCAGAGAGTATTTGTTAAAGGAGAACTAAACTTCAGTTTTTCAGATAGTAACATAGTAATTAAGGTTGAATAAAGACATACGTCCATCAAGTCCAACCTATTTACTTTTTTTTTTTTTTAACCCTACCTAACAGTTGATCCAGAGGAAGGCAAAAAACCCCAGCTAAAAAGGGGGGAAAAATTCCTTCCTGACTCCAAACGGCAATCGGAAAGTATCCCTGGATCAACCAGATCTATATGCATTAATACCAGTAATTCTCAATATTTTTTAGTTTCAGAAACTTATCCAGGCCTTTTTTAAAGTTATTCAATGAACTTGCCATTACCACATCTGCTGGAAGACAGTTCCACAGTTTCAACGTTCTCACTGTAAAGAAACCTTTCCTAACCTGAAGATGAAACTTCTTTTCTTCCAACCTTAAAGGATGTCCACGTGTCCTCTGATATGACCTTTTAGTGAACAATGCACCAGAGAGCTCATTGTATGGGCCATTAATATATTTGTACAAGGTTATCATGTCCCCACGCAACCGCCGCTTCTCCAATGTAAACAGCCCTAACTTGTCTAATCTGCCTGCATATTCAAGCCCCTCCATTCCCCTTATTAATTTAGTTGCCCTTCTCTGAACTGCCTCAATTTCCAAGATGTCCCTTTTGTATATGGGATTCCAAAACTGCACCGCATATTCCAAATGAGGC
Source organism: Hymenochirus boettgeri (assembly GCA_019447015.1). Lineage (NCBI taxonomy): Eukaryota > Metazoa > Chordata > Amphibia > Anura > Pipidae > Hymenochirus > Hymenochirus boettgeri. The sequence goes on from CM033470.1 coordinate 130,735,999, forward strand.
CTTACCAGTGCCTTGTAAAGAGGGAGAATAATATTTTTCTCTCTTGAATCTATTCCCCTTTTTATACAAGACAATATCTTGTTAGCTCTAGCTGTTGCTACCTGGCATTGTTTGCTACAGCTAAGTCTGTTATCTACCAGAACCCCCAAATCTTTTTCCATTACAGATGAACTTAACACAGAGTTATTTATGATGTAGGTGGCACAGGGATTATTAAATCCCAAATGCATCACCTTACATTTATCTACATTGAATCTCATCTGCCATTCTGCTGCCCATTTTGATAATCTATCTAGGTCTGCTTGCAGCACTTGCACATCATTGGAAGTTTCCAAATGATGTCATCAGCAAACACAGAGACCTTGCTCTCAATGCCCCCTTCTAAGTCATTTATAAACAGATTAAACAGAAGCGGCCCCAGTACAGAACCCTGAGGCACTCCGCTTAGAACTTTAGCCCACATAGATGTAGCTCCATTAACCACCACTCTCTGTTTGCGGTCCAATAACCAGTTCTCTATCCATGAACAAATGTTTTCTTCAAGGCCAACAGTCCTCAGTTTATACATTAGTCGCCTATGTGGCACAGTATCAAAAGCTTTTGCAAAATCCAAATATACCACATCCACTGCTGTGCCTGAATCTAACTTCTTACTCACTTCTTCATAAAAATCAATATAATTTGTCTGGCATGATCTATTTCTCATAAATCCATGCTGACTACTACTAATAAGATGATCTCTGGAGACAAAGTCAAGGATATGATACCTTAACAAAGTTTCCATCACCTTCCCTACCACTGATGTTAGGCTTACAGGTCTATAGTTACCAGGCTGTGAACAACTACCTTTTTTGAATATTGGTATTACATTGGCTTTTTTCCAATCCAGCGGCACATCCCCAGACAAAAGCGAATCTGAAAATATGAGAAACAGTGGTCTAGCTAGAACTGAACTAAGCTCTTTTAAAATCCTAGGATGCAATCCATCTGGTCCTGGCGCTTTATTGATATTAACTTTGTCTAATTGTTTCCGTACCATATCCTCCGTTATCCAATGTGAAAACTCTTCATTTCTTCCCTGCATATTGCTACAATCCCTACTGTAAGGACAAGGATTCTCAACAGTAAAAACCGATGTAAAAAAACGGTTTAGCAGATTAGCCTTTTCGGCATCCTCTACAACCACCTCAGCTCCATTATTTAATGGTCCCACATTCTCAGTCCTCATCTTTTTACCATTTATATACTTAAAAAACATTTTGGGGTTGGACTTGCTTTGTTCGGCAATCCGTATTTCATTTTCTATTTTAGCTAGTTTAATTGCTTTCTTGCACTCTTTATTACAGCTTTTGTACTCCCTGTAAGCCTGTTCTGTGCCTTCTGTTTTCAAAATTTTAAAAGCCCTTTTCTTTTTTTCCATTTCCCTTTTTACCTGAGCATTAAGCCATGCAGGACTGGACCTAATTTTTTTACACTTGTTACCTAAAGGTACCGATTTGGAAATGTAATAGTTTAATATCCCCTTAAAAGTGGTCCACATCTGCTCAGTATCTTTACCTAGAAACAGTTCCCCCCAGTCTATAAGCAGGAGCGATTCCTTTAACAGCATAAAATTAGCTTTCCTAAAGTTAAAAGTTTTTGTTAAGCCAGTGCACTTTAGTTTTTTGCAACCTATATTAAATGACACTATATCATGGTCACTATTCCCTAAGCTTCCCATTACCTTCATCTCCATAATGAGCTCAGGGTTATTAGATATCACCAGATCCAACAACGCATTCTGTCTAGTAGGAACTTCTACCATCTGTGAAAGAAAACGCTCATATAGAAAATTTAAGAACTTTATACCTTTAGAGGTGCTGGCAGTTCCCTTACTCCAATCTATGTCAGGGTAGTTAAAATCCCCCATGACCAGAACATGCCCCATACCAGCAGCCTTCGCCAACTGCAAATGGAGATTCATTTCCACCTCTTCCTCGGAATTTGGCGGCTTATAACATACTCCAACAATTAATTTACCTACCTTCTTGCTTCCTGTACACAGTTCCACCCATAATGTTTCTGCCGTATCGTTTGCTCCCCCATCTATTCCATCTTTTAAATTTGGCTTCAATTCCTGTTTAACATACATACATACTCCTCCTCCTTTCTTATTAACTCGTCATGTCTAAATAAGGAGTATCCTTCAATATTTAATGTCCAGTCGTGTGAATCATTAAGCCATGATTCTGCTATACCAATTACATCATACCTTTCCTTTAATGCTATTATTTCAAGTTCGCCGGTTTTTCCAGCCAGACTTCTTGCATTTGTAAACATACATTTTAGATTATCAATTGATTTACTTCTATACATGGTCGTACATGCCTCCTTATCCTCTATGCTCCCCCCTCCCTCTACTAGCCCCCAGATCCCTAACTTCTCTATCTACCCCTGTGTAGTTAAACATTCCCTCCCCCCCCCATACCTAGTTTAAAATCTCCTCCAACCCCCTAGCCATCTTCTCCCCCCTAATGTGAAAGTTTTTCTCCCCAGAACACCTACACGTTGAAAGATTTTTCTCTAGTTATTTGCATTTAGTAGATATAAGTAATAGATTCTGTAACAAAGGAGGCTTCCATCTTGTTGCCAGTACAACTCATAGCCCATTTTGGCTTCAAAGAGCCCCGCCCCCTGACCCCAGGATTCACTATCTATGTGCAGAGTTTCTAGCATCTCTTACTAGTGAAAGATAAAGTTTCTAAATGTACCTGTGATCACAGTTAGAGTTGCTGGTGGCACACCATGTAAATGCTGTGTGTTTAGGAACAAACAGACCAAGAAGTCACAAGTTCAAATCCCCTAGATTACTTATGAAACAATATAACATGGTCTACTGCCTGAGTTTAGTGCTTTTTTTGTTTGTTTGTTTCCATGTTTCTAGAAAAATATGAAGTTTCTACATATGTACAAACTTTATATATATAGCAGCTCTGTTATTTATTTACCAACCAACATGAATTGCTGACAGTCTTCCAGTAGCAATACAAAATAGTGTACTGATTTTACTTGCATTTACTTCTATCGATGGAGAGTTCACCTGTGGCGTGTTCTGCTAAAGTGCTGGGTTAGGAAAAAAATCAGACTATTGGGACACAGGTTCGATTCCCTATGTTCCCTTTTTTTGTTTCTATTAAGTGTCTAGCAAAAGATAAAGACTCTTCATGTACAGGTTCATTATTTGTAATCCCTTGTGGCCTAGTGGTAGAAAGCTTTCTTTTTAGAAAGACACAGTATAGAAGGTTGCTGGTTCGATTCCCCATACTGAATGCTGAAATGTTAAATGTTCTGTTTCTTTCATCCGTGCTAGCAAAGACATACACTGCAAAGATTACTTTTCTTTTTTGTATGTAAAGCATAGGAATTTATCATTGTTAGGGACAGGAGCATTTCTAATGTGTTTACACAAAAACTGCACTGATATCTGTGTTCTGTGTCAGAGGGAGGGAACTCTGAGCTGTAACATGATTGTCTGTCAGCTTCCAGGAACCAAGAATGCAGTTTCCTGTGAAGTGTCCGGCGGACACTTAGCTGGGTGTTCCCTAATATGGTGAATTATGGTAGCTGACCCTTAGTACACACAGGTTATTTTCATAAATCACCCAGCATCCACAGCAAAGAAAGACATGAGACACAGCTTGTTGTTCGTTTGTGAATGTGCTCTCTCCATTGGGACAATGTTTTCTTGGGACTTTAGTTCTCCTTTAACTTCATCAATATGGACTAAGTTTAAAGGGCATCTATAGTGGGAAAATGAACTTTTTTTTCTTTCTTTCCATGTGTTATTCCCCACAACCCCCAGAGTGTCTTCACTTTATTCAGATTCCCTCTCTGTCCTGAGATACACCAGTTAGAAGAATACATGATTGCATTCCTCTACTCCTACTTGGACTGTCAATCAAATCCCTGTGACGTGATCCCCCCTCCCTGCTCTGTAATAAACATAGAGATAACAGCATTAGCAGGGGGAGAAAGGTAGCTTTGATGTTAGATATAAGGCTGCACTTGACCCCCCTTCTTCTTAATAACTTTCACTGATTGATGATGGGTCACAAAGTGAGAGATCGTAAACTGTACTGATCTCCTTCTTCCGTGTCTCCAGGACAGCTTACTTTCTATTGGCCACTATGCGTGGGTGTGTTTTTCAGGATGTTGAACTTTTAACTCCTACTGCACATAAAAAGCTTGTCGGTTAGCCGGAGCTGAGACATGGAGGAGGTAACAGAGGGGAGGGAGAAGGGGGGAGTGCTGCACATAGATCTGACACCGTGGTTAAACAGAGTCAGTGACAGATATAGGATTAAGGCAGCACAGAGTACATGAATTTAACTTTGCAAAGGGGCAATGTGTTTTTTTCACTATAGATGCCCTTTAAAGGGCATCTATAATGAAAAGAAACAGGTTTTTTGTGTGTGTGTCCATGTGTCCTATAATTCTTCCCAACCCCTGAAGTACCTTTACTTTCATCTGTTTCCTCCTCTGACCCGAGTTATGTAAGTTCTAAAACTCTGCAATCACAAACTCTGTTCTTACTTGTCCTGTCAATCTTAGTAGATTCATTAGCATAACTGCGTTCCTCTCTGTGACCTCCGGCAAAATCTCCTTGTGAATAACAACAAGCATGCTTTGATCACATGAGAGTGAGCCGGAAGACCCTTGCAAGTGATTGATAAGAGTTCAATAAGTTGTGCTGCTGCTTTTGCTTCCTTTATTTTAACTGGCTGTACTAAAATGTGACTGATCTTACTTTTTGGAATAAAAACAAATTAATAATTTTATTATTGGGGAGCTATTTATAATAAATATATCATATCTTGGAAAGAGAGTTTATTGGGAATGGTGGCTTTGTATTGGGAATTGAGGCACAGGGGTTATGAATAGGAGGAAAAGTGATCATAACTGGAGGTACAGAGATGGCATGAAGGTGCACAAGGATGGGACAGGATGCACAGGTATAGGGCGAGGATGCAAAGGAATGGGGCAGGTGCCATGATGGTGCACATGAGGCTAGTAGGCACAAGGGTGCCAGGGTGTATATAGATATGCTCAGGAATAGGGCCAGTAGACACATGGATGGGGTCAGTGGCACAGAGATGGGACAGGATACCCATGGATGGGGCCAGAAGACATAGGGATGGGGCCAGTAGGCATGAGGGTGCATATGGATGGGAACATGAGGCACAGACATGGAGACAGGAGGCACAGGGTTGGCATGAGGTTGCACAGGAATAGGGCCAATAGATACATGGATTGGGTCAGGGGCACAGGGATGGGACAGAGTGCACAAAGATGGGGCCAGTAAGCACAAGTGTGCCATGAGGGTGCACATAGATGAGGCCAGGAGGCACAGGGCAGGGGTGGCATTTGAGTGCACAGGGATGGCAACAGTTAGGACAGGGATGGGGCAGGATGTACAGGGGTGCACATGGGTGGGCACATGATGCACAGGGATAAAGACAAGATGGGACCAGGAGACAGAGGGGGAGCATGAGGGATTGGTCAGTAGGCAAAGGGATGGCATGAGGGTGCACTGGGATGGAGACAGGAGCAATAGGAAAGACCATAAGAAAGCTCTATTAAGGAGAGAGGCACTTTGGATTGAGAAATTGCAAACCCTAACCCCGAAGGGTATGAATGAAGATGCAGGTCTAAGCAGCTTTTTCTAAGGGTACTCCCTATCTGTTGTTATTAGATAACTGGTTTTAGAAGTTTATTGTCATACCATATTGAAGCAATCAGCTATTATATTTGTTATACATATTTATGTAGTTAGGAGTTTTAAACTATATACGTTTATCTCTACACTCTATACTCAGGCTTGGTACGCCATCTACTGGATATGAAGAAAATACAATTGTAACTCTAAGAAGATGGACATGTTTTTATATTTTATTCCTTTGCAACATTGTCTCTATCCCTGTACATTTGACCCTTTGCAACATTTTAATCTATGCGAGTTAGCATATTGCACATGAAATGTAATCTTTTGACTTCACTTAGCATTAACACTTTATTGCATAGAGACTAGGAGCACTTTAGTATTATGCACTTTAACGTGAACCCTTTGAAAGTTTTATAATCTTAAATATGGATGTTTTTTATATATTGTGTTTTTAGTATATCCATGTGAATCATGCACTTTAATATTGAAGTATCTTGTACACTTTTATGAAGCACTTTTACACTGTTTGAATTTGATTGTGATATGTATAGCCTCACTGTGGAACCCTGGGCTGTCAATCAACTTGCCACATGGCATGGGGGTGGAGCCTAAGGGTATATATATGGGTGTAGCACTCACTGCCAGTTATACCTGAGGAAGGGGCCTAGAGTCCCGAAACGTTGTATGTTGTTTTTGCACCAATAAAGAAGCATTCACCATAGTAGTGTGCTCCTCTACTTTTTTCCTTGCTTGGATGGAGACAGGAGGCACAGGGATGGTTCAGGAGGACATTTGGGATAGTATGCATTGTTGTGTTCAACTTGGGAGAGAGAAAATGATGTGATTGTTCCTCCATTAATCAGTGAACTCAGTAGCTTGAAGTGGTGTGTGTGTGTGTAGAATAGACCAAACAGTCGGATTGTGCGATACATTTCCACCTTACACATATCTATCCTTACAACCCAGGTGACTTATCAGTGGAGATACCCTTTAATGATTTGGAAGTGGGTATTGTCAGCTAGGTTTCTGTGTTTGCTGACGACACAAAACTTTGTTGACCATTAAAAACTTCAGAGGATGTGCAAGATTTGTCAAATTGGCAGATGAGATTCAATGTTGATAAATGTAAGGTGATGCATTTTGGACTGAAAAATCCCAGTGTTAGGCAGCAACAGCTAGAGAGTCAGCATGGTATAGTCTTGTATAAAGAGAGGTATGGATTCAACTGAGGAAAATGTTATTCTCCCTCTTTACAGAGCATTGGTAAGGCCTCATTTGGAATATGCAGTGCAATTTGGAATCCTGTGTACAAAAATGACATCTTTGAAATGGAAAGGGTTTAGAGAAGGGCAACTCAGTTATTAGCACTGATGTCTTGCAGCGCTGAAGTCCTAAGTTCGATTCCACCCTTGGACACATCTGCAAGTTTGTATGTTCTCCCCGTGCTTGCATGGGTTTCCTCCAGGCACTCCGGTTTCCCCCACAATCATAAAGACATACCGATATTTTGTATGTGTCAAAATCCACAAAGAAGGGAACCCAGACAGACCCCTTTATCTCAGGTATTAGAACACTAACAGAAAACCTTCTCCGGCTGGATTGAGAGCATACTGAAACCCCTGGTACAAAATACATCCAGTTTTATTCAGGATACTACACACCTCCTAAATAAACTGGCGGCCATTGATCATATACCTGATGGAACCATTTTAGCCACATTGGATGTAGAGGCTCTCTATACCAACATTCCCCATGATGATGGTATTTCAGCTTGTCTGAGATATCTTCAAAAACTAGACATACCTGCACTACCAATTGCCAAATTAATGGAGTTTATACTCACCCACAATTACTTCTCCTTCAATCAGGATTTATACCTGCAACAGATGGGTGTGGCCATGGGAACACGATTTGCGCCACAATATGCAAATTTGTTTATGGCAAATTTAGAAGAAAAATTTCTTTCAACATGCCCCATCAGACCCATGGCCTACTTCTGCTATATAGATGACATTCTGATCATCTGGACTGCAAGCGAAGAAGACCTACTGCACTTCCACCCAAAATACAATGATTTCCACCCCACCATTAAACTCAAAATGAACCATTCACCTACCGAAATAAGATTTCTGGACACCATAATACAGATTAAAGGAAACAATACAAACATCCATCTATCGCAAACCTACAGACCGACCCACATACCTCAGTAATGACAGTTTTCACCCTAAACACATAAAGAACTCCATTATCTACAGCCAGGGTATAAGATATAACAGGATTTGCTCTGATTCTACAGACAGAAGTCTCTGCACCTGGAACAGCTCAAAAAAGATTTTACAAAACAGGGATACAGTCAGTCCATTACAGAAACACAGATCAAGAAAGCAACCAGCATTCCCAGAAACAACCTGCTACAATACAAACATATCTAAAAGGAGGACCGTATCCCACTGGTTGTTACATACCACCCCCAAATGGAAATACTACGAAAAATCGCCAAGAAACTCCAACCCATTTTACAAAAGGACGACAGACTACTAGAAATATTCCCAGACCCCCCTCTCTTAGATTACCGACAACCACCCAACTTAAAACAAATGCTTGTAAAAAGTTCCCTAACAGACCCCACACAAAATGGAACATCTCCCTGTTTGCAGAAAAGGTGTGAAACCTGCAAGTACATCCACACTGGAGACAGGATACCAATACCAGGAACCCAACATAGGTTTGAAATAAAGGGAACCTTCTCCTGCAAATCATCCAATGTGGTATACCTGATTTTATGATCTAGGTGCCCCTCGGGACTTTATGTGGGGGAGACTGGACAGACTCTGAGGCAAAGGATGAACTTTCATCAATTCACAATTAACAACAATAAACGAGATGTCCCTGTGGGTGCCCATTTCTGCAGCCAAGGACATAGCCAGAAAGACCTAAAGGTCACATTGCTCATGGGAAATTTCAGATCCCAAAAGGAGAGGTTAGAATGGGAATGTAAACTTATGCAAAAATTTGGGACTCTGGACTCCAAAGATCTAAACTTTATGTGTCACTATGTTTCTAATCTTAATGTCATGTAGAGTTAATCAAAATTCCTCTAAACCACCCAAACCCATAAATATCTCATTTATACCAGACCCTCCATGGACACCAGAGGTGAAGTGTATCTGATTGTTTATTTAACCCTTGCTAATTCTTTTATTACTGCCTGTGATCATTGAATGTGTATTTACTGTTTTATTTACGACAGCCATTGCCAATCAGGCATGGGGGCAAAAGATAACCCCTGTGTAATGTCAGAAAGTCTTTGTTCTAGTATGTATAAAATACAGTGCTTTACAAGATTCAGTATTGTATCATGGCTAAGGAAGAAGCCTCAGGCATAAAAGGTATTTTAGTTAGCCAATAAAAGGTATTACTTTATATCCAAGATGTCTTCACTTTCATCTATGGCTAACACGGTACAATTCTCTACTACTTTTGCTACAGTTTGAGTCTTTCTAAGAGCACAGAAAAAACGGACAGTCCAAAATTGAAAAATTTGCAAAAAGGTTTTATTTTCCCATTAAAATATAAACAAGAAAAGCAAATTTTCAGGGCTTTTTTTCCTCACAGTGGGAAAATATTTTTTTTGGCAAATTTGTCAATTTGAACAGTTCCTTTTCTTTTTGCTATGCTCCTATGGTAATACCAGCTCTCAACAGAACATTGTCATAGTCATTTTGGTAATTGTGGGCGATATTTGGGCCAATCAAACCAAAATTTCACTGGCCACTTTGTCAGGAAGAAATATCAACCCTGGTACATTACTTTAGTTTCAGTCATTCTGGTCTAAATGCCTAGTCCCAGGGCCAATTCTAGCCATTTTAGTGCCCTAGGCGCCCTCCCACCTACGTGCGCCCCAAACCCCCCATAAAAATTGGCCTGTCAAACTACAGCTGGGTTTCCTCCTTCTGCTTCTGACACTGTCTACTTCGACTGTTCTTTATAGTGGAACCGCTTTACTAGTTGGTAAGAGGCGCACACTGTACCAGGTGAGGCAGGCGTGTATACATATTTTTATATGAATGCAGCGACACTGGCCACCAATGAAATACTTATTGGAAGGATAGGATAAGTTTCAGTGGATGCGCGGTATGTGGCACCAGTGTTCTCGTCTTCTCCCCAGAAATTGTTTCCAGCAGGGAAGGACAGAACAGGGAAATTTGGTGAGAACTAAGATGTTTTACTCTTTCAGTACTTTTCCAAGAATATTGGCATTAATAATTTCAGTGCCAGCAGAACATTACCATTAAGCCTTTTAGTGCCAGCAGACTTTACTATTAATACTTTCAGTGCCAGCACCTTTTCAGAGAATTGCTATTAACCCTTCAGTGCCAGCAGACTTCCCTATAGTATTGCCGTTAACACTTTCAGTGCCAGAAGAGTATTACCATGAACCATTTAATGCCAACAGACTTTCCTATTAACACTTTCAGTGCCAGCAGAGTATTATCTTAAACCCTTCCAGCTGCCAGCATTGACATGATACAAAGTATGTACCTGCTTTCCATGTCTCCTCCACTGAATTGTTCACTCCTCACCTACTCTTAAGTTCTAATTGGAGAGTTGGATGGAAGGAAGAAAGAGGCAGGGATAGGGATCTCATGGCTGCTAGTCACAGGGGTCACTGTTATAAAGTCTGCAGCAGCTTTTACCTCCTGGCATTTTAGATCTGTTCTCCTCAGTACTATTAGCTGAGTTCATCCTCCCCCTCCTTCCTTTACATTCAGTTCATTTGCAAATTGCAACAGTTGTTGCTATGTAGAGTGTGTGGAGTTCAGGCTCTGTACTAGATACAATGTTGCAGGTTACAGCTGAATAAGGAGAGCAGTTCTAACACAGCAAGTAACAGCTGACAGGGAGATGCTAGGGAGAAGAACAGGCGCCCTGGATCAATGTAGGCGCCCTAGTTCTTTGCCTAGGTGGCCTATGCCTAAAAACGTCCCTGCCTAGTCCTACTTAAAACATAGAAGCAAAGTCCCAAATGCACTCACACCTGGTAGGGTGCAGACGCCTGAACCCCCCCCCCCAGGTGTATATAGGAATACAGTATACAAACTAGATGAGAGAGTATCACGCCAAAAGTACATGTGTTTAATGGTGAACCACAAACATCAAAAATCACGTTTCTGGGTGTTACACCTTTCATCGGGTGATGAAGGGGTAACACCCTCGAAACGTGATTTTTGATGTTTGTGGTTCACCATTAAACACATGTAGATTTAGAGTATGACTCATCTAGTTTGTATACCCTATTCCTACTTAAAACTTTTCACTCCTCCATACAATGTATGTATGTATATGTTTATTTATATAGAGCCACTTGGGGACGCAGCGCTGTACAGTATTAAAATACAATAGTCATACAAGGAGGATAAATACATAGATAGTTCAATAAATAAATATATAACTTAATTATACATAAATATAATAAATAGAAGTGCTAGGGCTTTGCCACAAGAGGTAATGAGGTCCCTGCCCCGTAGAGCTTACAATCTAGTTAGGTAGGTAACACACAGATACAATGGAATGGGAAGTGCTGGAGTGAGATGTGTGCAGTGCAAATAAAACAATCAAATACTGTGTTAGTTACCAGATAGATGTTAGGCTAGATTTAAACCTGCTAATTGATGTTTCTTGACATAGAGAGAGGGGAATAGAATTCCAGAGGATGGGAGCTACAAGAGAGAAAGGTTTAAGGCGAGAGGAAGCAGACCGAGTGAGGGGTCTGTACAGGAGCTGGTTCTGCGATGAGCGGAGGGTACAGCCAGGAACATATGGGGAGACTATAGAGGAAATATAAGGAGGAGCAGCAGAGCGAAGGGATTTTAATTTTAGGAGAAGGATTTTTTATGTAATGCGCTGTTTAACGGAGAGCCAGGTTGTTTTCCAGTACAGAGGAGATTTGGGATCCGGTTTATTAGAGAGCGAAACAATACATGTGGCAGAGTTAATTATAGACTGAAGGGGAGAGAGGTGGGAAGCAGGAAGACCAGAAAGTAGTAGGTTGCAATAGTCTAGGCGCGATACGATGAGAGCATGCATAAGCATAGCGGTGGTCGGGAGAGAAAGGAACCTGCGGATTTTGGCTATATTGCGAAGGAAGAAGCTGCAGGTTTTCGCAACATAGTTAATGTGGTTAGAAAAGGAGAGAGAGGAGTCAATAATTACCCCTAGGCAGCGTGCCGATTGGATAGGGGAAATGGGGGTATTCTTAACAGAGATCGAGAAAGATGGGACAGGACCAGGTTTAGGTGGAAAACGATCAGTTCAGTTTTAGAAAGATTTAATTTGAGGTAGCGTTGAGACATCCAGGAGGAGATGGCAAGGAAGCAGTTGGAGACACTTGATTGGATGTCAGGAGTTAGCGTAGGGGTGGACAAGTAGATTTGTGTAGCGTCTGCATATAAATTATATTTGAAGCCAAAAGAGGTAATAACATCTCCCAAGGAAATAATGTAGAGGGAGAACAATAAGGGTCCAAGAACAGACCCCTGCGGAACCCCCACACCAAGAGGAACCAGAGAAGAGGTATTGCTAGCACATGATACAGAGTAAGTTCTGTCAGAGAGAGAGGATAGAAACCAGGATGCCACCTTATTCCGAATGCCCAAAGAGTGAAGTATACACATAAGGAGGGAATGATAGACTGTGTCGAAAGCAGAGGAGAGGTCAAGGAGGATAAGAATAGAAAAGTGACCATTGGCATTTGCAACCTGCAGATCATTCACAACCTTACACAGGGCTGTCTCTATGTAATGCGCAGGATGGAATCCAGATAGCAAAGGATCCAATAGGTTAGTGAAGGTAGTTAGTGATACGGGAGAAGACTAATCGTTCTAGCAGTTTAGAGGCAAAGGCCCATGAACAAAGGTGTGAACGCTTTTGAGAAGGATTAGGGTGGGTACACATGGGCAGATTTTCGTCCCGATCAGCTATAGCGACCGTTCATCTAGGACGAATCACTGTTGGACGGACGGATGTCCATAAGAGACCGCACTATTAGCGGTGATTTTTGCCCTATCCAGCGAAAATCACATACAATTTTTTGGCCTGACCAAGAGATACACAAAAATATCTGTTGTTTGGCCTGAAAAATCTGCTCATGCCCAGACACTCACAGCACATGTACAACCGTGTGGCCGACGCATGAGTGTCAGAGTAACGGCTATTTTGACACAATTTCACTAGTTATATGGTTGCATGGTTGGGCTAAATGGACATTCGAACAAAAGTTGTTTATGATCAGACCCAGCAGGCCATTAAAAGCTACAGATGATGTGGAATTGTTGCAGGAAGATTTAGATCTATATAGATTGTCTATATATAAAGCTGTACAGATAAAGATGAACCTCCCGCACCACCATGTACTTTAAAGTATGCCTTGTGCTGGGTGCCACTACTAAGTCACAGCCAGTGACCAGTAAAGTGGCCAGAGTAAAACAGAAAAAGTAGCACACACCAGTCTTGAATAGTGAACAAACAAATAGTCACATGACACCTTTATCAGCCATCATAAAGTGCTAAGTGAGTAAAGTGCAATTTAAAGCCATCTAGTGGTAATAGTTTGTAACCACTCAACAACAATAATACCAATGTGACAATCTAACATAGATGGATAGTACAATTAAGAAAGTAGGATACTTTTATGGCTATACAGAGAATGTTTTCTCTGTATAGCATAAAAGTATCCTACTTTCTATAGATAAATATGTTCCTGCCTGAAATCCTGTACATTGGTATAGATTAGTTAATCAGTAAAATATGGTTTTTAATGTGTCGTTTTATTCCTCACTATTTTATGGTCACTTTATATAATTATATATGTGGTATTTTTAACATAGACACTTTTTTATTATCATTTACACTTTGAATGCACAGTATTTGAAGCTATAATATTTTTTATTGTACTATCCATGTATGTTATATTGTCACATTGTTATTATTGTTGTTGAGTGGTTACAAGCTATTACCACTAGATTGCTGTCTTGCTTAAGTACCTCACCTATAAATTGTACTTTACTGTACTCACCTATAAATTGTACTTATAAATATAAAGCTGGGTGCACATGTACACATGTGCCAATCCTTCCTCCTTACTGACCCGAAGAAAGTGCAAAAGCAGCTTCAGAGGACCAAATAATCGTCCGATCTTGTGTTCGTCTGGTGACGAAGTTGGTCACTTGCAGCCAAAAATCCATGCAATATTTTTTGCATGGATACACTGTGCTATTGGTGGATCAGAGCGAAAATGTGCATGGTGTATACCCAACTTATTAGACATGGTATAGCCAAGTAGCTATTAGCTGGTGTAAAACACTTACATGTGGGAGAGATTCACCCAGAGTCGCGCAGCCTCTGTTAAATCCAGTACGGGAGATTTGCCCAGAGAGCTTGCGCTCTTTGTGTACAATTACGCATAATTGTTAGGAAGATGCTGCAGATATACCATATAACACAATAAAAGGGTGAATAAAGGGTTCATTTAAAGGGTATGTCTACTTATTTTTAAAGGGCCATGTCAGAATGTTAAAATAAAGATTTATAGCGTTACTTACAGCCCCTCAATCTTCTGGCACACTGATCCCCTGAGAGGCAGCCAATCATTGACTGGCTGCCGTCAATGGAGAGCGCCGCAGGAACGAAGGGCTGTAAGTAGTGTTCTAAATCTTTTTTTAACAACTTTTAAGAAAAACTTTTTATAATAGGTGGATGGATGGATAGATATGGATGGATCCGGATGGTGGGAGGGAGGGGGGAAAGGGCTCCCCTGCGCTTGCCACTGTCCTCTCAGAGGACAAGGAGGAGGCAGAAATCTTTTAGACAGGAAAACCACTCTGACTATTCAGTTTCCTATTTTACTGACTATTTTCAGTTTCCTGGACTTTAGACAAGCACTGCAGAGAAACCAAAAGGAGCAGAGGTATACATTTTTTTTTTAAACTATACAGAGGGGACAGTAGTGGGTAAAAATTTTTAAAGTTTAGGGGGGTGGACATGCCCTTTAAACATTGGTTTGTTCAGTTTAACCGAAGAACTGGAGGTAAAGGAGTTATGTTTTACCTTCCGCTCTTTTGTAACACTTCAAGGAGAGAGGACAGAACTTACCGCGGATTGATCCAGCGCCAGTTCTCACTCACAGTCTCCGATGCATCCATGCATCCCTTGCACTGTGTGGGACTGGGGATGCGTCTTAGACTTTCGGTGAGAAGCCGGTGCTGGAGCTATCCACAGGGACCTCCATATAACAGCACAACGGTAGATACACACTGGGCCAAGTATTCCTTTACAGAGCCTTCCATCTGCTCCACACCCTGCAGTTCTACCAGAGTATGGTAAGTCCATTTACAAGCCAGAGAGAAAGGAATTACCATAGTCAGAAACATGTTCCAATAAAATAGCACTAGATTTGTATTTTCAGTGCTGCCTGGAGTCCCATACAACAGCAAGTGGTCAGAGACCTCTGTATAAAAGCAATAGGACAGGGGCCTTCATATAAACTGGCTAAGGCTAAGTGGCTGAACTAAGGATTGTAACTTCTATGCAAGAGCGTAACTAGAAATCAGTGGGCCCCCCAGCAAATTTTGGATGGGGCCCCCACGCCACCCAACCACAACTTCCTCCTCCCCCTGACACAACTACCTTGGCTATAATTGCCATAAAAATAACCATATACAGTTAACTCAACAGTGTAACATAGACAGAGATAGATAGAAAGATATAAGGAAGATAGACAGAGATAGAAAGATGAATAGATAGACAGACAGATGGATAGATAGAACGATAGAGAATGGATAGATTATCTATCTATCTATCCATTCTCTATCTATATATCTGCCTATCTATCCCTCTATCTGTCAGTTTATCTATCCATCTATCTCTATCTCTTTCTATTTATCCATCCATCCATCTATCTATCCATCAATCATCTGTCTGTTGTCTGTCTGTTGTCTGTCTGTCTGTCTATCGCTGTAAAACTTAAGTGTCATTTTCATTCATATTATTTTAGTAGTAGAGACTAGAGTCGACTTGCTGGAGTCTGGGCTGACTCTTGGATTGTGGTTTGTTGATTGATAGGCAGTGTGGAGGAGTGAGGACACAGTGGAGCGCGGACAGGAGCAGCAGTGCCAGATACACAACAACTCGTGGGCTGTTAGGCTCCTCTACTTTCACTTCCTCCCTCCGGTCCTCCCACTCCCAGAGAAGTTCACTCCAGGGTCACGCATGAGTTGGAAGCCAATTCCCGGTACATGAAATATGGTTCGTAATGGGCTTACACTGCAGCACAGACAAACCCCAGCGCAAGTTAAAAAAAAAAAAACGAAAGTTTAAACAGTAACAAAAAAAATCAAATGGGATAAAACTGCTGCTTAATAAGACCAGGCCCCCCTCATGCCCCCGGGCGCCACTGCTTATATGCATAATGATAGTATAAACCCAGTACATTATAATCCCTATTTCCATCCTAGTTTATAATAACAGCCTTTTTCCCCTCACCCCCAGTACAGTAAAACTCCCCTTCAACCCACTCAATAACTCCCCTTCAACCTGCGCAGAAAAACACCCATTCAACATCCCATGCTCAGTAAAACCCTCACACACAGAGTACAGCAAGAACTCTTTGCGGGTTTCTATTTGTCTATATCTGACATTCCTTACACTTTGCAATTACTACAAATTTGACAGTTACCTGCTGTTTAGTGCATAGGGAATGTCAGTCTATTGATGTATACTTTGCTTTCACAGAGCAGAAAGTTGAAAGAAGGAGTCTGCAGGGCGATCAGGTGACTCAGTACAGGACTTTCTTTCACACAGACCTGGTTTTATTATTATGTGGTCAAAGCCAGAACTACAATATTTAAAAAACAAATTTCCATGAATTTCAGAATTTTCTAGCTTTTCATGGCATGGATGGTGGGTTTAATCCTTAGCCATGGTGCGCCAGCCAGCTAATCTACCTTCACCCATCTGTATTCTTGTGAAGGTTCTCATTCATCCAGGTTGTGTTATATCTGTTGTATTCAGTTAGATCAACTGGACTTCTTAAAGAGTTCTTAAAGACGTTTTGCTAGTCATTCCGACTGACTTTCTCAATTCAGAATGACTTGTACAAGAATTTGTTGGCAATTAAGTACCTTGGAACTTCCCAATTAGCAAATGACAGCCAGGTGTTAAGGACTTTCTAAATGCACAGCGTGGGTGTATTGAGGCTAAGAGGTGTTATCGAAACTGCCCAGGGTAAGGTGTCAAAACAGCATTGTACATGGCAGACAGTTGGTGTTGAACCCCCCCACCAGAGAATGGTAAAATGGAAGTAGAGGTTTTCAGAAAACCAAACCATACAGACTAGTATTTGATATTTGACTCCCACCACCCTTGATCACCAGCTGGGTGTCATCAGAACCCTGCAACACAGAGCAGCAAACATTCCCACTAGCACAGAGGTGAAGGTTAAAGAAGTTAAACATCTCAGAGGAGCCCTTAAAAGGACATGTCCACCCCCAAAACTCAAATTTTATGTTATTGGCCACAATTCGGTCTTTAAAACAAACAATCTTAAAATCCTTTTTAGGGTGTGATAGAGGCCCCCTGCCCAGACCCAAACGTTATTTGTTATTTTTTTTAACAAAAGGTTTGTAGCCTTACTTTACTTAGTAAATTTTGCATTTGTAATTTTTTTTTAGAAAAGTGCACGAAGTTTACACACAAAAATCATACTGTATCTAAAATCTCAGATTTTAGTGCAACCATACCAGATATACATAGGTACCAATGTTACACCAAATTGAAACGTAAGCACCTATATGATAGATTTATGCCACCAAATAAAAAATATATTATGTAACCTTGCTTTAAATCTTGCCTCACAGAGCATATAGATATATATATATATATAAATATAATATATAGATATATATATATATATACTATATATATATATATATATTATAATATATATATATACTATATATATATTTTATTATATATATTATATATATATACATTCATGTGTGTATGAGGCATAAGAGTTTAGTCCAAACCACTCTCATTCTAGTCCCAGTCCCGGGCCCCCTGCAGTGTCTGTCCCCTTGTTGTTATGCCAAGCAAGGTATAGAATAGGAGGAGCACACTACTGTAGTGAGAATTTCTTTATTTTAGTGCAAAAACAGCATACAACGTTTCGGGACTCTAGGCCCCTTCCTCAGGTATACAGGTATAAATTGTTGTGAATTCACCTGATTAGTGTGCTCCACCATATCTTTCTTTTGCTAGAGAAAGTTCTATGAAGGCCTGCGCCCACACCATTTATGGTATGAATGAACAAACTATAGTGTTACGTAGCTTAAAGTGTGTAGATTACAGGAATATCTATTACATAGCAATATATGGGGGGTATTTCTGAGTTAGGGGGTGTTTTGTGGTAAAAACTGCAGACTGTTCGAATTTGGAGTTGGCTGAAAACTCGCTGTTTCTGGGCCATTGTGCAATGTCTCACTTAGTGGCTAGTCGCTTCCACATTTGGGAGAGTGCTATTTGGTAACTTTTTTTTACATTCCATGAGGTTTTGCTATGATTTCTACCTTTTAAATATTGTTTAATGTTAATTTTTTTTAGAAAATCTCAAAAAAAAAGGTAAAATTCTACAAAGAACTGCGCCCACACCATTGTTGGCATGAAGGAACGGACTACAGCGTTAAATAGCTGAACTTATGTAGATTCCAGGAATATATAGTTTGTGAAAAACTGCAGACTGTTCAAATTCCTAAAAATCTCACTTATGAGGATATTTTAGTTTATTTGGTAGATATTCCATGTTAATCTTCAGAAGTGGTTATAAATTTCAATTTGGTGTAGTATTCTTGAAGTTGCAGTTTTAGTTTGGGGGGGTCTCCTGTACAGGAAAAGTGGGGTACCTACATATATCTGGTATCGTTGTATCCGGGAGTATCAGAGCTTTTAGAAACAGTAGGATTTTTGTGTGTAACAATATAACTAAGTAAAAATGGGAAAAATCTTTTTTACAGGATTTTACCCATAATTCCAGTAATAACTCAAGAAAAGTTACAAAGTTCTTTTACCATGTTAAAGTACACTTTGTGCCAAAAAAAACATCTATAATATTCCCTATTTACTACAAGGTTTACTACTGAACCAAATATTTTTAAAATCCTGAAAATTCTTTGGGCATTTAACACACGCAAAGTGAGGAATTCAGCTGGCAGTGAAAGGGTTAAATATGTGCTGTGAACATAACTATGCCTCCTCCAACTCTAAGAAGAAAGGAGTTGCAATTCTTCTCTCAAAAAATATCCCATTTGCTGAGGAATCGATATATCGAGACCCACAAGGGAGATTTCTAATATTAAATGGAATTATATAATCAACTAAACTAACATTAATTAATGTCTATGCCCCTAATAAGGATCAAAAACAATTCTACCAAACCTTAAGAAACAAAATACTATTACATGCCACAGCCCCTTTGAAAGTGACTGGAGATTTCAATATAAGTCTACAACCCAATATAGATAAATCCAAAACTGACTCACAAACATCATCACCAATCTCGTCTAATCCATTAAAATCTCTTCTAAGAGAATGTAATCTTTCTGATAGCTGGAGAATACTCTAACCCACGAAGAGAGAATATACATTTTATTCCGCAGTTCACAAAACGTTTACCAGGATCGATTAGGCCTTCCTCTCCCTCAATTGCTATCCCATATTAAAAACATACACATTTCCGAGATCACCAGGTCTGATCATGCATATATTAAACTTCAATTAACAGACATAGTTCTTTCTAGACCATCGCCACAGTGGAAATTAAATGAATCCATCTTAACCTCAGAGGAAAATAAAAATAAGATCCTTAACTCTATAAAAGAATATTTTGAGTTAAATAACACCACAGACATCTCCAAAGCGACATTATGGGCAGCACATAAACCAGTTATAAGAGGCAAAATAATTCAGATAACATCTAGGAATAAAAAAAACAGAACAAATCGCATAATGGACCTCACCGCTCAAATTAAGAAGTTAGAAACACAATTAAGTATAAAATGGGGTACCCAAATAGAAGAAGAATTGAATATGAGGAACTACTGTCGGACAAAGCAGAAAAATCCCTTAGATTACTAGGTCAATATTTCTATTGTAAAAAGAACAAGATAGATACTATGTTAGCAAAAAAATTAAACAAAAGATTGACGCAAAACAAATTTCTCCCCTAAGAGCTGCATACGGGAAACTAATCTATGACCCCCGCTCCATATCTTTGCAGCATTCTACCAAAACCTCTACAATGGCCACACCGTAGACACAACAAAAATTGGAAACCAGCAAGTAGAAAACTTTCTCCAACAGATTAAGCTCCCACAAATAGCCCCTGAGCACCTGGATAAACTATGTGCACCAACATCAATTGAAGAACTTCAAACATTCTTTGAATCTCTAGCTCCACAATTAATTCAACTAATAAATGGACTAATGGAAGACAAGGAAAGTCTAAAGGCTGATTTACTGGAAGCTAACATAGTTGTGATCCCAAAAACAGAAAAAGACACAACCCAATCGACCAATTACAGACCCATATCTCTCATGAATTGCGACATAAAAATCTACTCTAAACTATTAGCATCAAGAATACAAAATATAATCCCAGACCTGATACACTGGGACTAGACAGGTTTTGTTGCCGGAAGGCAAACAACCGACAATATCAGAAAAACCTACTAATGCATGTCACCCGACAAACATATTTCAACAATGTTTCTATCTCTAGATATTGAAAAAGCTTTCAATAGGGTAGACTGACGATACTTACTTAAGATACTGGAGAAATTTGGATTTCCTACCTCATTTATATCAGCTATTATGAAACTATAGTCGGAACCAGTGGCTCAAGTCTGTAACATGGGCTTCCTATCAGAACGAATCAATATCAAGAATGGCACACGGCAGGGATGCCCATTGTCACCACTGCTTTTCACATTGTGCATCGAACCACTGGCAGAAATGATTAGATCTTCCCCCAGCATTACAGGTATATCTATACAAAATGTAGAATACAAAATCTCCTTATTCACCGATCATACCCTTCTGTCCATTACACAACCACTGATATCATTGCCCTCATTATTTAAGATACTAAGAATGTATGGAGAGGTTTCTGGATTCAGGGTAAACCACACCAAATCAATATCCTATTTGATGAATATCTCGCACCATTGTCCTTTAAATATTTGGGAGTGAACCTAAGCGCAAATACAGAAATCCTATTTAAACACAACTATAGATATATGTTCACTGACCTTTTTAAACTCCTACAAGAATGGACAACATATGATCTCTCCCTCATAGGGAGAATAAACGCAGTAAAAATGACCCTACTCCCAAAGCTGTTATACTTGTCTAGAGCCCTCCCTATAAGCTTAAGCAAAAAAGACCTAGACCCCATGCAGAAGGCAATAACAAACTTTATATGGAATAACAAAAGACACAGAATTCAATACAACTACCAAGCAAGATCCAAAGAGCTGGGAGGTCTGTCAGCACCAAAACTATTCAAAAGAGAGGTTGTGATGCACAGACCTAAATCTGAATGCTGATAGGAGAGGGTAATTGGGGATAAATATAATGACACCAAGAAAAATAAAGAAAAAAGTATCCCCCTAATAATTGCCCGTCAGTAACATCAGCAATGTGAAATTAAAATATAAATAATTTTATTCGGTATGCATTAAAATGTACAAAAAACAAAGTGCACATTAAAAACTACAAAAGAATGGGGATCATCCTAGTATATCAACAGTAGAAACACTCAATAGGGGTAGAGGTAGTTAAGTTTTAATGGATCTCCCCCCTAGTGCAAATTAAAGTAGTGAGGTAGGTATGTGTGGTGGGTAGTTTATAACATTCCCCTCACAAACATTCTCAGGATATACAGAAGGGACATTCCTAAGGTGAATCCCAATTCGGATGTATAAATTCCCCAAGAAAAGTAAGAGATAAGTGACTAGATCCACATCTTGGCTGTTAATGCCAATAATGCAACACTGCAGGACAAAAGTAAAAGGCTTATTGTATAATAATGTAATACTGTAAACCAATGTTTTTCTTTTCCTAATCTCTTTCTGTTATTTTGTTATTATGTTGAAAGTATTTATGCTTACTAAAAAAATCAATAAAAATTTATTGGAAAAAAAAAAAGGTGTTGTGAAGCACAAATATATGTTTAGTTACACTAAAATAGGTTTCTTAAATTATTAAGAAATATAGTTTTGCATTCAAAATTTAATAGAAGAAATAATGCCTGGAGAAATATTAGTTTGTGATAAGGTGGCCAGCCGACATTATATGGAACATGTGTCCAATGTTTGGCAATTAAAGTATATATGGAATATTGTTCCTGTGTATGCGCGCATCAGGAAACCCACAATCCAATTCCATGTGTATGGACACCTTTACCATTTGTAAAGAAAAAATTGCTTTGTCCACAAAATGTACAGGGTTTCAGTTACCACAGTATTTATTTTGGTCGACAAAATGTATTTTTTGTCACCAATTGCAATCTTTGGCACCCCATACTTTTGGAGTTAGTATACCATATGCATGAGTGGTCACAGAGACATGGCCACAAACTGTTATTTTCAGTAGAGGTCTGGCTTTCATATTTATGTTAGTTTTAAACTTTCTGCTGCAATATTTTTGTAAAATTCAAAAAACTTGCTTTTGTCTCTGATTTATTATAGAGATAAAAGGAAAAACTTTCAATTTGATTAACATCTGTGTCCGGGTATTTGCGTTTGGATGAAAACTCACCCAACTAATAATGTGGGTGTAAGTAGAAGTGCTAATAAAACTCAATTTGATGTAAATATCTAGAAAATACTGTGTAGGTATTAGTGGTGGTGGTCTCCTGGACAGGAAAAGTAAAAAGTCTGGTTTTGTTTTACTTGTGAGGATATGAGATTTTAGAAATGGTAAGATTTATCTGCATCAACTTAAAAGAGAACTAAACTTAATTTTTTTAAATCCTAATGTGGAAGCCTTTCTCCCCAAAACACCTATATAATTATTCTCTAGTAAGTTGCATTTAAAGGGGAACTAAAGTCTCCAGACAACATTGTCCCAATAGACAGAGCACATTCACAAACATACAACAAGCTGTGTCCCACCTCTCCCTTTGCTGTGGCCATTGGGTGATTTATAAAAACAACCTGTGAGTACTAGTGGTCAGCTCCCACAATCCACCTAAGCTGGGTAAATCCCCAGCTAAGTATCTGCGTACAGCTACATGCTCTGTAGTGCTCAAAAGATTAAAACAAGGAAGTTGAAGCCTTGCTTCCTAGAAGCTGTCAGCCAATCACATTACAGCACAGACATCCTCCCTCTCCCTGACAAAGAATAGGGATTTCAGTTTTTTTCCCCAAAAACATTCAATGCTCCTGTCCTAACAATGATATAATCTTTTACATTTCATACAAAAGGAAAAGTAATCTTTGCAGTGTATTTCATAGATAGCATGGATATAAGAAACGGAATACTTACATTTCAGCAAAAATAAAAGAAAAAAAATGAGTCTGGGGAATAGAACCTGTGACTTGTACATTTACTCTGCCTTACTAAAAGCAGAGTTCTTACCTTACAGATACTCTATAGATCACTGGTACATGTAGAATCTTTTACTACATAATGGAAACAAAATACAAAAGTTAGCATGGGGAATTGAACTTGTGACCTTCTGAACTGTATGTCTTACCTGGTGTATCTTTATCTTTTGGTAGGAAAAAAAAATAATAATAAAAAAAATGGAATATGGAAGTTCCTGATAAGATTTTTTAAGCTGTTTGTTACCCTGCTGTTTATTTTCCAGCAACTTACACTGACTGCTAAATAAATTGCACAAGCAGCAATTTAGAAGTTTTTTTTGGTAACAAGCAGCTTTCAAAGACTTTTGTATAGAAACACACACTGTACATAGAGACAGTGAATACCGGGGTCAGGGGGTGTGGTTCTTTGATGACTTCATGGGCTGTGGGTTGTACTGGCAACAACATGGAAACCTTATTTACAGAATCTATTTCTCACATGTACTAAATGCAACTTACTAGAGAATAATCTTACAATGTGTAGGTGTTCTGGGGAGAAAAAGTTTTACATTAGGTTTTAAAAAATGTAAGTTTAGTTCTCCTTTAAAACATGTAAGAAGCATGGAGAGGGAGGAAACTTCAGAAGAAAAGGTAGACCAACTAAAATAAACCCACAGGGGGTCGCTCGCGAGCAGCTTTGAAGACGGACATGTTCTGAAGGAGCTCCTCTACCCACGCCCGAACAATCTAAGCTAACAGCAGCAAAAACCTACGGATATCCCCAAAAAACAGACTAACAACCATAGGAGATGCCCCCAATGCCAGCCAGAGCAAAATCAACAACGGCGGTAAAGTCCCTCCAAGCATTCCGCCATAGAACACAACAACCTCTAGGCCCAATGGAGGGGGAGGAGCTAGAATCGCACAGAAAAAGCCCGCGAAGGGAACACTCCTCCTCGCCGGAACCCACTCAAAGCCTCCTAACACAGATGCGCTCTATGCTAAAAGAGGAGCTACAGGCAGCAATAACCCCACTACGAATTGAAATAGGGGAACTTGGCCAAAGAATCGGCGATACAGAAAATCGCCAAGATGACATGGGTTGAAGCAATTCTCCAAAACCCAAGCGAAAAAATGGAGGACCTAAGAGCAGCCAATCATAGGTTGGCACTACAAATAGAGGACCTGGAAAATCGATCCCGACGCAGCAATCTCAGGATAAGAGGGATCCCAGAGACCTACACTAACACCCAAGAAACAATTCTGGAGATCTTCCACACTATACTCCCTGACGAGGCCCAGGTAAGACTGGAATGCGATAGGGCCCATAGAGCTCTCACAAAACCTCCGAGGGAGAACATGGCGAGAGACATAATAGTGAAGTTGCACTATCACGACACAAAGGAGAAACTCCTTCAGGTAGCACGGAAGGCGACCAACACGCTGGAGTACAAGGGACACCGCTTCCAACTGTACACAGACCTGGCACCCCAAACGCTACAGAAAAGAAGGGCTCTTCGACAAATAACCACAACATTGATGGAAAAACGAATCCGTTACAGATGGGGCTACCCGTTCAAATTACTATTTACATGGAAGGCACCAACCACACCGTCGAATCGACAGATCAGGGAAACCAACTACTGCAGAGCCTAGGACTGTGGGAACCCGAGGACAACCATCCCAACAAAGCCTCCCCTCAAAAGGCCATACAACCCATACAACGCATATGGCAACAAGCAGCTCACAGCTCACCAGCAAAGATGAGAAACTGGGGACCGGGCTCGCCCGTAAACATCCACACCGATTAAAGGACCAAAGGAGGACCAGATGACACCCGCACTGCAGGAAAAACGATAAGTACTGTTACCCCCCCACAACCAGGGCAACACCATATACCCCAAATCCACCCAAAATTGTCATAAATCATTTAGGACCCCAGAACCCATGATAACAACCCAAGACACTTATGTTTGGAGGGGAGAGGGAGGGGAAGGGGAGAAGGGGAAAGGAAAAAGGAAAAAAAAGGGGAAATACCATAGGGGAGGGGGGGGGGGAGGAAGAGAAAAGGGAAGGAAAACAATACCCAAAAAAGCCTGAAAAGGGGAAACGGCCCTGCAAAGACCCATACAATGGAACTATCCCCATCAGCCCAATCGATATAGACCAAAATTCAACCCCCACCCTACAGCAGTAGATAAAAATCCAATGGAATATTACGTCAAACCAGGACCCCCCCAACCCACGCAGCCCCCACACTAACCATTAGAGACCGATAAGAGATAATTGGGGGGGTCCACAAGAAGGACAATACAAACCAACTAAGCCACAGAGAGGAAAGGCATGGGACAATTGCAGGGGAGAGGATTGACCAATTCCGGGAGGGAGCAGTTGCGGGAGGCAAGACGGGAAACGCGGAGGGAAAAGACAAAAGCATAACTATAAAAGGGAAAACAATGTGAACAATGCTGAAATATATGTATAAAGTAGTGTGCATGGACTCTCGCCACCCCAACCGGCTATGGATATAATTAGATAAATCCCAGGGACCCTACCCTAAACCCAAGCTAACAGTATCCAAATCTATAACATATAAGTGGATTAAGCAAAGGAAAAGAAGGACAGATATCTTCGGGGGAGGAGGGGGGGAGAGAAAAGGGAAAGTGACCCCAACCAAAACATACTGAGTGGGACGAGAGGAAATGCACACTTTGGGTAAGAAACCTATACAGGATACAGGAGAAGGAGTAAAGAAGGGGATGTACAAAATCTGCATATATATACATATATATATTATGACAGGTGGAATTTTTTTTCTTTTTCCCTCCCTCTTTCCCTAACTTGTTGTTGTTGTCTTAACCCATATAAAAATGTAACTACTGAGGAAAATTAAGGCTGATAACATTGCAATTTGTGCTTGAGCAGCGTGCGTGGACTCTAACCGCACCGACTGGCCTCAGATATAGGTAAACAAACCCCAGGGACCCTACCCCAACTCTGGGACCAACCATACACCCACAGCAACTACGGAAACCCAATGGGGGAGGCAGAACGGGCTATCACCTATAATAAACCTTAACCTGCAACACTGGGACTGAGTCGGGGGGGGGGGCGAGAAAGTGCACGCTCTCAGCAGAAAACCTATATACGCACCAAAAGAACAACTATTATGAAAATGTGAACAACCATAACCCAAAGGGTTTTTTTTTTTTTTTATTGTTACAAAAAGGTGACCATGGAGGGAAAATTAATGCTGATAACACCGAACTATATGCTTAAGCAGTGTGCACGGACTCTAACCACACCGGCCAGCCTTGGATACAGATAGACGAACCCAAGGGACCCTGCCCCAACCCCAGGAACAACCCCAGACACACATCAACAACCACAATGCGAATCTAATGGGGGAGGCAGAGATGGGAAATCATTTACAATAAACCCCAAACTGTGATACCGAGGCTGAGCCGGGGGGGGGGGGGAACTGCACACTCTTAATAGGAACTCTATATATGTTGCAAAAGAACAACTGTGAAAAAATGTGAACAATACACAAATCCCCACAACCCAAGGGTTTTTTTTTTTTTTCCCCTCTTCCCCCCGCAGCCTGCACCATTAACATGGTTAATGAAAGAATTTTAAACCAAGGGGACCCTCCGAGGTAGACTTATGAACCATAAATAAGTTCGGGTGAGGGGACACCGAGAAACCCCCACTTAAGAGTCTCCCCGATCCTCCAATAAAGGAGGAAGGCGACGCTCTGAAACGAGTAACTGTTTTAAATCCATAAGATCAAGGTACAAAACCTAAAGTTTTAAGTTAAGAGTTGATTAGGAATATAAGTTTTATTTAAACCCCCCAACCCTGTTTGTTATCCCTGCCCCCGCTCTACGTCTCAATACAACTCTAGACCACGACCAAGACAGTCACGACGAAAACAACCCAACTAAAAACAAGATATCGCGATTCTAACTCCACTAACAACCACAGCCAGACATCTGACGAACCTACAACATGACCACAACCCAAAAACAACAAAACAAAACACACCCAGACCCTAAGAACACAACAACATAAACAAACAGAATACAACAAACTAATATGCATAACACATAATGTAAGAGGACTAAACTCCCCAGCGAAGAGATCCATAGCGTTCAAAAACTACCAAATACACAAAGCACATATCATTTTTTGGCAAGAAACACACTTTACAAACAAATCAGCCCCAAAATATTTAAACAAACACTACTCCCACTTCATCTCAGCAATGGGACCCTCAAAAAATAATGGGGTAACCATTCTTTTCCATAACTCATTAAACATTACAATACAAAACACAATAGCAGATCCCGAGGGTAGATACCTCTTGGTCAAATGTCTTATCGACACCGTAGAGTATGTGTTACTAAATATATACGCCCCAAACACACAACAACACAAATTCATAATTGAAACTATCGCTAATTTCCCAGAACTCACCACTCCAAACACTCTCATAGCAGGAGACTTCAACATACCCCTAGACCCTAACTGGGATAGATCAAACACATCAAAACTGAAATTCAACAAGAAAAACACAAAAAAATTATCAAACTTAATACAACAGATGCAACTGAAAGACCTCTGGAGAGAGAAAAACCTGAACTCTAAGGAATACACATACTTCTCACCCCCGCATAAATGCTATGTCAGACTCGACTACTTCATGGGCTCACCTACAATACTTAGAAACACAGAAACAGCTTCCATAGAACAATGTGTCTGGTCAGACCACAACGTTGTCAAAATCACGCTAAACACTAACAAACCAAACACATACACATACAGGTGGAGACTCAACGAGTCACTATTAGCAGACAAAGGATTAGTCGAACACTTATCAAAGAATATTACTGAATATTTCAACATAAACGACACAGACCAAATAAGCTTTCCCTGGGTGTGGGCAGCACACAAGGCCTACATACGGGGCATACTTATACAAAAGGCATCACAACACAAGAACATAAGACTACAAAAAATCAGAGACACCGAACATCAAATACATCTACTAAAAACAGAACACATAAAAACAAAGAACAAAGATATTTTAGACAGTATCAGACATAAAAAACAAGAACTACACGCATTATTCTCCACAGAAGTGGAAAAAAAACTGAGATGGAGAAAACAATATTACTACCACAAAAGCAATAAGGCAGACAGACCGCTGGCGAATCTGCTGAACGCCAGAAAAAAAACCACATCAATAACCAAAATACACACACAAACCGGAACCCTAACCTCAAACCCAGATTTGATCTATAAAACATTCCACTCATTCTACTCCAAGTTATACGAACAAAAGCAACAAACAAACCAACAAAGAATCACAACCTTCCTACAAAAACATATGCCAACCAACAAACTCACCCTAGAAATGCAAACAAAAATGGCTAACCCAATCACACCTGAAGAAGTTACCCAATCTATCAAACAAATAAAACCACATAAATCACCGGGACCCGACGGGTTCTCAGGAATATATTACAAAAAACTTCTCACACAACTAACCCCACACCTAACAAAGCTGTATAACTGTTTTATGAAGGGAGACAAAATGCCCACCGATATGAACACAGCAAGTATATCCCTAATCCCGAAGCCAGGTAAATCACCATTAGAACCTAAAAACTACAGACCTATCTCTTTGATAAACCAGGACCTGAAAATACTCACTAAAATTTTAACAAACAGAATCAACTCATTTCTACCCTCCATAATACACCAAGACCAGGTAGGCTTCACCCCAGGTAGACAAGCAGGAGATAACATAAGGCGAATATGTAACATAATATCTTATATGAACACAAATAAAACAGCAGGATGTATTGCATCCCTTGATATGGAAAAGGCTTTTGATAGCCTCAGCTGGCAATACCTAATAACCACTTTAAAACAATACAACTTTCCCATCCCCTTCTTAAATATCCTCAAGGTCTACTACTCCAACCCCACAGCAACATTACGCATACCAACACAACACACAGAACCCATTACAATCCGAAGAGGCACAAGACAGGGATGCCCCCTCTCACCCATACTATTTATATTAGCAATGGAACCCATAGCCAATGCCATTAGAAACAACACTTCCATACAAGGAGTAACTATAAAAGAAAAACAATATACAATAAGTATGTTCGCAGATGATATAGCCCTCACACTAACATCACCCCTAAAGTCCCTCCCAAACTTATATTCCAGCTTACAAGAAATCGCTACGATCTCGGGTCTAACAATAAACCAAGACAAAACAGAACTTCTCCCTATCAACCTCACGACACACCAAAAAAAACTGATCACACTGAACTTCCAAACAAGTTGGAAGGAAACAGGCCTGCAATACCTGGGAATATGGCTGACAGCCAATATGGATGATATTTACCAAGCAAATTTCCCAAAAATATACAAAACAATACAAACAGATCTAGGCAAATGGGAGAAACTGAATATTTCATGGCTAGGGAGAATACACACATACAAAATGAATATCCTACCACGATTACTATATTTGCTCAGAACTCTAACAATCTGGATCCCCCCAAAAAAAACTGAAACCACTTCAAACACAGATATTTAAGTTCATATGGTCACAAAAACCCCCGAGAATCGCCAAAAAAACTCTAATCAGACCAATAGACCAAGGAGGACTTAGAGTCCCATCGATATACAAATACTACCTAGCAGCGCAATTGGCCCAAATAACATCCTGGCATACCAGGTCTCCACACGCACAGTGGACAATAATAGAGACAGATTTAATAACCCCAACGCATATCGACACAATACTATGGGTCCCCAGCAACAAAAGAAAATTACCACCGGAAACCAGTAAATTAACAATCACATCACTAAAAATATGGGACAGAATCAAAACACAATACAAACTTATAAACAATCCATCAATGATGGATACAATAACACACTCACCCATGTTTTTACCTGGATACAATAATATAGGCTACAGGTGGTGGAAAGAAATAGGAACGCATCGAATAACCCAATTCTACAACTCAGGAACTCCACTAACAATAGAACACATTAGAACAAAACAAAAAACACCCCCTAGGGGCAACTTCCAACTAACCCAAATTAACCATTACATCTCAAAGATATACCGAAAACCAGACCATATAAACAGCCTGACCGATTTCGAGAGACTATGTTACAAAAACCCTTTAAGTAAAGGCAATCTGTCCAAAATATACAAAGGACTATTCACGCCCCCCCCGACCGAGAAACTCAACTGTGTACAGAAATGGGAACACGATATCCAAAAAGCCCGAGAGGAATCCCAATGGACAGACACGTTCGCAACAATAAACAAAGGCAGTTTAAATATCGCCCTGAGAGAAACCTCACTTAAGGTACTATACCGCACGTATAGGGTACCAACATTCCTAAACAAAATATACCCAACAATAAGCCTGCAATGTTTTAGAGGATGCAACCAGCTAGGTGATATGTACCATATTTGGTGGTTGTGCCCCAAAGCCACAAACTACTGGGAAAAGATATTTAAAATTTTAACGGAGGTCTTAATGACTGATATACAGATGGACCCAGAAATAGCCCTACTAGGCAAACCTGTTGACACCCTCAACAAAAACGGTAATAAATTCGTACAATACGCAATGTTAGCCGCAAAAATCCTTATTGGGGCACAATGGAGGACAACAGACATCTCAACCAACAGATTCATAGAAAGGTTAAACGATATATGCATTAACGAGAGACTATTTCATGTGCTAAAAGATTCAATACCAACCTTCAACAAATGCTGGTCCGCTTGGCTCTATAGCAATTACGCCTCCCACCTACCAGACTGGATGAGGGAATAGCCAAGAATATAGTAAGGGGGCAGACGGTCAAAGTAATTAACTCACTCAAAAACACAAATAAGAGTGTATATGATAACGACTGTAGGATGTAAATCAATCAAACTATATAAATCAACACCTGATGGAAACATCTCAGTTGAATCAACAGGAATACCAGAGAAAACCTAATAGAGAAAATCTAGGTAAATACAAATCGGAAAACCAATATGGAAATGATAAGGACAGTCAGCAGTAACCCAACTAGACAGTACATGTATAAGCCTGATAGACACACTCCTGTTAAAACGGCGGGTAAATATAGGAAAATCTAGGGGAGGAAAAACCAGACAAAATAAACGTGTGAACTGGGAGAAATGTGAACTGTGGAAAAGAAACCTAATATATGATATCACAATACTCATGACTGTACCCTATTCCTGCATACCCTTATGTTTTTGTTTTTTTTTTTTTTTTCTTATACACCATGTATAATTACTGTATCATTTCCCCGTTATATTATTATTGTTTACTGTTATGATTCAACAATGTTAAAAGAAAAAACCGAAAACTCAATAAAAATTTATTGATCACTAAAACATGTAAGAAATAGATTCTGTAACTAACTTCGGTAAAACTTACATCCTAAGTTGCCTTTTAAGAGCCATGCCCCCTGGCCTTCACTGTCTCTATGCACAGAGTTTCTTGCACGTTTTTTTGTACTCGTTGAGTTGCTGGTGGCGCATCATGTAAATGCCCTGTTTTTACGAACTGGAAGTAAAAAGTTCAAATACCCTACTTTACTTATGAAACAATACAACATAGTCTTCTACCCAAGTCTATTGTTTGTTTGCTTCCATCATGTTTCTAAAAAAAGTTTCTACACATGTACAAAATGTATATATAGCTGCTATTTACCAACCAGCATGAATTGCTGACAGCCATCCCGGAAAAATACAAAACAGATTTACGAAAATCTACTGAAATGTACTGGTTTTGGAAACAGACAATTGGGGCACAGGTTCATTCCCCCAGGCTAACTTTTTTTTGGTTGTTTGTTTCCATTATGTTTGTACAAAAGATAAAGATTCTACACATACCAATATACCACTTAGTAGCCCTTGTGGGAAAGAGGTAGAAAGCTTTTTTTTTTTATAGCGAGACACAGTAGGAGGAGGCAGGTTCGATTCCCCATAATTACTCATTTTTTACTGAAATGTTAATATTCTGTTTCTTACATCCATGCTAGCAAAGAAATAAACTGCAAAGATTACCTTTCTTTTTTGTGTAAAAAGCAAATACATTTATCATTGTTAGGTACAGGAGCATTTGTAATGTGTTTTTGGTATATTTCAAGCCAAAATACTATAAAATCTGGAAAAAGTTAAAAATTCTGTTGTAGGATATATAACGTTCCCTATTTCTTGTGCGTTTTCCTACCTCAACGCTTCACTAAACCAAATGAGTGTAAAATCCTGAAAATTCTTCAGCTACCAAAGCTGCCTGAAAGGGTTAAACCCTTGCTCCCATTTAAAATGACTTCAGGATCACACTTCCAGTTTTATTCAATCCAAAAGTTACAGCAGTAAAAATGGTGTTTTTTCCTGCTAGCACTTTGAGCTGTGTCATCACCAGCACCATTGCTCTGCCCCCCAAGTTTCAGGTTTGAGCATGCCCACTTGTAACATCATCTGCATAAGCCCTGCCCCCAAAATTGCTTAAATCAACAACTATACATAATGTTGCCCTTTCTTTTTCTACGTTTTTTTCTGGCACACAATGCATATAAAAAAAAAATATTCCCGACATATCAAGATGAGGGTTTTGTGAGCGTTACCTTCTACTGGAGAAGTCTTAAGCCTGCGACAGATGATGGGGACCTCTCCATATGTCTCCCTAATCCGGTTAACTGCCTCTCCACTTCGTAGTTCCATAAGCTCCCGTAACTCCATTATGCTACAGCTGAATTCCCCTTCATAGCTGGCTTCAATTACAGAGTTAGCAGGGTGGTGATCCCCAGTGTTACTAGCCATTTTTGGATCTGTCGTTTAACACAAGATTGTTGTTGTGTGTCAAGTTATTTTGACTTTGAATGCTTTCTTTCTTTCAATTTCTTCTCTGCTTTGTGCTTTCCCCTTTTATGGACACTCAAGTGTACCCACTTTTTAAAAAATGTGCCCCTTTTAAGTATCTTTTGCCAGAGTGCACGGGCTAAAACAGTAAAAAGAAGAACATGTTACATGTTGCCAGCCCATGGTTTTTCCAAAAACTCTTAATGCAGTATCTGAAAGACAAAAAATTAAGAGAAAAATGTAATTGAGTTAGTAATCTGTGTATGGATATACACAATTATATGTGTATCAGCACACTTAACAGACTTTTAAAAGGTAATATTTTATTTGGTTAAAACATTGGGTAATAGTACAGCCGTCCTCAGGATGTGATGTCCGCAGTCACCTCCCTATAACAGTTAGGCTGTGTGTGTACTACGAGCGAGCTCTCGGCCAGGACAAATGTCCGTCTGTCGCGGCAAATTTGTCCCATAGGGAACCGCACGATTGATCTGAATTTTCCGACATGCCCACCCCACACCAGCAGATATTTTCGGCCGATCGACCGAAAGTGCTGTTGAATCGGTCGGTTGGCCAAAAATATTGGCTGGTGTGTACCCAGCCTTAGATGAACAAAGTCCTCCAAATCTCTCCTCCATTCCTCTAACTTAACCCATGTAGCCACTACCCAATCACATATAGCAAAGTGTTAATATAAATAATTATATATTTTTTAAAACCAATAGATAAATCAAACAATACGAATATATCAAAAGGTATTAGTTTATACAACATTGTTTTGCTAGTTCGACCCTCACCTAATACTATTATTATAATAATATTAAATAGAAACATATTAACCAATGTCAGCAGGGCTGCCTGTCCCATGAAGGAGAGTAAGCCTTTTGGCTCAGGCAGTGGTCCTGCCTTTCAGAAGAGAGGCGTCGGAGGGGCGACTGCAAGAACAGAGAGTGCCAAAAAATCTGCAGTGCGTGCATCTCTTTCCTGTGTCCTGATCCTGTCTCTGCCTGCCATCGCCTTAAATAGCAAGATCAAACTTTTATATGTGCCAATCACTGTGAGCAAACTTGTATGTTCCAGTCACACTCACTGAGGGCAAACTTGTATGTGCCAGCCACATTCACTGGGAGCAAACTTGTATGTGCCAGCACTTCACTGGGAGCAAACTTGTATGTGCCAGTCACACTCACTGGGGGCAAACTTGTATGTGCCAGTCACACTCACTGGGGGCAAACTTGTATGTGCCAGCCA
The DNA here is from genome assembly GCA_019447015.1 of Hymenochirus boettgeri. NCBI lineage: Eukaryota > Metazoa > Chordata > Amphibia > Anura > Pipidae > Hymenochirus > Hymenochirus boettgeri. The sequence goes on from CM033470.1 coordinate 130,770,524, forward strand.
CACTCACTGGGGGCAAACTCGGATGTACCAGTCACTGTGGGTTCAGCAGCCACTGATAAGCCCACCCTCCAGTGCACCAGCCACTGATAAGCCCACCCTCCAGTGCACCAGCCAGTGTCAAGTCAGCCCTTCAATTAGTTTGCCCACCACACCCACCTCTACAAGCCACATCCATTTTTCAGCAGCACGGCAAAGGAAGATATGAAGGTAGCTTTAACAAGTTTGGCTCGGGTGCCAAAAGGTCTAGCAGCTACCCAGTAATTTTAGTAGTAATGTGGTGTTGTGAATGCATTAAGGAGTTTTCACTTAAAGGTTATTTTGTTTTAATACACTTGACAAAATAATTGTTAATAACATTGGAAATACATATTCCTGTAGGATGCATTTCTACTCTTCTAATCCAACACAGTTAAGGGGTCTTTACACAATATTAACAATAGCGTACAATAATCAATATGTGACTTGTACAATACTCAAGTTGTTTATAATCAAGTGAAACTTAGTATATCTATTTCTAAAAACAAAAATCCTATATTTAGCGTATATACTCGAGTATAAACCGAAGTTTTCAGACTTTAAAAAAAGCCTGAAAATCTTACCTCGGTTTATAATCGAGTCACTCTTTCTCCTACCTTGTCCGGCGGCCGCGCGATCCGCATCCTCAGTGCAACAACAACAGCGAATTACTACAGCGGTTGGGGGTGGGAGAGGGAGCGCTACACTACAGAAAAGGGGTTTGGAGATAGGGGAGGGAGAGAAAACGGGGGGGGGGGGGGGGGGAGGGCTTCACTGCGCATGTCATTTTTCTCCCGGAGAGAGACTGCCCAGAGGCAGAGACCATTTGGGAAACAGGCAGGCTCCTGCTCTTCATTTTTTGGGAATTTACACAGACATTGCCGGGCAGCCATTTGAAGCAGGGATGTAAGGTAAGGATTTTTCAACACTACACAATGGGACCAGTAGTGGGTTAAAATATAGTTCTGGAGGTGGACATGCCATTTAAATCACGCTTGGCTAAACACTAAAGAATTAACAAAGAATTAACAAAGATGTATGTTATGGTCAGAAACATTATTTAAAATCAAGGGCCTCATGTTTTAAATTATCTTTAAAACCTTTCAGTGGCAGCAGAATTCCCCACTTTAAAAATAAAGTAAAATTTGCCATGTCTTATATAAAAATGTAATTTTCCACACAAAAACCTTCGGGGAGATTCAATATCGCCGCTCCCGCGATACAATAACTGACGTAAACAAGATTACGTCAGTTATTGCATCGCGGGATCGAGCTAAGGTAAGGAGTAGCACAGAACTTAACGCTACGGGTTTTGGATCGTTAGCACATCCCTATTTCCAAAAACATTCGGAAATGACGCTGTGCTCTAAAATCCGTCCAAAACCCACGTTAACCCAAATTTTTTTCAGGTTAACGTGGGTTTTAGACGGAAAAGGGCCATATTGAATCTCCCCCCTTGTTTCTAAAAGCTCTGTTTCTCCCATGTCCAATTCCAGACATATACTGTATATGTACCCCATTTTCTGTTCAAAATACTAAAAATTTTGAATGAATTACAAATGCATAAGCCCTTATGGTGGTTAACAAAGGATAACCTCAAAGTTAATTAAAATAATAAATTTGAGAAAATCAAAAGTGAATGTAACACAAAAACTATAGCAGAAACTTTAAGACCAACAAAAAGCCTTAACTCCTGAATAAAATAATATTTCTCATGCATGGGCAAACGATGAGATGTGGCCCCCACCTAACTTCAATAGAAGCCATGTTTTTAGGAGCTTTTTTGAAAAGATTTAGGAAAATATGATTCAAATTTAGAAATCTTAATTAAAGGCTAAGCTAAGCTATACCCTTTTCCACTCACCTTACGTCTTTCTCCTAATTTAAGTTTTTATTTCCCCCATCATTTTTCCCAGTATTACTTCCTCATATAGTATTATATTTTAGGTTGAAGAAAGATATATGCCCACCCAGTCCAACCTACTCCGCAACAACCAAATTATCTACTCAAAAGTTGATCCAGAAAGTTGATCCAGAAAAAGGCAAAAAACAAAACAAAAACAACACAGTATGAAAGGGGGCGGGGGGGAAGAGAATCCTTCCTGATTCCAGGAAGGGGTGCTGGGGTGGTAATGGCTGCTGGGTGGCAGTATAATGTACCAGTACAGTAATTTATGGAATTAAAGTTATTTAAAGCATTCCAGCACTTGCTACAAAGCATGCTGGGAGTTGTAGTTTACCGGTACATCTGACTTGCAATGGTTAATACCGGTAGATTATTATTACGTTACTACCGGTATATGGTATTAGGGCAATAGGCTCTTCTTACATTTATTACCGTATGCTTGTTATTGTTTATTATACCGTAGCTGTAAAATATAATAAAAGTCAATTTAAAGGGCAACTAAAGCCTTAGAACAATCTTGAATCAGAAGGCAGAATACCTTGATATAAAAGCTGTAATCAGTGCCTCGTTTGTAATTTTAATGCGGTTGCTGGGAAATTTTTCTTACTGGTTCTTCTGTGTTTTTTTAATCTGTTAGAAACGGTTGGTCGTGTAAAAAAATTGCGCAGATCATACGACGCTGGCTTTAAACTAAGAGTTGTGTCAAGAGCAGAGGAAAGCAATAATTCTGTTGCAGGCCGGGAATTTGGCGTTGATGAAAGACAGGTGCGAGACTGGCGAAAAATTAAGTCAGAATTGGAAAAGATGCCGAAGTCAAAAAAGGCTTGTCGTGGTTTAACAACCTCATATAGGGCTCTAGAGACTGACTTGCATAAATGGGTTGTGGAATGTCATCTAAATGGATACTGTGTAACACGCATGGGAATCCGATTACATGCCCTTCAAATGGCTAAAGACGAGCAATATAAAACAGTGGGTATTGAGAACTTCGTTGCATCAGCTGGATGGTGTACCCGATTCATGAATCGGTTTGGACTTTGCCTGCGCCAGAGAACAAAGATATCACAAAAGCTGCCACAGAATCTTGAAGAAAAGGTGATGTCATTCCATCAATTCATTATAAAACAAAGAAAGCTTTATAATTATGACCTCGGAAGTATCGGGAATATGGATGAGACAGCAATGACTTTTGATCTTCCAAGCAACAGGACCATGGCATCCTTGGGAGAAAAAACAATTTTCCTTAGAACAACCGGGAATGAAAAAAATCATTTCACAGTGGTTCTGGCATGTTTGGCCAATGGAGTCAAGCTGCGGCCTGTTATTATATTTAAAAGGAAGACCTTGCCTAAAAATGCCAAATTCCCCCCACGAATCACTGTCCGTCCACATGTTAAAGGCTGGATGGATGAACAAGGAACAAAAAAATGGCTAGAAGAGATATGGAATGGACGACCAGGAGTAGCTTTAAAAAAAAAACCCTCACTGCTAGTTTGGGATATGTTTAGAGCCCATATATGTGAGGATGTCAAAACAATGGCTAAGTCATTTCAAACCACTTTGGCTGTTATTCCAGGGGGGCTAACATCTGTTTTACAGCCTCTGGATGTGTCTATAAACAAACCTTTTAAAGACCGTGTGCGAAAAATGTGGCACGAATGGACGTCGTCAGGTCAAGCCAAATTGGCAAAAGGTGGAAATCTTATGAAGCCTGACATAGAAATAGTAGCAAAGTGGGTACGAGATGCATGGGAGGACATTCCAGAAGACATCATCAAGCGTGCTTTTCAGAAATGCGGTATAAGTAATGCCATGGGTGGAAGCGAAGACGATGTTTTGTTTCAGCACAGCAGCAGTGATGAAAATGATGGGGATGTTGATGATGGTGATGATGTCTATGCAGATGACATTACACCAGCTCAATTTGAGGCACTATTTGGAGAAACCGAGGATGAGGAATCCGATTTTGAAGGATTTTAAATGTGTTTTATGTTCCAGTATATTACTGTTCAAGCCATTGAACTTTGGGTCCCCCAGTTAAAATATTTAGCATTACAGTACTAGTTTACAGTACCATTGTTACGGTATGTACCGGTTATGTAGATGTTCCTACAAAGTTACGGTAGTTTTGTGACTTTACATTACCGTATGCTGCTAAGTGAAGTGACTACTGAACAAGTTGTTTTTATTTACGGTAAAATAAATACGGTACTTTAATGGACCTCCTGTTTATTCATGTTCATTTCCTAATCATTTTTACTAATTACAGGTTTGCTTTAGTGTTCATTTTTTCTACCCTCGGTTTATACTGGAGTCAATAATTTTTACTAGTTTTTTTAGGTAGAAATGGGTACCTCGGTTTATACTCGGGTCGGTTTATACTCGAGTATATACGGTACTCTCAAACAGGTTGTGAAAGGGTTAATAAGTTTTTTATTTTTTTCTCTCTTCCTGGCTCTTGCACTAATTGGTGTGGGGGCTGGGGACAATTAGTTAAATATGATTCACATAGGTTGGACCTGTGGTTTGGACCTAACAAAAAAGTTTCCTGTGAGTGGAAACGAACTAGAGTGGAACATGTACAAAGTACCTAATTATAAAGGACCTTGCTCTTAAGGGCATAGAAAAAGGACATTTAATTATTTGGTTGTATGGTTTGCGTGAAAGTTTGAAAATAAGGATTGTTTGTGCTGATAGTGTGCTGTTTTAAGGACTGTGTGTGCAGTAAGCAGATTAATCTTTCTTTCTTCCAGTTAAATAGGTGCACTGGGCTTCTATATTTTAGGATTCACATTGGTTGGACATGTGGTTTGGACCTAACAAAAAGAAGTTTCCTGTGAGTGGAAACAAACTAGAGTGGAACGTGTACAAAAGTCCCTTGTTGTAAAGGACCTTGCTCTTAAGGACATAGAAAAAGAAGGACATTGAACAAAGAAGGGCAACTAAACAAGGTTGGTGTGTCACTGTGCTGGTGTTGTGTATTACAAAGAACATTTTTGTCGGTACCATGCAATGTGCATCCTGCCACATGTATAGGAATCTGGAGCAGAAGCTCCAGGGGACCTTTGTCTGTGTCAGGTGTGAGTGGGTTGCCCATTTGGAAGCTGAGGTGGAGAGTCTAAGGGGGCAGCTTGCAGCAGGCACTGGCTGGGGCCAGTATAGAGGTGATGGAAGTGGGACATGCAAGGTTGAGGGGGGAAGTGGACTCTGTGTAAGGGGATTTTAAGCCATTTCACATCTAAAATTTATACCCTTGGGAAATAAATGTAATTTTTTAAATTGAAAATTAAAAGGAAGAAAAAGGCATTTAAAACCTTTAAGTCAGAGGGAATGGAAAGGGCCTTTGGGGATTATAAAAACTGTAACAAGGAGTGTAAGAAAGCAAGCAAACTAGCTAAAATTAATAATGACGTTAGGATAGCTAAACAAAGCATCACAAATCCTAAAGATTATATATTATTATATTATTATATTAATAGTAAGACGATGAGGACTGAAAATGTGGCACCATTAATTAATGGGGATAAGTTAGGTATAGGGGATGGCGATAAAGCAAATGTCTTAAATATTTTTTGTCCCTCTGTATACACTATAGAAGATCTTGCTAAAGTATAATAGTAATAATGGTATAAAAGATGCAAGTGCACTTTGGTTAACCAAGGATATGGTACAGAAACAACTAAATAAGTTTAATATTAATATACATCCTCGGGTCCTTAGGAAGCAAAGTTCAGTTTCATCTAGGCCATTGTTTCTTATTTTTGCAGATTCCCTCATGTCTGGATGTGTGCCTCTGGATTGGAAAAAGGCTGATAATATTCAAAAAGGGTAGTTGTTCACAGCCGGGTAATTACAGGCTTGTAAGTTTAACTTCAGTGGTGGGGAAGATACTGGAAAGTTTAATAAGGGAATTATTAAACATAAGTAGCAACCAGCATGGATTTAGAAGGAATAGATCTTGTCAAACGAACGCTTGGCTTTTATGAGGAAGTAAGTAGAAATTTAGACTCTGGCATAGCAGTAGACATAGTATACTTGGATTTTGCAAATGTTTTTGATACAGTCCCCCATAGGCGACTAATGTATAAACTAAGGTCTGTTGGTCTGGAGAGGCACATTTGTACATGGATAGAAAATTGGTTAAGGAATAGGATGCAGAGAGTAGTTGTTAATGGGGCTTCATCATTATGGACTAAAGGGCTAAGTGGGGTGCTACAGGGTTCTGTGCTGGGGCCGCTTCTATTTAATCTATTTATTAATGATTTGGAAGTGGGTATTGTCAGCAAGGTTTCAGTGTTTTTCGACGACACAATTGTTGCAGGGGGATCTAGATAGGTTGTCACATTGGGCTGCTAAGTGGCAGATGAGATTCAATGTTGATAAATGTAAGGTGATTCATTTTGGACTTAAAAATCCTTGTGCTGCTTATACTATAAATGGCTCTGTGTTAAGTGAAACCTTTAAGTTTGTTGGTGGATAACAAACTTAAAGGTAACAAGCAGTGCCAGGCGGCAACAGCTAGAGCCAGCATGGTATTGTCCTGTATAAAGGAAAATGTTATTTTCCCATTTTACAAAGCATTGGTAAGGCCTCATTTGGAATATGCAGTGCAATTTTGGAATCCAGTGTACAAAAAGGACATCTTTGAAATGGAAAGGGTTCAGAGAAGGACAACTACATCAATAAGGGGATTGGGGGATCTTAAATATGAAGAGAAACTGGAAAAGTTACAATTATTTATGCTGGAAAAAAGGCGCTTGCGTGGGGATATGATTACTGTGTATAAATTCATTAACAGGGCATACAATAAACTATCTGGGGCATTGTTCGCTAATAGAGCATGTCAGAGGACACGTGGACATCCCTTAAGATTTGAAGAAAAAAGGTTTAGGCTTTAAGTTTGGAAAGGATGTGAGAACGGTAAAGCTATGGAACAGTCTTCCAGTGGACATTATTATGGCCGGTTCATTGGTCAGTTTAAAAAAAAAGCTGGATGAGTTTCTGCAAACAAGGAATGTTGCAAGTTGCTGGTATTGATACAAAAAGTAGAGTTGATCCAGGGAAATTTCCGATTGTCAGGAAGGATTTTTTTTCCCCTTCATATATTTGGTGGGTTTTTTTTGCCTTCCCCTGGATCAACAGTTAGGCGAAAATGAGGATATTGCTAGATGGCTTGGACTAGATGGATGTATGTCTTTATTAAACCTCAAATACTATACTATAATAATGAACCCGCCATCACCATGTCCAATGGAAGTTATTCTCCATAATAACTTGAAGACTTTCTTTTGACGTTTTATTAGTGAACAATGCACCAGATAAGTTTATTGTATAGCCTATTAATGTATTTATACAAAGTGATCATACTCCATACCTTTTCTCTACAGTGCATAATTGTTACTCTACATTCCTTTAATTATTTTAGTCGCCATTCTCTGAACCCTTTCCATTTCATATGCACTGCATATTCCAAATGAGGCATTACCAGTGCTTTGCAAAGAGAATAATATGTAATGAGTCTCACCACACTGGATTTCTCTCACTTTTCATTCTACCTGAGTGCAAGAGATGGAAAAGGTAGGTAAATAGGAGGGAAAAAAATAAAATAGCAAAAATAATTAAAGGAAGGATAGAGGGTATAGCAACAGAATAGTGCAGATGTATGGATGTCCTGAAATTTCCTTTTTGTATTGGGGGCATGCGCAAGAGTGAAAACTTTTTTTTCATTGTTGGTTGAGGGCCCACTCAAAAGTTTTCTATGGGGCCCCATGATTTCTAGCTACGCCAAGAGCATGTCAAATTTTTTGAGGGAGGAAAAAAAGGCAAATACTCCGAAGAAGGAATAAATTGGGTAGATACACCATTTTTCACAAAAAAAAATTCTGTTAAACATATTGATATTGGTATATGATAATGACAAGTTATGTATTATTAATTATACATATGTTACTGCATATTACTTTGGGTGGAATTTTTTGCTTAAGTGCTGCAGAACTTTGATAAGGCAATCAAATTCCATAAGATCTGCAGAGTTTAAAAGGTTTAATACAAAAGTTAAAAAAAAAGTGGGTCTCTTTGGCTTGGTACACATAGGCAGGGCCTGATATTCCCTTCAGACACTTTTTAAAAAATATAGTGGCCAATTTATCCTATCCATTTTTCAACACTATTTAATGAAAAATCAAGTGAATAATATTGGTCACAATATTACCCTCTAAATTCAAGCACAACTCTAGCTTTGGAGATGTTTTATATGTAGTATAACTTAAAGGGTATGTGCCTTACCTTCCGTTCTTCAATAGAACACACAGGAGCCAGGAGAGAAGGTAAGAACTTACCCGCTCGCTCGCTCCCCCGGCGCTTGGTTTGATAGGTCCCGACGGACCTTGTCTTCTATGCAAAGATCGCGCATGCGCATAGAAGACAAGGTCCGTCGGGACCTGTCAGACTACGCGCCGGGGGAGCGAGCGAGCGGGTAAGTTCTTACCTTCTCTCCTGGCTCCTGTGTGTTCTATTGAAGAACGGAAGGTAAGGCACAGCTCCTTTACCTCCCATTCTTCAATAGAAATGGATTCCGAAAACTTACCAAAACCAGTGGAGATACCCTTTAAGGAAAATGTTTTTATTACAATGCCTGCCTATTTGATAGAACGAGTCTATGGTGAGTGCCGCTCTCTCGCTTTTTTGAACTGTGCACATTTGTAGCTTTGTCTTTGTACCTGCTCTAATGAAACCTATGTAGTCTGGTCTGACTTGTCTAAAAGAGCAGGAAAAGTTTGCAGGAATGGTGTTGTATTTTGTCTTTTTTTGGCAAAGGATTTTTTTTTTTTAGTTATCGTTACTTTCTGCACACAGAACTGGAAAATCTTCTCACAGCTTTGTAAAATCCATTAAAATCCCCCACACAGTTTGCTTATGTGAAATCCAATGACTGACTGAATTCCCCCATGCTTGCAACTACATAGATTTAAAAATAACTGTAAGGAGGACGACAACGAGTTGAGGAGCACGGCTATCAATCTAGGTAGTGAGTACAGATCACATGATCACAAGCTGCAAAGAAGCAGGAAGTGTTAACCTTTTCAGCACCAAAACTTTTAAGAGGCTGCTGGCTTTTACTTAACCCTGACCACAGTTAAAAATTAAATGAAATCTTTATATCTTTGGTTTCATAGTTATTTTGAGTTGAAAAAAAGAACTTAGTTGGACAGAAGTAGCTGCACTTGGAGCTACAAGCTTGTTATTGTCATAAACAAGTGCTTTTCAGATAATTTTTATCACCTTACATGACTAGCAAACAGAGTTCTATTGTGCTGTATGTGTTTGAAACCTCACCTACTGATCATCTTTGACTGCACTTACAGCCCACTCTGTCCATCTATACTTCCTGCAAAATTATATTTAGGATTACACACTGATCAGTCAAATGTTTCATTTTTTTCTTCAATTACTCAACCATTTCTTACAGACAAGTTAAGATAGATTTGTCCTGCATTTCTTACACATCTTACATTCAAAACACTTGCTTTTTACAAAAAAAAAGAAGAAAATCCTAATAGTTTCTTACTCCTTTAATTTCTTAGACATGTTGTCTTTTATTTTTTATTGGCCCTAATTCAGTTACTGTGTAATTGTCATGGTAGCAGATGCCTCCTTATTTTACCTGTTAAGCAATAAGTAAATATAGAAAAGACACTAGAAGAAGAAAAACTATAGCAATAGGCGTGGGTGGTGAGAGAGGGGCGAGAGAGTGAGTTACAGAAGGAAAAAAAAAAAAAGAGAAAGCAAAAGGCAGGGTGTGCGATTGATTAATAGAGAGGGAGAGGCCTCAGCCAACACTGCAGATAAACATGTCCAGAATATTAAACCCAACATTAAGATCTTCTGCTTCTGACCGATGTCTTTAGTCAAAAGCTAGATCAACTCATTAATTCATGCATTATAATCTTTGGTTATGTAACATTACAGTTGATTTAAAATAAAAAGAAGACTTTGTATGTCAAAGCTATTTTAAAGAAAATACTGCAGTACTGATCGTCTGTCTTTGTGTTAGATGAAAGCAGATATTTGAATAGCCATGGCACCCATTTTTTTGACAGGTAAACATACATGAAATGAGGAAAAGTAATCTGTGTGCTAGATAAAGGCTATTACAATTTAAAACTATAAACAGGGCATTTTTGCTGAATTTTCTCTGCCCCTACGTCTACCCAATTTAACACCTTTTCCCCCTCCATACTCCAAATAAGTACAATTTATTTTACCTGTCCTTGTAAAAGTCTACAAGATTAAGCTGGGCTGGAGTTAACCTTTTCCATGTCAATGGTTTTAAACAATATATACAATTTACCTTTAAGAATAAATCTGTCAGGAGAGTACATTAATATTAAAGGGGAACTATGGTCCAAAAATCACTTTAGTTAAATTGAGGTAAATTGATACGGAATGTCTCCCCTGAGAATTTTTGCAATTTATTTCCATTGTTTATTTTGCATAGTTTTGAAGATATTTACATTTTTGTGTGTTATATGGCAGCAGCATCACCAGGTCCCCTCCTCCTCCTCATGGACCCCATGGTCCCTCCAGTTGCAGGCCCCCCATGACCCATTATCTTACAGCCCCATGTGGCTCCACTCACTCGTCACTCGTGGGTGTCGTGGGTTACTCAGACCCCCACCCCTCTACCTTCTCTGTCAGGACTTCACACAGCAGAGAGGAGGATGGACTCCCTGTCTCCCTCACACACTGAGGGAGTCTGAGGCTGTGCTCACCGGCGGCACTGTGCAGGAGAAGCCTCAGGAATGTCACATGTCAGCCTCCCACCCATTAACTTTCTGGTCAGTCATTTCTGTATATCTTGGGCTGTGGAGCACAAAAAGAGGTGGTTGATGGCTCGATTTAAAGGTAGGAACATACACATACATAACTACACTACATACACTACATAACAGCCACCTACTTTAACTACATTAAGCCATGCAATACACATTAAAAAAAAAAAAAAAAACATAGACTATCATATAGCCTGGACAAGCAATTTTCTCAAACAGGGGTGCCCCTACCATGAAGCAAACTGAAGCATTTGCTCAGGGCGCGCCCCCGCAGAAGGCTTAAAAGGTGGCAGTTAAAAAAAATCCTCCTTTCTGCATTTCAGCATCAGTCCACCAATCAGTGTTAAGTCAACCCTCCCGTCCACCAATCGGTGTTAGTTAGCCCTCCAGTCCATCAGTCAGTGTTAGTCAGTCCAGCACATCCACCTCCACAAGCCACGCCCATTTATTGTGCTGCCTCCCATCTGCCGATAGGCAGCATTTAAAAGTTGTTTCAGGTGTCAAAAACCCTAGGAACACCCCTGTTCTCAAAGTATGTAATCCAGTAATGTAAAAAAGCATTTGCCTTGTTTGTTTTTTCCTGTTATTTGTAAGTTGAAGATTGTATCACTTTTTCCAGTCTAACTTCGTCATAAGGTAAAAAGACTCCCACTAGATTTCAGAGAGATCTCATGCTAGATTTTATTCTAAGTAAGTGTGCCAGTGCTCAATTTAGTTATTAACATATTAAAAATGTGGATCTGAATTGATCTGCAAGGTTTCATTCACCTTCAAATAGTGAAAGGTTTTAATTTACTTTCAGATATTAGCACTATTGAGAAATGCATTGCACAGAGCTGTGCTAAGATCAGGTTATTTAGGACTGGGGTGTGTATAGGCAGTTAAAGTAAAGAGTGATTGTGCGGTGGTCTGATTGGTCAAATATTGTGCCCAATGAACTGGCACTCGTGACACCATATAGGTAGAAAATAAATATTTGGTGTTGTGCAACTATAATAGAATGCTCAGTCCAGTAATACAAACACAGGCCTAACAATTATCTCCAGTAATAATATTTATAAAGATTATAAACATAACTACAAAAATAGCCCCATGCCCCCTAACACATGTCCAAATGCCTTTGCCCATACCTAAATATCTTACAGGGACACTATACTGAAAAAATGACTTTGCCTCATCTTAATGTATAATTGAATTAAGATGATTTGTGTATGTTGCTGCATGCCTTCAATCCAGCACACATTTTGTATGTATCCCTCCTCCATTCTTTAACCACTCCCATCCGACCTGACTTCTTCCCCACAAACCACACAGAATTCCAACAGTCAAAACTGTCACCATTCCAGCTACAGTAAAACTACTCACAGAAGAATAGTTTTTGAGAGCAAGGAACTTGATTTACAGCTGAAATATAAGAAGTTTCCAGTTATGTTCAATTTAAAATAACCTATTTTTTGGTATAGATGCCCTTTAAGTAATGGTATCATATAATGTCCCATATTTTACAGAGGGTGCCAAGTACAATAAAAAATGTTTGGTATTGTGCAACTATAAGTAGATACTAATTCAGTAATACAGTATTGCAACTAGGATTCCCTTTTCATTTTTTTGTAAATATGGTTATCCTATATAATAAAAGCCTAACTGCTGCATCCATGCTGCGGTCCGTTTGTGCATGTCACTGCATTTCCGATAGACTCCCCACTAGAGGGAGGTGGTAAGGTTGTCTCTGCAGTTCCTATTGACTCGCCACTATAGAGAAAAACACAGGAAACACACAAAGAGGCAGAACACAGCAATTACGCAGATAACAGGTGAAGTTGCTTGGGACAGAGTGGGGGGGGGGGGGGTGGGGGGGGGGGGGGGGGGGGCAGATTTGGGGGACCCCAGATTTGGGACAGAGGAGGGACCCCAGATTTGGGACAAAGTGGGGACCCCAGATTTGGGACACTAAGAGAGGACTCTGGCCTTGGAATATGGAGGAGGGGGGCTATGGCCTTGGGACACGAAGGGGGCACTCTGGGCTTCTAGTGCCCGTTATTGTAACAGGCTTAATGTCTAGTTTTACAATAAAGGAATAATTTCTAATTGGATTTGCCTTTCCATTTGTACCTTTTTTTAATTTCCTTTATTTTGGTAGATGTATATTGGTTGCAAGATAATATCAGTGTCACATTAAAACTTACAATACAGGTATCAGCCATTGTAGTAATTAAACATCTTTTTATCTATTATTATACAATAATAATATTAAAGGTTATCTATACTCTTATTTATCTTATCTAATATTATGGATATAGCAAAATGTTTTTCGGATTTTAAATCAAAGATGTAGATCAACATTTACAGGGAAAGACCCGTCACTCAAGAAGCAGAAATTATAATACAGTATGTGATCTATCTCTGACCTCTTACTGGGATCTTTGGCTGCCTGCCGCTTGCCAGCACACTTTCTGCAACAATTATGAGAATCATCAGAGAAAAGAAGGTAGGGGGGAGGGGGAGATGTGTAAGCAGAGCAGTGTCCATGGTGAGGCTGTGCAAAAGTGTGGCAGATACTAAAAGAAGGCAGTAAGGGAGGGTGGGGGCAATTAGGAGCACTCACTAAACATTAATAATTTAATGACAAAGCAAGCACAGATAAATGTGATTACCACTATTTTCTCTCAAATTGTAGTATCAGATAATGTAAAGTTGTTTGAGTGACCCTTTAAAAGAGCTTTTATTTAAAATTGTACAACATGCGTCATATTAGTTGTCCTAAATAGGGAAAGTTAGGGAGGTTTAAGGTGGGGTGTGGGTGATAATTAGGGGAAGGAGGGAGGGAGGGGTCACCTCAGGTTCAGTAAAGTGGTCCATGGACCCCACACTTTGTTATATTTGGTAGGGCAATGCATGTGTAGATCTAATACCTTGTAGTAAGGTCTGCATTTACTAAACCAATCCATTGCTTCTTATGAGGTTCAGGGGACATCTTCTTAAGGATGATAGCTTTGTGTGCATAGAACAGCAAACAGTGTAGTAGCGTTCATTAATATTTGTTCCAGTTATCCTGGTCTAAGAGACCCAAGTGTGTCTGCTGTGTGTGGTTCAGGTAGTGACAGTTGAGCTGTGATAAAGTTTAGCACTCTGGTGAAGTGGGTGGCTACATGGGGGCAGGTCCATATCAGGCGCCAGAAATCGGATTCTGCATGACACACTTTGGGCATGGTATTTGTCGTGGGGGTGCATTTTGGCTATTCTCTGGATGGATAGGAAGGCTTAGGGTAAGATGAAGTGCTGAATTTGTCTGTTATTCGCAACAGGGGAAGCCAGGTGAGGTGATAAAACTTAGAACTGGCCAAATATTAGAGTTGGAAATTGGAGAGAGCTAGACCGGCATATTGTTAAGGTGCCTAAAGTTGTTTTAGTCAGACTCTTGCTCATTTATGTCTCCATAGGAAAGGTGTTGAGAGATTTGGAAAAAAATAGGTGTATAACTTAAGGAATGTTGCAGGGCATCTAGAATTTAAAGGGCATGTCCAACATTTCAAAAAACTTTTTAGATATAGTAGGGCTTCCTCCCCCAGCCCCAACCGCCATAATAGAATCATTATAAACTCCCCCGATCTTTACATACCTTCCCCCTTTCCCTTTCCCCCGCCGCACTGTTCCGGCCCTCTGCTTGCATCAAACTGCAGGGGGTCGGACCAGCAGCTGCGTCCCTGATTGGCTGAGTGGCAGCCAATCACAGACACGGCTGCCGGCTGCTTAGAATGTGGGGGGAAAGAGGTAAGGTAAGTAAAGTTCGACTTTCTGATCATTCTATTATAGTGGTTGGGGCTGGAAGCCCTAATATCTGTCCAAGGGGTTTCACACTAGGGAGAGGGAGACCAAAACAGGAGGGAGAGGGAGGGGGGGGGGGGGGGGAGGTCGAAACTCCGCAGGGCAAAATTCTTGGGGGGGAGACAGGGGGCAGAGTCCTATATGCTCCTGGTGGGCAGTTTTTTGGACTTTGGGGGGGGATTACTGGAGAACCATTTGGAGCTGGGATGTAAGGTAAGGATTTTTATTCACAACACAGTGGGGCCAGTAGTGGGTTAAATTATAGATTTGGGGGTGGACATGCCATTAAGCCAGTTTAAAGTTGTAAGATTGATTTGGCCAATAATATTCAGGGGTAGGTGTAACCACTGTGGCAGTTTTCTATTAATGAATGCCAGTAATGGGGCTATATTTAGTTTATACATCATTTATGGATGTCTTGTGGTGTAATCCTAAGTATTTGAACGAGGAGACCACGAGATTTGGGTATTGATGTTTAAATTGTTAAGTGCATTTTCATCTATTGCGTATATCATGGATGTGGTCCAATTCATTAAAAGGCCTGAGTAGAATTCAGTAGCATCTAAGTAGAGCACCAAATCATCAGTATACAGACCTATAAAGTTCCATGTGTGAGTCCAGTCTTAAGCCTTGAATATTTGGATTGGAGCTGATCCTGATGGCAAGAGCTTCTTTGCAAAGAGGTAGGGTAGAGCGGGCATCCTTGATGAGTCCCTCTTTGGAAGGTGGTCCTATTTATGGAAACATGCACAATGGGATGTTTGTAGAGGAGTTGTACATATTGTAGAAACCGTAGTCCAAATCCAAATCTGCGCATGGTTTGCCATAGAAACAGACATTCCAAAGAGTCAAAGGCCTTACATGTGTCTAGGGATAGTATCAATTGTTTGTCAATGTTGTCGTGATCGATTTGTTTTTGAATCAGAGTTGGTATTCTGTTGGTAGTGGTTGATTTACTTGGCATAAATCCCGATTGATCACTTGTGATTCATGAGAGGATGAATTTGTGGAGAAAGTTTGCCAGGATTTTTGCAAATATTTTGTAATCAGAGTTTAGTAGTGAAATTGGTTGGAACGCATCAAGATTTTCTAGGTACTTTCCTGGAACAACAACATTGGCTTCATATATTGACAATGGGAAGCAATCATTATCGATGGGTGTAACAAACCTACAGGGAGATTCAATAAAAATTCTAATCATTTAAAATGGTGCTACTTTTGCCCCAACCAATCAAATCAAATGTTAGCTTTCAAATGTTAAATAAGATTTTATTGCTTGAGGCAATATTTTAAAGGGCATGTCCACCCCCAAAACTATAATCCCCCCAACTACTGGCCCCACCATGTAGTGTAGTTTAATCCTTACCTTACATCCCAGCTCCATAGGGTTCTCCTGTAGACCCCCCCCCCCAAAGTCCCAAAACTAACCACCAGGAGGATAGCAGGGCTCTGTCTGCTACCTTGCCTCCGTTAGATATTTGCCATGCGTACTGCAGCCCTTCTCCCCCCTCCCTCTCCCTCCCGTTCTACTATCCCTCCCCCTAGCACAAATCCCCCTTAATATGCTGCTCCCCCATGTCCCCCAGCCCCAACCGCATATTTTTTTTTCAAAAAGCTCCCCAAACTCTTACTTACCTCTCCTCTTTCCTCCGCTGCACTGAATGACCGGCAGCCGCGTCCGTGATTGGCTGCCGCTCAGCCAATCACAGACGCGACTGCCGGTCCTGCCCCTCTGCTTGCATTCTCGCAAGCAGAGGGCCGGCAGTGCGACGGAGGAACGGTGGGGGGAGAGATAAGAGTTTGGGGGGCTTTCTGAAAAAAAAAAATATGCGGTTGGGGCTGGGGGACATGGGGGAACAGCATATTAAAAATGAGTTTTAAGGGTGGACATACCCTTTAAACAATAAGAACTTTTATAGAATCTCCATAATAGCGTTTAAAAAATCTCTTTGGGAAGTCCAACTAAACCTGGGGCTTTGTTGATATTTAAATCTTGCCTGAGTGACTTCTAATGTGATATAGTTTGTTCTAGATTTTTCCGGCATGTTGTGGTTAATTTAGGGAATTCTAAGTTAGGTAGTTGTGGTTTTGCTCTTTTGTGTGGGTCGAGCAGGCTTTGTAAAGATTTATATAGTATCTTTGGAAGCTAGCCAAGACATCTGGAGTCTCCTTTAGCATGCCAAGTACTGGATCATTGATTTTGTAATTTGCTGATTAGTTTGTGAGGTCATATAAGCTATTAGCATAGTGGACTGATTTCCTTATTCAAAATATGATTGTTTATTAAAGGGCATGTCCACCCTTAAAATAAACTTTTGCCCTATAATAGTATATCTTCCCCCAGCCCCAACCGCTATAAATTTAAGAAAGTGTCCCGATGTTTACTTACCTTCCCTCTCTCCTCCAGAGCCCGGCCTGGTCTCCTGCTTGCAAGACACTGCAAGCAGGGGGCGGGACCGGCAACCCCGCTGAGGCAGCCAATCACGGACGTGGCTGCCGGCTTCTCAGAATGCCGGGGGAGAGATGGAAGGTAAGTGAAGTTTGGGGGGTCTTTCTTAAAATTATTTTTTAGCTGTTGGGGCTGGGGGAAGATATACTAATATATGGGCAAGGGGTTTTATGGTAGGGGGAGGGATCGCAAAACGGGAGGGGCAGAAGGGCTGCAGTACGCATGCCAAACTTCTCCCGGAAGCGAGACAGGAGGCAGAGTCCTATATGGACTCTACTATCCTCCTGTTGGGCAGTTTTTGGGACTTTGGGGGGGGACTACAGGAGAACCATATGGAGCTGGGATGTGAGGTAAGGATTTTATTACACTACATGGGTTTTATATATTGGTTCTCTGCTTCCATTTTGGGAAAGGCCTCTTTTTTTTTTATATAGAATATTGTAGAGGCTAGTCAGCCTAGGTTTTCATTGCATCCCATTAAGTAGTGTATGATACCACCCCTTAATCTATTTGCAGATATTTATTTAATTTTTCTGCAGTTTTGTCTGGTGATAGGAAGAGTAAACTAGAAGGGATTTAATTTCCAGAAGGGTGTTAATGTAGGTGTATAGGGTTTCGTAAGCATACCAATACTGGAGATAGGTCAGGTGAGGTTCTGGTTAGATGCAACTGCTCTTCCAGAAGCTAGATTGGGGGTTGGGAAAATGTAGTCCGATCTTGGTAAAGCTTCATATGTTGCCGACTGGGAGGTTTATCCTTGGGCTTGCATATGGTGATGTTTCCATGCGTTGATCCAATGCCAGTCAGATATTAAGTTGGCTAGTATGGTGGTTGTTGTGGACTGTGATGGGTGTGCTTTAGCAAAGAAGACAACCAGGCAGACTACTTTTGCTTTAGGATATTATGAAGCAAAAGTAACTGCCTAGGCGAGTAGTGAAATAGTACAGCCACTGTTACAAGATTACATGTATGGTAAATGAGACAATAGAAAAATACAGGGTAAACATTGAACTAATTAACGGTAAACATTTGAAAATGGTATAAACCATTTATTATTAGTATTGTATCTATGGCTGAGGAGGTAATAGTAGACAACAAATTAAAGCAAAAAAAGGGTGACAGGGGTTACTCTAGGTATCTATATAACCTGTAAGTATGGGTAGGGGTTATTGCATCCATCCCAAGTCTCCTTTGATAGTTTAAATAGTAAAGGGGTGGAAGTGGTTTGGAGAGGGGATTATGGTGTTGTTTATAAAGAATTGCAGGGAATCTATTTGGGTATTCTTGAGTCTATTTCAAAGTACGTTATATAACTCAAGATGCTTTCTCTCTGGTAAAGTTATATGGGTTGCACTGTTATGTCTTACATTCTGTATCTTTTCCTCTTTAAGAAGAAATAGCTAGTTATATATTATTTTTGTATCTTGTCATTTGCAAATGGGCACAGTTCTGTACCCTTTAGTCCTCCTGGGATTAAATAGTCTGTACAGTTATATCTTATCAGGGCCGCCATCAGGGGGGGAAATGGGATACTCCTGTATGGGGCCCGGACTTGCCAGGGGCCCAGAGTGAGAGGAAGAAAAAAAAATTGTTTGCATGCAATACTGCATTCAACCACTAGGTGATGAACTCCATTTCTAGATGGAGAAGACAAACAGGACGTGTCTGCTGCATGGCCCATGACTCAGTCAGTAGGTGGCTTTACTGTCTGTGGCTCCGCCCCTCCCTTTACTTGTAGCTCTTCTGTGCTGTGATCCCCCATAGAAAGCAGGAGGGAGTAACTAAGTTATACTGATCCCATTTCTGCTTTTGAGAGTCCATGGGGGGGCATTGTTACCCTCTGTCTTACTGCTGTGTACAGGGCCTGACAGTGACTGATAAACTTCCTCTATGGGGCTGCTGGTGCCAGTACCTATATAGCAGTGATGGAAAACCTTGTAAATTCACATGTTTAACTACAGCTCCCAGTATGCCTTCATTGCATTCTGCTATCAAGGCATGCACTGTACATGGGGTAAGTATGTGCAGTGCAATCCACTAACAAGACAGCCATTGTGGCAGGATTGGGTAATTGCAGTGGATTGCAGTGCACATGAGGGTAGAAAAATAACCTAATGTGACTATTAGGCTATTACCTACCCCATGTACAGTGCAATCCACTCACTATCACAGGCCAGACAGTGGCAGGATTTGTAATGATAAAGGCGCCAATTGATATGTTATATATAACATTGATATACAATATTGCAGGCAACAATGTAAAATGGGAATAATCATCTTTAAAATGTGTGTAACCTTAACAAAATGGGTAAGTGAAAAATAAATCTGCTTCTCTTCTCCCCATGTGTCCATCCTTTGCGTTTTAAAATGTTGGGAGGTATGTATTAACATGTCTGAGTTGTTTCGTCTTATGGGGGGCCCAGAAATGTACCCAGTATGGGGCCCAGAAAAGTCTGATGGTGGCCCTGTAGGGGGAGACCAAACAGCAGCTGCACCAACGTATAGCCCAGCACAGAAGAGCCAATTCCTCAGATCAGGACTCGGCTGTGTACCTGCATCTTGAGGAAAAAGAACATACCTTTGAAGATTGTAAAGTCAACATCATGGCAGTGTCACAATCCCCCCCCCCACTCTGAGCTGTCTACCTGCTTATCAGTTGTCAAAAATATACTCCAACCAATCGAAAAGCCGAATAAAACAGAGCGAGGAAGGAGGGGTTGTGAACATATAATACACACTAACATATATCCAATAGTATACGAGAAGCTGCCACCAAATTCAGAGACAGCAGAATGACCTACTAAATATATCTAAGGGATTATACACACCCCTAACTCTAAAGATCCTGTAAGAAAAATGTTATCCATACCGATTATTCTATACACAGGCCTATAAATATCTAAACAGCACTTCCTATACAGTAGCATCATTTCGAAAGCAAATGTTCCTTTTGGGATATACTCAGAATAGGACAATAAGTCTTTCAATGGTTTTATTTCATTTTTTAAAAAAGTACAAAAGAGTGCATAAAAAGTTAAAGAAAAATGCTGCAGTAAATAATTGAACATTAAAAGTGGCACACAGTTGAGGATAAAGGGGATAAAGAAGAGAATACTTAGGGTAAATGGCATCTGATGAGCAAAGTCCAGGAAAACTCTGTAAAACTTGGAGTCCAATATGATACTCCAAGATGGAAGCCAATACGTCTGTCCAATTGGCTAAGTGATGTTCCTTGGTTTGATGTTAAAAAATTACGAACTCTCTGGGCTGAGGCTGTTGCTCTATTTTATGCTTTCTACTGAGAATAGGAGAGGCTTGGTCCCCTAGGGGGAGTGTGTTTCTGTCCCATCCCTGGAAGGTGTATGAATTTTTTTTTGGAGGGAAACTTGTAAACGCTATTTCCCCTCTAGTCTATACTGCAAATACTGTACATCTCACATAAAATATTAACATATTTGTGATCCACTGTTTTATACAGTCCAAATATACCAAAAATTATATACATACGAGTTTGTATGACTAAGTAAGAAGTTTCCTTAGGGATATCCTCCTATTCAATATATGGACCGATCCGGCTTAATTTTAGCATAAGCTGACATTTTGGGAAATTTTACATAATTCCTTCCCCTGAATCACTATAAAAAAATTAACAGACTTCGAAATGGCATCTGTTCCTTTAGTTTTGTTTTAGAGCTGGGCCTCATGCTGTTATTGTGCCCAAAAGTCTGTAGCCATACTGGTTACTGGTGTGATATTTACCACCATATTGGTTGACCATGCTCATAAAGAGGGATAACTTGAAAATGAATGCTGCAATTACAGATATTACCTAATGGGACTTAAAATGACACTCACTCACATTTGTGACAAACAGGATTGGTTTAAGAGAGATTTCATGGATCCTTTAATCAATTCATTAAAAGGACCCTTTAGAGAAATAATATCTGCTAAACCAGGTTGCTAACACAGTCTGACCTGTGAAAGAAGAGGCTACCCCTGAGTTCAAATCCCACCTGCGTGACTATTTAGCTCAAACAAATATACCTAAGCTGTCTCAATCTAACCTACAAACTCTAGACGAGCTAATAATGGCTAAAGAACTTAGCACAGTAGTCAAACTTCCAAATGGGAAAACAGCGGGACCTAGTGGTTTCATTTCAAGACCAGCTGATCCCCTATATGGTCAATGTATATAACCATATTCTATTTGGTGACTCAGTTCCCTCCACCACTTCACAAGTGGTGGTTATCCCTAAACAGGGAAAGGACCTTTGTGTGCCAACTATAGACCCATAGTACTTCTCAACTATAACTAAAAGATTGTCACAAAGCTGCTGGCCAATAGATTAGCACCACTACTACTTGGGGTGGTTCAGGGAGACCAAGTGGGGTTTATTATGTACAGGCAAGCTGCCGATAATACACGTAAGGTATTTGATCAATCAATATTCTCAACAAGCGGTCCCAAGAGGCAGTTGTCTCTATGCCGAAAATCCCATTCAGCATATCCAATGGAACATCAGGACTGCCCCCTATTCCCATTACTATATGCCCTATGCATTGAACCCCTAGCTTGTCACATCTGCCTACATCCAGACATATGTGGAATTCCAATCAGAAATTCATATTACCGCATAGCACTTTTTGCAGATGATGTCTTACTCACTATAACAAACCCCTTAATTTCAATACCTAAGCTACACAAAGTACTCAATGAATATGGCTCTCCGGTTATAAAATAAATCAAAAACCGAAGCCGACACTTAACTATGCAGAGCTTTGAAAACTTCAAATGATGTGCAATTGCTGCAAGCTGACCTAGATAGAAGGTGATGCATTTGGGGTTTAACAATTCTGGTGCCACCTACACCATAAATAACTGTGTTAAGTGAATCTCGACTGAAAAAATATTTGGGGGTTCTGGTAGACAACAGACTTGGCTGTAACAAACAGTGCCAGACCACAATGGCTAGAGAGCTAGCAAGATATTGTCTTGTATAAAAAGGGTAATAGATTCAAGAGAAAAAAATATTTTCCCTCTTTACATGGTACTGGTAAGGCCTCATTTGGAATACGCGGTGCAGTTTTGGAATCCCATATACAAAAGGGACATCTTGGAAATGCAAGCAGTTCAGAGAAGGTAGCACCAACAGTATGCAACAAATTACTCAAATGCTCTCACTTATAGTATACGGTGACTGGGGTGTGCAAACCCTGAGCCCTCCACTTCCAAAGTTGTACACAGTCAAAATAGCATAATCTTAGCTTATGTTTAAGTACTTCTCTTACCCATAAGTCTCAGTGGGGTGGGTGCTTAACGCCCCAAGCCCATTGCAAGGCAGCCAATCACGAAATTCAAATTCAATGTAATATATTTGCACGAACCAGGACAACGGAGACAACACCGTACTGCGGTTGATAAAATAGCCTTTATTACATCTGCCATACACGTTTTGGACAAGAAGGTCCTTAATTATAGGCATAGCAGACCCCTCTGCTTCTCCCCCTATATACACATATGTAACCCCACGTGACCATACCGTGCAGAGCGTCCTTCCATATTGGAAAGGATCCAATGTTACCGCGAGTTAACTCTTTTGTAACATGGTCCAGGTAACTCTCACTACTAATCGGCATCACGCTGGTCTCACGCACGCAAAGGCTTGGGATGCGGTAACAACCAGTGGAAAAACTTTAGATGTGAGGCTAATAGACTATTAGGAAATCGGACATATCTAATAACATCAGATACCCAAAGGGTATTAAAGTCCACTGCGTCCTATAAACAGACAGCAATTTAAAACTAAAATGGATGAGATCCAAAATTGTATATACACATAACAATTAACAGTAACTAAATGTATGTAATACAAGATACAAAGTAACAATACTTCAACTATTGATAATACAGAAGTTAGACTATATAAACCCAATAGTTACTTTAGTCAATGAAACTGTTCACACCCAATACTGAATTCATACCAATAGGATATCTAGTATCCAATAGAAAAATCAATTTAATTTCCTGCTTTATCAGCTTTTTATATCTTCAGTATTTCTGGCTCTTGAATCTTTCTTGATCATTTGTATTCCCTGTACCTGCTACATATTAATGTTGCCACTGTTGCATGTACATAAATGCCTTGCTACTGGGTATTAGAGTCTTTGTTTTTTATAGCTCTAATATGCTCACGAATTCTAGATTTTAATGTTTTTATGGTACAACCTACATATTGTGAAAGGCAGGTACAGCATTTTAACAGATAGATTACATACAGACCTGCAGTTTATATATTCCTTAATAGAAAAACGTCTACCTGTATGCATATTAAGAAATTCCTGTCCTGTTTAAACAGATAGTGATATTATGAGCAAATTATCACCAGATATACCCATCCTTCCCATATTTCATCACCTCCCCAAAGTTCATAAGGGAGAAATACCTCCTAAGAGCCGACCGATTGTTGCCGGCATAGGTTCATTAAATGAGGGACTTTCCCAACTGATATATGTGTTGTTACAGCCACTAGTGCTGTGTCTCAAATCTTACATAAGAGATACTACCTACATTTTGGATTCCTTAAGCTTGTTACCATATTAAGAGTTGGTCACTATAGACCTCATGTCCCTTTATTCGTGTATACCTCACTCACGTGGCTTGGAAGCTATCCGGTACCATCTGGATGCATATAGTGGACATCCATAAAAAGGGAAATTGTTCATTCTCGAAGCAATTAATTACCTACTCACCCATAATTATTTCACCTTTGATGAGATACTATATTCAAGCTCAGGGGGCAGTGGTGGGGGCAAAATTTGCTCCCCCCCCATATGCTAATTTATATCTTGGGTGGTGGGAACAATGTAACCTTATATGTGACCATCCATCCAACCCACATACTGACAAAATTAAGCATCACAAAAGGTACATAGATGATTTATTATGGGTGTGGGAGGGTACAGAGAATGAGTTTACAACACTAATTCAGAGTCTCAATAATAATAATGACAATTTACTTGGACATATGTTGGGGATGTGACCCACTATTTCGATTTATCTATTCATATATATGAGTGCCAGATTTTCACGACTGTATATAGAAAGGAAAATTAAAAAAAAACATGCATATTATGGGATAGATTCCTAGAGCGTGGATATGGTCAATTTAATTTGAATGAAGCATTTTTAAAGGTTCACAGGTCATCACTGCTTAAACCTAAAAAGATAGGAAAAATTAGTGGGGAGAAAAACGACGTTCAGAAACAGCAACCTATTACATTTATCTCTACATACAGCTCCCAATTTTATGACGGTGAATATTCGAAAGAAGCACTTACCATATATACTCGAGTAGAAGTCGATCCGAGCATATGCCGAGGTACCTATTTTTACCTGAAAAATTTATAAAAACTGATTGACTCGAGTATAAGCCAAGGGTAGAAATTACGACCACTACTGCCTTCTGATTCTGTATTGTTTTGTGGCTTAAGTTGCCCTTTAAATGGACAGCAGTATTCCCATATATGAATCCCATACCGTAATAGCCAAATCCAGTACCAGTAACCTCCAATTCCTTGGCACTCCAGATGTTTGGAAACTACAACTCCCAGCATGCTTTGTTGCTGGGAGTTGCAGTTTCTAAACATGTTGTGTGGCAAGGTTCAGTAATCTTAATTAAACTTACCATCATTTACATTTCTCCTGAACCCCATATTGTAAAGGGCCCTCTGACCCCAATAGTTAAAAATGTCACCTGACAGTTGTAATTTCAAGCGGTGTCATTTGCACTGTACTAGCTGCTGTTTTTTGCCCCAAACTGAGGAGACCCATCAGATTTACAGCATCCAGATGAGCAGTGACAGTGCTGAGTGAGTCCAGCAGCCAGACTACAGGAAGCAGGAAGTGTAAAGGCAGATCAGCACCTGTAACTTTCTATGCAGGTTAACACAGCTCCACCTGCTGGTTACTATCCGCAATTGCAGAATTTGCATCTAAATTAGGACTTAACCCGAGTATAAGTAGAGGTTAGGTTTTCAGGCTAACTTTAAAGCCTGAAAAATTTGACTTATACTCGTGTATATATTGTACCTGTTCTAAAAGCAAACAGAAAACTGGAACATATAGTGGATTCAAGATATCTGTTCGTATCGAAACGGGCTAGCACATTAGGAAATTATTTATCTCCTAGTGATTTCTCTCAGCTTACAAATCCCACCAAGAATTGGTTAGGGTATAAGGGCATGTTTAAATGTGGGCACACAATGTGTGTCACCTGTCATTTTGTTAAAACAGGACAGGAATTTCTTAATACGCATACAGGCATACGTTTTTCTATTAAGGAATATATAAACTGCTTGTATGTGTATGTAATCTATATGTTAAAATGCTGTACCTGCGATTCATAATATGTAGGTTGTACCATAAGGACATTAAAATCTAGAATTCGTGAGCATATTAGAGCTATAAAATACAGAGACTAATAGCCCAATAGCAAGGCATTTCTGTACATGCAACATTAATATGTTGCAGGTACAGGCAATACAAACGATCAGGAAAGATTCAAGGAACAGAAATAGATATAAAAAGCTGATAAAGCAGGAAACTAAATGGATTTATTAGATACTAGATATCCTATTGGTATGAATTCAGTATTGGATATGAACGGTTTCATTGACTAAAGTAACTATTAGGTATATATAGTCTGTAACTTCTGTATAATCAATAGTTGAAGTATTGTTACTTTGTATCTTATATTACATGCATTTAGTTACACTGTTGATTGTTATGTATATATACAATTTTGGATCTCATCCATTTTAGTTTTAAATTGCTGCCTGTTTATAGGACTCATTGGACTTTTATACCCTGAGGGTATCGGATGTTATTAGATATTATGTCCGGTTTCTTAATAGTCTATTGGCCTCACTGATCTAAAGTTTTCCCACTGGTTGTCACCGCGTCCTATTTTATTGTTTTATTATCCTCATTATCTGCTTGCGAGACCAGTGTGGTGCCGAGATAGTAGCGAGAGTTACCAGGACTATGTTATGAAAGAGTTAACTCGTGGTAACATCGGATCCTTTCCAATATAGAAGGACGCTCTGCACGCTATGGTCGCATGGGGTTACATATGTGTATATAGGGGAAGAAGCAGAGGGATCTGCTATGCCTATGATTAAAGGGGGCTGTGGTCTCCAAACAGTTTGGAGACCAGTTTCCTACCTTTAAAACGAGCCGTCAACCACCTCTCTACCTGCTCCACAGCTCAAGATATACAGAAAAGACTGACCAGAAAGTTAATGGGTGGGAGGCTGACATGTGACAGTCCTGAGGCTTCTCCTACACATTCCTGCCAGCGAGCACAGCCTCAGACTCCCTCAGTGTGTGAGGGAGACAGGAAGCCCCTCCTCCTCTCTGCTGTGTGAAGTCCTGACAGAGAAAGTAAGGGGGGTCTGGGTGGGCGGGGCCACATGGGGCTGTAAGATAATGGGCCATGGGGGGCCTGCAGCTGGAGGGCTCATGGGGTCCATGAGTGGGAGGGACAAGGGGGGCTGCAAAGGGGAGGAGGAGATACAGGACAGATTGACTGACAGTTTCAGAGCAGGAAGTGCAGGGGACCTGGTGATGCTACTGCCATATCACACACAAAAATGTAAATATCTTCAAAACTATGCAAAATAAACAATGGAAATAAATTGCAAAAATTCCCAGGGGAGCAATTCCTATCAATTTACCTAAAGTCATTTTTAGACCACAATTCCCCTTTAAGGACCACTTGTCCGAAATGAGTTAGGCGGATGTAATAAAGGCTAATTTTATTAACAGCAGTACGGTGTTGGTCTTCTACCTAGTTCGTGCAAACTCTCATTACATTGAATTTGATTTTCAGTTCAGAGAAGGGCAACTAAAATAATAAAGGGAATGGAGGGGCTTGACTATGCAGGCAGATTAGACAAGTTAGGGCTGTTTAGAGAAGCGATGTTTGCGTGGCGATACAATCACTTTACACAAATATATTAATGGGCCATACAGTAAATTCTCTAATGCATTGTTTACTTAGCAGTCATATCAGAGGACACGTGGACATCCTTTATGATTGGAAGAAAAGAAGTTTCATCTTCAGGTTAGGAAAGGTTTCTTTACAGTGAGAACTGTGAAACTGTGTAAAGATCTTCCAAGAGATGTGGTAATGGCAAGTTCATTGAATAGCTTTAAAAGTGGGCTAGATAAGTTTCTAAAACTAAACAATATTGAGAATTACTGATATTAATAATATACTGCAGTTCTGGTTGATCCAGAGATACTTTCAGATTGCCATTTGGAGTCAGGAAGGAATTTCCCCTCCCTTTTTATTTGTTTTTTTTTTGCCCTGCCTCTGGATCAACTGATTGGTAAGGTTAAAAAGGAAGGTGAAAAAGGTTGGACTTGATGGACGTATGTCTTTATTCAACCTCAATTACTATTTTACTATGTAAGCTTTGCCAATTAATCTCCTACGACACTCCTATCGGTCAAACAAAATTTCCCATACACAACTACCTATCCCATGGAAATCTCATGATCATAAATTTGATTTGGGGGCACAAATCTTAAGAGTTTCCAAACATGTTATAACAACAAATCATAAGATGGGAGGGTTATCAGTCCAAAACACGATTAAATATTACTAAGCAGCCCATTTAGGTCACTATACTGGTTCATCACACACCCAAAGATCATTAGAGCACAAGTGTCTTCATCCTCTCCATCTAGCAACACTATTGCTAAATTATCAGAACATAATCCCAGGGAACCAACCCTCTCAGGACTTATGCGCGCTACAAAAACCATAGCGAAAGGCCTATTTAAAACTCTAAAATTAGAAGAAAAGACCACTAACCTGACACCAATAATAGGTAACCACAATAATCACAACACCGTATTACAACATGAATGGGGCTTAACTTAAAGGGCATGTCCACCCCGAAATTTAACTTTTGATATGTGGTAGGGCATGCTCCCCCAGCCCCAACCGCATTAATATAATTGTTAGAAAGTCCCCCGATTCTTACTTACCTGCCCTCTCTCCTCCGCTGCAGTGTTCAGGCCCTCTGCTTGCATGGAATTGAAAGCAGGGGGCGGGACCGGCAGCCGCGTCCATGATTGGCTGAGAGGCAGGGAGGGCTGCACTGAGCATGCCTCAACCTTGATGAGGTTGAGGAAGTCTCAGGCACAGCATGAGTCACACACTGCTCCTACACAGCAGTTTCCTGGACTTTGGAGGGGCACAGCAGGGGAACTATTTTGAGCAGGAATGTAAGGTAAGGATTGTTTTAAACTACTTTATGTGGCCAGTAAGGGGTTAAATTTTAGTTTTGGGGGTGGACATGTCCTTTAACTATAAAAGACTTTACAGATCATAGACTAGAAATAGGATATTTTCACTTTGTCCTCATAGAAAAAAAAAAAAAAAAAAGTCCTCTGGGCTTCTATTCGCTTCTTTACAAATTAAACATTCAAACCGTAACCTCTAAACAAAGTCACGCCACAAGAACAATATTCTTGTCCATAACCACCCAAGGGCCATTACAAAGGAAATTAATATCCCAGCTATAGAAAATACTAAACTTCCCCACCACTACTGATAGAACAATAAAACATCCATACATGTCCCATGGTAATATATACAGCACATAGACATTACATGGGAGGAATGGACGGCCATATGTTTCACTGAAGTATCCCAGTCACATGTTTAACTGGGTTATGCATATTATTACTGTATATTTTTAGGTTTTCCCTTCCCCCCCTTTCTTCCTTGTTCCCCCTCCCGTGGCATCTCTGATCCGGCTCCCTACTTGCGGAAGTTACAAGCAGGGGCTGGACTTGTAGCCACGTCTGTGATTAGCTGAGAGGCAGACAATCACAGACGTGGCTGTTGTCAATGGAGATGCCGCAGGAGAGAAGGGTCTGTAAGCATCGATCTAACCATTTTTTTAAAGAAATATTTTGGCGGTTGGGGGTGGGCAGAGGGTACCTACCTTATGGCCAAAGGGTTTCACGCTAGGTGACACGGCTGCAATGTGCAATAGATGGATCCGGATGATGGGGGGGGGGGGGGGGAGAAAGGGCTCCCCCTGCGCATGTCACTGCCTTACTGAGGTTGAGGAAATAGCAGGAACCTCATGACACCTTCTCTTCAGTTTCCTGGACTTCAAACTAGCAATGCAGGAGAACCATAAGGAGCAGAAATGTAAAGTAAGGATTATTTTAAAACTAGAGTATAAACCGACCCGAGTATAAACCGAGGTACCCAATTTCACCTAAAAAATCTAATAAAAGTTGACTCGAGTATAAACTGAGGATAGAAACTTGGCATTCAAGATGTTTGGAAACTACAACTCCCAGCTAATAAAGCATGCTGGGAGTTGTAGTTTCCAAACATCTTTCCCTCACTTGGCATTCAAGATGTTTGGAAACTACAACTTCCAGCATGCTTTATTAGCTGGGAGTTGTAGTTTCCAAACATCTTGAATGCCACCCTCACCCTCCCACCCAGTTCAGTTTGTACCTGTGGGCTCTCCTCCATCCAGGAAATGTGGGCTCTCCTCCATCCAGGGGCTTCCTGTTGGGACTGTGTGCCAGCATTGAAGGTAAGCATTCCGGCGTCCTCTCCATTCCGGCATCCGCGCGCTCATTCCCTGTACTGGCGCGCCGGCTGACGTCACTAATTGGCACCGGGCAGTGACGTCGGCCGGCGCGCCAGTACAGGGAATGATCGTGCGGCTGCGGGAGTGCCAATGTAAGTAGTGACTCGAGTATAAACCGAGTCCAAGTTTTCAGGTTGATTTTACAGCCTGAAAAACTCTGTTTATACTCGAGTATATACAGTACACAGTGGGCCCAGTATGGGGTTAAATTTTAGTTTTGGGGGTGGACATGCCCTTTAAAATATACATACAAATGTGTATGGATCAGTTAAGGTACAACATCCACTCCCCATAAGGAGATACACTACCTAGACCTGATCAAACAGGAAACTTATTACTCTACAAACCCAAGAAACTATATAATACAAACTGCCTTTCAATCTACTCATTTATCATGATGTAATATTGAGATCTGACAGAACTGCTATCATTAATCACTCATGGACTTAGAATCTCCTTGCTTTTTTCAAGATCAAAGGGACTTTTAGATTAAAGCCAATCTCCACTGTATCATTACTGTATTTATTAAATGTATAATTTTTTATTTGCAAAAATAAAAAGTTATAAAAAAAAGCGCAGGTGTGTTTATTCAGTGCAAATAAAATGAGATTATTTTAAAATATATCATATACAATGCATCTGTTGCGATGCAGAAATTAGGCAGTAACTCAATGCGTTTCGCTGTTTCATTTAGCTTCCTCAGGAGTATTTTAATTGAGTACAATACTCCTGAGAAAGCTGAATAAAACCGCAAAATGTGTTTACTGCCCAATTTCTTTAACACAGCTATACTTTGCATTTTGCCATTTCATTCAGCTTCCCCAGGTGAATTATAAAATCGATTATATCCTCCTTCCTCCTGAGGAAGCTGAATGAAACAGAATTATTTTGGTAAAGCTTCCACTCTTCGGGAACGCATGGCAAACTTCTGGTTATTAATTAGAACATCATTGTCAGACAGAGGGGCAACCAAGTAGCTAGGGGGCCCAAAAGGACTAAATTTGGCCAACCCTCATGGCCAAACACTATCGAGAAGATAGGCACACACTAGCTAGCGTAAAATGCATGGCCATCCACAGGGACTTAAATAAACTGCCCCTTGTCATGCTTTTTAGAACATCTGTCATATATTAGTTATTTTAAGTTTGACCAATACTTGCCGTATATACTCGAGTATAAGTCGATCCGAGTATAAGTCGAGGTACCTATTTTTACCTGAAAAATGTGTAAAAACTGATTGACTCGAGTATAAGTTGAGGGTAGAAATTATCACCACTACTGCCTTCTGATTCTGTGTTGTTTTTAGGCTTTAGTTGCCCTTTAAATTGACAGCAGAATTCCCATACATAAATCTCATACAGTAATAGCCAACTCCAGTACCAGTAACCTCCAATTCTTTGGCACTCAAGATGTTTGGAAACTACAACTCCCAGCATGCTTTGTTGCTGGGAGTTTCAGTTTCTAAATATGTGGAGTGGCAAGGTTCAGTAAACTTTTAATTAAGCTTACCATCATTTACAATTCTCCTGAACCCCATATAGTAAAGGTCCCTCTGACCCCCATATAGTAAAGGATTCTCTGACCCCAATAGTTAAAAATGTCACCTGAGAGTTGTAGTTTCAAGCTGTCCTTTGCACTGTACTAGCAGCTGTTTTTTGCCCCAAACTGAGGAGACCCATCAGATTTACAGCATCCAGTGACAGTGCTGAGTGAGTCCAGCAGCCAGAATACAGGAAGCGTAAAGGCAGATCAGCTCCTGTAACTTTCTATGCAGGTTAACACAGCGCCACCTACTGGTTACTATCTGTAATTGCAGAATTTGGATCTAAATTAGGACTTGACCGAGTATAAGTCGAGGTTAGGTTTACAGGCTAATTTTAAAGCTTGAAAAATTCGACTTATACTTGAGTATATACAGTAAACGACTGCGCCGCAGCATGTGTTTAATCGGCAGCTGATCCAGGCAGATCTGTTAATGAGGCCCAGCCGAAACAAGCACCCTTACATGGCACAATCGGTAGGTAAAACCATGGGGAAAGTTTTTTTACTGTGAGAAAAGTGAAACTGTGGAATCGTATTCCAGCAGATGTGGTAATGGTAAGTTCATTGAATAACTTTAAAAAGTGGGCTAGATACATTTCTAAAAAGAAAAAAATATTGAGGATTACTGGTATTAATGCATATACTGTAGTTCTGGTTTGTCCAGGGACACTTTCTGTTTGCCATTTGGAGTCAGAAAATAAATCCCCCCTCTTAGAATATAAGAGGAGGGTGTAAAGGTTGGACTAGAATGACATAGGTCTTTATTCAACCTCAATTACTATGTTACTATGTAGTTATCCCATGCCTGTGTTTATAATATTCCCCTATAATTTAAGGCTCTTCAATATCCCGTGGTAACTTAAGTATGGGTTAATCTCTTTGCAGTGTGCACACATCCTCTGATCCGTGAGTAAACCGTGCACCAAAAAATTTATTGTATGGCATATTAACATATTTCTGATCATATCCCCATGCAAAAACCTTGCCTGCAGTGTAATATGTTTTCTGAAATTTTTTAGTCACACTCCTCTATTTAAATTCCTTTAATTTAGTTTCTCTTCTCTGAACCTTTTCCAGTTCCTTTCTATTCTTTTTGTATACAAAATTGCACTGTGTATTCCAAATGCTAACCAGAGAAAGAATAGATTTCCTCAATCTATACTCATTAAATAAGACATGTTCAAGTCTTGAACATAAAATATTGCCATTTAACGTATGTTGTCAAAAGAAAAAGTGCTCTGGGTTAACGAACACTTAATTTGAGGAAAACAAAATATCCATATACCGTATATACTCGAGTATAAGTCGATCTGAGTACAAGTCGAGGTACCTATTTTTACCTGAAAAATTTGTAAAAACTGATTGACTCAAGTATAAGTCGAGGGTAGAAATTATCACTAATACTGCCTTCTGATTCTGTGTTGTTTTTAGGCTTTAGTTGCCCTTTAAATGGACAGCAGGATTCCCATACATGAATCCCATACAGTAATAGCCAAATCCAGTACCAGTAACCTCCAATTCCTTGGTACTCCAGATATTTGGAAACTACAACTCCCAGCATGCTTAAACATACCATCATTTACAATTCTCCTGACCCCCATATAGTAAAGGGCCCTCTGACCCCCATATAGTAAAGGGTCCTCTGACCCCCATATAGTAAAGGGTCCTCTGACCCCCATATAGTAAAGGGTCCTCTGACCCCCATATAGTAAAGGGTCCTCTGACCCCCATAGTAAAGGGTCCTCTGACCCCCATATAGTAAAGGGTCCTCTGACCCCCATATAGTAAAGGGTCCTCTGACCCCCATATAGTAAAGGGCCCTCTGACCCCCATATAGTAAAGGACTCTTTGAACCCATATAGTTAAAAATGTCACCTGAGAGTTGTAGTTTCAAGCTTTCATTTGCACTGTACTAGCAGCTGTTTTTTGCCCCAAACTGAAGAAACCCATCAGATTTACAGCATAAGATGAGCAGTGACAGTGCTGAGTGAGTCCAGCAGCCAGACTACAGGAAGCAGGAAGTGTAAAGGCAGATCAGCTCCTGTTACTTTCTATGCAGGTTAACACAGCGCCACCTACTGGTTACTATCTGCAATTGCAGAATTTGGATCTAAATTTCGACTTGACCCGAGTATAAGTCGAGGTTAGGTTTTCAGGCTAATTTTAAAGCCTGAAAAATTCGACTTATACTCGAGTATATACGGTATATAAAAAAAAAAAAAAAGTTCTTTAGCATATCAACTGGGATAATATATTATCAGATAAAGATACTGAACTAAAATGGACTGTTTTAATGGGGTAACCATTTTACATCTAAATTTATAAGACACACACAAAAAAAAAAAAAAAGTCTGCACCCATGAATTCTAATGCAAAGAGGGAAATCTTCAGGGCAGGGATCTCATACCTAATGTGTCAAGGCATGCTGCACTTATATCAATTTATATATAATTATATGCGTTAACCGATGTATAAAATTGTATTTAATTTTTATTTATCTGTATAATTGCTTGCACTTATGCCATTGTTCGTATACTCTGTATTTTATAATGTATAGCACTGCGTACCCAAGTGGAGCTTTATAAATAAAGTTATACATACAATGTAAAGGAAGATAATGTAATTCAAAATCAGGAGGGAAACAATAAAGATTGTAACAAAGGATTGTAAGAAAGCAATTAATCCAACTTAAAGCAAGACTAATCCTATTCTAAAACTATTCCAATAAAGTTTCTGGACTGTATAAAATGCATCCTCAGGTCCTGAGGGAACTATGTTCAGTTTTATCCAGGCCATTGTTTTTTTAATATGTCTGGAAACATGCCTCTGGGTTGGAAAAAAGCAAATATAATTCCAATATTCAAAAAAGGGGATTTTTGTTAACTTACCATAAAATCCTTTTCTTTGAGGCCAGTTGGGGGACCCAGGCAAGATGTTGGGGTAAAGTGCCTGTTGCTGGAAGCAAATTGCTCCTCCTACTCCCCAGCACTTAGCCCCTCCCAGCTCAGCCATGCTTCAGTTTTGTACAGGTGTCAAAAGAGAAGGAGCTAGCCCATAATGGAAAAAATGTAACATAGGCCTATTAGAAATGAATAACAACATAGCAATATAAACATAACTGAATGTAGGGCAACAATAGGGCCAACAACAACTACCGTATATACTCGAGTGTAAGTCGAATTTTTCAGGCTTTAAAGTTAGCCTAAAAACCTAACCTCGACTTATACTCGGGTCAAGTCCTAATTTAGATCCAAATTCTGCAATTGCGGATAGTAACCAGTAGGTGGCGCTGTGCTAACCTGCATAGAAAGTTACAGGAGCTGTTCTGCCTTTACAATTCTTCCTGCTTCCTGTAATCTGGCTGTTGTAAATCTGAAGGGTCTTCTCAGTTTGGGGCAAAAAACTGCTGCTAGTACAGTGCAAATGACAGCTTGAAACTACAACACTAAGGTGACATTTTTAACTATTGGGATTAGAGAGTCCTTTACTATATGGGGGTCAGAGGGCCCTTTACTATATGGGGGGGATCAGTAGAATTGTAAATGATGGTAACTTTATTAAAAGTTTACTGAACCTTGCCACTCCACATGTTTAGAAAAAAACTCCCACCAACAAAGCATGCTGGGAGTTGTAGTTTCCAAACATCTTGAGTGCCAAGGAATTGGGGGTTACTGGCACTGGATTTGGCTAATACTGTATGGGATTCATGTATGGGAATTCTGCTGTCCATTTAAAGGGCAACTCATTTTAAGCCTCGGCTTATACTCGAGTCAATCAGCTTTTTTTCAAAAATTTTCAGGTAAAAATAGGTGCCTCAACTTATACTCTGATCGACTTATACTTGAGTATATACGGGTATCAACACTAATAAGAAAATAGGAATTAGCGTTGCCCGGGCAGGATTTACATAGTAATTAAGGTTGAATAAAGACATACGTCCATCAAGTCCAACCTATTCACCCCCTTTTTTTTTTTTATCCCTACCTAACAGTTGATCCAGAGGAAGGCAAAAAACCCAGCTAAAAAGGGGGAAAAAATTCCTTCCTGACTCCAAACGGCAATCGGAAAGTATCCCTGCATCAACCAGATCTATATGCATTAATACCAGTAATTCTCAATATTTTTTAGTTTTAGAAACTTATCCAGGCCTTTTTTAAAGCTATTCAATGAACTTGCCATTACCACATCTGCTGGAAGACAGTTCCACAGTTTCACCGCTCTCACTGTAAAGAAACCTTTCCTAACTTGAAGATGAAACTTCTTTTCTTCCAACCTTAAAGGATGTCCACGTGTCCAATGATATGACCTGTTAGTAAACAATGCACCAGAGAGTTCATTGTATGGGCCATTAATATGTATAAGGTTATCATGTCCTCATGCAAACGTCGCTTCTCCAATGTAAACAGCCCTAACTTGTCTAATCTGCCTGCATATTCAAGCCCCTCCATTCCCCTTATTAATTTAGTTGCCCTTCTCTGAACTGCCTCAATTGCCAATATGTACCTTTTGTATATGGGATTCCAAAACTGCACCGCATACTCCAAAATGAGGCCTTACCAGTGCCTTGTAAAGAGGGAGAATAATATTTTTCTCTCTTGAATCTATTCCCCTCTTTATACAAGACAATATCTTGCTAGCTCTAGCCGTTGCTACCTGGCATTGTTTGCTATAGCTAATTTCCATTACAGATGCACTTAACACAGAGTTATTTATGGTGTAGGTGGCACAGGGATTACAACCCAAATGCATCACCTTACATTTATCAACATTGAATCTCATCTGCCATTCTACTGCCCATTTTGATAATCTATCTAGGTCTGCTTGCAGCACTTGCACATCATTGGAAGTTTCCAAAGCTCTGCATAGTTTAGTGTCATCAGCAAACACAGAGACCTTGCTCTCAATGCCCCCTTCTAAGTCATTTATAAACAGATTAAACAGAAGCGGCCCCAGTACAGAACCCTGAGGCACTCCGCTTAGAACTTTAGCCCACATAGATGTAGCTCCATTAAACACCACTCTCTGTTTGCGGTCCGATAACCAGGTCTCTATCCATGAACAAATGTTTTCTTCAAGGCCAACAGTCCTCAGTTTATACATTAGTCGCCTCTGTGGCACATTATCAAAAGCTTTTGCAAAATCCAAATAAACCACATCCACTGCTGTGCCTGAATCTAACTTCTTACTCACTTCTTCATAAAAACCAATTAAATTTGTCTGGCATGATCTATTTCTCATAAATCCATGATGACTACTACTACTAAGATGATCTCTGGAGACAAAGTCAAGGATATGATCCCTTAACAAAGTTT
Organism: Hymenochirus boettgeri; assembly: GCA_019447015.1. Lineage (NCBI taxonomy): Eukaryota > Metazoa > Chordata > Amphibia > Anura > Pipidae > Hymenochirus > Hymenochirus boettgeri. Next base: position 130,807,094 of record CM033470.1, read on the forward strand.
CCATCACCTTCCCTACCACTGATGTTAGGCTTACAGGTCTATAGTTACCAGGCTGTGAACGACTACCTTTTTTGAATATTGGTATTACATTGGCTTTTTTCCAATCCAGCGGCACATCCCCAGACAAAAGCGAATCTGAAAAGATGAGAAACAATGGTCTAGATAGAACTGAACTAAGCTCTTTTAAAATCCGAGGATGCAATCCATCTGGTCCTGGGGCTTTATTGATATTAACTTTGTCTAATTGTTTCCGTACCATATCCTCTGTTAGCCAGTGGGAATACTCTCCATTTCTTCCCTGCATATTATTACAATCCCTACTGTAAGGACAAGGATTCTCAACAGTAAAAACCGATGCAAAAAAACGGTTTAGCAGATTAGCCTTTTTGGCATCCTCTACAACCACCTCAGCCCCATTATTTAATGGTCCAACATTCTCAGACCTCATCTTTTTACCATTTATATACTTAAAAAACATTTTGGGGTTGGACTTGATTTGTTCGGCAATCCGTATTTCATTTTCTATTTTAGCTAGTTTAATTGCTTTCTTGCACTCTTTATTACAGCTTTTGTACTCCCTGTAAGCCTGTTCTGTGCCTTCTGTTTTCAAAATGTTAAAAGCCTTTTTCTTTTTTTCCATTTCCCTTTTTACCCGAGCATTAAGCCATGCAGGAGTGGACCTCATTTTTTTACACTTGTTACCTAAAAGGTACAGATTTAGAAATGTAATAGTTTAATATCCCTTTAAAAGTGGTCCACATCTGCCTATCTCTGTGCCTAAGTACCATACTTAAAACTCTAGTTCACCCTGATCAAACCGAGCTTATCCCAGGCAAAAACACATCCCTCAGCACTAGACGACTATTCCTAAATATACAGGCCCACCATGCAGATATGGGAACCCGCTGTATAGTTAGTCTTGATGTGGCAAAGGCCTTTAATTCCATGGAGTGGCAATTTATGTGGCAGGTATTGAGACGATTTGGTCTGGGTACCGGCTTTATAAGCTGGTTGCAGATCCTATACTCAGGGTGATTATTGACGGCTGGACCTCTGGGTAGATGTACTCGCCAGGGATGCCCGCTATCTCCCCTATAATATGCATTGGTGGTTGAACCACTGGTCATTAAACTGAGACATGATACAATTTTGAAGGGTCTCAAATGTGGAGTACAAACAAATAGTCTGGATATATGCTGATGATATGTTATTATATTTAACAGACCAAGACCACTCCCTACATAGAGCCCTTACTTTGATTAATGAATTTGGAGAATCCTCTGGACTTAAAATAAACTGGTCAATATCACAAATCCTACTGATTGATAGTTTCCCCCTTACTCTAGATGGAACCTAACATGCTCTCATGAGAACAGATAAAATCAAATATTTATGTATTTGGATCTCAAAAGATACTAAGGAATATATTAAACTCAATATTGAACCCCTCATCACCTTACCCAAATCTTAAATTCAGGCATGGAGCAAACTCCCCCTAGGGGTTACGGGAAGAACGAACTTGATAAATGTAGGATGGTCAATACTACAACATCCTGTTGATTCGGGTGGATCGGCACTCTCTACTATAACCTATATTACCTAGCAGCACAGCTGTCACATGTACACCATTGATACCAATCTGAAATGATTAGGACGCTTGAAATGTTGGGCCTCCCTGATGCTATCAAATATCCAGACCCCCTTGTACCTTTTATCCAGAGGCCTAAAGGGTACTGATGTCCGTAAACAACCACATCCACTTTTTATACAGGCACTTAAAATATGGAACAATGCACTATATAAATTAAATATCTCCCTATCCCAGAGTCAACCCTGAGACCCGATATCTCCAAGTGAGACATGCCTTTGTAACTCAATTTCGAATCTTATCCCCTCAGCTACCTAGTTGCCTCCTCAGTGATGTTTTATGTCGCAAAACGTCTGCCATGCTCACTATATACAAAGCTTTCCAAAATACTCCAGGATATGCTGTCACAGAGGAGAAAAAAAGTCCCTGGGAGGCAGACATAGACCCCATGGAAAAGGAGGAATGGGAGGAAGCTCTTGAGGCCAATAAAAACAGGTTTCCTCCAAAGCCTCAGATATCACAAATCTATATACTACAAAGAGCATACCTTACCCAATTTGTATATCTACATACAAATCGAACCATAACCCATTATGTTCTAAATGTCATGCAGCGCCGGGCACCTTTTACCATCTAATATGGTCCTGCCCCAGGATCCAGGGATATTGGCATCAAATACAAATTTTCCTACACAATAAAATGGGATCCCCAGTGGGTTGTAATCCCAAGATATGTTTTCTGGGTATTGTGGAAGAAATACAAAAAGATACATAGAATAGTACCTTCCTTAGAGAAGTACTGTAATTTATAGGTGGGCTATATTAAATAAAAATTAAAGGTAAAGTTAAAAATCGCTATCAGTAATTCTTTCCATCTTCTTCTGCATAATTCTTCCTTATTACTGAAATACATTCCAAGCTGTGATAGCTGGCTTTATTATTACCTCTTCTACACAAATAGATTGCAAATTATGCTCATATAAACTCTTAAAAGGGTAACTGTGGTTTCCATCCATCCAAGTATCCTCTATTATGAGTTTTCATACCCATCCTCTTACATTTCAAACAAGCCTAGGATGATGTATCTAGTATCTCTGGATCTTAAATCATAGGCTTGTAAAGATAAACTCCTTTGTCTGTACTGACTGTCTGAGTCTGTCACAGTCACACAATATGCTATGTAAGAAGCCCCACCTCCCCAAAATCGTTCTCTTAAACAGCTTGTTACAGACCTGCAACCATTCAGAGCAGGATTATCCACAAGGCAACCCTAGGCTCCTGCCTTCTCTGATTGTATGTTATTTCCTTGCCTTATGGGCAGCTTAGGAAGAGATAAAAAATATTTTAAGGCTTGTGGGTAGCTTTAAAATGGATTTAAAAGTTTGGGGACAGGGCTTATGATGCACCTGATGGTACTCTGTCCCAGTATTGGATATGCTCAAGACTGAGACCTGGATGCAGAGCAGTAGTGCTGGTGATGTCACAGATCCAAGTACTAGCCACATAAACTGCAGTTAGAAGCATGAACCTGTAGTCATTTTAAAGGTAATAATTGTACTAAGGTCACAGTTCTCCTTTAAACAGGTTGTGTCATCTGCAGTAGAGATGCAAAACATATTAAATTAAAAGTCTAGGAATCTGCCATATACACCGGCACAACACACCTGCATTCTCCTAATAGGGGTGCATGAAATTCTCTCGAAATTCCACACTGAAAAGGCAAACTTTTGTAGTTCCAAACTGAAATTTCATCGGTAGTTCAGATAATGAAACTTCAATAATACAACATTTTTTTTTTCTAATCAAAACAATGTTTGGGTCGAAACTCTGGTACTCCAGTACAGTACCTACTTCTTAATACCATTAAAAAAAAGTTTTCAGTGGATGACAGAACTAGTAGTGTAAAAAAAAAAGAGCAACAGATCAGGCATTGTGTCCAAAGGTGCTTTTATTTTATTTACTTTGTCAGTGGTTTGGCCAATGTTATAGTATTAAATATATCTGATATATGTGATGTGATGTCTGCAAGCTTCTTTTGTTCCCCAAAATGTAATTATTATAAGGACATATGAGTTTAGCTTTGTTTCTTGAGGGCAGCTTGGCAAATTAGACTGATACTTTGACCTGTAAAATGTTATTAAACTGTCTTACATATATACGATTGAGTGTTTTAATAAGCAACTATTGGGAAAACTTGTTTAAAGAGCTGCTAGGGGCATGCTTGGACAGAGAATTCCTTACACAAAATGAAAAGAAGCCCTTTCTTAATTCAAGTACTTTTTCCTGATCATGCATTTTATTAATTCTAAAGATTACAGCTAAGCTCTGAGTGTTCTCTCCTGTGCCAAAATGGTCAGTGAATTATTTACATTTCAAATCCTTCATAAGGATCATTGGCTTCTGAAAAGAACTGTGCCTTAAATGTAAAACTCATGGTCAGGCAAAAAACACATTAGAAAAGCCCAGTCCATTAATACAATATTAACTGTAGGGAGGTATCATACACACAGTGTCTATAAACAGTTTACATAAATGTTTTTGAAAGGGGAATTTTACTTGTTAAAGGTATATAAAATCCATAATGATAAAAAGAAATCATTGTGTCTTCATCTCTGTAGGAACTAAGTGCCAAAGTAACAAAGGTTGGAATTATTGAGGAGCAATTACAGTTCTCTATCTACCCCCTCCATTTTTCTTTCAGTTAAAAGTGCCTAGGGCGAGGAATTAAACCATTAACTTCTCATCCCAGGGTTTACCCTAGGTTATCGTACTTAACATTAACTCACCAGTCCAGCCCTTTACCTGAACTTTGTGCTGTGCAAGTATGTTTTTCATTGGCCAGGTCATAGTCTGAAGGAGCATACAGAATAAAGGTGATCATACATTAGGCTGATTTTATGTACAATACACCATACAATCCAACATCACCATTGATTGGCAGATAAATTGTTCTCTTATTATGCAACATTAGATTGTAAAATCGATCGGAATTACGACTGGGAAAGTCTTTTTTCAAGTCGTTCGGTTGAAGGGCATCTATAGTTTTTTTCTTTCTATGTGTTCTATAACTCCCCCCAACCCCCAGAGTACCTGTATTTTCTTCGGTTTCCTCCTCTGTCCCAAAGTATATAAAAGTTAAAAATTTACAGCAAGTCTCCCAATGACTCCTTCCTGCTCACTAAAATGCTTGGCAAATACTGGGTTAAAAACAGAAGTAAAGGGAAGGAGAATGAAGCAGCTTTCCCCTTTTTAATGCCAGTCAGCCGGCAGTGACAAGGCAGGTCTCTCCTCACCCACTCCCGCTCCTTATGTTGCAAGTATCTCCAGAACAACAGAGACACTTGCTCTCGTCATGTAGCTGTAGCTTACATAACAATATTTTATCCTGTTGATGATGTGAAGGAGGATTAATGCACATGAGCGGTTTAGTTCACAGACTTCGTTCACAGCCGGATTATATGACCGGGAGAATGACCAGAAAGGAGAGGGGGAGTGGGGAGCTCTGCAGTAAATCAGACTGTGTGCAAACACACAGCCACAGAGGAAGGTGGGAATAAGGCAGCATACACTAACATTTATTTTATGTCTGGATTGGAGCAATGTATACATTTTATTAAAGATGCCCTTTAAATGATCATAGTATTTTCTGAAGTCCCAATTAAATATAAATGTAATGTAACCTAACAATAGATGACATTAGACATTAATCACTAAACAAATTGAATGTAGAACAATATGTGTGGTACATCTATGTACAATTAACATTGTACATCTGTCTATCAAAATATTGATTGATTTACAATCGTAATTACGATTGCAATAACCTTTTGTAGTGTATGGCCACCTTAAGACTGGAATGGCAAGTCAAGGTTTAGGTAAGTAGTCATGTTTAAATATGTGTGTGCTCTTTATAAATCTCTTTATAACTGTGCTGTTTATTGCAGAATGAATGTATTGCAGAATGATAGTAGTAGAATTTTGATGCAATTTTTCTCAGAATGTATCTTGTTTTTTTTAATAACTATAGCAATATGTTTTACAGTATTCTTGAGCTTGATCTGATTGTAAGAGATGAGGATGGAAATATTTTAGATCCAGATAAAACAAGTGTGATCAGTTTGTTTCATGCACACAACGAGGCCACAGAAAAAATATCAGAACGTATTAAAGAAGAAATGGTATGTTTGAACTCTTAACAACTGGGATTTTAGTGATTTATCTTTTCAATGGTTACAACACTATTTTATCACTTTTTATTTATAAAGGTTACACTGGATGAAAACATTTTATATGAGCCCACACACTGCTCATTTAAAAGAAGTGTTACATCTTTTGCAGCATGTTCTAAGAAAATATTCATCATTGCAAAAATTTGCTAGTTTAATATAAAAAGAGCAGCTTTTTTGTTGAATTCCTCACTCTCTTTTGGAAAAAAAACATGCTGAGCAAGCCTGTACCTGGTTAAGGGGATAATAAAGAAGTGGCTGAAGGGTTTTCTGTAATTAACAATTTTCATGTCTGCAGTGATGGATCTAGGAATCTTTTAGAAGGCATGCAATACATAATTTTAATAATCAATAAACGGAAACACATTTTATACTGTAGATATCTATCGTTTTTTTTTTTAATATATAGGATATTAAACTCCATACATACATACAAAAATATTTAAAATTATTCATAGTCCATGTGCAGCTATACAATATGTAATGAACCAACCACAGGATTAGGTAACCACATTTAAGAATACCATTTAAGGAATAATTGGGATGATATATTGTGACTCACAAACCTAGGTAAAGGCCAAAAAACTGACCTATAGACATAGGCTTAAAAATAGCCAATAATATTGAAACAGGATATGAGAAGGAAAGCTCTAAACTAACCCAATATTACATTTATTATCTGTTGTATTCAGTTATATCAACTGGATTCGAAATATAATACTTAAAGACATTTCGCTAGTCATCCAACTGCTTTTTTCAATTCAGAATGACTTGTAGAAGAATCTGTTGGCAATTAAGTACCCTAGAAATTCCGAATTAGCATATGACAGCCTGGTGTTAGGGACCTTCTGAATGCAAAGTGTAGATTGAATTGAGGCTAACTGCCCAGAGTAAGGTGTCAAAACAGCATTGTACATGGCAGACATTTGGTGTTGAACCCCCTCCACCTCTATTCAGGCTTGGTTTCTTTATTTTCCTTTGCCAAGATGTTGACATTACACTCTTTAAAGGTATGCAGGAACACAGCTGATCCGAGGAATTGGATCTTCTGTGTTGGGCCATACGTTGCTGCAGTTGCTGTTTGGTCTCCCACACATACAAATCAGAGCATTCTTCACTGCACTACATTGCGTATATGATGGCGCTTTTCTTGTGTTTCGGTATTGGGTCTTTTGGATGTACCAATTGATGCTTCAGTGTATAGTTTGTTTTATAGCAGAAAGGGATACTGTGTTTTTTTGCTACATATGGGATGACCATATTCTTTCACCTGTCTTGCTTTCCCCCTTCACTGTTGGTATTTGTGTTCTTTTCTTTGCTCCTACCCCTTTTGACAAAGGCCCAGTCCGGATATCCACAAGTTTTAAGGGCTACTCTTAAGCACCTGTGTTTCCGTGTAAAGGTTTACCACGATGGGTGAAACTGGAGACCCAATAGTACATCCATGTTTTTACGTATAAAACATTTGCTGTCTTGGCCTAGCTGTTTTCTCACCATTTCATGGTGAAGAGAGATGTCACATCATAGGACATTATAGTTTCTTCTGCACCAAATACTATATTTTGAATCTTGTTAGTGAAATCCTGGGAGTTCTGGATGTGATGCTGAGAGCTTCCAACAAATGGGCGTAAGATGTTGCCTAGGTATTACCAACAGATTCTTGTACAAGTCATTCTGAATTAAAGGATATTTATGGAGATTGCATTGAGTTTTTAGGAGCAACTAATTAGGTGGGGGTATATAACACTATTACACATAAGAAAGGTCTATATGTATGTGTGTAATTATTACTATTTAATCAAAATCACCATAAGAGATAACACTATACAAATTATAGTACTACTGCTGAATCACAAAACAAATGATCTACAATTAATAAAGTATACTTACTTTACTTGACACCTCTAAGTTTGAATGGAAAACTCAAAATGGTAGGTTTAGCCACACCTCTAGGATTTCTACATGGGTCTTTAAAAGGAAGTGGAATTGGGACACTAAAAGGAAATGGAATTTTACTAACATCCAATGAGTTTCTGATCTTCCACTGTTAGCAAATCAAAAAATTATCTTAGGCATTGTACATGACAAGACAGGAAGTTTAAGGAAGTTCCTGTATTACACCCAATTATGTGTTGTTTTCAATAGAGAAATTAGCAGTTTTTCCCTTTTCCCCCTATATTAATATATTAAACATGAGGCTGTCAGGTAACTTCTGTTATAAGAAGGTTGTATTTGATTTTATACTCTATGGGGAGCTTTTAGCTCCATTAAAAACATATCTCCATAATCTTTATAGCCAATCACTATCCTGTGTTGTCCTGACCCCATAGTGATTGTCAATGTGGAACTTGCTATGGTAAATACTAATAATTGTGAACATAGCATGTTTATCTGGATCTTGTGAGGGGTCTCGGGTTCCCCAATGGCGCTGTTTGGTTTGAACTGCACAATGTGATAAAAATGCCTAGGTCTATTCTCAGACCTGCAAGTTTATTCCATTGACATTGTATGGATTATAGCTGTCAGATAGGTGGTTGGATGTGTAACTCTTACTGCCTGAAGGTATTTGAATAATCTTTATCTAAACTAATAGTGTAATTTTTATGGAAGTAAGGGAAGGGCAGATGTCAGTAAAGTCAGTAAAAGGGCTTTATTCCAGGATGTATGAAAAATAAATTTTCCAGCATTCTTTGCAGCCCGGGAATGCTGGGAGTTGTAGTTTTTAAACATGTGAACACCCATGCTCTATATCATTACACTTTATGGCATCTTAATACATTCATTAGCCAATGGACATAAAGAAGAAACTTACTGCTAACAGAGAACGCTGGGAGTTGTAGTTTTCAAACATGTGAAAGTCCCAAGTTCAACATCCCTGCTCTATACCATTAGGCTGTATTACATCGTGATACGTGCCTTACTTAAAGGACATTAAGAAAAAACTTACTACAAACAGATAATAGTGGGATTTGTAGTTTTCGAACATGTGAATGGTCAAAGGTTCAACACCCCTGTTCTATACCATTAGGATGAATTACATCTAGACACATGCCCTTGCTACAGGCAATAAATGAGATACTTTGCATGTCCCCAACCATTTCTTTGGAAGTAAGAAATGTGTGTTTAAATGTTACATTATTAGGGCAATGTTATTATAATAACATAAGTCTGTGAGGTACCTTCTGTTATAAGAAGGCTCTACTTCATTTTATACACTGTGGGGAGCTTTTAGCTCCTTTAAAAACACCTCTCTCTAATATTTATAGACAATCACTATCCTATGTTCTCCTAAACCTATAGTAATTGTAGATCTGGAGCCTGCTGTGGTTAATACTAATAAGTATGTACCTAGCATGTTAATCTGGATCCTGTATAGGATCTCAGGTGGTCCAATGGTGCTGTTTAGTTAGTATTGCACATTGTGGCAGGATTGCCTGGGACTGGCTGTCAGGTCAAATAGAAATGGGAGGGTATGTGTGTGTTTGATCATATTATGCAGTGGGATTGCCTGGGTCCTTTTTAGGACTTTCAGACTTATCCCATTTGAACACCTCCCCTGGATATTTTCTGGGAGGGGAAAGGGAGAATGTATCCTGATACCTACCGGCTAAAGGGATGTAAGTAGCCTCTCTCTGGTCCTGCAGCTTAACAGCTATAGGCATAAGGGAGAGGCAGACAGATCCCGAATCACTTGCATGTTTGTGCACTTTGTGTTGGTATCACTGAAAGCATGACCCCGAGCTTTCAATAAAAACAATTACCTAGCAAAACATACACACATAATTTCCACTGTGCATCAATGGACACACTTTTTCCTTATGTCCAACTCTCACCCTGACTTGCTTCTTAACTCCTACAACTCAATCCTGACTAATACTATTGATTCCCTTGCCCCCTTGCAAACCTTCAACCGCCGTCTCTCAAATCCTTGCCCCTGGCTCAGTAGTGGACTGTGTTTAAGGGTATTTTAAGCCATTTCATATCTAAATTTATACCGTTGGGAAATAAATGTAAGAAAAATGAATCTACGCCCATGTGGTGCTGAATTATAATGTAAAGAGGTAAATGGAAAGGAAGAAAAAGGCAATTAAAACCTTTAAGTCAGAGGGAACAGAAAGGGCCTTTAGGGATTATAAAAACTTTAACAAGAGGTGTAATAAAGCAATCAAGCTTGCTAAAATTAATAATAAAGTTAGGATAGCTGAACAAAGCATCACTAATCCTAAAAAAATCCTTAAGATAGTAGACTGTCACATTGGGCTGCTAATTAGCAGATTAAATTCAATGTTGCTAAATGTAAGGTGATGCATTTTGGACATAAAAACCTTTGTGCTGCTTATACTATAAATGGCTCTGTGTTAAGTGAATCCCTGTTGGAAAGGGATCTTGGAGTTTTGGTAAATAACAAACTTAAAGGTAGCAAGCAGTGCCAGACGGCAACAGCCAGAGCCAGCATGGTATTGTCTTGTATAAAGAGAGGTATGGATTCAAGGGAGGAAAATGTTATTCTCCCTTTTTACAAAGCATTGGTAAGACCTCATTTGGAATATGCAGTGCAATTTTGGAATCCTGTGTACAAAAAGAAAAAAGACATCTTTTGGAATGGAAAGGGTTCAGAGAAGGGCAACTAAATAAAAAAAAAAGGCACTTGCGTGGGGATATGAATACAGTGTATAAATACATTACTGGGCCATACAATAAACTACCTGGGGCATTGTTCACCAATAGATCATGTCACAAGGGAAGGGGACATTCATAAAGACTTGAAGAAAAAAGGTTTAGGCTTCAAGTTTGGAAAGGGTTTTTCACTGTGAGAACGGTAAAGCTATGGAACTGTCTTCCAGTGGACGTTGTTATGACAGGTTCATTGGTTAGTTTAAAAAAAAAAAAGCTGGATGAGTTTCTACAAAAAAGACTGATGCAAGTTACTGATATTGATACATAAAGTAGAGTTGATCCAGGGAAAATTTACGGTTGCCACTCGGAGTCAGGAAGGAATTTTTTTCCCCTTCATAAATTTGGTGGGGTTTTTTTTTGCCTTCCTCTGGATCAACAGTTAGGCAGGAAATGAGGATATTGCTAGATGGGTTGGACTGGATGGACATATGTCTTTTATTCAACCTCAAATACTGTACTATACTTTACTATACCTCCTCTGTAGTAATTTAGCTACTCACAATTGTGTATTTGGGGGTGTACTTACCTTTTAAGCTTATTATTTTAAAATCAAAACTTTGTAAAAAATAATTCACCGAAATACTGCAGATTTATTGATTTTGAGAAATAAAAATCAAATCTATTTTGTATTTTATTTAATAAATACAAAATATGTTTTATAAATACATATAAGTACACATAAGTCTATTTTTATTTTATTCAAAGGCTCAGAATGAATTCACCTTACATGGCAGAATTCACATGGCACATGGCCTCTACGTCTTTGTACGAAACTTTGTGTGTAGAATTGGGGAAGATGCTGAACTGTTCATGTCATTATATGATCCTCTTAAACAAACAATTATAAGGTAAGAATTTTTTAAGGTCCTCATGTTTTGTTTTTGGATAGATCTAAAGGTTCGTACACGCATGAGGCGCACAAAGGTATGAAATAATCATGCCTTGTATGGGCACTTTCTCGGCCAAATCGGCTGCTCGTTCGAAGATCCGCCCAGCCTATCAGGCAACGATCCCTGATCGAAGGCCACTTGGCAAATTATCGTCCGAAAGGGGTTTTCATACACATTGTGTGTCACGGGTTGGCACCTGCGATCGCATGTGTGTACGAAACTTTACACCTAAATCCAGAGGTTTTATTAAATCACAATCTGCGTTATGGAAATCTTGTTTAAACACTTTGTTTATTTTATTTGTATGTATACCACATGTAAAGCTTAACAACAAAACATTTTGTCATTCTAAATAGAAAAAGGGCTTTTCTTGTAAGTTTAACTAATGATAGAAAGTAATTGAGAGATTAGATATGGAAAAAGATTTATGAATTCTTTAAACTTTGTGAAGCTAACACCTCATTAAATTGTTGAACTGAGTTCAGCAGAGAGAGCTGAATGCTTCTAAAGCACCACGTAGGCAGACAGGTAAAATAATTCAAAGATAGCTGTCTTAAGTGATTCTGACAAGTGTGAAAGGAAATGTTTAAGGTAACATAATAGAAGAAAGATCAAAGTTTGTGACGAAAATATCCTATTGATTGATGGGATCTAACAAAAAGATGCCACAAATAGGGTCAGATCATGTACATTAGGTAAAGAAATTTAAGTATTATCAATGTATTTTCAGCATCTGATTTTTTAAAAAATATTTGAATATTGTCCAAGTTTTGTCTGGAGACTTTTGGGAGTCTGTGTTTAACATTAATCATTTTCTGTTCATGTCAGATTTTTCTCAAGATATTAATGATTTTATTGCCAATATTTTGGTGCTTCACATTTCATTTCAACAATTACTTGGGCAAATCTTACTTTTCATAAAATGCTGAAATACCTACCCTGTATTTATTAGCTGGACAGCATTCTGGCTCCACTCCTTCATTTAAGTATCAATATTCCACTCCATTTGTGAATATGTAATAAAAATTGTAAAGAAACTTAATCATCACCAATGTATCAATAACATGCAAATAGCAGCGCTCATGGAAAACAAAACCATGGTCATACTCATAGTAATAGTTAAAAAAAAATATCAAATTAGCAGCTACAGTATCTCAAATGAAAAAAAAAAGAAGACAGTTTTGTTTAGACCCTTTGGTTAGACTGTGTCTACATTATAAATCCAGGATGCTTCCCTAAATGAAAATGTTCTCCACTTTTCTATCCAATAGGTAATAATGTCAAGAATACTTTGTCTGCTTTTGTTTTAATGTATTGGTCTGTGTCACATTTAAGCTGGTTTAGCATAGTCAGTGTTATATTTAAATCTTCCTTTGATATTAAAGTGCATGCCCACCCCTCAAACTAAATTGTAACAACTTACTGTTCATCCCCAAAACACCATTTTCACTATAGTAGTTGGCGCTCTGGTTTTGCATTTAACTTGTGGAATGCTGTAAAAGTCTTTTTAAAGATGTAGCTTCCTAAAAGCTTCCATGGAAACATGGTAAATTCCCAGAAGTCTTTGTTCCTTATTTGCACCTTTCTCCCTGGCACTCCTAAAATAAGTTTTTTACCTTGCAGTTTTCCCAATCCCTTGCTGCACTCTTGCCTCCTTTATGGCTTTGTGAGCTTGTGCAGCCATAAAGCAGGCATCTCATGCAGCCAACTTAATCCATTGACTGTGACATCACAGAACCCAGAGGAATGGAGAAGGACCAGTGGGCTGCAAGGTAAATATCTTTCTCTGGGAACATTGGGAAGAACTGTAAGTATTGCAAAAATAGTTTTTTTTGGGGGGTGAACATGAAGTAAGTTAGTTAGGGGTGAACATGTTTCTACTATGAATTTAATAAAATGGAACAATATTGTGACCAGAGGATTTGTATAATATTAGAATTAGTTACACCTAAGGGCACATTTATAAAACTTTTTGTCAACATTTTAGCCAAATTCGGACTTAATGCAATTTATTAGGTGATAAAAATGTTCTCTTTTTGACACAGGATGTAGCGCAATAATATGGTGATGTGTGCCAGGGACATAGCCATATTCATTGCGTTAAAGGGCATGTCCACTCCTTTTTGGTATTTTCTATATAAAGTAGTTATTGGTCCCCCAGCCCTAACCGCCATAATAGATTTTTTAGAAAGTGCCCCGATTTTTACTTACCTTACCTCTCTCCCGACCCTCTGCTTGCATGGAACTGCAAGCAGGGGGCGGGACCATCAGCCGCATCTCTCATTGGCTGAGAGGCAGCCAAACAGGGACGTGGCTGCCGGCTGCTCAGAACGCCGGGGGAGAGTGGTAAGGTAAGTAACTATTGGGGGACTCTCTCTAAATTCTATTATAGCGGTTGGGTCTGGGGGACCTATACCTACATTTTGACCAAGGGGTTTAGAGCTAGAGGGAGGGACAGCAAAATGGGAGGGAGAGGGGGGGGGGGAGGACTCTCCCACGCATGCAACTATACAGTACAACTTTTGTATTCTGAGTTAGATGACCTACCAGATTTTCTTGGAATCAGATTCTGGCACAGAGGGATGTAGTTCCACTCAATCCTTTGTTACTTATAACTTTTATTTGAACAGATTCATATCAGAAGTTGTTATTCACCTTATTGCAGGAACATGAGAGAGAAACTTACATAACTCAAACAGCAACAGGAAACTGGCTACCAGTACCAGAACCAATAAGCAATCACTTACAGCATGCATACATGAAATTACATTATAACATATTGCAGATGAATTTTGGGAACTGTTGTTTTCTATACAATAACATTGATTTGAAATAAAGATTCAACATCCTCTGACCCCATGAACTCTCACAAGAAGTTCATCACCTTATATCTCCAAAGGGTAAAGTAGTTGTATTGGTCGTCTCAGCACAGTCCCTGATGGTAATCTCAAGGAATATGAGCGAATGCGATTGTCTCTTCCTGGAAAAACTGTTTCAATTATACCAGTCCTCCACATTTGTCTTGGTATCTTGTCTTCTTTGATCAACACCAAATCTCCAACCTTAAATGTAGATGCACATTCTCCTTGTTTGGTGTAGTGAACCGATCTCAAGTGCAACAAATATTCTTTATGCCACCGGTTCCAGAATTTTGTTAATAATACTTGATGGTATTTCCATCTCTTTGATAATGACTTTTGAACAGAAAACTTGTGAGACACTGTAGGAACCTTAGGTTGTGGCAATGCCATAAGTCGTTGCCCAATAAGGAAATGTCCTGTTGTTAAAGGTTGAAGACCTTGAGCATCACTGTGAGTAAAGGTTAGTGGTCTAGAGTTTAAAACAGCCTCTACTTCAGTCTGAATTGTAGTGAGCTCTTCAAAGGATAACATTGCCTTTCCCAAGGTTTTCTTAAGACAAGTCTTTACAGATCGAACAAGTCTTTCCCAGAATCCTAACTTTTGTGGCAATCACTGTAGGACTCAGCGCACTCCAATTGAAGACAACCAGCACAGCCAACATAAAACTTACTATTTATTGGATCTACATTAAAAACATGATAAAATCCAAACAGCAGGAAAACCTGAAGTGTTTCGTGCTTACCTCAGCCCTTAATCATATGTAAACCTCCCGCCTCGTGGATGCTCTTTTATGCCGGGACCAGGTGAGTGCAAGGAGGAGGATCACAGCTCCCGCCTACAAACAGGGAAGTGCATGGACAGCCCAGCAAAAAACAATGGGGGGAGTAACGGAATCCGTCCGCTCTGAACCCAATCAAATGGATTCCATAAGACTGGACCCACCTCCCTGGAGAAGCCCATCGGGGCAATAAAGTCTAATAAAAAGCTGTCTGCACTGTTCACTTCTTCTGTGTCTCTTTGTATTACACGTGTGACTCTGCTTTTCCACATGACAATGTGATCCTGGTATAACTGGACTGTTTCATACTCTGCTTTTATCTCCCCTGCAGAGGTTATCAGAGCCTCAATGTCTCTTTCCAGTTCATATAATGTGGTCTCTCTGATGGAAAGCTGCTCTAACATCTCCTATAATATGTCTATCTGTCGTGCTGACTTTCCTAGCTCCTGTTCAATCTTTTGCAGCATTTTTGTAGTGGAACTTCTTACTGCACCCCGTTTGCGCTTAAAGGATAAGTGCACTGTAAAATCAAGTTATGTTCATTTGGAAGCTGCAGCTTTAAAAATACTGTTGTCATATTTTTTTTTACCTATACCCCTCCAGAGCCTAGTTAAAAGTTGCTGACATCTTATTACTGGTTTGCTTAATGTTAAGCTCCGCCCCTCTGCTTTCTCCTGCTTGAGCCTCAAACAGTAATGCTTGTGAGTTCCGTGCACACGCACGTGCACGGAACTCACAGGCATTACTGTTTGAGGCTCGAGCAGGAGAAAGCAGAGGAAATCTCAGAGGGGCGGAGCTTAACATTCAGCAAACCAGTAACAAGATGTCAGCAACTTCCAAGGCACAAAGCTAGGCTCTGGAGGGACATAGGTAAAAAAAAAATATGTCAACGGTATTTTTAAAGCTGCAGCTTCCAAATGAACATAACTTGATTTTACAGTGCACTTATCCTTTAAGTAATTCAGATCTTTCTTGCCATCTTCCCGGGTTTCGGCACCAAATGTTATGTTGAAACTATACAGTGCAACTGAGTTAGATGACCTACCAGATTTTCTTGGAATCAGATTTTGGCACAGAGGGATGTAGTTCCACACAAGTTGTTATTCACCTTATTGCAGGGACATGCAGCTTCAGGACATGAGAGAGAAACTTACATAACTCTAAAACAGCAACAGGAAACTGGCTACCAGTACCAGAACCAATAAGCAATCACTTACAGCATGCATACAGGAAATTACGTTATAACCTATAGCAGATGAATTCTGGGAACTGTAGTTTTCTATACAATAACTAACATTGATTTGAAATAAAGATTCAACAGCCCATGCCTCAAACCTTGTCGAGGTTGAGGCAGACACAGGAGCAGAATGAGTCACACAGAGATCCTACACTGCAGTTTCCTGGACTTTGGAGGGGCATAGCAAGAGAACCATTTACTCAAAATGATCTGCTTTATAAATAAGGTCAAAATAACTATGTTTGCCATTACAATGTCTTGTGATAGTTAAATGGCGAAAATAGCGATCCTTGGCTGATTTTGTTAAGAAGTGACTAAAGCCAGAGGTTTTATCACCATCCCAGATTGCAGAGTAGGGTTTGGTTAGTTTAGTTTTTTTCTCTTTTGTTTTTAAATGATGAAAGTGTGTCCACGTGTCTACTGTTGTAATATATATGGGGGAAACCTGCTGTGAAATTAAAACACAAGTTTTACCCATATAATTTGATCTCTCTGTGTGGTTTATTGATCTTCATACAGAACTTGTCCTGAGCTGGAAAGAAAACCCATAAATCTGGCCAGTTTCTTTACACTACCTTTTTGGATGTAAAAATATTTAAATATCTTTGAGAAATAAAACTGGTGCCATGGAGCACTCTTAAAAGTTTATTGAATGGAAACGCAGTATAGGGACTATTTATGTTGCAATTTCTAAAAATGACTACATTAACATTATAGGGAAACAACTACTATATAGATCATTAATTTTTACTCCCTAAAAAGCACAATATAAGAAAATTGTACTTGCTTCCTTTTTCTAGCTCTGTATGTGAGGACAACCGGCTTTGGGCGGCCTCATAATAAAATATGAAATTTTTTTTTAATAAGAATTAAAATGGAAACTTAATATAACTATTGAGAAAATCTATTCACAAAAATATGCGCATGATGCCAATTTGCAAACCATCTTCTCATCTTTCATGATTTTTGCTTTACAATGGCACAATGAGTGGCATTTTTGTGCTGTACCACTTCTGTTTGCATTCATCTTTAAACCTTGAGCAGACCTTTATTCAATTGGGAAAGGTTTATTCAAATTTTTTAAAATGTGCAAGTTTACATAAATACCTTGGATGAGATTAAGGATTATGACCCACATTATTTCATAAATCCTGTTTAATATCTAGCAGTCAGAATTTTCTATATAAATTGTTTTATCTTAAGTGTGACTGCATAAACATATGTAAACAAATGGAACAGAAGTATAAAAACAGACATTTATAGCCACTAACTTGGAAAAGTGCCTTTTTACTATAGAATATTTAGAGATTATTTAGTAGTACAGTGTTGCCAAAGAAAGTAAGTCAGCAAATGTAATGCATCCTAATGAATAAGACATCCTCCTTAGCTTCTTAACAAACAACTGTATTGTAGAGTAAAGGTTTTTTAGTGCTTATATTAAACAAAAATCCGTGTTGCATTTCTATGTAATGACATGCAATATAAATAAATTGAATAATACCAGCATGACATAACCTAACCCAATGGTAAAATGACTCCGAAATTGCTGACTTAAATCCCCGAAAGTCTGTTAATGTAGACAAAATATAGATTTAATGGATCTTTTTTCCTTACAGTTTTATGAGTGAAATTCATCACCTTGATTGGCTCATAAGAATTTGACATCTTTGTTAAAATACCATTTGCACTGCAAATAATTAGCCTAAACCCTTGCATACTTGAATGTAAATCATATTAGAAATTCTTAGTTTTGTCAGTCAGGTAGTTTCAATTTATATCTAAAGTCCAACAATATTGTTAAATGAAGTGATGAGCTGTGCTAAGCAATCATTTTTTTTGGGCTTTAAAAATCCTAATACTTACTGTACAACAAAGTGCCTGTATACTGGGCAAAGTAATACACACCCACCTGTATTCACCTAGAGTCGTAGCTGCTAGCAAGATGGGTTAAAGTTCACTGACTTTAACCTGATGCTTGTGGCGGCTGTGCGAGTATCGCTAGCACTTATATAATTATACTTATTTTTTAGTAATTTATATATTTATGTACTAATCTATTTAAGTATTTATCCCCCTTGTACGACTTTTTTGCATATTGTTATTGTACAGCACTGTGTCTCCAAGTGGCGCTTTATGAATAAACAAAATACATAAACATACATAGTAACATAGTAATTGAGGTTGAATAAAGACATACGTCCATCAAGTCCAACCTATACACCCTCTTTTTTTATTAGATCTTGCCATTACCACATCTGCTGGAAGACAGTTCCACAGTTTCACCGTTCTTACTGTAAAGAAACCTTTCCTAACCTGAAGATGAAACTTCTTTCTTCCAACCTTAAAGGATGTCCACAAGTCCTCTGATATGACCTATTAGGGAACAATGCACCAGAGAGTTCATTGTTTGGCCCATTAATATATTTGTATAAGGTTATCATATCCCCACGCAAACGTCGCTTCTCCAATGTAAACAGCCCTAACTTGTCTAATCTGCCTGCATATTCAAGCCCATCCATTCCCCTTATTAATTTAGTTGCCCTTCTCTGAACTGCTTCCATTTCCAAGATGTCCCTTTTGTATATGGGATTTCAAAACTTAACTGCATATTCCAAATGAGGCCTTACCAGTGCTTTGTAAAGAGGGAGAATAGTATCTTTCTCACTTGAATCTATTCCCCTCTTTATACAAGACAATATCTAGCTAGCTCTAGTCGTTGCTACCTGGCATTCTTTGCTACAGCTAAGTCTGTTATCTACCGGAACCCCATTACAGATGCACTTAACACAGAGTTATTTATGGAATACAAACAAAAGCAATTCAGAGCGCACTCCAGTCTTAAATGTTCAAATTCATTTATTAAACACGTGACGTTTCGGTGTCCGTGCGACACCTTCCTCAGACGTATTATTATATTATATTATTATTATATTATATACGTCTGAGGAAGGTGTCGCACGGACACCGAAACGCCACGTGTTTTATAAATGAATTTGAACATTTAAGACTGGAGTGCGCTCTGAATTGCTTTTGTTTGGATACTATTGCCATTGGCTATGGTTTCTGGAGCAGCACCCAGCGATTTCAATTATACACTGCAGGAGTGCGGGGGAACTATCTACTTCTGATTATTTATGGAATAGGTGGCACAGGGATTATTAAATCCTAAATGCATCACCTTACATTTATTAACCTTGAATCTCACCTGCCGTTCTGCTGCCCATTTTGATAATCTATCTAGGTCTGCTTGCAACACTTCATTTGAAGTATCCAAAGCTCTGCATAGTTTAGTGTCATCAGCAAACACCTTGCTCTCAATGCCCCTTCTAGGTAATTTATAAACAAATTAAGAAGTGTCCCCAGTACAGAACCCTGATGAACTCCGCTTAGAGATTTAGCCCACATAGATGTAGCTCCATTTACCACCACTCTCTGTTTGCGATCCAATAACCAATTCTATATCCATGTACAAATGTTTTCTTCAAGGCCAACAGTACTCAATTTATACATTAGTCGCCTATGTGGCACAGTATTAAAAGCTTTCGCAAAATCCAAGACCACATCTACTGCTGTGCCTGAATCTAAATTCTTACTTGCTTTTTCATAAAAACCAGTTAAATTTGTCTGGCATGATCTATTTCTCATAAATCCATGCTAACTACTACTAATAAGATGAGCTCTGGAGACAAAGTCAAGGATATGATCCCGTAACAAAATTTCCATCACCTTCCCTACTTACAGGTCTATAGTTACCAGGCTGTGAACGACTACCTTTTTTGAATATTGGTATTACCTTGGCTTTTTTCCAATCCAGCGGCGCATCCCCAAACCAAAGTGAATCTGAACAGATGAGAAACAGTGGTCTAGATAGAACTGAACTAAGCTCTTTTAAAATTCGAGAATGCAATCCATCTGGTCCTGGGGCTTTATTGATATTTACTTTGACTAATTGTTTCCGTACCATATCCTCCATCAGCCAATGTGAATATTCCTCATTTTTCCCCTGCATATTATTACAATCCCTGCTGTAAGGACTAGGATTCTCAACAGTGAAAACCGATGTAAAAAAACAGTTTAGCAGATTAGCCTTTTTGGCATCCTCTACAACCATCTCAGCCCCATTATTTAATGGTCCCACATTCTCAGTCCTCATCTTTTTACCATTTATATACTTAGAAAAACATTTTGGGGTTGGACTTGCTTTGTTCGGCAATCCGTATTTCATTTCCTATTTTAGCTAATTTAATTGCTTTCTTGCAGCTTTTATACTACCTGTAAGCCTGTTCTGTTCCCTCTGATTTCAAAATGTCAAAAGCCTTTTTTTTTTTTTCCATTTCCCTTTTTACCTGAGCATTAAGCCATGCAGGAGTGGACCTAATTTTTTTACACTTGATCCCTAAAGGTACAAATTTAGAAATAATATTTTAATATCCCTTTAAAAATGGTCCACATCTGCTCAGTATCTTTACCTAGAAACAATTCCCCCAGTCTATGAGCAGGAGTGATTCCTGTAACAGCATAAAATTAGCTTTCCTAAAATTAAAAGTTTTTGTTAAGCCAGTGCACTTAAGTTTTTTGCAACCTTTATTAAATGACACTATATAATGGTCACTATTCCTTAAGCTTCCCATTACCTCCATCTCCAAAATGAGCTCAGGGTTATTAGATATCACTAGACCCAGCAACGCATTTGTCTAGTAGGAACTTCTACCATATGTGAAAGAAAATGCTCATATAGGAAATTTAAGAACTTTATACCTTTTGAGGTGCTGGCAGTTCCCTTACTCCAATCTGTCAGGGTAGTTAAAATCTCCCATAACCAAAACATGCCCCATACCAGTAGCCTTCGCCAACTGCATATGGAGATTCATTTCCACCTCCTCCCCAGCATTTGCCGGTTTATAACATACCCCAACAATTAATTTACCTACCTTGTTGCTTCCTGTACACAGTTCTACCAATATTGTTTTTACCATATTGTTTATGTCCCCATCTATTCCATCTTTTAGATTTGGCTTCAATTCCTGCTTAACATACATACATACTCCTCCTCATTTCTTATTAAGTCTGTCATGTCTATTAGCTTTTCAGCCGTAAGTGCTAAATACTTATGTCACCCTGACCATGTATAGTTATATGGGGGGTAGGAGCTGCTGCAGATATCACCTTTGAAAATCTGCAATGGAGAGTGAAGAAGAATTTCAAAGCTGAGATCTTTAAAAATAATGCACAATCAGGAAGATGGAATAAAAGTTATCGATAAAAATGGTGCTAATTAGGGGGAAAATTAGCACCATTTTTTAACTATAAGAACTTTTTTTTGCATGTCCCTGAAAGTGAGATAGGAATAGAAGCTCTTATACCACCACCCCTTCCTCCATAGTACAAACCATGGCCAGTATAATTGGCATTTAAAAACCAAAATCTAAAAACTAAAATTTTGCCTCTGTTTCTGGTCTGTTACATGAGACTACATGTAAGTATTTTGATTGATTCTAAATAAAAATTTGACTGTCTGGTGTTATCACCACCTGAGGAGCATTTGTAATGTTAATGATAAAGTAGATCAGGATCCCATAGCATGGGCAATCCCTTGCTAGTGATATTTATTATTAGACTTTATCATACCTTCCAACATGTGAATGTGTGAAGGGGTCGGGTGACAAGCTTTGGCCTTGTCCATTTTTCTTGGGCCCCTCCCACTTTGCTAGGGCTACACACAATTTAAACACTACTTTTAGCATTTTACTTTTTACTAGAATATGATATAGTGTATTAGTAATCTAACCAAATGGATACACACTTAAGTATACAAGGTGCACTCCTTGGTCTTGTCAAACTGTATATTTTATTGGATAATTCCACTTCAACGTTTAGGCCCTCTGTCTTAGGCCTTTCTTAAGCCAACATCAGTGTGTGCAATACAGTGCAAATTTAAAACAAAAATCCCACCCCCTACACAAATTGCATGTCTAATAGTGAACCAATCACAAAATTGCAACTCCCCTCTCAGGGGTGTTCGCTTCAATAAAGTGCTCTAGTGCTACAATATATTGTGTTTAATTGGAATGATCTTGTAAGTGTGAGGATGTGTAAAAGTTTTCCCTGTCACCATATATTTGCATGAGTTACATTTAAAGCAGCCCTAATTATGGTCCGTCATTTGTAACCAGTTTTTATCTGTTGATGGTCTTTTAAAGTCCGTTTTTACTAGGCAGTCTCTGAGGCTCTTGCCTCTTCTATAGCCAATGAGCGGATGTTCAGGTAACACGGTAGTGAGTTTTGAGTCTGATTTTAAAATGTCCCAATTTTTTTAAATGGTTTTCCTGATGGTTAATCCCAATGAAGAGTGTTGAAAACTTGGCACCAGCGGTGATTGGTCCTTAGAAGTGGTTGTGGTGTTAGATTCCCCATATGCTTTAATTTTAGCTTTAGCTAAGGCTTTACATAACACTCCAGGTGGATAACCTCGACTTGCGAATTTGTGCCACATTTCTTTAATTTGCTGTTCTGAGGTTTCTGGATGGGAGTTATTTAAAACAATTTTAGTTGTCTTTTTAGTTGTCTTAGATGGTCACTGTTGTAATGCAGGAGTGTGTTGCGGTCTGTCTCCTTGCGAAATAATTAATAGGATAATGTGGTATCCTGTCTCTGTATGCATAAGTCTAAAAATTCTATTTATTGGTACTTACAGTCATTGTGAATCTTATAGTAGAGTTCAGACAGTTTAAGTACTGGGACATGTGTTCCAAGGATTCTCAGGTTCCATGCCAGATGAGAAACAAGTCGTCAATGAACCTATAATAAAGTAATAGTTGGTCACCATATTTTGACACAATATTGTTCATTTCTGTTGTATTCAATTAGATCAACTGGACTTAAATGTAGTTCTTGAAGACGTTTCGCTAGTCATCCGACTGGCTTTCTCAATTCAGAATGACTTGTACAAGAATCTGTGGCAATTATGTACCCTAGAAAATCCCAATTAGCATATCACAGCCAGGTGTTAAGGGTGTGATTGGATAGTGGCTAAGAGGTGTTGTAGGAACGCCCAGGGTAAGGTGTTAAAACAGCATTGTACATGGCAGACAGTTGGTGTCGAACCCCCCCACCTCTATTTAGGCTTGGTTTCTTTATTTTCACATAAATGGCCTCCTTAACACCTCTCTTGAACCAGTCACGTTCCTTCGCCAGTATGTTAACATTACAATCTTCAAAGGTATGTCCTTTATCCTTAAGATGCAGATACACGGCTGAGTCCTGACCCGAGGAATTGGCTCTTCTGTGCTGTGCCATACGTTGATGCAGTTGCTGTTTGGTCTCCCCCACATACAAATCCCCCACATACAAATTAATAATGAAGTTAGGATAGCTGAAGAAAGCATCACTAAGCCTAAACATTTTTTTAAGTATATTAATAGTAAGAAGATGAGGACTGAGAATGTGGCACCATTAATTAATGGGGATAAGTTAGTTACGGAGGATGGCGATAAAGCAAATGTCTTGAATAATTTTTTTTCCTCTGTATACACTATAGAAGATCCAAGTACAGATATCATAGAGTATAGTAGCAATAAAGGTATACAAGATTCAAGTTCACTTTGGTTAACCGAGGATATGGTACAGAAAGAACTAAATAAGGTTAATATTAGTAAATCTCCTGGACCGGATAAAATACATCCTCGGGTACTTAAGGAGCTAAGTTCAGTTTTATCTAGGCCATTGTTTCTTATATTTGCTGATTCCCTCATGTCCGGTGGTGTGCCTCTGGATTGGAAAAAGGCTGATGTTATTCCAATATTCAAAAAGGGTAGTCGTTCACAGCCGGGTAATTACAGGCCTGTAAGTTTAACTTCAGTGGTGGGGAAGATCCTGGAAAGTTTAATAAGGGAACATGTTCTAGAGTATGTTTCAAGGACTGACATTATAAGTAGTAACCAGCATGGATTTAGGAGGAATAGATCTTGTCAAATTAACTTGCTTGGCTTTTATGAGGAAGTAAGTAGAAATTTAGACTCTGGTATAGCAGTAGATGTAGTTTACTTGGATTTTGCAAAGGCTTTTGATACAGTCCCCCATAGGCGACTAATGAATAAGCTAAGGTCTGTTGGTCTGGGGAGTCACATTTGTACATGGATAGAAAATTGGTTAAAGAATAGGATGCAGAGAGAAGTTGTTAATGGGGCTTCATCATTATGGACTAAAGTGCTAAGTGGGGTGCCACAGGGTTCTGTGTTGGGGCCGCTTCTATTTAATCTATTTATTAATGATTTGGAAGTGGGTATTGTCAGCAAGGTTTCTGTGTTTGCTGACGACACAAAACTTTGTCGACCATTAAAAACTTCAGAGGATGTGCAATCGTTGCAAGGGGATCTAGATAGATTATCACATTGGGCTGCTAAGTGGCAGATGAAATTCAATGTTGATAAAGGTAAGGTGATGCATTTTGGACTTAAAAATACTTGTGCTACTTATACTATAAATGGCTCTGTGTTAAGTGAATCCCTATTGGAAAGGGATCTTGGAGTTTTGGTGGATAACAAACTTAAAGGTAGCAAGCAGTGCCAGGCGGCAACAGCCAGAGCCAGCATGGTATTGTCTTGTATAAAGCGAGGTATGGATTCAAGGGAGGAAAATGTAATTCTCCCTCTTTACAAAGCATTGGTAAGGCCTCATTTGGAATATGCAGTGCAATTTTGGAATCCTGTGTACAAAAAGGACATCTTTGAAATGGAAAGGGTTCAGAGAAGGGAAACTAAATTAATAAGGGGATTGGGGGAGCTTGAATATGAAGAGAGACTGGAAAAGTTACAATTATGTATGCTGGAGAAAAGGCGCTTGCGTGGGGATATGATTACTGTGTATAAATATTCATTTCCACCTCTTCCCCGGCATTTGGCGGCTTATAACATACTCTAACAATTAATTTACCTACCTTCTTGCTTCCTGTACACAGTTCCACCCATAATGGATAGCCTAGGTCCCCCAACGGGCCTAGAAGAAAAGGATTTTATGGTAAGTAAACAAAAATCCCCTTATTCCTTCAGCCAATTGAGGGACCCAGGCAAGATGCTGGGGACGTCCAAAAGACACCCAAAGGACCATTCAGCCCAAGGCTGCTTCTGCTGAGGAGAAAACCTGCAGTCTGTAAAATTTAATGAACATGGAAACCTAGGCCCACTTAGCTGCAAGGCAAAGCTGTTCTACTGATGCTCCATGACATGCAGCCCAGGAGGCCCCCACAGCACTTGTGGAATGGGCAGTGACCTACAATTTTGGGGAGCGTCCAGCCAGAGAATTGCAGTGAAGGCTAGTAGCTTTTAATCATTGAGCCAAGGTCTGCGGAGATGCTCTAGCTCCACAACAAGGACAAACAAAGCAGTAGAGGAACGCAAGTTGCATAGACGGTGAAGATGAAAACACAGGGCCCACACCACATTCAAGGAATGAAGCTCTGGTTTTTTAGGAGGGGAAGGGTAGACTGAATCATGATATCCTTGTTAATGTAGAAAGAGGATACTAGGTTCAGCAAGTAGGCTGGGTTAGGCCGTAGTACAGCCTTTTCCTCATGAAAGCAGGGTCTATTGAAAGAACACATTCAGAGTCCCAACACATTGAGGAGATCGCTATCAGGAAGGAGGTTTTTCAGGAGAGATGCTAGAGCACAGGATGCCACTGGTTTAAATGGCACACCATATGTAGCATTCTAAGGACTAGGGAGAGATCCCAAGGCTGAACAGTGGACTTTTTATGCGGGAGCAGGTGAGCTACCCCCTGAAAGATAGTTTGAATGTCCCTAAGCAGAGCTAAATCTTAACAAGGGGCTTAAAAAAAAAAAAAAAAATCACTAACCCCTATGACATGCTAAATGGGGTATGGATCATAGGTTTTCTTCTCGTCCCGAGAGACAGGACTTCTAGTGAGTAGTTAGGGTCTGTGAATGTTTTTGTTTTTTATAACCGTTTGTACTATATTGAATGTCATTTTATTGTAACACCATTTTTTTATTTTTGTATTGTATGCACTGTCCACCATTTGGAATATTAAATCTAGTAATAGTAATTATGGACTCCTACAATACCAAACACGACCCCAGTGTATAATACATATGTCCTAAGATATTAATAACTCCCTTTGGCAAGGGAATAAGGTCTCCAATGTTGGGTATATTTTCAATACAACAATATTTTTATTTTATACATATGGATGACCTCTTGGTAAGCAACAGACCTCTGATTCTAGAGAATTCCAGATACACATTTCGGACCCACATTGTCTAGAAGAGAAGTTCTGGCTCCATGCTTCACCAACCCTAATATAAACACTGGGGATTGTTTCCAGGGCAGAATGTAATTTTTATTGGTCCTTTGAAAAAATACCAATAATTAACCCATTCATGCCAAGTCACTGCACACTGTCATGACACTCTCTACCAAATAATTGATTCGGTTCTGAAATATACACACAAGTGGGGAAAATAATTTTCCTCAACTTTTCAATAGAAAAATGCTTCATGTTAACCAACAAACTTTCTATTGCCTCGATAGCTCAAGAAGAAAAAAAAAAAAAAAAAAAATTCAAAATCCTCTAAAGATGGTACCAATGTACAATCTACTACCTTACATAAAATGCTTTTTCATATCCTTGGAATTATGTTGGAGATGTTCTCAAGATAAAAGGTTGTTTATTTCATTTCTGGCTAGACTGCTCAATAATAAAACCTTTATGGACTCAAATTCTACAAATATACAAACAACTAACTATGCTTTCAGGATCAATACAAGATACAAAAACTACTACTTCACTTTTTCCTAACAGCTGGCAGAATCATACATCCTTACCACTGGAAATAAACTACTTGCCCTTCAATGAGATAATGGATTCAAGAAATAAATCACATAATGACATCCTCACTATATAATAACGGGAAAAACTTTATAAACAGGCTGGACTACCCTGGAATGAGGAATATAAAAAATATTAATAACCTTAAAGTCGCAAATTAACCAACACTGATCGGGGTGGGGGGGGGGGAGATGGGAAAAAAAAAAAAAAAAAAAAAAGTTTTTAGTATTAAAGTTTTAGTTTTAGCCAACTTTAGTTTTAAAACAAAAAGTTTTTTTAATGGTGTTTTTATCCTTTAAAGCTGGGTACACACTATGAGATATTTCGGTCCGATCGGCCGATAGTTCAGTGTATCGGCCGATCGGACCGAAATTATCGCATCCGAATGCGGCCATGTCCGACCGATCGTTCGTCCGAATCGGACGAACGGACATGGTGGAAAACCTTGTCCGATCGTGCTGTCCTCTATGGACCGCACGATCGGTCGCGGTAACTGTCGGACGCGGCTGCTTTTGCCGCGACCGACAGTCCTTCCTCCTGGCCGACCGGTCGAAAGTATCGCTAGGTGTGTACCTAGCTTAACTCCTCTCTTTTCTTGAAATACACTACTAAAAACCCTTGCTGCCCCTGGTGGTCTCGTTAAGGTACTTCACTGCAATCCCCATTCAGACTGCAGTGCAGTACCTGCTATAGTAAGCTGCTGTCACTGTGTGACAACTTGCTGTAGAATAGATCTCAGTGTTTAAGTCTTGGTTACTGACCTAAGACTTAGAAGGAAATGACGACGACAACAACTAAAAAAAAAATATTTTTTTTCTTTCCTGGAAAGTGAATTTTCAGATTTGATTTCGACTTGGAAAACCGGCATTTATTCCTGTCCATTCCCTAAGAACCCGATTATGATGAGGATAAAAAAAGTGAAGCACACACGTAAAAACAAAATAACACCTTAGTGATACATACAGCCCCCCCCTCTTTTTCAAAAAAGTCAATGTTAAAAAAAAAAATTTTTTAAAAAAAAGAGGTTTCTCAGAGCTTCCTAAAGTCCACAGGGAATCAAGGGAGACTAAGCCTATATTAGGACATTTTGCAGAGGTACCAAAGAGAGAATAAATTTTTAGGATCAGTAAACTGTGCAAAAACCATGCATCAGTTTCCACTGAAAAGGTGGGGGCGTTGTGGTGTTTTCACCCACCAAAAACTCATGTTTAGATGTGATTTTTTTTTTTTTGTGTGTGTGTGTGTGTGTGTGTGTGAAGATATCGAAGAAATGTTTTTTTTGTTTTGAAGTATTTTCTATCAAAAACCTATTTGTAAAGCCTTATTGGTTATTAAGTATCGGATTAAGTATGCACCTTAGAGTGCAGCCGCACAATTATTTCCTTTTGAGTTTGTTTGGTGAAAATTGATGCAAGTGGGGTAGCGTTTTACTGAGGACATGGGGAGAATAATATATAAAGGGGTGTTGTATTTTTACTGGGCGGTTGTTTAAAACTTCCAGGCTCCATCTTTTTTCCCCCCTCTCTCGAAAATCTACAGAAAACTCCAAATTTCTAAAAGAACTGAGAGTAGAATTCTGCATATATGTATGAAAAAATGACACCGACAAGAAGCTGAAGGCATGTAGTTTGAGTTTCTGGGGTATTTGTATTTTGGACAGCTTTCAATTTTTCTAACTAAACACCCCTCAAACTCGAGTTGGTTGAATTTTTACTCTATAATTGTTATGCCTTTATCCCCTAAAAGTGTGAAGGTCTAAAAAAGAATGAACTTAGAACACAGCCCCTAAGTTGAGCATTGGCTCACTTGCAGGCTATTTGCTTGCCTCTGGGTGTACTGAAGCAAGTGGGGTATTATTCAAGACATGTAGATATATATTTAGTTGGAACTTCTTTATACTGGAGGTTTGGTTAAGATTTTTATGTCTTTTACTGCTTTTTTCAGGAATTCTGCTAAAATTAAACATTTCTACATAGAACTGCGTCCAAAAATATATAGTTTGCGGGGGTAATTCCAAGTTTCAGTAGGTTTCCTTATTTAATTTTTTCACAAAATCTCTTAAAAGCATGGAGCTCTGTGGATTAGTGTCCAGTATTCGTCATGTATGTATGTATGTATGTATGTATGTATGTATGTATTTAAGAATGGCACAGTTACATATAGTTTATTGGAGGGGGGGGTTTAGTTCCTTTAAAAAAAGTGGAGAATTTTCAAAAGCACTGATTTCTTTTTCTTGTAATTGCAATTATGCATATGTCCCATTTGGAGTTAGTTGGTGGCCATGTCTCAGCGTATACCCTTGCATGTGTCCTGTTTGATTCAGGAGAGGTTAGGCTTTCACATTAGTGTTTGTTTCATACTTTTTGCAGCAGTTTTTGTGAAATCCACCTTTCGATTTTATCTTTGATTTGAGAAAAAAAACTTCAGTTTGATGAATATCTGTGTTCAGGTATTTGCATTTTTGATCACTAATAACATTGGGGTATGTGGTTTCTAAAAATAATCACTTCCGACAGTTAACAATAACAGGAATAACAGCCAAATTGCCGAAAATATGTGCGGTAGTGCAAATACATTAAAATCAGGTATAAAACTCTAGAACATGCCATTTCAGTTTCAGTTTGGGAGCTCTTAAACAAAAATATCTGTGGATAAAAGTACCAAACTGCCACAGAATGTATATTTACATAAATTCCGGGTGCTGGGGGGGGGGGTTTGATATTTGGTAACTTTTTTAATTACTTGGGGGTTTGGCATGATTTTCAACTTTGAAACTTATTTTTTTCATAAAATCTGCTAAAAGCACAAAATTCTAAGAAGATCTGGCTCATTTTGTGAGTAGTGTCTTCCACGTCCATGCATATGGCATACTATTTGATTCAGGGCATTTGAAAAATTGATATTTGATAACTTTTTTACATTACATGGGAATTTGCCAGGATTTTTTTTTAACTTTGAAATGTATTTTTGTAAATTTTTCCAAAAAAATCTGGTAAAAGTGCGAAATTCTACACAGAACAGCGCCCACACCATTGGTGGTATACATAAAATAGGACTGTTGCGTAGCTGAAGGTGTGTAGATTCCAAGAATATGGATGTGTTTAGTCCGACAAATCTGAAAAGTTGCTTTAATTGGGCCACTGTGCATTGGCTCACTTTGTGGGAAATTGATATCTGATAAGTTTTTTTTACATTCCATGGGGTTGTGGCAACATTTCTACATCCGAAAGTAGATTTTTGTTCATTTATCAGAAAATCTGTGAAAGTGTGAACTTCAACGAAGAACTGCACCCTCACAATTGATGGTATGAATGAAAGAACTACAGCGTTCTATAGCTGAAGGTGGTAGATTTCAGGAATATATCGTTTGTGGGGGGTATAGTGTGTGTGTGTCCTCCTGTACATGAAAAGTGGGGTGCCTATATATATCTGGTATCATTTTACTCTGAAGTAACAGAACTTTTAGAAACAGCAAGATTTTTGTGCGTAACTACATAACACATTTTACCCAAAAATTAAGCACTTTGCAGTATACAGGGAATATTTTAGATGTTTTTTTTTTTTTTTGACACCGTTTCCTACTGTAAACTTTGACTGAAAAAAAAATGTCTCTGAAATCCTGAAAATTCTTCTGGCATGTAACACACGCAAAGTGGTGAATTCTGCTGGCACTGAAAGGGTTAATATTCCCGATTTACTGGGGCGGGTGGGGGGTGGTCCTACTCTAAAATTAGTCCAAACTGATTGAGGGCTACATCATGAAAACTCAGCTGGAACTAAACACATGAAAGAAAAAATGTTTTATTCTGCTGCCAATGAAAGGGTTAAAGAGGAAATAAAGTCTCCAGACAACACACCAAGCTCGGAAAGGGCTTTTCACTGTGAGAACGGTAAAGCTATGGAACGGTCTTCCAGTTGACCTTGTTATGGCAGGTTCATTGGTCACTTTCAAAAAAAAGCTGGATGAGTCTCTGCAAACAAGGAATGTTGCAAGTTACTGGTATTGATACATAAAGTAGAGTTGATCCAGGGAAATTTCCGATTGCCACTTGGAGTCAGGAAGGAATTTTTTTTCAAACAATCAACATCTGGGGTTGTATAATGCGCACACCGGAAATCTGAAACTAAGACTCCACGTGGTAATATCAATAGTTTATTCGGCACAATCGGCCATAGACAAATAGCAGACAAACAAAAGTCCCGCCTCACGCGTTTCGAGCCTGGAATGGCTCTTACTCATAGGCTAGGGGTGAGTCCTCTCACGTCCTCCTTTTAAGGGGATTGTATATCACCAAGAGGGAACGGCCTACACAAGCCTAAGCTATGAATGGATACAATACTAATTGAATCAAAAAAATGTACTAATACACAAATCATAATCAATAGTTACAAAATATTATAAAAACAATGTATCGGAAACAAATGGTACCTGTATTGAAACAGCATTTCAACTACCATTAATAAAAGAACTCAAACTAATGTGTATGCTAGAAATCTATAATACTATGTATGGTCTCCTGTATACTAACCTGTATGAACAAAAGCAAAATTTAATAGCTGGAGTATACATACATTATATATAGTATGTTAACACAAATGGCAGAAATGACTGGCCGTCAGGTTATATAAATATAGGGAAGTAAAAATAAAAAGGTAGTATTAACTGGATAATTTGTTAATTTTACAGTATTGAGGACATGATAAATCAATCAATATAGCATCAAATATATCTGGAATTCGGGCCCAACAGGACTCCTGTTTCCAGATTAAAAATCCATCGGACCTCAGCTCTCTGCTACAAGGCTAATCTATCCCGGTTACGTTTATCTGGGTATACTTTCTGTATTCCCTGCACTTTCAAATATTTCAGATTAGACTGGTTACAGTCGCTGAAATGTCTGCCAACTGGACTATTTTCATTGCTATTGGCAATGTCCCTAATATGCTCTTGAATTCTTGATTTCAAAGATCGAGACGTGCATCCAACATATTGAATGTTGCATCCAACATATTGAATGTTTAGTTCCCTATATTTATATATATGATGGCCAGTCATTTCTAGCATTTTAGTGTTATTAACATACTGTATGTATGTATACTCCAGCTATTTAATTTTGCTTTTGTACATACAGGTTAGTATACAGGAGACCATACATAGTTTGCGGCTGACTCAATTAGTCTTGCATAGAGTGGCATGTAGTTTAGACCAGGGGTCCTCATCTAATCTGACTGAGCTGGAGCTGTTTTGCAAAGAAGAATGGGCAAGGATTTCAGTCTCTAGATGTGCAAAGCTGGTAGAGATATACCCTAAAAGACTGGCAGCTGTAATTGCAGCAAAAGGTGGTTCTACAAAGTATTGACTCAGGGGGCTGAATAATTATGCACACCCCACTTTGCAGTTATTGATTTGTTAAAAATGTTTGGAATCATGTATGGTTTTCGTTCCACCTCTCAAGTGTACACCACTTTGTATTGGTCTTTCACGTGGAATTCCAATAAAATTGATTCATGTTTGTGGCAGTAATGTGACAAAATGTGGAAAACTTCAAGGGGGCCGAATACTTTTGCCAACCACTGTATGTTAAAGCCAGATTTAAAAGGTAAAGGGGAAGATGGAAAATTTCCCACAGCTCTCCTCTTACCTTCTGGGTTCCAGTAATGCCTTATTCACTTCAGGTGATTTAATGCATTGCAGGAACCTGGAAGGTAAGAAGCACAAAGGTAAAAAGGCAGTTTTCTGTACTCTACTTAAAGGGTATGTCCATCCCTAAAACTAAAATTTAACCTTCCTGTGTGTAAAAATGTATCTGCCCCTTCCCTTCCTTGAGGACTTTCCCCCTCCCACTCTCTGGATCCCTTGTCTTTACAGGTAAAAACCACAAAACTTTTTTCTGTAGTATAGGGGACCCCCCTCCCAACCCTAACCACCATGTTTAAATGTTAAGAAAGTGCCAAGAAACTTACCAAGCTTTGTTCCCCCGGCTACCTCAATAGCTGGCAGCCACATCTGTGATAGCCTGACTCTCAGCCAAATCACAGGCGTTGCTTGCGGTCTGGCCCCTAATGCTACTCTGTTCGCAGAAGTAGCATTAGAGGCAGAGGAAACAAAGCCTGGTAAGTAAGTTTCTGGGAACTTTAACATTTAGGGTTGTTTAGGGTTGAGAAGGGTGGTGGAGATACAATTTAAAAACTGTAGAGATTTTGCATCGGGTGCCTGTCGCTATTAACCCTTTCGCTGCCAGCAGAATTACCCACTTTGCATGCGTTCTGTGCCAGAAGGATTTTCAGGATTTTAGTCTCATTTGGTTCAATCAAAGTTTACAGTAGGAAATCTTGCAGTAAATAGAGCATATTATAGATTTTTTTTTTGCCACTGTGTACTTTATCATAACTTTTCTGGAGATCATACTGGATTTATTGGTAAAATATGTAAAAAAATAATATGCAGAATCTGCAAATTTTCTTGATTTTTTTCTCCATTTTTATTTATAGTTATCTTAAGCTTACACACAAAAATCTTACTGTTTCGAAAAGCTCATACACCCGAGTACAATACCCGATATATGTAGGTACCCCTCCCCAACAAAAACTGAACAAGAATATTACACCAAATTGAAATGTATAACCATTTCTGACGGTTAACATAGAAGATCTACAAAATTATAAAATAATCTCGACAAGCGAGAGATTTTTTTAGAAACTACATACCTGTAGGAATTTATGAGCGAGGTAAGTTATTTTCTCATATTTTACTTTTTCCCCCTCAACTGTAAAATCAGACAGATTCAAATGTGAATTTTTAACTAAACACTGTAGATCTCAAATTTTAAAGCCTAACCTCTCTTAAATAAAATAGCAGTAATGGTAAAATAAAACTAGCCAGCTCTGCAGTTTTTTTGTTTGTTTGTTTTTTTACACTAAACACCCCTGTAACTCAGAAATCCCCCCACAACCTATATATTTTTGGAATCTACATACCTTCAGCTACGTAACTCTGTTTTGTTTATTCATACCATAAATGGTGTGGAAGCAGTTCTTCATAGAAGTTCACACTTTTAGCAGATTAAAAAAAAAATATATATATATCCCTTATATTATATAAAAATTTTTTATAAATGCAATGGAGAATACATTGAGTTTTTAGGATGTACTATGTACGGTAGGTGGGGGAGGCAAATAATTTTATACATAGGAAAAGTATTTGTGCATGTGTAACACTTATTGCTTTATTGTTATGAATAGAAATATATAAGTGTTAGTGCTTCTATATGTAATGTTAAACAGAAAATAGCTGTAATAAAAAAATAAAAAAAAAAAAGAATTACATAGGGAAACCTCCTACGTCTGAATGGTATGATCAAAATGGAAGGTGTAGTCACACCTCCCAAATTTGCACATAGTCTCCATGTAATAAGTAAAAGGAAGTGTGATGTAACTTCTGATGTAATGTCCAATCCTGTACTTCTATTAAATGACGTTGCAGTAGTAGCCAATTAAAAAAAGTTAGAGATAGTAGGAAGAATAAGGTGGACGTAACTTCCGGCCACATTGCATGAATGGTTGCAATATCCGGCTGCATTGCATGAAGGTACGGGTTGGAAAATGCGCAGCACAGCTGTCGAAACACAGAACGTCATATCCGTTTGTAATTCAATTTGTGCTCTACGTCATAACATCCTGTGGGTGGAAATAGAGCGGTTAGGTCTTTTCTGTGAAATCACAGCTCTGGGTTGTCTTATTCACTGCCATGGGGGGTGGGGTGTTCTCACCTTAAACAATTAATTAGTTAATTACAATGCAAACTCTGGTGAGGGTGAGAGTTGTTGTTGTGTAACCTCTGTGTGTTCTAGAGATGGCAAGTGTTAGCAGGTACTGGTGGTTGGGACTCCAGATGTTTACAAAGTGACAACTCACTGCATTCCCTAACTATACATTGCTTCCAGAAGAATCCTGGGAATTGTAATATTTAAAACATCTCAGTCCCCACTGCTCAGCTTTACCCACCATCCTGTGGGGGGTGGGGTGGGGGACTCTGGCAACTTGTGGCCTTTCACTGCTCTAGGTTGCTATCTTGTCTATGAATTCACTGCTCTTCGTTGCATAGTGACTAATTCACTGCCTAATCACTTAATTACATTGCAAACTCTATAGAGGGTGAGAGTTGTAGTTCATCCTCTGTGAGTGTCCTACAGCTGCCCAAGTGTTAGCAGGTACTGGTGGTTGTGCAAAAGCTGTGAGTGCTGAAGAAATGACAGCCTGTACATGGAACTCTCTTACACAGTGATAGGCAACCAGTACACCTTCCAGATATTTAAAAACAATAACTCCCAGCATTCCCTAACTATAGAGTGCTTATAGAAGAATGATGGAACTTGTAGTTTTTACACACCTGGAGAAATCTTCTTGGTGACCTTTCCCTGTCCTAATAGTTGCACAATAAGAGCACAGTGAAGAGCTAGAGTTCCGCAACTATATCCTGTTACAGAGATCAGAGGTTTCCACCAACAGTCCACCATTTAAAGGGCATGTCTGCCCCCAAAACTACAATTTAACCCACTACTGGCCCCACTGTGTAGTGTAGAAAAATCCTTCCCTTACATCTCTGCTCCAAATGGCTGCCCTGCAATGTCCCTCCAAAGTCCAAAAAAGTGAACAGCAGGAGCCTGTCCGATTCCATATAGGACTCGGCCTCCTATCTCTCCTTGGGAGAAAAATTACATGCTCAGTGCAGCCCTCCCCTCCCCTCCCCCTTTCTCTTTTCATCCCCCCCCCCCAACTCTAAACCTCTTTTCTCTCCCTCCCCCTATAGTTTTTTGCAGCAAAACTCCCCGATCTCTACTTACATTGCCTGTTTCCCCCCCGACGTTCTGTACAATCGGAAGCCGCGTCCGTGGGCCGGGACTGGACGCCGGGAAAGTGGCAATGTAAGTAGTGATCGGGGGGGAGTTTTGCTGCAAATAACTATAGAGTTTGGTGCACCACTGTGCACCAACGGGCACACTTTTAATGTCACCCCAATTATGCAATATTCCCAATATACGGAGAGTATTAAACAGAGCGTTAGAAATAATTGGGATATCCTCCAAAGCGATATAACATTACCATTCACGAATACAAAACCTGTGTTTGCCGTAATAAAGGGCAGGAATTTATGAAGCCTACTGGTACTACGGACATACGAACCAAAGCCAAGGAGTCCACTAATATGTGGCTATCATCATCTAAACCGGGCTGTTTTCGATATTTGGGGTGCCAGACGTGTCGCTCCATTATCACTGGGCCAGACTTCCCCCTCCCACATAGTGGCAAAAGGATTAAAATCAGGGAGAGAATTACGTGTTTCTGTACTCATATTATATACTTTATAACCTGCCCATGTGTTTTGTACTATATTGGCAAAAGATCCACAACTGTCAGAGAGCGTATGGCAAATCACAGGTCATCCATCAGAATGGACCTTAGTGGGGAGGGTATGGAGGGTAAGAAGGGGTCTCCTCAATTTGGCGAATTGTCGGTAGCCCAACATTTTAAGGCTGCAAACCATCAGATGAATAGTGTCAGAAAAGTGTGTACTGACTTGGTAAGAATGGGTTAACTATTGGTATTAGTTCTTGCAAAGGGCCAATAAAAATACCATTCCACCCTGGAACAGTCCTATTGTTTATATTACGATTAGTGAAGCATAGAACCAGATCTCCTTTTCCAGACAATGTGGGGCCGAACCGTGCATCTGGAATTCTCTTCAGTTAGGGGTCTGGTGGGTACTAAGAGGTCATTTTAAGGACAGTCATACATGTAAAATAAATATATTTCGGTATTGGAATGTGTAAGACAGAAACCAATATTACATCTGTGAATGGAAAGTAAGGCCCATTAATATGATACCCAACATGGAGCCCTTATTCCCTTGCCAAGGAGAGTTATTAATATCTTGGGAAATATGGATAACACACAGGTCATGTTTGGTATTGGAGGAATTGATAATACTGGAGAGGAATATGTGGTCAATATCCCAGTACAATGTACATATCTACATTTATATGGAATCTGCCTAACTGAGGGGGAATGAATGCTTTTGGCTAGTCGTAAATCTAGACATTCTTAGAGACACTCCCACCTCATGCATACCAGGAGATGGGAGTGGTTAA
Organism: Hymenochirus boettgeri; assembly: GCA_019447015.1. Taxonomy (NCBI): domain Eukaryota; kingdom Metazoa; phylum Chordata; class Amphibia; order Anura; family Pipidae; genus Hymenochirus; species Hymenochirus boettgeri. Next base: position 130,844,343 of record CM033470.1, read on the forward strand.
TCAAATGGTTTAAAAAACATTGTAGCCCCTATGGACCCAATGTTTCTTCCCGCCCCGGGATACAGGACTTCTTCTAGTGAGTAGGGTCTGTGAATATTTTATCCTTTTTATTTTATATAACTGTTGTACTTATTGTATGCCATTTTATTGTAACACCATTTTATTTTATTTTTGTATTATATGCACTGTCCACCTTTTGGAATATTAAATCTAAAATTTAATAAGTTTTGTCTTTGATGCTCTAAAAGAACTCAGTTAGCCTCTGATAAGTTTATATGTGTTTGAATGGAGTGTGCAGTGTAAATGCTAATTAACTCTGTGACTGCTTGTGAAGGACTGATGCTAATTAACCAGTTAGTTGCTGGAGTGAATGGTGTAGTGTTAACCATTTAGCTGCCAGGACAGGGGTGTGCATAGTCAGTGAGAGTTAAGAGTGGGTTTTTGGGGCGTCTTTAAGGCCGTAACTTAAAGTGGTGGCAGCGAATACCGATTAATTAGTCAGATCACGTGCCCAGTGAACTGGCGTTCGTGACAGATGGCAATTCATAAGGTTCCAGATATAGAGGGACTTAATCGTAACAAACAGTTACTCCAACGGGAAGCCCGCTGGATTAGAAGGCTGGACACAATGTCCCCACGGGGACTAAATGAACAGTTGTCATTAGCAAGCTATTTGTGAGTCCGCCTGTTACTATATAATGCCGTGACTCCTTAGATTGTGAACATAAGTGGTATCTTTGACTCATGAAATAGTAGATGGTCTTTGATATATTGTCTCTCATTGTGTAAGGTTTTTAAGAGTATATATTTTGGTTTTTATATTGCTTGGTAATTGTATTTTTGAATATTTTGGGTCTGTTGGGGGGCGGGTGGTGGGTGTGTCTGTATCTTACATATCCTATTTAGTCATGTGGAAGTGACGTATCTCTATGTCCCGACGACGGCAAGATGAATGCCGAAATGCATTCACTGAGTTTTACATGTGGAAAATAAAGTTATATTTTATTGAAAAAACCCGGATGACTGCACTTTGAATTTCTTGAGATGGATATACACAGTTTTTTAATTTTTTTAACAAAAAGCCTCTCTCAATATAAAGAAATCACGCCAAAATCCCACATAGTGTAAACAAAATGTTAAGTTAACAAATATCAATCTCTCAAGTGTACTGAATCACACAGTATGCCATATGCATGGTTACACACACGGTTGTGAAATCAACTAGCCACAAAGTGAGCCAATGCACAGTGGCCCAATTACAGCAACTTGTCAATCTAAAAACACCCAACTACCTTAAAAATACCCCCAAAACTATATATTCTCAATCTATACACCTTCAGCAAAGCAACAGTGCCATTTTTTCATTCATACCTTCAATGGTGTGGACACAAATGTTCATAGAATTTTGCTTAAAGTCTCAAATTTAAAATTCATGCAAAAACCCAAAGTAATGGGGGGGGGGGGGGAGTTACCAAATATCAATCTCCCAAGTGTCATGAATCAAATGGTAGGCCATATGCTGTGTTGATGCATGCCGAGACATGGCCACCAACTATCTCAAATGCACAAGTTCAATTACAAAAAGAAAAAATCAATGTGATCTGTAATTCGAAAAGCCTACTCTTTTCCTTTGAAAAACAGTCCCGAAACTGGGAAATTCCCCCCCATAAACTATAGATTTTTGGAATCAACACATTTTAAGCTATGTAATTGTGCAATGCCTTCATACATAAAGAATTCCAGACGCGGCAATCCATATAACTCATTTTATTTTTTCACAAAATCTCCTAAAAGCATGAAGATTCAAAAGGTAGAAATCCTGCCTAAACCCACTTAAAGGGCAACTAAAGCCACAGAACAACACTGAACCAGAAGGCAGAACACCTTGATATAAAGCCAGTAATCAGTGTCTTACCTCTCATTTTGATATGGGTGTTGGGAAATTTCCCTAAATAATATATGGTTTTTGCTTAACATCACAACATTCTAATGTCACACAGTCTGGTCAACGACCATTATGTTCTGCCCATGCTCAGTCCTTAGCTATGGCAGAAATTCTTACAGTTGGTCACACCCATCAATAATCTCTAGCCAATCCTTTTATGGGGCAGATAAAGCAAGGAAGCATGTGACTGAGGTCAGGAGGTGTGGTCTGACACTGCACATACACACAGATACTTAATTCAGTTCTTAACAGGCTTACATTTATTTTAATACAATTTACTGAAGTCATATTATATAGCTTATTGGTGTTTTTAGGGGGGTTGTTTTCAGATTCTGGAGTATAAAAAATGGATTTAGTTCTCCTTTAATGTCAATCTCCCACATTTCCAGAATCCAACTCTATGCCATATGGGTGCACACAGAGACATGGCCACCAACTAACTCAAATGGGACGCATGGACAAGTGCAATTCCCATCAAAATGCTCTGTTATTTGAGCAGTCTACTCTTTTTTTTAAAGGAACTAGCTCCAAAACCTGAAAATACCCCCCACAAACTATATATTTTTGGAATCTACTTTTGAGAATTTGAGGGGGGAATAAAAGTTAAAATTAAGTATGAATCGTAGAAATCTTGAACAACCACCCAAAAAAAAAAAAAAAAAAAAAATGTTTAACAGCCGTCTAACTTAAATATTGTTCTCTCCCATGTCCTCAATAAAACAGTACCCCACTTCCATCAATGCATGCCAAAACACTGCCACCAAACAAACTCAAATGGAGACAATGTGCAATTCAGGGGCTGCACTCTAAAAGGTCACTCTTCGGACTCAAACATACATAGTAATAACATAGTAGTAGAGAATTGTACCATGTTAGCCATTGATTATAGTAGAAACATCTTGGATATAAAATACCTTTAAGTTGCTAAATTAAAATGATTGAAAATGCAAGCTTTTGAAGCACTTAGGCTTCTTCCTCTTCTTGTAAATCACACTATTTTATACATACTAGAAGGCATAACAGAAGGCATCTTGCAGTCTCATGCTATATGAATAGCATTGCCCACAAAGCCTAAGAAACAAGAAGTAATTTCTTACTCCCATGTTTCCCAGAGTAAGGGGCGGAGATATGCAAAACTCCTTTATGTCCCTTAGCTAATGCATGTGTCCAGAACCGCTGGCTAATAACATGCAATAAAGCTTAATATATAGAGCCAATCATCTGACCTTCAGACACAACGTGTTTCGATCTTGTTAGATCTTGTCAGTGCAAGATACAGATTCATGGTTCTATGGGGTAGGACTTGGGCGTACAGCTTTATTGCATGTTATTAGCCAGCGGTTCTGGACACATGCATTAGCTAAGGGACATAAAGGAGTGTTTTGCATATCTCTGCCCCTTACTTTGGGAAACATGGAAGTAAGAAATTACTTCTTGTTTCTTAGGCTTTGTGGGCAATGCTATTCATATAGCATGAGACTGCAAGATGCCTTCTGTTATAAGAAGGTGTTTCTCTGCTTTTATGCTCAGTGAAGGGCTTTTTGCTTCTTTTGGCCCCTCTCTCCCTAAGCTTTCGAGCTGCCCTTACATACTAGAACAAAGAGTTTGACATTACACAGATGTTGTTATCTTAAGCCCCCATGCCTGGCAATGGCTGTCTTAAATAAAACAGTGAATACACATTCAATGATCACAGGCAGTAATAAAAGAATTAGCAATCGATCAGATACACTTAACATCTAGTGTCAATGGAGGGTCTGGTATAAATGAGATTTATGGTTTGGGTGGTTTTAAAGAATTTGGTCTGATTAAAATGACATTTAAATTAGGAACATAGTGACACAAAGTTTAGATTTTTGTTGAGTTCAGGAGTTCCAATTTTTTTTTTTTATAAGTTTACATTCCCATTCTAACCTCCCCTTTTGGGTTCTAAAATTTCCCATGAGCACTGTGACTTTTAGGTCTTTCAGACTTTGTCTTTGACTGCAGAAATGGGCATCCACAGGGACATCTCATTTATTGCATCCTTTTATCTGCATCCTTTGCCTCAGGGCGTGTCCAGTCTCTCCTACATATAGTCCTGAGGGGCACCTAGAACATAAAATCAGGTATACTACATTTGATGATTTGCAAGAGAAAGTTCCCTTTATTTCAAACCAATGTTGGGAACCTGGTATTGGTATTCGGTCTCTGGTGTGGATGTTCTTGCAGGTTTCACACTTTTTCTGCAAACAGGGAAATGTTTCATTTTGCATGGGGGCCGATAGGGATCTTCTTACAAGCAATGATTTTAAATTGGGCAGTTGTCGATAAGTTAAGGGGGGTCTGGGAATAATATTTCTTGTAGTCTGTCATCCTTTTGTAAAAAGGGTTGGAGTTTCTTGGCTATCTTTCGGATAGCAGGTTGGTTCTGGGAAATCTGGTAGCCTTCTTTGTTTGTGTTTCTGTAGTTGACCAACTGTATCCTTGTTTTGTCCTTTTTAAAGCTGTTCCAGGTGCATATTTCTGTCTGTAGAATCAGAGCAAATCCTGTTATCTTATGCCCGGACTGTAGATAATTGAGATCTTTATGTGTTTAGGGTGAAAACGGTCATTACTGAGGTATGTGGGTTTGTCTGTAGGTTTGAAATAGATGGAAGTTTGTAATGTGTTTCCTTTAATCTGTATTACGGTGTCCAGAAAGCTTATTTCAGTTGGTGAATGGTTCATTTTGAGTTTAATTGGGGGTGGAAATCATTTGATCATTGGTGAAAGTGCAGTAGGTCCTCTTTACTTGCTGTCCAGATGATCAGGATATCATCTATATAGCGAAAGAAGGGCATGGGTCTGATGGGGAATGTTGAAAGAAAGTTTTCTTCTAAGTTTGCCATAAACAAATTAGCATATTGTGGTGCAAATCGTGGGTGAGAACCAACTCCATTAATTTGGAAATTGGCAGTGCAGGTGTGTCCAGTTTCTGTAGATCTTCCAGATAAGCTGAAATACCATCATCATGGGGAATGTTGGTATAGAGAGCTTCTACATCGATACTGGCTAGAATGGTTCCATCAGGTATATGATCAATGGCCGCCAGTTTATTTAGGAGGTGTGTAGTATCCTGAATATAACTAGATGTATTTTATACCAGAGGTTTCAGTATACTCTCAATCCAACCAGAGATGTTTTCAATTAGTGTTCGGATACCAGAGATAATGGGTCTACCCGGGTTCCCTTCTTTGTGGATTTTGGAGAGCATATAGAAGCATCCCACTAAGGTATTAGCGGTAGCAGAATGTTTCTGATCCTGGTGAGCAATTTATTGTCCATGGTGTTTAGTTCTTTCTTGTAACAGTGTGTAGGAGCTCCCTATAATTTTGTGTAGTGTGAGCTGTTTGATAGCTGTCTATCGGCCTCTTGTATATAGTCAGGTATCAGTTAGTGGGCATTGACATTCCCAATAACGCATTATACAACACATCACCAATTGCCTTTCAATACCCCAAATATTACACCAATGTGTTAAATATACAAGAATATATACAAAGGTAATTATACAAAAACCAGGACAGAGGGCTGAATTAGCTGATATTAAGCCCTGGGATCCTAACTAAATGGAAATAGCATTAGAAGAAACAAATCCAGCAATTCAGAAGTTCAGCCATACAAAACAGCATCTTTCTAATAATCACACAGGAGATCAAACATCCAAATGCAGGCTAGACTTAGAGGGGTATCGGGACTTACGACAACTTGCTCTAGATGTAATGAATATTCTCAAAGCTAAGATTGTAACATTCCGCTTTTACTCTGTGGTAAATCTTCGCTTGCCCTGAATCTTCTCCTGTGGTGCTTAAACGTGTACATTAAAACCCATAGTCAAAAAATGGCTCTCTTGACCCCTATTGTCTTGCCAACCACCCTCCTTTTACCAATGGCCTCTGAACTACTGGAATGGTTGTCTTCTCACATATCCCAAATTATATTCATGCTACTGGGCCCCTTGCAGTTAGGATTTTGTCCTGTAATTTTCACAGACAGCTCTGTGCAAACTTGTGAAGGACTTTCAAGCTGCTAAAAGCCATGGGTCATTTTTCTATTCTCATCCTTCTTGATCTCGACTCTGCTCTCAACATAGTAGATCATTCCCTCCTAATGCAAATTCTTACCTCCTTGGGCACCCTGGCTCCTATCCTATGTCTCTAACAGAACCAACTATGTGTCTTATGATAATAAAACTTATTCTCCAGTTTCTCATATTGTAGGGGTTCTGCAGGGCTCTGTTCCAATTTTCTTGGGAGAGGTCTCATTTGGTTTTAATCATCATCTATATGCTAATGATACACAAATCTACTTTTCCACTTTCACACTAAGTCTAGCCATCCAATTCCACATCTCCGATCGTCTGCTTGCCATCTCTTCATGGATGTCGCATTGATACCTAAAATTAAATCATACTAAAATGGAACTAAATTTTCCAACCTAAGCCTGGTCCTATCCCACCAGGTTATATTTCTGTTGAAAATACCACCATTAACAGTTTTCAGTCTGCATATTGCTTAGGGTAATTATGGATTCCTTCCTTTTTCCTCAACACTAACAATGTTGCTAAAACCCGTCACTTTTTTCCTTCACAATATTGCAAAAATCTGTAAATTTGTCTCTTCGGACTACTGCTATGTAGAGATGGGATCCGGGACCGTCTCGGACCCGACACAGAACCCCTACATTACAAAATCCAAATGTTCTGTCCTAAATTTCAGAGCCTATTTTCTATAATTATCTAACGTTCGAGGATTATCTTAAATAGCCTTGAATGTTCGATAATCCTCGAAAATATGATTCGAAACTGGAAATTCGTTTCCGACTGTATTTTCAAACATTCAAGACTATTTTCAAAAATAGCCTCAAACGTTCGATAATTATCAAAAATGGGCTCCGAAGTCCCGAAAGTATGTTCCATTTTCGGATCTTCAGGAATTTCCCAAGATCCGTAAAACATAGCTCACCTTGACAGTTTTGGCCATCTCTACTGCTATGCTGATTCATGCACTTATCCTAACACGCCTGGACAATTTTCTGGTCTTCCTGCTTCCTATCTTTCTCCCCTTCAGTCAATATTACACTCTGCTGCACGCATTGTTACGCTCTCTAATTAACCGGAATTTAAATCTTCCCTATGTCGCACAACTACCTGACTCCCGTTTAAACAATGTATTAATACATTTCTTTTGTAATTAGTAAATCCCTGCTCCTCCCATCTTATATTTCTTCTCTTGTGTCCCCACTCGTACCCACTGCTCATCACAGAACCCTGTCTTATACAGATCCCACTCACACTGTCTCCTCTTACCTTAAAACATTTTTCTCTTGTGGCTCTCTATCAAAAAAAAAATAAATCAATAAACAGGTTTTTAATCTTATTTCTCATCCTACCACTCAGAGCACAGCATAGGATTGTTGAATTGTCAGTGCACAAGTTCCGACAATGGCACTTCTACCCTTTCCAATATATCTGTATATTGTAAGCTCTTACAGAGCAGGTATCCCTTTCCTCATGTGATATGGCTCAAGCACTTGTATGCTCATACTTAATATATTTATAATTTGTGTCCTCCTTGTACAGCTTTGTATTAGAATATTGTACAACACTACATCTCAAAGTGGCGAAATATAAATTAATATATACATGCAAGTAACATTTAGTACATAATAAAAGATGGAATATAAACATTCTGGGGAGGACTGGCTCAGTGGGCTGAGGAGCAAATGCCCCCCGGGCTGGTCCCCAATGAAAAATTTGGGCTGCCACAGAAGCTATTAATAAGTTATGTGCTTGAAAGGCACAACACACGCCTCCGTTTCTTACATGTGCAAGAATCAGGAAACTTATTTTAATTCAGATTGTTTACTAGTCAGCCCTCAAATTCATTAGCAGTGTTAGTCAGCCCTCCCGTTCAGTAGCCAGTGTCATCAGCTCTCCACTTCATTAGCCAGTGTCATCAGCTCTCCCCTTCATTAGCCAGTGTCATCAGCTCTCCCCTTCATTAGCCAGTGTCATCAGCTCTCCCCTTCATTAGCCAGTGTTGTCAGCCCTCTGGTTCATTAGCCAGTGTTGTCAGCCCTCTGGTTCATTAGATAGTGTTGTCAGCCCTCTGGTTCATTAGATAGTGTTGTCAGCCCTCTGGTTCATTAGATAGTGTTGTCAGCCCTCTGGTTCATTAGATAGTGTTGTCAGCCCTCTGGTTCATTAGATAGTGTTGTCAGCCCTCTGGTTCATTAGATAGTGTTGTCAGCCCTCTGGTTCATTAGATAGTGTTGTCAGCCCTCTGGTTCATTAGATAGTGTTGTCAGTCTTTCAGATCCTTAGCCAGTGTCGTCAGCCCTCCAGTTCATAGACCAGTATTGTCAGACCTCCCGTTCATTAGACAGTGTTAATCAGCCCCCCAGTTTAATATTCGGTGTTTGCCAGCCCTCCATCTCATTAGCTGGTGTTACTCAACCCTCCAGCTTATTAGTAAAGTTGTCAGCCCCCCAGTTCATTAGCCAGTATTAATCAGCCCCCCGTTTATTATTCAGTTTTGCGAGCCCTCCATCTCATTAGCTGGTGTTAGTCAGCCCCCCAGTTCATTAGGAATAAAGGAAACTTTGGGCAAATATAACTTGACTTAGAAAGTGTACCCAGGGGCGAGGACTTCGCAATTCAGGTACTCACCCCAGGGACTTGTAAAGGGGAGGTAAGTGGTTGTCCAATAACCACATCATACGCTTGCATTGTTGCAGGCAACAATGTTAAACGGGAACAGTGGTCTTAAAAATGACCATAACTTAAACAGTGTGTGACCTTAGCAAAGTGAGCATGGTCACAAATGTTACAATCAACCGTGAAAGGGCCACTTGGTTGTATTTGCCCCCCAGGCCAAAAGGACCCAGTCCTCCCCTGTAAACATTTTCTAAACATGTTGCTGTTTTGCTAAATACACTGAAAGATATTCAGGAGAGGAAATAAAATGAATATTTCTAAGTTACTTCAGAGCCCAGATTACTGCACACGTTGGTGGTGCTGGTATGTATAAACAAACACTACACAACTACCACCACAGAGTCCACTCACTACATGTTTCCACGCGCACACAATATCCCTAATTCGGTATTAGTAGCTTGTATACCAAGAAATTGATGTTACAGAAACGCGTCTTTTACTTTTATTTACTATCCGCACGAGTTCAATCAGCAGACATACGAAATGAGATAAACCTGAAGGTAAGCAAAGCCTCTCTTTTTATATTTTTTTTTAAGTACAGTAGGATAACAAAGCATTCTGCGAACTTACTAGAGCGACTACTCTCGCCTTGATACACAAAACCCCACACGTTTACGTAATTAAATATATTTATATGTAGACGCGGACGCGAAACCACAGGTTGTACCAAATATATATACACACATATATCTATTGCGAGAGAGGGTGTGTGTGTACTGTACGTTTAACAGCACGCCTTGTTATTACTCACCGTAACTTTCCTCCGGTTCTGGCTGTGCGCAGCCCTAGTAAATAATGTTGATGCCTGTTGCGTGAAAAGCTTCTGCAGGTAATGGAGCTCTTACTACCTTGAGTGCCGACTTCTCACCCGCCGGGTGTCAACAGCTAAAGCTTTTGCTCAAACTCGCCCAGACACAACCCTGCCCGTGGGAGGAGACAGGGAGCACTAATGGGTGGTGTCGAGGGGGGTGTTCCTTTTTAAGGAAGCGCCTAGTATGAAAACGGCTGCATATGACATTTCTTAAGGTGGAACCCCACGCTTGGTAAAACTTGGAATAACTGACCGAATTGGGTTGTGAAAGGCGATCGTTGTGACTACTACACAAATAGGGGTAAAGTCACTGCGGACTGGATTTCACTTTTAAGCTCGAATCGTGTTGTGCAGGATCGGCAATGCGGTATCCAAGAAAACAACGTCCTTCGATTAGTGGGCGATGAATTGTGGCTGCACGTCCGTGTAACATCACTGGGGTTTCGGTCAAGAAAATGCACGGAGGACGGGAATATTTACAAAGATTACGTTACTCTTTCAATTTAGCAAGAAAAATAGAACAAAGAGTAACTGACTCATTTTTCGGTGTGTTCAAATTGTATTGCACTCTGTATACTTTACACGTGGTTAGGGAGCACATTCACTCATCAGTATTGGGCCTGAACGCACTTCCCACTGCGGACTTAGTAGGCAGCACGCATCTAGATGCAGCAAATCAGATTACAATGTTTAGTATATAGACACGGATACAAAACGTTTTGGTTGGTAGTTTTACTTGCTATTAAAAAAAAACACAATGCTGGTAGTTAGTATTGTACTTGAATGCAAACACGTTTGCATTTCGTAAACAAATAAACGTTGCAATGGAAAATAATGGAACTTCGCACAATTGTCATATTTCGAACCTGACTACGTTTTGTTCCAGTGCGCAGCCCGTATCCTGCTTTTACAAGGTTTCTAGATCTTCCACGCTGAAAAAACACCCATACGTGCGCACGCATATGGAGTGCTAATTCTCAAACCCTGTTTGGTTATTTTTCATGGTAACGTTGTTACTATCTGTGGAAAAAATAAATATTTCCAGAATTCGTATTTTCGAAAACGTGTGACCTTGTACATTGGATAAAATGCACAATGCGCTGCACCAATCTATGCTGTCTGTCATTTGTTTAGCTCTGCACATCTTTCTGTGTGGGTGGTGGGTGGGGGAGGAGGATTCCGTAAGTGCAAAGATGGGCACAAAATGGAAAAAATATTTAAATGTTGGGCATGCAATGTTGCAGCACTTATTTTTTTATTTGCTATACTGCACCTGGCAAAGAAATGGAGAAAACAGCACAATGATTAAGGAACATTAGGTTAGCAAGTAGAAATCTCGATGCATTCAATAGTTGTCTAAAACCCATCACATTCTAACTGTTTAGGGTTTTTTTTTTTTAAAAAAAACTTAATTTATGTTAATGCCTCATAGTGTTAAAAGCTAGTCACATATGCAATATTAATTTATCAGGAATTTTAACTGAATTTAATTTTTAAACTTCAAGTGTGTGTGTATATGTATGTATGTGTATATATATATATATATATATATATATATATATATATATATATATATATGTATATATGTGTATATATATATATATATATATATATATACACACACACACTCAATCAACATTCCTATACCTCTGTATGGAAGCCGGTTGCTCCATAATCCCCATTGCCATGATATTTTTATGGGAGATACAATAGCAATCAAGTCTTTAGTCTAAAACCAAAGATCCTATAATCAAGGTTCCCTCTAAACTGCAATGCAACTGGTGTATTCCATGACTTTACATTTTATCTGGCCTGTCAAAGTAGAAGTTGCTTCTGACATAATTCCAGTTTTTGTAAATGTGTGTATCCAGACTCGGTATGTCTACTCATATGTTTCTGATCTCTACTACAACGGATTTCTGACAAATAGTTACTGTAACGGAAGTGACGCTGGATGTATAAATTAACTTTCTATAAGGCTAGGTACACTAAGGCATTTTTTTGTCCTCGCGAAGCGTTCTCATGAGCGCTCGGCCTGGGCTAATCACTGTCGGCCTTGGCCCAGACATGTCACGGCCGAAACTAGCACAAGGAAGTATCGGCCGCTTGGGCAAAAAAATCTGCACGTGTGTACCCAGCCTAAGAGGAAATAGAGCTATGGCACTCCAGCTGTTGAATTTTTTATACAAACATTTGTGGCCAGATGGTATTCGTTTCAGGATTCTACGGCTGGGTACACACGTTAGGATCCTTTGTCCCGACCGACCATTCAGCACTTGCGTCTGGTCGGCTAGGACGAAGGTCCGTCTGTGGTGGCAAAAGTAGCCGCGTCAGACAGTTTGCTGAGTGTGCAGTTCACGGATTTGCATGTCTTTAAAAAAAAAATAATAATAATAGTTTACTGGTTAAAGCTAAGAAATATTTGACCTTACTAGTTGTAACTGGATTGAGAACTGGCTTAAGAGTGGTTATTTATGTAATATTGTCTAGTTGAACCAGTGTTGTGTGTGGTGTTCCTCAAGGATCTGTCCTGGGACCAGTGCTTTTCAAACACACTCAATGCCTTCCTCAACTGATCAATTACCTCCCTGGTCCAGTCTATTTTCATCTTTATGGTCTATACGCGATCTAGCCAATAAACTAATTTGGACTATAGCTGGTCCAGAGCCAGCTTTCAAGGGATGATGTTCAGCAAAAAGATAAAACCGAGGGGCGAGGACCTAGCTGTTTACTGGGAGAGGGGGTGGGGGGCATAGTTGTCCTTTATGTGAAAAAGAATTTAAGGGGAATCAAACTGTCATAATCTACCCCCCGTAGATTGACAGTTTGATTCCCTTTAAATTCTTTTTCCAAGATAGTTGCTCTTTGAACCAATTCCTCTTTTTAGTGGACAGCTGAAGCTCAGTAGGCTTTTGATAGTTTATTACAAGCTTGTTCAGGCAGATCCCACTTCTGAAAACACTACTGGAGTTGTGGAGGCTGACATCCTGTTCTATTACATTCAGTGGTTTTTGTAAGTACTCTAATAAAAGGAATTGTGATTTGGTGATAGAGCTGTTATCTATGAAGGCTGCTTTGGAAGAATAGAGCTTCTTGAAGTAGCCAACCATCATAATATTATCTACACTGACCAAAAAAATTTGGATTATCCTCGTTCTGCCAAAAGATTAAAGGGCAACTGTGGTCTCAAAACAAGTTAGGATTAAATGAAAGCCTGCAGTATTTCCTTTACACTGAGCCTACAATCACATCTCTGGCTCCAACCTGTGAGAAATGATATAGAGGTGAATGTTCAAACTTCCTGCTTCCAGTAGGTTGAGTGACCTCACCTTACCTCTGCCGGTCCTTTTCCCCTAGGGGAGCAGCATGCTCAGTAAAGACTTATTGCTGGGGAAATCAGGAAGTACCTGAAGCAAAAATTGACAGTTGAGAAGGGGAGCCTATTAATGCAGGCAGAGGCTGGTCACATGGCTAAAAACAGAAAGAGTTCAACCAGGAAGTTACATTGCTGAACTTTTGCAGCAATAACTTCTCACAAATTTTATCTAGAAATGTGATTTAGGTTTTATTTTGAAGGTACGGTGGAAGGCTTTTTATATCCTTCTTACTAGTTTGGAAGACTTTGAGACCACAGTTACTCTTTAAAGGGATCTTTGCTCTGAAAAATCAGATTTTAGATGGAACCCACTACTCAAAAACCTTTTGCAACTTTTAAAGGATATATCCAGCATTTTTAACTTTTTCTGTAGTGAAGGGGACCCTATCCCACCCCTAAACAGTGTTCGGTTTCAAAAAAACAAATCTGTAATGTACTAACAGCTTTGTTCCCCTGGCATTCTGCACTGCTGGCAGCCGAGTCTGTGATTGGCTGCCTCTTAGCCAATCACAGATGCAGCTGCCATTCCGGACCCCTGCTTGAAATTTCCAGATTACCAGGGGAACAAAGCTGTGTAAGTACCTTTTTTATTTATTTATTTTTTTCAAACAAACATGGTGGTTGGGGGTAGGATAGGGTACCCTGCACTACAAAAAAAGGATTAAAAGGGCCAGAAACCTCTCGGAGGAAAGGTAAGAGATGTAAAACATTTTCTCTCGCTTTTTGGGACTTTGGCTAGACATTGCAGGAGAACCATGTGGAGTAGAGGAGTATGGTAAGGATTTTTTTAACACTACACGGTAGAGCCAGTAGTGGGGAAAATTTTAGTTTTGGGTGGTGGACATGCCCTTTAAAGAGACACTATACTAAAAAAATGACTTTGCCTCATCTTAATCTATAATTGAATACATGTAAGTATCACTTACTCTGGTTTGCCTGTGTTGCTGCATGCCTTTAATACAGCACACATTTTGTTTAGGAGCAGTATACCCCTTCCCTCTTAACCACTCCCACTTCCATCCAACCTGACTTTTTTACCCCACAAACCAGCTGTCAAGCCGGCACACAGCATACAGCATTACAACTGTCAAAACTCTGTCACCATTCCAGCTACTGTAAAACTACTCACAGAAGAATAGTTTTTGAGAGCAAGGAACTTTATTGACAGCTGAAATATAAGAAGTTTTAGATTGGATCGAAAGAAATAGGGGGCAGATCAACAAAAAAAATAATACAGTGGTGGTTGGGAAGTATTATAGTTTCCAGTTATGGTCAATTTAAAATAACCAATTTTCTGGTATAGATGCCCTTTAAGTCTGAGCTACAGATTCTCAGAAATCATTTGAAAGTATTTACATGAAAAGACCTGTTACTCAAACCAAAAAAAGTGCGCCCCTTTTACTTGGATCTTTGCCTGCCAGCAAACTTTCTGCAACAATTAAGTGAATCAGTAAAGAAAAGAAGGGAGGGGGAGATGATGAAGGCAGCGAGTAATTGAGGGGGGCCAATAAGGAGCACTTCCTAAACATTAAAACATTTATATCAAAGCAGGCACAGAAAAATGTGAGTACCACCATTTTACTTCTGTTAAATTGTACTTTCAGATAATGTAAAGTTGTTTGAGTGAGTAGTGACCCTTTAAGACCTCGTCAAGCCGGTTGGGCCTTATTCTTTTCTTGTTTTGACTTTCATATACTCTTCCGTCCTGCTTCTGATAACTCAGGCTAATGCCTTATCCAGTATTTTCTCTAAAGAACCATCTTACAACTTAAACATGTTTGCCAATTTAAGCCTACATTTTAAGATTAAAGGAACAAACGTTAAGATTACTCCTCTTGCCATTTTTATCTCTCAGGACTTTTCTTATTCTTTTGGGATAAAATACAGTGTTTCTATTGGCCAGGTGCTCCGCCCGGGAAATTTGAACTGCCATCTGGTAATTACATAAGTCCAAGATCGCACCCTGAAACCTGCCCTGCTGCTCTAATCACACACCCCTTCGTTCTATACTTCCATTTGTTAAATTGTTGCATGACTAGAAGCTCCAGGCAGGACTGTATATTGCAACCAAAACCCCCACTTTTTATTGCATAGTGCCAACATGATCATTTAACCTGTATACAGAGTTTCTAATTTAGAAAAAAAAACAACTTAAATGGCTAGGTGTGTGCGTTTTTCCGATCATTGGAATTGCGGCAACGCATTGAAAACACGCATTTTTGTGTGCGATGCGTTTGCGATTCGCGTTCCGCATTTTAAATCGCAATTGCATGCTTTTTTCTATATGTAACGAAAAACCTCATGCGCAAACGCAACGAAATCGCACATGAAATCGCATGAATCGCACATGAATGTTATAGCATGTGACCTCTCTCTGCTACAGACAGCCACTACCCTTTCTCTCTGGCAACAAATTCTGGTGGACTCTGCTGTGCATGAGTGCCCACAGAGAGGGCTCCGAGTGCCACTTCTGGCACGCGTGCCATAGGTTTGCGGCGCCACCAGTGTTATATTGCAACAACTGACAGCAGCACAGGAACAACAGTCAGAATAACCAGACCAGGTTAGTTTCCATGCTGCAGGAAGGGAATGATGGGTCCCAGTGTCAGTAAACTTAATTTATACATGCAATTTTGATTGATAGGATGGACAGTCACGTTTGCTTGGTGTGTGTGTGCAATAGATAGTCCTGCCCTCCTGCCTACCCCTCCTGTCAAGACATTGTCTTTGTTTCTGCAATATTGTCTTGAGCAGCCATTTTCAGGAAATTTTGGAGTGTCAAAAACATTTAACTTACTGTAGAGAAACCTCTGGTTGCCAGATATGGTCAAAGAATGTCAATCTTGCATTCCTCCAGATGTTTAAGAACTACTACCAGCATTCCCTGTCTGCAGTATGACAATTTGGGGCATTTAAATCTTTAAATTGAATCTTCCAGTGTTGATGAACAAGATTCTTCCTGTCTTTAAAGGAGAACTACATCCAAATTTTTATGCTCCAGGATCTGAAACTATATCCTCGAAAACACCAAGAAACTGTAAATCACACTACAGTAAATAGCATTAAAGTAAACGTAACCCCCTTGAAGAACAGGATGAAATAACTGTGTGTATGTACAGTGACTGGCCACACCCCTGACCTGAGTCACACACAACCTTGCCTAATCTGTCCTGTAAAAGGATTGGCATCTGGAAGCTGCATGTAAGGGGGAGGCTTACTGTGTGTTTGCCATGGCTCTTCTGATTACTTGTTTTTTTTTAAGTTGGTCAGATCAGCTTCCTGGTTGCTTGTGAGTTTCTGAGCTTTATTCAGTTTCTGCTTCAAACTTTTGTTTACCCCTATCAGAGAAAACACAAACTCCACCTCTAAAGTCTTGAGGAATAGGGATTTTATCTTATTTCTACCACCCAAAGTACAATTGATTATATAGGTGCAGGAACTCCCTCCAAAAAGGCCACAATCAAGGCCTTTTGCCTTTTACATCACAAAATAATACTCCTGATTTTCACACACCCCTGCATTTTTGTGCCTTCTCTTCCAGCTGAACAAGCTTGCAAAGCCAGAGTTGGTGGCATGGGAAGTAGCCATAAGCTGCTACACAGATGGACAAATATTGCAAGGATCTGAAGGATGACTTTGGGGTACACATGCCCCAATGTAATCGGGTCTTCACTGGGAGGCAGTAAGATTGAGAACTAATGTGCCTAAAAAACATTGTGTTGGCAGAACCTCCTGAACACATTTAAAGGAGGCAAAAATGTCTTCTCATATATTCAGAATATCCAGGTTTACAAACCTTGTAGGCCCTGTTAAAGAAGAGGCTAACCCAACATCTCACCAGGTATTTTGTAGATCAAACCAGTGTATACAATACTAATTAAATGTACTGTATATGTACATAATCTTTGTAGAATGCATTTGTCATCTCTTTAGTTATGCATTTAGTTGTATTTCTTTTTTGGAAAAGTAGCTTCATATTGTCACTCACTATCTAACCATCCATGTTAGATATTGAGTGACAATATGAAGCTATTTTTGTCTACATTTACCCTTTAGTAAAGGTTTGTATCTGAAGATGGACTGCTGGTGATTTTTAGAAGAACCAGAGGAATTGGTACTGCACTTGGTGTTTTACTTCTGTATATTGTGAGGTAGGGATGGGCCTCTGTGGCAAGCACAAACTGAAGAATTTGCCCCGGGGCGCGCCCCTGCAGAAGGCTTAAAAGGCGGCAGTTAAAAAAATCCTCCTTTCTGCAATACTGCATTTCAGCATCAGTCCACCAATCAGTGTTAAGTCAACCCTCCCGTCTACCAATTGGTGTTAGTTAGCCCTCCAGTCCACCAGTCAGTGTTAGTCAGTCCAGCACACCCACCTCCACAAGCCACGCCTATAATCCCTGATGAAGCCATGCCCACTTATCGTGCTGCCTCCCATCTGCCGATAGGCAGCATTTAAAAGTTGTTTCAGGTGTCAAAAACCCTAGAAACACCCCTGTGCGTTTAGTATAAGGGGAGACCAGAGCAGTCAGACTTTTGTTGATGTTTTTATAGTGTACTATATGGATATTTGGTATTGTGATATGCATTTGGTATTGTGTTATGCGCTATATTTGCGATAAGTAATGCCTCCTGTTACCTGTTAATTTGTAGAAGCGTATGGGTGGTGCAAAGAGCTTCAATGATTTGCACATGGTTAATGGCAGTGTTGTATTGTTAAGGTCTCTAGTTATCCCTGTCAGCTGCCGCAATATTACCTTCTTAGGGCTAGGTTACACTAATGCGTTTTGCGATCCGTTTTCGCTTAATTGCCAACAGATTCCTGTACAAGTCATTCTGAATTGAGGAAGTCAGTTGGATGACTAGCGAAACGTCTTCAAGAACTAAACTTCCAGCTGATCTAACTGAATACAACAGATATACCATGAACTGGATGAATGAGAACCTTCACAAGCTTAAAGTGATACACACCCTTTTTGTATAACATTCAAACAGTAATTAGTAAAAATATATATATATATATATATATATATATATATATTGGGCTTCTTCAAGTTGGTCTGAATTTAATTTTTAGGATCAGTCATCAAGTGTCCAAAAACTTGTGCGTATTAATCGGTTTCCATTGAATACCACAAAAAAATAAAGGGGGGGGGGGAGAAAAGTCAATAAGAAAAAGTTGACTCCTGGTATTCCCCTAAACCAGTACTAAAATGTTTAGAGGTGGTATGTTTTTTTTTTTATCTTCTTATCCACCCAATATATTTTTGCTTTGGAAAACTATTTGACACTTTGATATTTCATAACCAATAGGAGCTTTACAAAGTAAAACAGATTGTTTGAGTCCGAAGAGTGACCTTGGAGTGCAGCAAAATAAAAATCAAATCAAAATAAAAATCAAATCATATTTACCGTGATTTTGGTTTCCCTGTCAGTCTTCATGGCAGCATTCACTCATGGGTTAACCCAACTCCCTCCGCCCACGGACAGGAACCTCCTCCTCTTCCTTTTAAGTCTCCCCTCCACCGTCCCCCTTCGTCTTCATTTCCAAAGCTGAAAAACATAACTCATAGGGGGGGTTTGTAGTGAATGCTGCCATGAAGACTGACTGGGAAACCAAAATCACGGTAAATATGATTTGATTTTTATTTTCCCCAGTCACATGGCAGCATCCACTCATGGGATATACCAAGCTACAACAAAAGAATGGAGGGAAACAGATATGAAGCTCAACAAAAACACTCTTTATTCTTGCAGAACAGCCTGCAGAACTTTTTTTCCAAACTTTGCCTCTTGGGAGGCAAGAATATCTAATTTGTAATGATTTACAAATGTTCTGGCTGATATCCATCTGGCATTCCTACAGACTTCTCCGATGCCTGCTTCCGCCTGCATTGCCCATGAGGAAGCTACGGCTCTCGTGGAATGGGCCTTTAACCCTGTGGGGATCTGAAGGCCTTTCAGTGTATATGCTTTCTTTATGCAGTAGACAATCCAAGCACTTAACGTTCTCTTCGACGGGGCTTGTCCCTTCCTGGACCCATTCGGAATTACAAATAACTTATCCGATTTTCTCCAGCTGTTAGTGCGATCCAAATATATCGAGATCGCTCTGACCAAGTCCAAGGTATGTAACTGTGTTTCGTCTTCCGTTCTTGGCTCAGGGAAAAAGGCTGGTAAGGAAACCTACATGTCCATGTGGAAATTAGTCATTACTTTCGGCAGAAAATCAAATGAGGGTCTTAGTCTAACCCGATTGTCCAGGATTACCGTGTCTGGAGGTTTGGAAGACAGGGCACTTAATTCGCCTACTCGGCAGGCCGAAGTTATGGCAACCAAAAATACTAATTTTAAAGTGAGAAACCAGTCTGATGCTGACTCCAGAGGCTCGAACGGAGAGGACGTCAAAGCTTTAAGTACCAACGGTAAGCTCCATGCTGGAAGACTATTAAAGGTTTTTGGCCTAACCCGGATCATAGCTTGAAAAAATCTTTTAATCAATTTATTCTCAGCAAAAGAAGTACCTACTAAAGACGAGATAGCAGATACTTGAGACTTTAATGTTCTTATATGTAAGTTCTTTTTAAACCCTAGATACAAGAACTTTACTATATCAGCCGGTTCAGGGTGGAATATTGAAAAACTTTCCTTTTCTGCTACCATGGCAAACTTTTGCCAGACTTTGTAATACTTTTGTGAAGTTGTTAATTTTCTAGATTTTAACAAGAAGTCTACTATCTCACCACTTAATCCGCAGCTCTCTAATCTTTTCCTCTCAAATGCCATGCCATCAAGGAGAGATGACTGTACTCCTGGCTTTGCACTGGACCCTGGGTCAACCATCCTTGCTTGTGCGGGATCTTCATTGGTTTGTCTACAGCTAGCGACAGCAGAAGTGGGTAC
Organism: Hymenochirus boettgeri; assembly: GCA_019447015.1. Classification (NCBI taxonomy): domain Eukaryota; kingdom Metazoa; phylum Chordata; class Amphibia; order Anura; family Pipidae; genus Hymenochirus; species Hymenochirus boettgeri. The sequence goes on from CM033470.1 coordinate 130,864,114, forward strand.
CAAGGCCTGCGTGGCCATGCTGGGATGACTGCCAACACATCTGCCTTCTCCTGTTGGATCTTCAGCAAAGACCTCCAAATTAGCGGGAAGGGTGGAAATAAATAATTGAATCCCTGGCTCCACGACTGTTGGAAAGCATCCATGGCTAGGGCCTCCGGGCAATAGCCTAGAGAATAGAAGAGACGACACTTGGTGTTGGCCCTTGTCGCCAACAGGTCTATAAGTGGACGACCCCACTTCTCTGTTAACCTGAGGAAGATCTCTTCGCTTAGACTCCACTCTATCGCACTTATCTGTCTCCTGCTCAAGAAGTCTGCAACTTGATTGTTTTTTCCTGGAAGGAAAATTGCTGATAGAGACTTTAGATGCTTTTGAGCAAACATAAAAATTGGCTCCACCTCTTTTAGAAGTGACTCGCTCCTTGTGCCTCCTTGACGGGTAATATAAGCAACTGCCGTTTTGTTGTCGCATCTTAACACAACATTCTGCTGCCTGCTGCCTGGAACATTGCTCTGATTTCCAATACATTTGATGAGGTGCCTTTCTCTTCCCAACTTCCTTGTGCTGAATCTTCCAAGGTATAAGCTCCCCATCCGGTCTCTGATGCATCTGTCGTGATACAGATACTTTGAAAAGGAGTCAATGGAAAACCCTTTTCCAAATTTTTCTTTCTCGTCCACCAATATAGACTTGACCTCACTGCTGGCGTCAAGGTAAGTCTCCTGTACATATGGCGATGAGGCTCTTTGACTCGAGTTAGCAGAAATAGTTGGAGAGGCCTTATGTGCCACCTGGCCCACTGAACCAGAAAAAACGTTGCTGCCATGAGCCCAATCACCTTCAATAAGTAAGCGGCTGAGACACTGCGCTGCCTCTTTAACTTGGACACCTCTGTTCTTAACACTCTGATTCTCTCCAGGGGCAAAGAAACTAAGTTCTCTTTTGTTTGGAATGCAGCTCCCAGGTATTTTAAAGATTGAGTTGGAATTAAGTTGCTCTTCTGCCAATTTATAATCCACCCGTGTTCTTGCAGGACTCTGACTACTATGCTTGTGTGTAGACGGCTTAGCTGTTCTGTCTGCGCTACTACCAACAGGTCGTCGAGATAGTGGTAAACCGCTATCCCCTGAGTTCTGAGGGCCGCGACCACTGTAACTACGATTTTTGTGAATACCCTCGGAGAGTGAGACAGGCCAAAGGGTAGGCAAGTGAATTGCCAGTCCTCTCCGTTCACACTGAACCTTAGAAATTTTCTTGATCGCTGGTGGATCGGCACATGGAAATACGCGTCTTTGAGATCTATACTGGTCAGAAAGACATTCTTTTTTACCACTCTTATGATGGATAGTAAGGACTCCATCTTGAATTTTTGTCTTGACAGATACTGGTTTAGCCTTCTCAAAGCCAACACTGTAAGACCAGTGTTGGATTTGAGAAGGCTAAACCAGTATCTGTCAAGACAAAAATTCTTTTCTGAGGCTTTTGTCACCATCGAATAAAATCCTCTTCTTCTGTCCAGAAGAGGAACCGGTTCTATTGCCGCCGACTCTCTTAATTGGGCGACATATTGAACGATAGCTTCCCGAGCTTCCCATTCCTTGGGAACTTCGGTCACAACAAATACATTTTTTCTGGGATACAACCGAAAATGAATCCGATACCCCTCGGAAACAATTTTCAGTACCCACTGATCTTTTGTCGAGGCGACCCAGACGTCCAGAAACGCTGAAAGCCTTCCTGCCACCTGACTCTGGGTCTTCGTGTCCCTATTGGTGGGACATTTTATTATGGAAAGCTGCTCTTGAAACAGAAAAGGCTTGCTTGCCCGCTCTGTATGAACGCTTTCTTCCTGTCTCTCTCCCTGCCTTGAACGTTTTACGAAAGGACCGGTCCCTTGAACTGTATTCTACTCGTCCTCTTTTGTCCTTTCTGTCCTGTGGCAAGAAAAGGCTTTTTCCCCCTGAGGCCTTAGCTATTATCTCATCCAATTTCTCTCCAAACAACTTAGATCCTTCAAAGGGAATTTGGCAAAGATTCGCCTTGGAGGTTGTGTCTGCTGACCAATGCTTGAGCCATAGTGCTCTTCTAGCAGCCACACTTAAGGCCGAAGCTCTCGATGATAGTCTCACTAAATCTACTGATGCTTCGGCGAAAAAATCAATTCCCTTCTTAATATCCGCAAACATTTCTTTCAACTTCGGCCTCTTAACATTTGCATCTATAGCCTGATCCAAGTCTTGCGCCCATAGCTTCATCGCTCTAGAGACTGATGTAAGAGCAACTGCTGGTCGTAAAGAAGCTCCCGTAGCCACAAAGGATTTTTTAAGATTAAACTCCATTCTCCTCTCCATCGGATCTTTGAAGACCGAGGCATCCTCCACTGGTAGTGTCGTTCTACAGGCTAAATGAACGACCGCTGAATCCACTTTGGGTGGTGTCTCCCATAACTTAAGGTCAGCTTCAGTAAATGGGTATTTCTTTGAGAACTTCCCTGTAGTGACCACCTTTTTCTCCGTCTTTTTCCACTCAGTGGCAATTAAATCTGACATGGACTGGTGGACCGGGAAAGTAGCAGTTTTCTTCTTTATAGATGGAAAGAGTTTATCCGCAGTGGAAACTTTCGGTTCTTCTGCCAACAGTGACAAAGAGTGCCTTACTGCTTTGATGAGAGGTTCTATGATGCTTAACTCCAATGCAGACTCAGACTCAAACTCCTCATCATCCTCAGACTGATAAAAAACAGATTCCTCGGAATCTGTAGAAATCTCCCCTTCGGTCAGATTCTGAAACACTCAACGCCCGTTTGGATCGTTTTGACTTTCTTTTGGGCCTATTAGAGTCCTGAATGGCCTGGGTAACTGCTTGCTTCAGAACAGAAACCAGCGAATCCAACTGGAAATTTGAAGCAGAAGCCGAAGGTCCCGCTGTGTCAGCCAATCCTGCAGCTTCGGCATCACTGGGTTTCTTGGCTTTTTCTGACACTGAAAGGCTGCAAAACAAAACCGTTTTGAGCACATTGAAAACAAAAATGCAATCTCTGAAAAAATAATGGCGTCCTGCTTACCTAGATCCCCTGGGGTGTCCTTTCGTCCGATTCCCTGATTCCATAGCTGCAAAGAATAGGGAGGGCGTAAGAAAGCCAGGAGCAACACATAAGAAAAACATGGTAAAAATAAAAAACAACGCAACGCAACCTAAACACAAACAAGGTACTTACCTTATTCACAGGACCAAGGAGTTCACAGCTCTGAAGATGTAGAAGGCTTCCAAGCTATCCAGCAGAAAAACAGAACTGTTTCCGCAGTCCCCCACACAGAGATTCAGACACAGCAATACTGCTCAACCCACAGGTCTCCACAGGTGTCCAGACAGGGCAGCCGGGAATCCAGAATGTCCCACGCCGCAAAGCCGGCCGCATGCTTTTTTAAAAAATTTTCCCGCCGTGGCCGCTGACATTATCCGGCCGCGACCAGAAGTAAATGGCCACGAGGACGAGCAACCGGAAATCGACACATCCCGGAAGAGAGAGAGAGCCGTCGGCACTTGAACTATACCAGACCCAGGGACGTCCTCCGGACCCGGCAGAAAAGGAGAGCCCGCTGCTACCAAACTCCCTAAGGCCTCCAACTTCTTAAGACAGAAGGGATGGCCAAGCAGCCCGACACCTAGGCCGACATCCCCACCGGCAAACTATAAGCGTGCACATGGGGGGCATCAGGAGCAGAGATGCAGACTCCTGGACAGCGCCGTAATGGCAGGTAAGCGGCGGACAGGAAAAAAAAGACGAAGGGGGACGGTGGAGGGGAGACTTAAAAGGAAGAGGAGGAGGTTCCTGTCCGTGGGCGGAGGGAGTTGGGTTAACCCATGAGTGAATGCTGCCATGTGACTGGGGAAAATTGCACATTGTCTCCTTTTGAGTTTGTTTGGTGATTTAATAAATGGCAAATTGCAGCAAAAGACACGGCTTTATGCAAAAATGCTCACAAATATAAAGAATTAACAGGTTGCTTCATAAATACACATGCAAAGGGTTAACAGCCTCCACATGCACAACTCTGCTTGAGTATTAAATCAGCTTATCATATCTAATCTGTCTCTGATGATTGGCTGGGAGACACCGGCAGGTAGGGACTCTGGGGTCAACTTTTATATGCAGCTTACAATAAGGGAAATGTGGATACAAACTCAAGGCACCTAGTTAGCACGTGCAGATAGAGTTTTGTGTCCGTGACTAACCAGAAGAGGCAACACTAGAAAGCGGATTGAAAATACCCTAATGTTCTATAAAGTATTTCTACACTAGGAGGCTGAATTGAGTTGAGAGACATGTGGTTTTACTAAATGACATTTATAGGATCTGTTTAACTGCCTTTTTGTTTTGGTTTTCCTCTCCTTTAAAAATTTTTAAGTACCGATAGATCAGCCCCTATACTATAGGGAGGTCACTGGCCATCCAAACAATCTCCTTAAACAAAGTATAGGAAAAGTGTAAGGACTGTGTATAAGTTTTTTTAGAGCCATAACTGGCATCTTCCAATGTCTGTCATCTGCTATAAAAGTGGACTCTTATGTACCCAGATTTAGGGGCATATTTATAAAAGAGCGAAAAGTAGCGAAATGTTTTCGCATTCGCTTTTCGCATGGGTTTTCGCCAAAAAGACAGTTAACGCTATTTATAAAGGTAGCGTTAACGAATGGCGAAACCGTTTCCGCGAGCTATCGCTAAACCCTTTTCGCCTTACTTCGCAATGGTAATTTTAGCGAAAAAGGAGTAAAAAGGCATAACGCGATTTATAAAAGAGCGAAAGGTGGTTTTTGCGTTAAAAAGAGCGAAAGATTAGCGCGACCCTGAAGGTGGTGAAAAGTCATTGTTTGAGCGAAAAGGCATTCTAATGGGTAATATGCCTTGGAAAAGCGAACACGCATTAGAAAGGCGAACGCGCATCAGAAAGGCGAACGCACATTAGAAAGGCGAATGCACATTAGAATGGCGAACGCGCATTAGAAAGGCGAACGCGCATTAGAAAGGCGAATGTGCAGTGCAAAAGAAAATTGTATTCCAATTGAGAAATTCTAAGAAGATTGACTAAATAAGACATGGCTGACTTCTTGGTAAATGTGAGGTGGCCATTTTGAACTTGACATCATTTTCTAGTGGGCTTTTCTGGTTTCGAATGGTTTTCACAATGCAGTCTTCTTAGATGCGTTAAGTTTTCGCTGCAATACTTTTCGCTCTTTATTGCGCCTTTTTCAGCCGTGAAGTGTGTGTTTTTTTCGCTTTTTTATAAATAAGGCGAAACGAAGCCCCAAATGGCGCTATTTTCGCTGCGATGTGCTGCGCTAATTATTTGGCGAAAAAGACAATCCTTTATAAATATGCCCCTTAGTCTTTGTCCCACTCCCCTCCTGTCCAATTATGCTCCACCCTCTCTTACCCTCCACTTCTCCTTTCCTTTAGGTACAATTATTCAATTGTTGTTATGTTGTTGGAAATTATTTTATGTACTGATAATGCCATTTTGTGTTGATTTTAAAGAGCATGTCCACCTCTAGAAAGAAAACCTACTCTTACCTTCCAAACCCCAATATTATTATAGTTACTTACCTTGCCTTGGTCCCTAAAGCCCATAATTGGCCAAAACCTCAGAGCAACAATTTTTTATGTAGATTTGTTACTGACTGTACTTCATTTTAATCTTCATTTATTAATCAGTAATTTATGTGTACCTGATATACTATCAATATGGTCTTTATCACTGTCACTCATTCCTCCCACTAGCCTACTTTCTTTCCCATCCCACCACCTGATGAAAAAACAAGCAGTTTAGTAGAACCAGCTCTTTCATCTAAAAAATTTGAATTCAATTTAATTCCACATCAAAAACACTGGTCAAGTATGTCCATATGCAATGAGTCCCATTGGGGCTATGTTCAGAAAGTGAGATTATAATACTTTGTAAAGATGATCCGATCCTAATAAAGAGCTTTCAAGAGATTACCAACAAGTATTGTATGGACTTTTTTTTAACCATAAATCGATTTCACGCAAAGCTAATAAATCTACATAAAGAGATTACAACTATCAGAACTACATTTCAGACACATTTACACAATGGAGGAGACTGATGCACTTCACAAATGGCATGTAATATAGCAGCAGAAAAAGATAAGAAGCTAGAGAGGGATGTTGCAGATTATTCTCAGGATTGTGTGCAAAATTGTTGAGATTGCTAACAAACGGGAGGAAGGAGATATTGGGCACCACAAAGAAATCAACAATGGAAGAGACATCCAAATACAAGAAACCCTTTTTCTGGTACATATAGCAGCAAGGAAGAACATAGATATTCAATAACTGTACACTTCGATACCCCAGAATGAGTGTAAACGAGTGGTTGAAGAGAACCTATTGTCTACAGATCTACCTACAGCAGAAACATTTTTTTTGATTGACTGTCTTAAATAAAGCTAAATACTTATAAACAAATACAAATAGTTGTATCCAATTCCAGATTGATAGTGACCCTTTGATATTAGATATATTAGCCACCTTTAAAAATAGCACATATGCTCAATCAAATGCTATGCTTACTCCGGCTGAAGGGGAGATCTGGGTGTGCCTATCCTTATCCTTGGATAAATCGGTGACCCTAAACGTTCTTCCTACGTCGAGGAGTGCGGACCCACAGCCCACCCACGGAGGACGGATATACTTACCTGTCTTGAATATATACTTAAAGGGACAGTTCAGTGGAAATTATCAATATTTGTTAAATTGTTAGTTTGCGTAATGCCTTCTTAGTTATTCTCCCATTATGAAAAATCAGTTGATTTCATAACCTTTGTTGTTACCTGCTGTTGACATTAGTGAGCTGACATTTCAGGTTCTAACGGTCCTTCTTCCCAGGATGCACCACTTCCTTGAAATGTTCCTAACAGTCATTTTTATTGATTGGCTGTTGGATGGGTCAAAGATGCTCATATCTCTACTGAGCAACTGAATCAACCCAGGCGGCTGGGTCAAGGGCAAGACCATAATGGTCTCTACTAGGGGTCCTGCAAACAGTATTTTGGTTGCATATATTTATACACAGACAAAATGCTTAATTGGCAGATTAAGGTCATTGGGATGAAAAAATACTGCTCTTTTTTCTGAAAAGCATATGTATTTGGACTGAACTTCCCCTTTTTTTTAATTCTTAGAAAAGTACTATTAGCAGCTCCAAGGCAATTTAATGGGTGTGACAGTTGCCAATATAGATGTGAAGCACCTGATAAATGTGTAGACAATATATTGGTAATATGGGAGGGACCCTTAGAGGCTCTCAATCAGCTGATGCTTAAAGCTTATACCTCACATTGTACTATACTATTTCCATACAAAACTTCCCAAGAGTCATTACCCTTCCTAGCTGTACTGGTCAAAATTCAAAAACACATACTAACTACTAATGTATACTGGACACCAACTGACAAAAATAACTTACTTAATGCAGGTTTCCACAACCCCAAAACTTTGAAAGGGATCCTCAAGTTTTGATACATGCATATCAAACACATTACATCTAACCCCCTAAGACTATGAATTGGCAGCAGAAGTAATAACAGAAAGCTTTTTACAGAAGGGGCGTGGGAAGAAAATATTTGCAAAATGTAAACAAAAAGTAGCTGCAAAGGGATCAAGGGAACAAACATGATCAAATGCCCTTGTGGGAAGGTATATATAGGACAAACCAGCAGACCAATAGAATCACGCATACAGGAGCATAAAGGAAATGTAAGAAATTTTGCACCTAACACGCATAACAATACCTCTGTATCAATATATTTCCTCAGTCACATGGCAGCATCCACAAATAGGGTTATCTCCTCCACCACCACGGACAGGAAGTTGTTAGGCATCTTTCTTAGGAGTAGGATGTCTTAGGATTCCTATTCCGGCCTTTTAAGTTTTTTTCTCTCTTGTTCGGCGCAATTGGTGATGTTGGGCTCGACTGTGCCGTGCGTCGCATTGGTGACCTCATTGGACAGCAGCATCTATTTGTAACATCGTCATTGAGCATGGCGACATGCGTTCAACGTGTCACTGATGTCATCAGATGCGCCAGCAGCAAAGTTTCTGGGCATTTACATTTCCAGGTCTAGTGTGCAGAGGAGTCTTGGAGTTTTTTCTAGTTCCAGCATATTTTGAGACTGTGCATTGCTAATGTCTACAAGGTCTGGACAATGTAGGTGAGTCTGTTTTGATTGATATCTAGTCTCTGGCTTCTCATTCCCTTCTCCCCATCTTTTTCTTTAGCTATGGATTCAGGGAATGGGAGTAAAGGACACCCAGGGGACCTAAGTAAGCTAAAAGCATTTGATTTTTTTTTCTTTTGTTCCAGAGATGGTGTCCTCTTCTAAAACACAACATTTGTATCTTTTTGCAGCCTTTCAGTTGTGAAGAAAGACAAGAAACCTGCAGAGGCTGGAGCAACAGGGGAGACACTGGGCCCTTCATTTGCCAGCAATAACTTACAGATTCACTGGTGTCAGTACTAAGACAGGCTAAGACCCAAGGATTCTAACTGTTCTAAGAAAAAAACAACGCTACTATGATAGATCCCTTGATCAAAGCAGTTATGCTTTCCCTGTCCCTGTCTTCAGAGGAACCAAAGGTTTCTGCAACGGATAAGCTGTTTCCTTTAATATAAAATAAGCCTGTTACATTCCCCATTGACTAATAGACATTGGAGATTATTGTGAGTGGAAAAAAACTAAGTAGAATGTGGTAACAACTGGAAACTTTTCTAAAAAAATATCCATACATGGAGGCCGATTTGAAGATTTGGGACACCCCACCAAAAGTTGATGTGGCAGTCATTGGGCTGGCTTGTAGGACCACCTTACTGGTAGAAGACGCCTCTGTATTTAAATATTTAATGAAGAGTAGACTATAACCTTAAGAAGGCATTTGTGGCAACTGGAGCGTCTCTGCAACCATCTATAACTCTCATGTCAGTCTCAAAGGCCATGAAGCTGTGGGCTCAAGATGTTGAGAAAGTGATAGACTAATGTCAAAAGATTAAAGCTCAAAGAGATGTTTCAAGACATTGAGGGGTATTGACTTCTTTGTGGAAGCATCTGTAGATATGGTGAGGCTATCCTCTAGAGCAACAGCTATTAATGTAGCATCCTGAAGGGCACTGTGGCTACTAAGGCCATGGCTGCTAATACGGCCTCAAAGGCAAACCTTTACCAATTACCATTTGGAGGTTCAATGCTGTTTGAGAAGAAGTTAGACAATATCATATCAAAAGCATCAGAAGGGAAAAAGTATGTTCCTTCCACAGGATAGGAAGTATAAGAGGGGCAAGAAAGAGTACTCTAGAGACCGTCCATTTAGTACCTCCAAAACGTTTAAAACTGGAAGAGACTTTGGACATCAGCAACCAGGAAAGCATGTCTTCTCAGTCACAAAGCCAAGTTTCCAGAATAGAACAAATCATCAATAGGGGTACGAAGGCCCAGAGTCAAGTGGCAAGGAGACTCACACTTAACAGACATCTGGGCCAGATTGATACGGGACCAGTGGGTCCTAAATATAATTTCTGTAGGGTATCGCAATCATTTTCAGAAATACCCTGAACAAAACTTTTTTTTCAGCTCCTCAGTAGCATGCTTGCTGAAGTCTAATGGCAGCAACAGTCTTCCTATTGCACTGGGAAAGGTGGCACATGAGGCCACTTCAATCATTCCTGTTGGCCTCTGGTCATTTGATGGTGAGTCAAAAAGCCTCACCATCAAATGACCAGAAGATTAGTCTTAAGTCATGCAATAAGATCCAGTCTAAAATGGTGGCTAAGGGACAAGAACCTGACAAAGGGTTTTCCCCTGACTCCTTCTCGGTGGATATCCTTAACAATGGATGCATCAGAGACCGGCTGGGGTTACATGCACAATGCCTTTACATCATGTTGGTTAATACTAATGTTATAGGTGTATACTTGGATGTGACTGATTTTCCCCCCTTGTCCCTTGGATATACCGGTATATCAATACTCTAACTGATTGTGCAATATTTACTGTTTATTAGCGGGATGTGTTTTTAATATGTGTATGTTATTTCCTTGATGTTATTCATCTCTCCATTTTTTGTATAATAAAGGAGTTTTACTATATATACGCTTTAAGGGGTGTGCCCATTTTTTATCCCTATCGCTTTTTTCTTTTTCTTTTATCATATTATTATTGGTAGAGGGTGGTGCACCCCCTTCTCTATATTTAACAACTGTTACTCCTATACTAGGAACTAGTGCCATTGTGCTAATTATCTTCTTCAGAGACCGGCTGGGGTGAAACCCAATAAATCCAGGGGAATGGAGTCTGAGCAAAGAATTGTTCCTAAGGTTGTGTCAGAAATGTGGTCAGCCACTCAGATTTAATGGAAACAAACACAATACCAAGTGCTGCCACTTCTTTTCCGATGTACATTGCCCGGAGGCTCTGGCCATAGACGTACTTCACCAACCCTGGAATCAAGGACTCAACTACATCCTTCCACCCTTCTCCCTAGTATGGAAGTCCCTAATCAAGATCCAGCTGAAGGGAGCAGAAATAATAGTGATAATCCCAGCTTGACCCTGGAGGCCTTGGTATCTGCTCCTTCTATCTTTAACAATAGAAGAGCCAATAGCAATTCCATACATAACGGGTTGGCTGTCTCAAGGTCCAATTCAATGCCAAGACTTCAATCACCTGTCTTTGATGGCCTGGTATTTGAGAGGAAACAATTAGGAGAATTGGGATTCAGCAGTGAGTATTACAGGACGTGGTGTCCTGTACGTTTCTATATTCAGGCTTTAGGAAAAATCTACATCGGGACCCTAAATTCACAAATTTCAGCAATCTCTGCCTTAGCGGGCATATCATATGCATATTAACGACTAATCAATCTATTCTTTCAAGCTATGTCATGTCTGACTACCATATGGACATGAAAGTAGCTTTACCAGCATTTTTTCCTGAGCCCATATCAGAAATAGAATCAATTCTACATTCCTTGGATTTTCTCTATCTATTTAGCTCGTACAAAGGAATGGAGAATGTCAGATCGACTATTTCTGATTCCAAGTGGGTCAAAAAAGGGTCAGGCCCCTACAAAGAGGACAATAAGCTCCTGGATTGCATCCTACATAGCAAAGGCTTACACTCTGAAAGGCAAAAAGTATCTCTTAGGTCTTAAGGCCCATTCTACAAGAGCTTTAGCATCCTTCTGGGCCATGCATGGAGAGATAGGAGTCGGAGAAGTCTGCAAGACTGCCAGATGGTCTTTGGCTAGAATATTTGTTAATCATTACAGATGTTCAAGGTCTCGGTATGTTTGGTATCCACTGTGTGGTAAGAAAGTCCCTAGATGAGAGTTTTATATGTATTAATTCCTTGGAGTATAGTAGTTTGACTTATGGGTGTCCTTTCGATCATTGGATTGAGTCCGTTGTTTTCAGTTTAATATGGTTAGCCTATATATAGGTAAGTTTCAATGACTTTGAGGAAAAGTTGTATTCGAAATGAAAGTGGAGAGGATACATGTCCTCCTGGTTACGGTTGACCATTGTAGCTGAAGGTTTATATGGTAGGAATATGTCATGAGAGTTAAAACAGCATTGTTTTAAATTCAATATTATCTTTTGATAAGGAAGTTTTGATAATAAAACCGTCCTTAGTTTATAGCTATTAACATTGCATTGCTGTACCTTGTCGGTTACATTATTATTGAAGTTATATCAGTTAACCATTCCGCTGGGGTTTTGATGAAGAGAGGAGAGATCCACCAACAACACAGCATATAGTGAGAAAAAAGAATGGGTTCTGCTCAATCTATGGATATCATTGTGTCCCAAGTGGTCCATGTCTTTGCGGATTGGTCTAACTGGTCTAATATTCTGGCTGTCAGGTTTTCCATGGTTCATACCTCTGCTATTGATTGTAAAAGATCTTTTCACAACAAAATTTTGTGATTAGGTGTCTTGTAGCTACTTGGATGTGGGTACACAGTTTAATGGAAGTCTTAGACAAGCCTTTAAATGGGAGTCCCAGAATCACGTGAATGGGGTCCATAGGGATGTTGTATGCAAATATAGTTTGGATTAGTTTAGAGTCTTGTAGCCTTAGATGCTTTATGTGGGGACATTCCCATAATATGTGAAACAGAGATCCTTTTACAACACACCCTCTCCAGCACCTGTCTGAGGTCTCTTTCTTAATGTTTAGCTTGGTATATCCCATTAGTGGATGCTGCCATGTGACTGGAGAAAACAAAAATCAAATTATAATTACTGTGATTTTGGTTTCCCAATCAGTCTTTTTTTTTTTTATAACTTCTTTTTATTGTTCAAATGTTTATAATTCGCTCTTATACAGAAAAGAAACATGAAAGAATAAAAATAAAGCAGTTTTTGTACATAAAATTTTGTGTCATTCCTTGTACATAAGTCATTGGTATTACATAGCTATGAATGGGTTACACCCCGCCGATGCCTTTTAGAGGGTCTCTTGTAGGCAGCTATGTAGCTGATGTTGTGGTACTCCTTTTGGTGTATTTTGATGGGAGGGAAATGGGGTAGTGGAGTAGCTTAAGAGCGCACGGGGCCCCCCTTCTTTTTGCATATTGCTGCAGTTTGGTTTTATGGTGGATGTTTTTTGGGGTTTTTTTGAGGTTAGTTATGGTGGTGGACTTAATTATGTCTGGGATGGGGGTTTGGATATGGGTGTGGTTTGACACCACAGGTTATTTATGATCGTGGGGCCCCTCCGGCCCCTCCCCGCCACACACACATAAAGTTACTTTGCGGGTTCTTGTGTGGTTCCCCTCTTGTCTCTGGTTCTCATTAGGGAGGAGGGAGGGGAAGGGTTAAGAAGGGGTGGTGGGGTGGGGTTGGGGGTTGGTTTTGTACCTCTATTGACTCCTTTGGTTGAGGTTAGGCATCGGCAGAGTGAGATAGTATTTTTAACATTTTAATATTAACATAGTAACACAACTTAACATTTAACAGCAATGCATTGGTGATTTAGGTCTGTATGTCTTGTGGTTGTCGGACAAGTATATCCTCGAGGGCATATATTTGGTTGATGTTTGTTGTGGTTGTTTTCTTGAGAGGTTTCTGTTGCCCTGCATGGGTATTGCCAGTCCGATTTGGTGTTGGTGTGGTGTCACAGGTAGTTTCGGTGGTCTTTATGGTTTGGAGCGGTCAATTTTGTTTTGTTGTAGTTGGTTTGTTGTTTCACACCGGGGATTAGGTTGTGTAGGAGACGTTGGGGAGTATATAAGATTTTGACCCTATTATTGGGTTCTTATATTGTAAGGGTAAGGTTCAGACCGTGAGCACTCCCAGGGTGTGTGCGAAGATCCACCTCGCAGTACCATTGTGTATATCAAATTTTTCATTATAGATCAATTTCGGTTTTGGAGCAGGTTTCCTCTATGAAATATCTCCAGGTTTCTAAGAAGTTTTCTACATGTTTACTTTTTTCTAGATTAAGTTCGGAGTCCAATTTTTCCATGTATAGGATTTGGGTTAGAACCTGGATCACTTCGGTTACTGTTGGCGGAGTGGCTCTCAACCAGTGTTTTAGGATTAGTCTTTTGGAAGCTAGAATTGTTAAATGGATGAGTCTTTTTTGGTTGGATTTTATCTGTAGGCGGGGTTCGCCCTCACCCCGGGAGTCGCCCACTCTTGGGGGGTCTGAGTAGTGAAATAAATAGAGTAGAGGGTTCAGTTGACATTGTGTTTTACAAACTTTAGCTATGAATTCATTTATCTCTTTCCAGAAGTTGTTGAGTCTTGGGCAATTACACATTACATGGAGAACATTCGCGTTTGGTGTCCGACACCTGGGGTATTGTAATGGGGGGGTGGTTGGGTTGGTGAATTTGAGGTATGGGGCGTTAAATGCCCTGTGGAATAGTTTGAATTGTGTTTCTCTCCAGATTTCAGATTTGACCATGTTTCTCAGTGTTTGATAACCTTCTATAATGTTGTCCAGTGTGTTATTGGTACCCAATTCTTTGTCCCATTTGTTCAAGTTGGTATTTGTTAATGGTTAGCCATTGCTGTGTTGATTGTTTTGTAGCAGTCTAATAGGCTTAAGTTGCTTAGTGGGCCATGTATGAGCATATCGAAGGGTTCTTGTTTGAGTGCTGGTGTTAGGCTTTGCACCTTGCTTGTGCAATAGTGTTTTATTTGTGCATATTCTAGGAAATGTGCGTTTGGTAGGTGGTATTTGTTTTGAAGTTCAGACCATGTGAAGAGTCTGTTCTCAGGTGTGTGTAGCAAGTCTTTCATTGTTAATATATTTTTTGTTTTCCATAGTTTGAATCCCTTGGATTGTTGGGCTTGTGGGAAGGTCGGGTGTTCGTGGATTGGCATATCGGGAGAAATTGTGCAGGGTAGCTTATATGCTTTTCTGAGGGTTCTCCAGGTAAGTATGGTGTCCTTGAGGGTGAGCATGTGTCTGTGTGTGGGAGGTATTTGTTGGATGGAGCAGTGTAATAATGCTTTCAGGGAATATGGTTTGGCTAATTCTGTTTCAAGATGTATGTTTGAGAAGTGTGAGCTGTCATTTATCCAGTCACGTATGTGTCTACAAATTGCTGCTAGGTTGTAGGTTCTGGGGTTTGGAAAATTGGATCCTCCTTGTTTGTGGGGAAGTTGTAATTTAGCTAGGGCTATGCGTGGTTTGCGTCCGTTCCATAGGAATTGTGTGAAGGTTTTATTGAGTGTTTGGACGTCTTTGTGTTTGAGGAGGAGAGGGATCATCTGAAGGGGATAAAGCAGTTTGGGAAAGCTTATCATTTTTATCAGGTGGCCTCTTCCCAAGAGATAGTGGTAGGTTTTTCCAGTTTTGCAGTTCCCTATAGATTTTGTTTAAGATTGGTGGGAAGTTTAGTGTGTATAATGAGGAAGGTGTAGAGCCTATTTTTATGCCTAGATATGTGATGTGAGATTTTGTTGTTTGTATTAGGTGAGTGAAGGACCAAGGTCCTTTGGATTGTGGGCCTAATGGGATAAATTCTGTTTTATCTAGATTTGTGCGGAATCCTGAAAAGTTTCCAAACTCCATGAGTTCCTGTATTATTGTTGGGATGGCTGTGTTGGGATTTTGTAGAAAAATTAGTAGGTCGTCTGCAAAGAATATTGATTTTAGTTTGGAGTTTCCTATGGATATTCCTTCCCAAGTTGTGTGTTGTTCTAGGTATATAGAGAGTGGTTCTATTGCTATATTGAAGAGTAGAGGTGATAGGGGGCATCCTTGTCGGGTGCCTTTTTGTAGGGGGAATTTGGTTGATAGGTGTCCAGGGAGGGATATTCTTGCTGGTTTCGTATAGTTAGCTTTCAAGAGCTGGATAAATGCTCCTGAGAATTTCATTTTTTCCAATACTAGGAAAAGCCAGTTCCATTGTACATTATCGAAGGCCTTTTCGGCATCTATTGTAAGTATTCCCATTTGGTTTGTGGAGGGTTTGTGGAGGGTCTGTTTTGTGTCCAGTCCAAGACTGTCAGTACTTTCCTGATGTTTACTATTCCCGATCTACCCTTGACAAATCCAACTTGGTTCTGGTTAATGGTGTGTGGGAGTATCATTGCTAGTCTTTCTGCCATTAGTTTGGATAGGATCTTTGTGTCTACGTTTATGAGAGAGATAGGTCTATAGGATTCTGGTTTTGTAGGGTCTTTGCCTTTTTTTGATAGGATTTTAATGTGCTTCTTGACTGGTTGGCATATGTTGGCCGGTGTTTAGAACTTTGTTGTATAGTTGTGTTAGTGTCTGGGAGATGTGGGGAGATAAGATTTTGTAAAATTCGCTGGTAAGGCCATCAGGGCCTGGGGCTTTGTTTGTATGTAGTTTTGTTATTGTGTTTGTTATCTCTTCTGTCGTTATTGTGGCATTGAGTGTTTCCAGTTGCGTTTGTGTGATGGATGGTAATGTGATTTGAGATAGCCAGGTTTCTCCAGAGGGTGTAGGGGTTGGTTGGGAATATAAGTTGGAGTAGAATTGTGCGAAAGTGGAGCAGATTTCTTTCGGTTTGGTGGTTATGTCCCCTTTAAGGGTTTTGATTCTCGCTATTGGTGGGGATGTGGATTTACCCTTCGCTAGTCTAGCTAGGAGTTTGCCTGCTTTGTTCCCATATTTGTAGTATGCGAGTTGGTGGTAGGACCATTTGAAAGCATTGTGTCGTTGGAACCATAGATCGGATTCTGCTTTAAGTGAGGTCCATTTTTGTTTGTCCGTTTGTGAGAGTGTTTGTTTGTATTTAGTGTATGCTTTGCGGACTTTTGTGCTTGCTTCTACATATTGTTGTTGGGTGTGTCTTTTTAGTTTGGAGGTGTATGAGGTGATTTCCCCTCTTAGTACAGCTTTGCCTACTTCCCAGAAGAGATTCTCGTTAGTGCTGTGTTGTTGATTTGTGTCTAGGTATTTTTCCCAGCTGTTCATAAGCATTAGTTGGAAATCTTTATTGTTTGAGAGATGTGTGGGGAATCTCCATTGTATATTGTTGTCTTTGGGTGTTGAATCCATGATGTCTAGGGATATGGGTGCATGGTCTCAAATTTGTATATCAAGGATGTCTGTTTTGGTGATGTTGGGTATCAGGGTTTGTGAGCAGATGAGGTGGTCTAGTCTGGACATGGAGTTGTGAGGTAGTGATACAAAGGTATAGTCTCTGTCGGTGGGGTGGTACAGTCTCCATGCGTCAACTAGGTTTTTCGTTTCTATAAATGTTTTTAGGGTTGTATCTGTATCTCTAGTTGTTGGTGAGTTGTGTGTTCTGTCTTCTTGTGGACGGAGTACCAGGTTGAAATCGCCTCCTACAATGGTTTTACCTTCTCCCAATCAGTCTTCATGACTGCATTCACTACACCCCTCCTTAGTTCTATATTTTTCATCTCTGGAATTTAAGACGTGGGAGGGAAACTTAAATACCTAATAAGTTCCTGTCAGTGGTGGTGGAGGAGGAGATTAACCCATTAATAAATGCTGCCATGAAGACTGACTGGGAAAACAAAATCACGGTAATTATGATTTGTTGTTTATTTTCTTGGAACAGAAACATAAGGCGATCCAGTTGAGGTGGTGCGTATTAGCACAGGTTAAATGACCCAAAAAGGGGGTGACATCAAGTGGAAACTGATTTGGATTAAAAGACTGAATTGTATGCAACCTATTGGTCTCAATGAGTCCTGGTTAATAAAACCTTTTTTTTTTCCTAGAAAACTCAGTTTATAAAAAGCACAATATAACAAATATACTTTATAATTTATATAACATCTAATAGTTGGCCGAATGGGTTTTTCCTATAGAATACAATACGAAATGTACAACGCATAAGTCCTGCATGACAGTGTTTCACCTATTGATAATGCCTTTCTGCATAGTGCAGTAGAACAGATACAAAGTTGCTGGATACTGTAAGCTATAAACAGATGTATTGCATCCTGTGACTATTAAAGGGAAAGTTCAGTGGAAATTATAATTAAAAAAAAAAAATTCATACAGCCCGATGGACCGGGCTGGACACTTATCGATGCAGAGAGCGGCTCACTTTGCATCGATAAGTGTCCATTTTGCCACTTTAATGCCGCAATGGAATGGCTCTTTTGCCATATACCATCACTAATGGTAGCTGTTCGGTTAACTTCCATGTTAGCAACGCAGCCACAGCAATTAAGGAGTTTAAGTCACACTAACCAATATAACATTGGTTAGCGTGACTTAAACTCCAGAACTGCACTAACCAGGTGCATTGCCCTGTTAGTTTACAGTATATAAGCTTACCTAGTTATTCTACATATTCTCTTCCATTCTACCATTCTAAAAAAATGTATACCCTTTGCTATTTCCTGCTGTTGACATTAGTGAGCTGCCAATTCAGGTTCTGTAACGGTCCTTCTTCTTCCTAGAATGCACACTAACGTGGAATGTTCCTGACAATAATTTCTACTGATTTGCTGTTGGATGGGTTGAACATGCTCAGGCCTCTACTGAGCAACTGAATCAACTCAGGCGCTGGGTCAAGTGCAAGTCTATAATGGTCTCTATAGCTCCCAACCGTCCCGGGTTATTATACCGTCTTTGGGTGTATTTCCCAGTGTCCCTGCACCCCTTCCATATTCCTGCATTTTACCGGTATTGTACCCATCGGGTAGTGTAGGTCTGCATAAAGTTTTTTCAAAAACGGAAGTTAGTCTTTAGAAAAAAACTTTACAGAGACCAGAGACACTGCTCGGCTGGTAGAAGTGAGGAATTCAGCTGGAAGGATGGGGAGCGGGGCGGGAACAACCATCCACACTCTGCTGCTGAAGTTCGAAGAAGTTATACTGCACGGATTGTAGGAGAAGTGATGTCACCAGGCACATGGGGAACAAGGTAAAGGCTAGCTGAGATTTACTACAGGAGAGGTCAGAGCCCTTGTTTCTTGTGTGGGAGACACTGTGTGCTACGTTGTGTAAATCATGTGTATATTGTAATATATAGTGCTGTGACTTTAAGACTGAGCCAGCCTCTAGTCACAGGTTATGTGTTGATACATTGTTGTGCTTAGTGCTGTAAGTGTTGGACATTTTGTTTAGTGTGCTCTCTTGCTGTTTAGAAGTTCTATGTTATTACTTCAGTAAAGCCTGTTCTTCAGAATACAGTTCCTGTGTTTTCTTGTAACCTGGTTCACCAATTACCCACAAGCTCCAGTAATACAGTCAAAAGACAAGACATGGTGTCAGAAGTTGGAGTGCAACCAGATCACTGCTAGAATCAGACCACAGAACTGTGAGTAACTGAAGCAAACTGTGCTGTTTATCAAAAGGGACTGGAACACAGATTGGTGTGTGTGCTTAATAATAACATGGAGCAGTTTAAACCTCCTAATGCTTTACTATTCTCTGGAAATCTCAGTGAAAACTGGAGGAGATGGGAGCAAAAATTACAGTTATACCTGACAGCAACTGGTGCTAGCAAGTTCCCAGAGGATCAGAAAATAGCCATCTTGCTGCACACTATAGGGGAAGAAGGTTTAAAGCTGTATAATACTATGAACATTAGGTATGAGGATCCTGATGCCCCTACAATGAATGAGCTATTGGAAAGCTTAAGAAATCATTGCAACCCCAGAAAAAACAGTGTGTTTGAGAGATATCAGTTCTGGACTCACCCCATGCCAGACAGTGGAGGGATAGACAGATTTGTCACAGAAGTGAAGCTAAAGGCTAAAGATTGTGAGTTTAAAGACACAGAAGATCTTATGCTCAGAGACAAAATTGTATTCAGCATCAGCAACTCTACTTTAAAAGAAAGACTGTTAGCTGACCCAGATCTAACCCTAGAAAGAGCAGTGTCAATCTGTAGAATTAAAGAAACAACAAAAGCACAAATTGAAGCCATGGGTGTAAACACCACTGAGAGGCATATGCAAGTCCTTGCTAAATGGAAGCCAAATAAAGAATTTCCACAAAATAAAACGACAGGAAACATAAAGCAAAGCAAATTCAAGGCACCTGATCCACAAACTTACAAGTGCAAGCAATGTGGACAGCAGCACAAACCAAAACAGTGTTCAGCTTATGGAGCAACATGTCATAAATGTGGAGGGAAAAATCACTTTGCCAAATGCTGCAGAACAAAAAATCTGTTTAAAGCAAATGAGAAGTCAAAAGAAATAGACTCTCTGTTTATAGGTGTTTTATAGAAAACAAACCTATGTTCACAGATGCAGGATGATGCCTGGTATGCAGATATCACCATTGGAGGAACAATTGTCAAATTCAAGCTAGATACTGGAGCAGAAGCTAATGTAATACCAATTGCAACGGTTAAAACACTGTCTACTCCAGTACAAATTAAACCCACCACCACTGTCTTAGTCTCATATGGCGGCTTGAAACTGATTCCAAAAGGATGTACAACTTTACAAGTTATAGCAAAACCTACAGTTTTTCATTACCAATGAAACTACTGCCCCTATCATAGGAAGGAAAGCGTGTGCAGATCTACAGCTCATAAAGAGAATAGATATGCACCAAACATACATGGGTGCAGGAAAATTCCCTATACGATTTTAGACAAATTTAAACAAACCCTTTCTGAACTGCAACTGACAGGAGTTGTGTGTCCAGTGACTGTACCTACAGCTTGGGTAAACAGTCTTGTAATTACTGAAAAGAAGAACGGAAACCTCAGAGTCTGCCTGGATCCCAGAGATCTTAATAAAGCTATAAAGCGGCAACATTATTCCATTCCTATACCTGAGGATGTCCTAGCTAAACTGAGTGGAAAGCAATTCTTTACCATTTTAGATGAAAAGGATGGCTACTGGCAGGTAGTTCTGGATGAGCAATCTTCACGACTGTGCACATTTAACACACCATGGAGCCGCTACAAATTCAATCGGCTACCATTTGGAATTAAGTCTGCTAGTGAAGTGTTTCAACAAAAGAATGCAGAGGCTTTTGGAGACATTGAAGGCATCCACATTATAGCTGATGACATGATCATAGCTGCTTCTACTAAAGAGGAACATGATAACACTCTGAGACAAGTGATGGTGCGAGCCAAAAAACTTAACATTAAGTTCAACAAAGAAAAAATTCAATACTTGGTGAAAAAAGTTAAGTACATGGGCCACATTATAACCCCAGAGGGTGTCAAGCCAGATGATGCTAAAGTCTCAGCAGTCCTAAGCATGCCTACACCTCAGGATAAGAAAGGCCTGATGTCTTTTCTCGGAATAATAAGGTACTTAGCTCAATATATTCCCAATGAGGCAACCTTAACTGCACCTCTGAGACTGCTATTAAAGAAAGATACTGTGTGGCAGTGGGGGCCAGAACAAGATACAGCTCTAAATTCATTAAAACTCTGTCTGACAAAAGCTCCAGCTCTCACTTTCTTTAATCCATCCAAACAACTTGAAATACAAGCTGATGCCTCAAAAGACGGCTTAGGAGCATGTCTTCTGCAAGAAAGGAAACCAATAGTTTATGCTTCAAGAGCACTATCATGTGCTGAACAAAACTATGCACAAATCGAAAAGGAACTGCTGGCAATCGTATTTGCCACTAAGAAATTCCATCAGTACATCTATGGAGCTCATGTAAAAGTACAGTCTGATCATAAACCTCTGCAAGCTATTCTATCAAGACCTATTGGTCAAGCCCCAGCTAGATTACAGAGAATGCTATTACAGCTGCAAAAATATGACTTGTCTGTTTCATATACTCCAGGAAAATTAGTTGTGATTGCTGATGCACTTTCTAGAGCAGTTGATGCCACCAGTACTAATGTTGGTGAAGATATATTTGAGGAGAAAGTGGTTTATGCAATGCAGTGCACAGAATCAATAAGTCAAGACCTGCTACAAGCTTTAAAGAAAGAAACTCAGAAAGATGATACTCTTAAAGCCGTTCAGGATATGCATGTGAATGGTTGGCCAAAGCTAAGGAAACAAATACCATCTACATTGTATCCATTTTGGTCAATGCGACATTCCCTTTCCATAGCTGATGAACTCCTTATGTGTGGAGATAGAATTGTTATCCCCACAGGTTTAAGGTCTGAAATGCTAAAAAGACTTCATACTGCTCACCAAGGAATACAACGCTCAAAAGCAAGAGCTAGAATGACTATGTGCTGGCCTGGCATGTCCAAAGACATTGAGCAAATGGTAGAACATTGTCCAGTTTGCCAAGAGAACCTACCAGCCAACCAAAAAGAGACATTATTGTCACATGAGATACCAGAACTTCCTTGGCTTAAACTTGCTGTAGATATTTTTGATTTTAAAGGCCATGCATTTTTGCTGATTGTGGACTATTTTTCAAAATATCCAGAAATCCTGAGACTTACAGATAAAACATCACAAACTGTCATTGCCAAACTTAAAGCAGTGTTTGCGAGACACGGCATTCCTCGTGAGATGGTTTCTGATAATATGCCCTTTTCCAGCAGAGATATATGTACATTTGCATCCCAATGGGGCATTAGACTGGTTCATTTTAGTCCAGGATATCCACAATCTAATGGTCAATGAGAATGATTCAAACTGTGAAACTTCTCTTCAAGAAGTCCTATACCACTGGTGTTGATCCACATTTGGCCCTTTTGCATCTCAGGAATACACCCATCTCTGGCACTCACGTTGCACCATCTCAACTGCTGATAGGCAGAGTGTTGAGAAGTACTTTGCCTGAAACAACTAGAGTTCTTCAACCTAAAATTTATATGAATGCTCACAAACAATTGTTGAAACTGCAGAAATCTCAAAGAAAGTACTACAATCGTGGTGCTAAAGACTTGCCTATCTTTCATCAGGGAGACAGAGTGAGAATGCAAACCTCCCAAGGATGGCAGCCTGCTGTTATTTCAAGACCTACTGCTGAACCACGGTCATATACAGTAGTCACTGCTAAAGGAGTAAACTACCACAGAAATAGACATCATTTGAGATATGACACAACTGTTCCCGCTGGTGAAGATGAAGTTAATCTACCAGAGGAAATCAACAGTACCTCTGAAATAATCCCCAGAGTATCTTCCACAGCATTGGCTGTACCTCAAGACAATTCAGTTGATGAGTCGATGCAAGCAGCCCACCAAACAAAAGTCCAACAGTGTACCCGCTTTGGAAGATCTGTGAAAGTACCTGTCAAGTTACATGATTACATACTGAACTAAGTATAATGAGTAGATTTGTTTGATACAAAAATTTGAGTATAGACTCATGATGGGTAAACTTAATTAAAGATGGAGGATGTAATATATAGTGCTGTGACTTTAAGACTGAGCCAGCCTCTAGTCACAGGTTATGTGTTGATACATTGTTGTGCTTAGTGCTGTGTTGGACTCCATTTTGTTTAGTGTGCTCTCTTGCTGTTTAGAAGTTCTATGTTAATACTTCAGTAAAGCCTGTTCTTCAGAATACAGTTCCTGTGTTTTCTTGTAACCTGGTTCACCAATTACCCACAAGCTCCAGTAATACAGTCAAAAGACAAGACAAGACCCATTATTTAATGATACCTCATTCTCAGTCCTCATCTTTTTACCATTTATATACACTCTTTATTACAGCTTTTATACTCCCTGTAAGCCTGTTCTGTTCCCTATGTTTTTTAAATTTTAAAAGCCTTTTTCTTTTTTCCCATTCCCCTTTTTACCTGAGCATTAAGCCATGCAGAAGTGGCCCTCATTTTTTTACACTTGTTCCCTAAAGGTACAGATTTAGAAATGTGATAGTTTAATATCCCTTTAAAAGTGGTCCACATCTGCTCTGTATCTTTACCTAGAAACAATTCCCCCCCGTCTATGAGCAGGAGTGATTCCTTTAATAGCATAAAATTAGCTTTCCTAAAGTTAAAAGTTTTTGTTAACCCAGTGCACTTTAGTTTTTTGCAACCTATATTAAATGACACTATACCATGGTCACTATTCCTTAAGCTTCCCATTACCTTCATCTCCAAAATGAGCTCAGGGTTAATAGATATCACCAGATCCAACAACACATTCTGTAGGAAATTTTAGAACTTTTTGAGGTGCTGGCAGTTCCTTTACTCCAATCTATGTCAGGGTAGTTAAAATCCGCCATAACCAAAACATGCCCCATACCAGCAGCCTTCACCAACTGCATATGGAGATTAATTTCCACCTCCTCCCCGGCATTTGGTGGTTTATAACATACTCCAACAATTAAGTTACCTACCTTCTTGCTTCCTTTACATAGTTCCACCCATATTGTTTCTGCTGTATCGTTGACCATTAAAAGCTTCAGAGGATGTGCTTCAGAGTAGTAACCAGCATGGATTTAGGAGGAATAGATCTTGTCAAACTAACTTGCTTGGTTTTTATGAGGAAGTAAGTAGACACCAATTACCCACAAGCTCCAGTAATACAGTCAAAAGACAAGACATATATAGCCTAACCCTCCACATGCACATTTACTGTGTCAAGGTGCACATAGTTAAAAAGAGAGAGGTTATCTGTTAGTCTATTTTTAAAAGGCAAGTCCACTTCAGAAATTAAAATGCTTTGCTACATGCAAGCACCCCCCCCCAAACCCCAGAACCGCAATACTTTTGCATTAGATGCTTCTACACTTACTTTAAAGGCTATGTCAAGCCAAAATAAATAAGTCTTATTATCCTAATTACCCCCCAAAACCTTAGCTGTGTTTTAGCCTTACCTTAATCCAGTGCTCTCAGGCTTCTCCCACGCTCCATACGTAATTTTATGGCCAGAAGTCACGCCTCCAGTTTTCTGTTTCAAGATGATTTTGATCGCGCAGGGGCAGAGCACGCTTCTAACTGGTTCTTCCAGGTATGGTCTGTCAGCCATTGCCCGTGAAGTCACCATCGCGGCCATAACTGACCGTACATACCCAGAAGAAAGGCAGGAGGCGGGACTTGTGGCAAAGGATCAGCTGAAGTTAAAATAAGTATAACTCCGAATGGGAGCATCAGATTAGGTTAAAATGCAACAAAGGTTTTGGGGGGTAATTCAGCTAAAAATACTTAGTTTTTTTGCAGGACATGCCCTTTAACCACTCAATACCTCACCATGGATCCACCAACATCCAGTCTTCTTCCGGGTTGCAGCTGCCAGTCATGGCCGCCATGAAGGTGATGTCACGGCCAATTGCTGGTGCCCATAACAGAATGACCTGGTAACAATCTCACTCTGCTGGTGTAGGCCCTCATAACCAGTTAGCAACAGCAGCAGAGGAGGTGTGCGCCAAGTGGTGAAGGATTGAGTGGTTTAGAAGTTTAGAAGCATCTTCTGTAATTGTATACAGTTCTTGGGTTTAAGGGGGTGCTGCAGGTTACAAAGCATTTTAATTTCTGGAGTGGCCAGACTTTCGGAGTAATGGGAGAAGCACAGCCATGTCTAAAGTTTAGATTTTTAGTTTATTACTTTGTCTGACAGTGTGGGCAGAACTTAGAAAGAAGCTCTGGAGTGCACTCCTGCTCACCAGGAGAAATACGCTGTAGAAATACCATCTTCTGATGTAAACGAACAGCAAAATATTTAGCAAAAAATATTTTCCCAATGTATATTTTGCTTTGAAATATTCAGTATCAAAAACAAGGAAACTCTGATGTTACATTACTGGTTCTTGGTAAACAATAAATTGGACATATTTTTAAAAAAATTAATGTAAAAATTAAGAAAAGTGGTTGTTAATATGGGCGTGAACTACAAGTGGGTGTGACCAAAATTTTCCACCAGATCTCTTTCTGTCTGTATCCCTCTTTCACACTTAAAAATCTTGGGAGGTATGCTATTTGGCATCCTGCAAACAGGAAGTCAGTATTTTGAAAACATTTATTAATACATAGACAAATTCTAAATGGGCAGGTTAAAATCATTAGGATGAAAACCTGAAAATCCTTTATCAAGTGTGGTCCTTAATAAAGGATTAGTTGATCCAAAACATGTAGTATAATAAAGCACATACTTTATGATGTCTTTGAACCGCCAGGATCACCACTTCTTCGGAATTTTTACCTTTATGTTCCCAGCTTAAGACTGGCGACTAGCGAGTGGGTGGCTGAGATGAAAAACTGTTGGTCCCACAGGAGACCACACGATCAGCTGGGATTTTCTGACATGTGCGATCATCAGGGTGAACAGGCATCAGACAATGCCAAAATCACCTCTACTGTATTTTTTCTTCTGAGTGACCAAAAAATCTGCTTGTGTGTACCCAGCCTTAGAGAGCTATTTTTTTTTTATTAGACAATTGTTCTTAAACATTATTGTCTTTAATTTTATTGTCTAATTTTTGTCTGGAGATGTGCCTCTGGATTGGAAATAAGCTAATGTAACAGCATCAAGGCTTGGAAAGTTACAAAAGGCAGTGTAAATAGTATAAATGTAAACTTTTGGACCGCAACTAATGCATTCAGATCCATGTTGGTTTTTGGCCCCAGAAGTGCACCATTAAACCAACCTTTTCTGACTTCCCAAGCCTCAATATTTTTTTATAGATGTATGTTTTCTCCCTCTTTTTGTAAAAAAAGTCTTTTAAGTGCTATAAAATTTCCCAAGCCTTGTTTTTTTTTTATATATATATATATATATATACCAGTAACTGATTCTTAAAAGTATTGGCACCCCCAGCATTGACACCCCCCCAGCACTTGTTGTGGGCAGTAATTACAATCCTTCAAAGGATTTAAAGGACAACAATACCAAAAAAAACAACATCACCCCCATTACATGTCCACACTTCCAGAAGCTGAAATCACTTAGTAACATAGTAGTTAAGGTTGAATAAAGACATACATCCATCAAGTCCAACCTATTCACCTTCTTGTATATATATTAAGTATATATATATATATATCTAGTATATATATAGTTTTTTTTTTTTTTTTTTTTTTTTTAACTCTACCTAACAGTTGATCCAGAGGAAGGCAAAAAAACCCAGCTAAAAAGGGGGGAAAAATTCCTTCCTGACTCCAAACGGCAATCGGAATGTATCCCTGGATCAACCAGATCTATATGCATTAATACCAGTAATTCTCAATATTTTTTAGTTTTAGAAACTTATCCAGGCCTTTTTTAAAGCTATTCAATGAACTTGCCATTACCACATCTGCCGGAAGACAGTTCCACAATTCCACCGTTCTCACTGTAAAGAAACCCTTCCTAACCTGAAGATGAAACTTCTTTTCTTCCAACCTTAGAGGATGTCCACGTGTCCTCTGATATGACCTATTGGTGAACAATGCACCAGAGAGTTCATTGTATGGCCCATTAATATATTTGTATAAGTTTATCATGTCCCCACGCAAACATCGCTGTAAACAGCCCTAACTTGTCTAATCTGCCTGCATATTCGAACCCCTCCATTCCCCTTATTAATTTAGTTGCCCTTCTCTGAACTGCCTCAATTTCCAAGATGTCCCTTTTGTATATGGGATTCTAAAACTGCACTGCATATTCCAGATGAGGCCTTACCAGTGCCTTGTAAAGAGGGAGAATAATATTTTTCTCTCTTGAATCTATTCCCCCTTTTATACAAGACAATATCTTGCTAGCTCTAGCCGTTGCTACCTGGCATTGTTTGCTATGGCTAAGTCTGTTATCTACCAGAACCCCCAAATCTTTTTCCATTACAGATGCACTTAACACAGAGTTATTTATGGTGTAGGTGGCACAGGGATTATTAAATCCCAAATGCATCACCTTACATTTATCAACATTGAATCTCATCTGCCATTCTGCTGCCCATTTTGATAATCTATCTAGGTCTGCTTGCAGCACTTGCACATCACTGGAAGTTCCTAAAGCTCTGCATAGTTTAGTGTCATCAGCAAATACTGAGACCTTGCTCTCAATGCCCTCTTCTAAGTCATTTATAAACAGATTAAACAGAAGCGGCCCCAGTACAGAACCCTGAGGCACTCCGCTTAGAACTTTAGCCCACATAGATGTAGCTCCATTAACCACCACTCTCTGTTTGCGGTCCAATAACCAGTTCTCTATCCATGAACAAATGTTTTCTTCAAGGCCAACAGTCCTCAGTTTATACATTAGTCGCTTATGTGGCACAGTATCAAAAGCTTTTGCAAAATCCAAATTTACCACATCCACTGCTGTGCCTGAATCTAGCTTCTTACTCACTTCTTCATAAAAACCAATTAAATTTGTCTGGCATGATCTACTTCTCATAAATCCATGCTGACTACTACTAACACTCACATTTACAGCGGTGCTGCCCTGATTCTGTAGAGTCAGGAGCAGAGAATTTTGGTAAAACAATATCTTGATTTATATGGTATTCTGACACAACTTTGGGAATGAATGAAGTATCTGCATGGAAAATGACTTTGTCTTGTAAAAATATTAGATATGGCTCAGATATTCTGAGGGCGTTCAGTTCAATAACTCTTCTTGCTGAAGTTATAGCTACAAGAAAGAGGTTCTTGAGTGTCAGGTCTTTGATATTCATCTCGGTAAGGTTAAAGAACCTGTTACTTTGTAGAAATTTTAACACCAAGGACAGGTCCCACTGTGGAACTTTTTATCTGACCTGTGGTCTAACATGTTTGACTCCTTTTAGGAATCTTATCACCAAGGGGTCCAAGGCCCATTTAGTATTGTGGATGGCAGACAGTGCAGATATTTGAGATTTTAAAGTGGAGATACTTAGATTTTTGTCAAGACCATCCTGTAAGAATTCTACCAGCAGCTCTACTGAAGTAAGCTCTGGTTTAGCAAGTTTTGGTTCGCACCACTTTGAGAATACCTCCCAAGTCCTATAGTATTACTTGGAGGTGGAAGGCTTCCTTGCCGCCATAAGAGTAGAGATAGATCTCTCTGAAAGACCCCTACTGGAGAAGTGTCTCCTTTCAGTAGCCATGCCGCTAGATTGAGTTTGGCTATCTGAGGGTGGCTGACTGAGCCCTGGAACAGCAGATATTGTATCTGTGGGAGGGCTAGAGGAGCCTGTGTTGACATGCATTGAATCCAGTGAAACCAGGGTCTCCTTGGCCACCAAGGGGCTATCATGATAACTTTGGCTTTGTCCTGCTGAATCTTCTTCAGGACTGGCACAATCATAGAGAAAGGAGGAAATACATACATTAGAGGACCATTCCAGGATATGGTGAAAGCATTGATTACAAGGGCTTTGGGATCTGGGGTCCGGGAACAGTAACTGTTCAGTTTGTGATTGGTTTTGGATGACATTAAATCCAGGGTTGGTAGTCCGAAGATCTGGATAATTGACTGAAAAATGAGGGGACGAAGACTCAATTCTCCCGCAGAGAGTGTTCTGACTTAGAAGATCTGCTAATTTGTTGTCTTGACCCGGGATGTGAATTAATTGTAGACTCATTCTTCTCTGCCCAGGTAAGTATGGATTTGGGTATTCAGTTGGAGACTGTCAGTCCCTCCCCTCTTTGTTGATATAAGTTACTGCTGTCACACTGTCTGAGAGGACTTGGACTGCTGTATACTGAATGTGTAGTTTGAAGTGCTCCAGAGCACATACAACTGCATAAAGCTCCCTGAAGTTTTGAGACTTCTCTTGGATCAGGTAAAGCCATTTTCCTTGTGCTAATTGATTGTTGTAAGTGGCTCTCCATCCTGATGGACTGGCATCTGTGATTATCGTTATCCACTTTGGATTTACTAGTGATATAGGTATATAGTTCTCCCTTTTGGTATATATATACAGACTTTATCTTGAGGATTAAAGGGATAAATCCTTTGGAAGTTTTGTGAGACATTGAATTTCCTGTCTGGTGTTTGCCATTCACTAAAGATCATATCTGAGATCTGATCATGCATAAGAAAAGTTTGTTCAGTTTGAAATGTTTTTTCAAATAACAGGTCTCTTTGACCTGATGATTCAGTTTCACAGGGCATTTTAAGCGTAGATCGCATCTTGCTAATTAGGTGATCTAAGGATTCCTGGGTAATCCTAGATGGCCCTGATTCTGTTTCACCCTCATTATTGTTATTTATATTTGAGATGTTAGAACCGGGATCCTCCTTTTGTATAGATGCCGAAACTGTCTCAGTGACTTTGGTGGTCATAGAACTGAAGGACTCCTGCATGACTGATCTTACTGTCTGTAATATCTGATTTTGGTCCATAGGGGGTTTCCTGGACTCTTCACATTTCAAACACAATTTTTTCCCCCTAGTAGCGTAGTTAGAACATAACACACATTCTTTTGAATGAGATTTAGAATACCGGTCTTCCTCCTCTCTCTGATCGATGATCTGGTGAGACAGAAGCAGACAAGCAAACAAACAAAAAAAAACAATATCTGAAGTCTAACTAAGGAAAAGAAAAAAAAAAAAAAAAAGACTCAGACAAAGTCAGACTGATAAGACTGGTGTAAAAATTTCACTCACCCCCCGATCCAGATCTGTGTCTCTTCCTGGAAGTGATGATAATTAGGCACTGCAATAACATGAAGAGATGTATGTAATCAGATGGAGAACCAGCGATTAATACCTTTTTCTGTAGCTGCAGCTTAACAGGAAAACAAAAAGAGAAAGGAACCGTTTATTTTACTCATAGCACCAGGCAAAAGCAGATCTGGGGACAGCTATTATTGCAGGGACGCCAGTGAGTTCGAGCAACCAGAGGAATCCCTCGCGGGTGTTTAAAACCCCCTCCTATGGTGTCATCAACAGGCACCGTCAGAAAGTCCTAAAGCAGGGGAAGCTGTCGGGAAACCCCTCCTAACACCGGACATTACGCGTGCGTGTAGTCCGGTTCTTATGCGGCAGAGAGGAGACCCGCATGGCATAGAAAGTGGGGGAGTGAGTAAGGTCCAATATGTCAGCGAGGACAGGAGAAAAAGACGTGAGGTAGGGGGTGGGCTTCATATCTTTTATTGGCTACCGGTCCTGTCATGTGAGGCATCAGGGATTAACCCATTGATCACTGCCATGTGAAGGACCAGGGGAAATGACTTCTGAGATATGACTTATGTTTCCGATCCCACAGAGATGTTCCAAAGACACTTCAGGGATTTAATTGATGATGACCGAGAGAATGGGGTGATTTCAGATGAGTTATTTTATTAATAGTTCTTCTCCTACATAAAAACCCCCACAAAACCTCCCGGGAGACCCATCCTGGCAGGCTTCAGTAATTTGTTTCTGGTGCCTTCTAAATATATTAACTCATTCCTACAGCCTCGTTGAATATCTGGATTCATATATTAGAGATCCAATGGATTTCATAAAGAAAATTCAGGGTTGACAAATTGATGAAGATCACTGGTATACATGAAATGTATAATACTTGTATTCAAATATTGCACACAAGGAGTACAGGCATTGGTTTATTTTTATCACCTCATACTCAATTTTGTATTTTCCCATAACTTTTTTGTCTTTGACCACCACTTCTATTTATAAACTCAAGGGAGTGTGATTGGGGCAAAATGATCCCCCTTGTATGCTAATTATTTCCTGGGCTGGTGGGAGAGGGAGGTGTTATTTGGGAAAGAATTATATTAATTATATATTAATATTATTAATTAAAAAATATTAATTAAAAATATATTTAAAAAGTATCCTTTATTGTGTCAATTTAATTATTTTTTTAACAGCAAGGAGAAATATCGTGGACCATGTAGTGATAAGACATTTTATAAAGTACCATTCGTACAGGTATTAATTTGAAGGGGAAAAAAACTGCTTGTGGCAACTGTTCTCTTTGTTAGTATGTAGGGCATATGGATAGTACAGAAAAGAAAAATGTACATTTTTTACAACTGTTCTGGGTGGGTTGGATTTTTGCCCCCTTTTGTGGGGCATTTCAGTGTTACTTGGATTGTGTGATATTGATGAAAAATGTTGCCCATTTATATCATAGCTTTTGTTATTGTTTGATATACTGTTTCTGATCTAATAATTAATACCCAAGAACCCAAAAGTGGGATTCTTTTATAAACTCCCTAAAATCTGCAAAGAAGGAAACCCATGCAAAATCATTATTTCAGCCTGTATGTGGTATCTATAGAAACTGAATATACCTACACTACCATTTACCAAATTAATATTTACTTCTTTTTCAGCCAAGATGATTTGCACCACAATATGCAAATGTAAATTATAAGAAAACTTTATTTCAACATGCCTTACCAGACCCATGGCCTACTCCCGCTACATAAATAACATCCTGATCATATGGTCTGCAAGTAAAGAGGACTTAACCGAAGTATAATTGTAATGCTGCCCTGACTCCGTTGGGGTGGAGTACAGGGAAGACTCACGTTTTAGTTGGAAGAAGGAGGAAGTAGTGGGAACTGGATGCTGGAATGCACTGGGAACGATGGCTGGATACAATGGCTGGATAGATGGTAACAGGAACAATGGCTGGATACAATGGCTGGATACAATGGCAACATGAACAATGGCTGGATACAATTGCTGGATACAATGGCTGGATACAATGGCAACAGGAACAGTGGCTGGATACAATGGCTGGATACAATGGTAACAGGAACAATGGCTGGATACAATGGCAACAGGAACAATGGCTGGATACAATGGCAACAGGAACAATGGCTGGATACAATTGGCAGGATAGATAGTAACAGGAACAATGGCAGGATACTGGAAATTGGACTGCACGAGTCCAAACAGCAAAAACCCTAGACGCCAGAAACAACTGACAAGCGGGCGTCTAGGGATGGACTGAGCGGATTTTTAAACTTCGCGCCGGCCGGCGCCCCTGCGTGGTGATGTCACGATGGCGCTCACGCAGGATGCGCGAGCGAGCGTCGGCATCACTGGGGCCGGAGCGCCGCCCAGCTGATCGTCGCTGGAGCGGACACCCGGGTAAGTACCTTACAGTACCCCCTCCTCCACAGGGGGCCCCAGGACCACTGCCTCCAGGTTTGAAAGGATGATTCTTATGGAATGTCTTGATTAAACAAGGTGCATGGATGTCAACAAGTTTAATCCAGGAGCGTTCTTCTGGACCAAAGCCTTTCCAATGAATCAAGTATTGTAGAGAGTTTCTGACATATCTGGAATCAAGAATTTCCTGAATTTCAAACTCCTGCTGACCATCAACTAAAATGGGGGCTGGAGACAGATTAGAACTGGAAAATTGGTTGACAATAAATGGTTTGAGTAAGGATACATGGAAGACATTTGAGATCTTCATAGTAGGTGGTAACTCAAGACGGAAAGCTGTAGGACTAATTATTTTGGAGATAGAAAAGGGGCCAATGAATTTGGGACCTAATTTAGGGGTTGGTACATGAAGATGAATATTTTGTGAGATGCCAAACTCCATCTCCATGGATATCAGGAGCAGGCCTTCGTCTTTTGTCTGCAGCTTTTTTCTGAATCACACGAGGATTTCAAAAGATTATTCCTTGGTGAATCCCAGATAGCAGACTATGGGCAACATATCGTCAGCGGCTGGATTATTGGAAAAGAGAAAATCTTGGGGAAAACACATTGGATTCTGGCCCATATTACAAAAAAAGGAGAAGTCCCAGAGGAAGAGTGTGGGGAATTATTATCAATTCCGCCCATGGTACAAGTCAGACCAATCATTTTGGGAAATGGAGATATGACACCGGAGGAACTGTTCAAGAGACTGATTAATCCGTTCAGCAGCACCATTGGATTGGTGGATGATATACAGAGGAAAATTGAAGTTTAATGTTCAAGGATGTACTTAGGATCTCCAGAATTGGGAAATGAATTGTGTTCCTCTTCGGAGACAATTTCTGCAGGTAATCCATGTAAGCGGAAAATGTGGGAGATAATAAATGAGAGAGTTCCAGGCTGAGGGCAACTTGGGTAGCGGAACAAAGAGCCATTTTGCTAAAACGATCAATTAACCCATATTACCGTATTTTTTCTGGACGAGGTAAATCAACAATAAAATCCATGGATAGATGCGTCCAAGACGAGAAGGTGTGGAAAGTGGTTGAAGAAGACCGTAAGGAAGATTACGGGAGGATTTGGACATGGCACAAATGGAACAGGATGCTACAAGTTCTTGACATCTTTTCTTAGATCAGCCCACCAAACGATGAGATAAAAGTGAAATGGTTTTTTGAACTCCAGGATGAACACCTGTTTAGAACAATGAGATATTTATAGTAGCGGTGTGCGTAAGGCAGGGGAATGAAAACTTTGTCATTGGGGTAGTAATGGGCAAGAGTCCTGAGCAGAATTAATTTCGGCAGACAACTGAGGAAGAATAGTACCCAGAATTTTGGATTTGGATAATAGGGCCTTTGTCAATTATGGGGGATTCTAGAGAACCAAATGACCTGGATAAGGCGTCAGCCTTCTTGTTTTTTGTTCCCGGGCGAAAGGTGATGGTAAAATTAAAGCGTGAAAAAAAGTGCCCAGCGGGCTGTTGTCGGGATTCAATCTTTTGGCGGTTTGGATGTATTCTGAATTTTTATGGTCAGTGAATATAGTTATGGGATGACTTGTACCTTCCAAGATGCCGCCCATCTTCCAGAGCAAGTTTGATGCCAGTAATTCTCGATTGCCAATGTCATAATTTCTCTCACATGGAGTGAATCTCTTAGAAAAGTACCACAAGGATGAATTTTTCTCTTTATTCCGTGAGTTTGAGATAAATTGCTCCAGCACCAATATCAGAAGCATCACAACTTCAACGAGAATGGCAGATGGTTATCAGGATGGACTAAAACGGTGTGCAGAGGCAAATGCTTCTTTAATCCTTTAAGGCTTCTATAGCTTTCTCCGTCCAGGCATAGGTTTGCCCCCTTTTCGAATGAGGTCTAAGATGGGAGAATTATGGAGGAAAGCCTTTGATAAATGCCTATAGTAATTGGCGAAACCGATGAAACGTTGAATGGCTTTAGTAGAAGAAGGAAGAGGCCAATCGAGAACAGCAGACACTTTAGAGGAATCCATTTCAACCCTGGGCAGAGATAATATAACCAAGGAACGGAACTTTAGTAACTTCAAACAGACATTTTTCTAGCTTGGCATAAAGATGATTGGCACGTAATCGGGACAGAACTGACGAAGATGATATCGATAGAGGGTAAGTCTTGAGAAAAAACTAGAATATCATCTAGTAGACCACTACAGAATTGCCTAGAAGATCTCTGAAGATATCATTGACCAATTCTTGAAAAACTGCTGGGGCATTACAAAGCCCAAACGGCATTACCAGATACTCAAAATGACCATCACGGGTATTAAAGGCTGTCTTCCACTCATCCCCTTTCCTGATCCGGATCAAATTGAAGCCCCTCGAAGATCAAGTTTAGAGAATTTTTGGCCCCCTTAATTGATTGAACATTCAGTGATCAGGGGAAGGGGATACACGATTCTTCAACCGTAATTTTGTTTAATCCCCTATAATCTATGCAGGGACGTAAACCTCCATCTTTCTTTTCGACAAAAAAGAATCCAGCCCCAGCAGAGAAGTGGAAGGACGAATGAATCCTCGGGACAGTTATCCTGAATGTTATCCTTCATGGCCATGGTTTCAGGCTGAGATAAAGGGTAAGTCCGTCCACGAGGGGGCATGGTTCCAGACAGGAGGTCAATGGAGCAATCATAGGTCTATGGATAGGCAAAGTCTCACTGATTTCTTACAAAACACATCCAGAAGTCTTTATATACGGTTCAGGAAAAAAGAAGCGTCCTTTTCCGGGAGAAGACTGGAGCACGAATAGTAGGCAAGGAAAGACAATGGGAAATGCAGTTAGAACTCCAGCAAACTATTTTTCTCCAGAAAGCCAATCAATAGATGGGTTATGGAGTTGAAGCCAGGAAGGCCTAAAATAATGGGTGTGGAGGACAATCAATGACAAAGAAGGACAACTTTTCATTATGCAGGGCCCCAGTTTGGAAGGATAACTCTGGAGTGATTTGAGTGACATATTCTAAGATAGGGGTCTATTGTCAATAGCCAGTACACGGAAGGGTTAGACATGATTGAAGGGGAATATCATGTTGTTGAACAAACAAAGAATCAATAAAGTTGCCTGCTGCGCCTGAGTCCAGGAAAGCGTCCCTGGATAGGATTTAGAATTGAATTTTATTGTTACAGGTACCAGAAAACGAGGAGAAGGTTCTTTTTTGCCTAAAGATTTTCTCCTCTAACCTCTAGGCGAGATTTTTCCCGGCTTAACAGGGCAGGTTTTGGCAAAATGTCCTGAGCCAGCAAGTATAGACACAGGCCCAGAGATCTCCTACGTGTCTTTTCTTCTGGAGATAACCGAGTTCCCCCCCCAATCTGCATGGGTTTCTTCGGTAGTGGCGTAGGAGCAGAGAAGATAGGAAGGTTTTTGGACGAGGAGCAGATCTGGAAGGCAATTGACGATCTCGGTTTCTCCTCGACCTGTCGCTCCCGAAACCGTGTATCAATACGAATACAAAGAGCAATCAGATCTTCCAACAGAAGGCATGTCTTTGGAGACAAGGTCATCTTTGATGCGGTCTGATAGACCCTGTAGGAAGGCCGCCACAAGAGCCCTCGTGTTCCAGGAGACTTCTGCTGCATATGTACGGAACTCAATGGCTAATGTCCAACAGAACGATTGCCCT
This sequence comes from Hymenochirus boettgeri, assembly GCA_019447015.1. Lineage (NCBI taxonomy): Eukaryota > Metazoa > Chordata > Amphibia > Anura > Pipidae > Hymenochirus > Hymenochirus boettgeri. Next base: position 130,900,177 of record CM033470.1, read on the forward strand.
GTTGTAGTTGCAACAAACGGGTGGAAGCACTTATTTTACGACCAGGAGCGTCGAATACCTTCCGAATGTAGCAAGAAAATTGGGGATGTCAGAAACTAATGGGTCATCATTCTCCCACAATGGAGAGGCCCAGCCAGGGCTCCACCTTCCAACAAAGCAACTATATAACCCACTTTTGCTCTATCTGAGACAAAACGGGAGGGTTGTAATTCAAATTGAATTTGGCATTGATTAAGAACCCTCTACAGCCTTGGGGGTTTCCCATCATAGCGAGGAGGAGAAGGAATACGGGGTTCATGACCAACTTGCATTGCAGGTGCAGGGTTAGACGGGAGAGAAGGTGAGGTGTCAACGTGATAGGCGTGAGGCCAATGAGTCCATAAATTGTGCCATACGGTTCTGTTGGTGTTCAAAAACGTCCATCCGGGTAGATAAGGCTTGGAGAGTTTTTAGATAGTTTGGACATTACTCCTCATAGGCATCGGGCCCGCTTGTAGTGTAATGCTGCCCTGACTCCGTTGGGTGGAGTACAGGGAAGACTTACGTTTTAGTTGGATGAAGGAGGAAGTAGTGTGGAACTGGATGCTGGAATGCACTGGAGACCGGAGCTGGATGCTGGAGTACACTGGGAACGTGCTGGAATACAATGGCTGGATAGATGGTAACAGAACAAGGGTCTGGATACAATGGCTGGATAGATGGTAACAGGAACAATGGCTGGATACAATTGGCATGATAGATGGTAACAGGAACAAGGCTGGATACAATGGCAACAGGAGAAACAATGGCTGGATGCAATGGCAACAGGAACAATGGCTGGATACAATGGCTGGAATACATGGCAACAGGAACAATGGCTGGATAACAATGGCTGGATACAATGGCAACAGGAACAATGGCTGGATACATTGCTGGATACAATGGCTGGATACACATGCAACGGAACGTGGCTGGATACAATGCTGGATACATGGCGGATACAATGGCTGGTACAATGGTAACAGGAACAATGGCTGGATACAATGGCTGATCATGGCAACAGGAACATGGCTGGATACAATGGCTGGATACATGGCAACAGGAAAGTGGCTGGATACAATGGCTGGATACAATGGCTGGATACATGGTACAGGACAATGGCTGGATACTGGCAACGAACATGGCTGCAACAACAGGAACAATGGCTGGATACAATGGCAGGATAGATGAACAGGAACAATGGCAGTGATCTGGAATTGGACTCACGAGTCCAACACAGCAAAAACCCTAGACGAGCCAGAAACAGCGTGTCTAGGGATGGACTGAGCGGATTTTTAAACTTCGCGCCGGCAGGCGCCCCCTGCGTGGTGACGTCACGACGGCGCTCACGCAGGACGCGCGAGCGAGCGTCGCGTCACTGGGGCCGGAGCCCCGCCCAGCGGATCGTCGCTGGAGCGGACACCCGGGTAAGTACCTTACAATAATATGTTACAGCTATGCCTTACCTCCCCTCCCTTCTAATTAATTAATTTAGAAGGAGCCACGGACGAAGGTGAAAAAATTATCCTTGTGCACATCCACTGCCGGCTACACTGACAGGTTCCCAACCGCTTCCATCTTCACTTAATGTAAATGTGAAGCCCAAAGCAGTAGGGACCTGTCAGTGGAGCCGGCGGTGGATTGTGCACAAGGATAATTTTTTCACCTTCGTTCCTGGCTCCTTCTAAATTAATTATTAGAAGGGGAGGTAAGGCATAGCTGTAACATATTATACTTCGGTTAAGTCCTCTTTACTTGCAGACCATATGATCAGGATGATTTATGTAGCGGGAGTAGGCCATGGGTCTGGTAAGGCATGTTGAAATAAAGTTTTCTTATAATTTACATTTGCATATTGTGGTGCAAATCATCTTGGCTGAAAAAGAAGTAAATATAATTCCATTAATTTGGTAAATGGTAGTGTAGGTATATTCAGTTTTCTATAGATACCACATACAGGCTGAAATAATGATTTTGCATGGGTTTCCTTCTTTGCAGATTTTGAGGAGTTATAAAAGAATCCCACTTTTGGGTTCTTGGGTATTAATTATTAGATCAGAAACAGTATATCAAACATAAAAAAATGGGAGGTAGGCAGCTGCTCCTTTACCTCCCATTCTTCAATTTATTCAGTAAAGGATAGGTTCGTTTTTTTTTTTTTAGTGAACCTATATTTTAACCCCTTCAGTGCCTCCAACATAAAATTTATGGTGCTCCTTGTCCCCATATGTTGGGGTGGTCCATGGCTGCAGAAAAAATCTAACCACCCATACATTTTAATTGCCCTCCTTCTCTCCCCTCGGTAACCCATTGATTTAGCCGATCCTGGAGAAATTAACCTTTAAAATGCAAGATCTTTTAGGGATTCCCTCCCTGCATCCGGTACTTTTCCTTTGCAGAGCCTCAGTGGAAGGGAATCGATGTGATTTCATTTGATGTCCAGGAATTCCTTATGTCTTCACATCCTCATCCAGCCTCAAAGCCCCCTATCAGCTTTCTCACAGACCAGCCCATCTCTCAAATCCCCATCAATGTCTTTTACTTCCTTCCATTCAGATTTTCCCAAATCCCTATTCTGTCTCTCTTAACTTCCACTACTAAGTTTTTCTTTAACTGTGTACCAGAATACACTTTTGTGCTGTGAGAAAGAAAATGCAGTTTTCTTACTCACCACAGCTGTCAAATTGTTATGGCACCTGAGTGACCAATCAAACCCATTGGCAATAGTTACATAGTATTGGAGGTTGAATAAAAAGTCCATCTAGTCCAACCTTTTTAGCATACCCATGATCCCTATCTAACAGTTGGTCAATCAAGAAATTAAGAAGGGGAGAAGGGGGAGATTATAAGCAGAGCACTGTCCATATTGAGGCTGTACAAGAAGGCATTTGAGTATGGGGATGGGGGCAATTAGGAGGCACTTACTAAACATTAATCATTTTAATGACAAGGAGGCACAGATAAATATGTGATTACCACCATTTTACTTTTTAAAAAAGTAGTTCAGAAAAGTTTATCTGTTGTATTCATTAGATCAACTGGACTGAAATGTAGTTCTTGAAGACGTTTTCGCTAGTCATCCGACTGGCTTTCTCAATTCAGAATGACCTTCTGAATTGAGAAAGCAGTCGGATGACTAGCGAAACGTCTTCAAGAACTACATTTCATGTCCAGTTGATCTAATTGAATACAACAGATATACCATGACCTGGATGATGAGAACCTTCACAAGCATATTTCAGAAAAGTTGTTTGAGTGAGTATAGTGACCCTTTAAAATCAACAACCCACTCATCTTATCCCTCTGCAACATTTCATGTCTACCATCCAACCCCCTCCCATACCTCATCCTATACCCACCCCACCCAACCCCCCCTTTCATTTCTGCACCCTATTTCATCATAAGCGTGTGATCAGGTAAGTCATTACCTTCTCTCCCTGCTCCTGCAGGTTTATTGAAGAATGGGAGGTAAGACACCAGCTTCTTTACCTCCTGTTCTTCAATAAAACTAAACATTTTTTCCAGTGGAGATACCCTTTAAAGGATATTGCACTATAGCAATCCTTTAAATATCTCAAAAACAATACGTTTTAGTAAAGGTACTGTTTCGATTGTGGTGTTGCTTTTGGATCGGCAGAAATAACACTACAGTCAAACATCGATGAGTGATGGTTTAGGCTACCGCTCAGATACAGGATGGTATTAGGCTACTGCCCATTAAAGGGGAACTGTGGTCAAAAAATGACTTTAGGTAAATTGTTATTATTGCTCTCCTTTGCAATGTATTTTCATTGTTTATTTTGCATAGTTTTGAAAATATTTACATTTATGTGTGTGATATATCGAGCATCACCGGTCCCCTGCACTTCCTGCTTCCTGCTCTGAAACCATGTCAGTGGATGACAGTCAATCTGCCCGTGTCTCCTCCTCCCCTTGCAGCCCCCCTCCTCTTGCAAGCCCCCCTGGTCTTCCCCACTCATGGACCCCATGGCATTTTCCTATCACCTAAAAAAATGCATGTGCAAATGCACAAGAAATTGCACATAAAAATTGCATGTGATTCCATGTGCCATTGCGCACAGTGTGGCCGTGCCCTTAAAGCTGTTTTCACATAGTGGGGGAGTAATGGCTGTAGATTCCCTTACCTTCTCTGGTGGGGAACCACGGGACAATAGGGGGGAAGACATGCGTGGGTTTGTGCCTGCTCCTTCCTGTGTCTTGTCATCCTTCGAAAAACGTCCATCCGGGTAGATAAGGCTTGGAGAGTTTTAGATAGTTTGGACATTACTCCCTCAGAGGCATCCATGGCCCGCTTGTAGTGTAATGCTGCCCTGACTCCGTTGGGGTGGAGTACAGGGAAGACTTACGTTTTAGTTGGATGAAGGAGGAAGTAGTGGGAACTGGATGCTGGATTATCCTTGTGCACAATCCACTGCCGGCTACACTGACAGGTCCCAACCGCTTCCATCTTCACTTAATGTAAATGTGAAGCCCAAAGCAGTAGGGACCTGTCAGTGGAGCCGGCGGTGGATTGTGCACAAGGATAATTTTTTCACCTTCGTTCCTGGCTCCTTCTAAATTAATTAATTAGAAGGGGAGGTAAGGCATAGCTGTAACATATTATACTTCGGTTAAGTCCTCTTTACTTGCAGACCATATGATCAGGATGATTTATGTAGCGGGAGTAGGCCATGGGTCTGGTAAGGCATGTTGAAAATTAGCTTTTCTTAAATTTACATTGCATATTGTGGTGCAAATCATCTTGGCTGAAAAGAAGTAAATATAATTCCATTAATTTGGTAAATGGTAGTGTAGGTAATTCATTTCTATAGAATACCACATACAGGCTGAAATAATGATTTTGCATGGGTTTCCTTCTTTGCAGATTTTAGGGAGTTTATAAAAGAATCCCACTTTTGGGTTCTTGGGTATTAATTATTAGATCAGAAACAGTATATCAAACAATAAAAAAATGGGAGGTAAGGCAGCTGCTCCTTTACCTCCCATTCTTCAATTTATTCAGTAAAGGATAGGTTCGTTTTTTTTTTTAGTGAACCTATATTTTAACCCCTTCAGTGCCTCCCAACATAAAATTTATGGTGCTCCTTGTCCATCCATATGTGGGGTGGTCCATGGCTGCAGGAAAAAATCTAACCACCCATACATTATTACATTGCCCTCCTTCTCCCCTCGGTAACCCATTGATTTAGTCCGATCCGGAGAAATTAACCTTTAAAATGCAAGATCTTTTAGGGATTCCCTCCCTGCATCCGGTACTTTTCCTTTGCAGAGCCTCAGTGGAAAGGGAATCGATGTGATGTCATTTGATGTCCAGGAATTTCCTTATGTCTTCACATCCTCATCCAGCCTCAAAGCCCCCTATCAGCTTCTCACAGACCAGCCCATCTCTCAAATCCCCATCATGTCTTTTACTTCCTTCCATTCAGATTTTCCCAAATCCTCTTCTGTCTCTCTAACTTCCACTACTAAGTTTTTTCTTAACTGTGTACCAGAATACACTTTTGTGCTGTGAGAAAGAAAATGCAGTTTTCTTACTCACCACAGCTGTCAAATTGTTATGGCACCTGAGTGACCAATCAAACCATTGGCAATAGTTACATAGTATTGGAGGTTGAATAAAAAGTCCATCTAGTCCAACCTTTTTAGCATACCCATGATCCCTATCTAACAGTTGGTCAATCAAGAAATTAAAGAAGGGGAGGAAGGGGGAGATGTATAAGCAGAGCACTGTCCATATTGAGGCTGTACAAGAAGGCATTGAGTATGGGAAGTGGGGGGCAATTAGGAGCACTTACTAAACATTAATATTTTAATGACAAAGGAGGCACAGATAAATATGTGATTACACAATTTTACTTTTTAAAAAAGTAGTTTCAGAAAAATTTATCTGTTGTATTCATTAGATCAACTGGACATGAAATGTAGTTCTTGAAGACGTTTCGCTAGTCATCCGACTGGCTTTCTCAATTCAGAAGGTCATTCTGAATTGAGAAAGCCAGTCGGATGACTAGCGAAACGTCTTCAAGAACTACATTTCATGTCCAGTTGATCTAATTGAATACAACAGATATACCATGACCTGGATGAATGAGAACCTTCACAAGCATATTTCAGAAAAGTTGTTTGAGTGAGTATAGTGACCCTTTAAAATCAAACAACCCACTCATCTTATCCCTCTGCAACATTTCATGTTCATCCATCCAACCCCCCTCCCATACCTCATCCTATACCCCACCCAACCCCCCTTTCATTTCTGCACCCCTATTTCAATCATAAGCGTGTGATCAGGTAAGTACCTTAACTTCTCTCCCTGCTCCTGCAGGTTTTATTGAAGAATGGGAGGTAAGACACAGCTTCTTTACCTCCTGTTCTTCAATAAAACTAAACATTTTTTCCAGTGGAGATACCCTTTAAAGGATATTGCACTATAGCAATCCTTTAAATATCTCAAAAACAATACTGTTAGTAAAGGTACTGTTTCAGATTGTGGTGTTGCTTTTGGATCGGCAGAAATAACACTACAGTCAAACATCGATGAGTGATGGTATTAGGCTACCGCTCAGATACAGGATGGTATTAGGCTACTGCCCAATTAAAGGGGAACTGTGGTCAAAAAATGACTTTAGGTAAATTGATAGTTATTGCTCTCCTTTTGCAATGTATTTTCATTGTTTATTTTGCATAGTTTTGAAAATATTTACATTTATGTGTGTGATATATCAGCAGCATCACCAGGTCCCCTGCACTTCCTGCTTCCTGCTCTGAAACCATGTCAGTGGATGACAGTCAATCTGCCCTGTGTCTCCTCCTCCCCTTGCAGCCCCCCTCCTCTTGCAAGCCCCCCTGGTCCTTCCCACTCATGGACCCCATGGCATTTTCCTATACCTAAAAAAATGCATGTGCAAATGCAACGAAATTGCACATAAAATTGCATGTGATTCCATGTGCCATTGCGGCACAGTGTGGCCGTGCCCTTAAAGAGCTGTTTTCACATAGTGGGGGAGTATGGCTGTAGATTCCCTTACCTTCTCTGTGGGGATCAGGAAGGGACTTCCTGTCTCCTGTCGTGTCACTGAAGTCTGAGGCTGTGCTTGCTGGCTGCCAGGTGGAGGAGCAGCCTTAGGAATGTCACATGTCAGCCTCCCAACCATTAACTTTCTGGTCAGTAATGTCTTTATATCTTGGGCTGTGGAGCACGTAGAGAGGTGGTTGATGACTCGTTTTAAAGGTAGGAAACTGGCCTTTCATATAAACTCAACTTGTTTGGAGACCACAGTTCCCCTTTAAGTTGTTTGTATTATATTGGATATTATGGAAGTTACAGCCAATATTGTGTGGCGATAAAATCCTGCCATTTCAAAAGCAACACTGCAGTGAAAAACATTAACTATACTAGCGGTTTTGTTTTCAAACATTTTTTAAACAGGATTGCTGATAGCAATCCTTTAGAAATACAGCACATATGACGGTATTTGTAAAGGATTAGTATCGGCATATACAGATAGTTATCCTTTACTCTGCTTGAAGAACTACTGTTTGTATGTAATTGCCAATGTGTTGTTAATTTATGAAGACCTTAGAAAAGGTTTGGCCACCATCTAACACAGTAACGGGGGTTTTATCTCTACCATCTGGTATGAGCCCAGTGAGATCTACGGGCCCATATGGGGCGGTATTAAAATAACTTCCGGTATGGATGATTTTGTCTGCAGCCAAACATTTACAGTGTGTTAGAAGCAATAGTGGTACTAGCATTTAGCATTGTCATTTAATTATGTGTCATATGACATTTTGATTAAAGGATCCAAGGTTAAAGGGCATGTCCCACTGCTAGCCCCACTGTGTTGTGTTAAAAAAACCTCTCAGCTCCTTATGACTGTCCTGCAGTGCCTAATCAAAGTCCAGTCCAAGCCTTCCTCTGTGTAAAAAGGTATCTGCCCCTTCGCTGTCCTCCTGGAGGACTCTGGCATGCACAGGGAAGCCCTCCCTCCCCCCTTTGGATGTCTTGTCTCTGCAGTTAGTGTTTAAAAAAATCTACTGTTTTCTGTAGTGTAGAGGACCCCGCTCACTCCCTAACAACCAGGTTTAAAACGTAAAAAATTGCCCAGAAACAGACTTACAAATCTTCGTTCCCTTAGCACTCTCAATAGTTGGCAGCCGAGTCTGTGACTGACTGAGTCTCAGCCAGTCACAGACACGGCTTCCAGGCCCGGCCCCTATTGCTACTTCTTTTGCAGATGGAACAAAGGTGGGAAAGTCTGTTTCTCTGCACTTTTTTAAGTTTGCAAAAATTGTGTCTTGCAGTTATATATTCATTAAATATTGTTGTTTTCTACCATCCTGCATTACTTTACAAGTAAAATTTCCTTAAAATGTTCTGACGTTAAGATTACACAAAATGTGACATCAAGCTATTTGTGTTTTTGGGGAACATTTCTGTAACCCTTGTGAATTTCTATTTTCATATTTTTATGTCTACTGATAATATTTCAACACATTGTGACATTGTTAAGGACTAAAATGCACCATATTTGTATGGATATTATGGTTACTATGTATATATGTCAACATGCTTTAGCCCATGAATGTTAGTCATTTGACAAATTACCTACCAATTAAACCAATGATTCTTTTTTTTTATTGCATACAAACTCATTTTGAGTAAAAACATTACTGTTTGAATAATATAGTATACAGAAATAAAATGAAAGGGACACTGAACTGGTAAATCTATGTAGCTTGCCTTTTCACCTGTAATTCACAGGAAGAAGAGATCACTTATTCCCACCTCAATGTGAATAATAGAATTCATGGTTTCCGGAGTTAAAGGAGAACTATAGTGTGTATATGAGTTTTTTTTAAATGAAAAATAGTTGGGACCGACATAGGATTGGTAATAACTACCTCCCAATATTGTGTCTGTGAGGAGCAGTAGCCTAAAGAATTCTGACAGTCTTCCTCCTGGCTCCAGCACGATCTTTAATACAGGATTAGTCCAGGACTAGCCTGGAAAATTAATACTGTACGTGCTGTAGCTTCTCAGCAAAACAATATTATGAAGTAGGAATAATCAATTGTACCTCCCTGCCCCAGGTACTTTCCATTTTTAGTGGAAAGCTCTACTCGCAGCTTGTAACTATGTATGTATGTATGTATATGCACCTATAATAAAGATACCAGCACGATCAGCATGCTGATCAGCTAATGGAAGAACTGGAACCCAGGTGTTTTATTATTCACCGGGAGGTGGAAATACACAAGTTCCCCTCCTTGTGAATAATAGAGAAGGAGGCAAGCACCATGGAATTACCGGTTTAGTGCCCCTTTAAAGTATTTGTAAGTCAGATCCTAAATTTTATTTTTATTTATTTATATTTATTTATTTGTAGAGATACAATTTATAATATAATATATTAAGTGATCTAAAAAAAACTTGGTAAGAGTACAATTTAAATTTTCCAAAAAAGGAACTTGTCCTTCTGCAGACATGTTATAATGAGCATAATGTTAACATACCGAGTTTTATATGTTGCTCGTACATTGGGGAAGCCAAATGAAGTTACTTACAAAAGCACATTCAGCACTGATATCTTCATATGGTATGTCGTTTGTTCCCAAATCATTTTGTAACAAAAAAACACTTTGGGGCATATTTATAAAGGATTGTCTTTTTCGCCAAATAATTAGCGCAGCACATCGCAGCGAAAATAGCGCCATTTGGGGCTTCGTTTCACCTTATTTATAAAAAAAGCGAAAAAAACACACTTCGCGGCTGAAAAAGGCGAACGGGCGCAATAAAGAGCGAAAAGTATTGCAGCGAAAACTTAACGCATCTAAGAAGACTGCATTGCGAAAACCATTCGAAACCAGAAAAGCCCACTAGAAAATGATGTCAAGTTCAAAATGGCCACCTCACATTTACCAAGAAGTCAGCCATGTCTTATTTAGTCAATCTTCTTAGAATTTCTCAATTGAAATACAATTTTCTTTTGCACTGCACATTCGCCTTTCTAATGCGCGTTCGCCTTTCTAATGCGCGTTCGCCATTCTAATGTGCATTCGCCTTTCTAATGTGCGTTCGCCTTTCTGATGCGCGTTCGCCTTTCTAATGCGTGTTCGCTTTTCCAAGGCATATTACCCATTAGAATGCCTTTTCGCTCAAACAATGACTTTTCACCACCTTCAGGGTCGCGCTAATCTTTCGCTCTTTTTTAAAGCAAAAACCACCTTTCGCTCTTTTATAAATCGCGTTATGCCTTTTTGCTCCTTTTTCGCTAAAATTACCATTGCGAAGTAAGGCGAAAAGGGTTTAGCGATAGCTCGCGGAAACGGTTTCGCCATTCGTTAACGCTACCTTTATAAATAGCGTTAACTGTCTTTTTGGCGAAAACCCATGCGAAAAGCGAATGCGAAAACATTTCGCTACTTTTCGCTCTTTTATAAATATGCCCCTAAATCTGGGTACATAAGAGTCCACTTTTATAGCAGATGACAGACATTGGAAGATGCCAGTTATGGCTCTAAAAAAACTTATACACAGTCCTTACACTTTTCCTATACTTTGTTTAAGGAGATTGTTTGGATGGCCAGTGACCTCCCTATAGTATAGGGGCTGATCTATCGGTACTTAAAAATTTTTAAAGGAGAGGAAAACCAAAACAAAAAGGCAGTTAAACAGATCCTATAAATGTCATTTAGTAAAACCACATGTCTCTCAACTCAATTCAGCCTCCTAGTGTAGAAATACTTTATAGAACATTAGGGTATTTTCAATCCGCTTTCTAGTGTTGCCTCTTCTGGTTAGTCACGGACACAAAACTCTATCTGCACGTGCTAACTAGGTGCCTTGAGTTTGTATCCACATTTCCCTTATTGTAAGCTGCATATAAAAGTTGACCCCAGAGTCCCTACCTGCCGGTGTCTCCCAGCCAATCATCAGAGACAGATTAGATATGATAAGCTGATTTAATACTCAAGCAGAGTTGTGCATGTGGAGGCTGTTAACCCTTTGCATGTGTATTTATGAAGCAACCTGTTAATTCTTTATATTTGTGAGCATTTTTGCATAAAGCCGTGTCTTTTGCTGCAATTTGCCATTTATTAAATCACCAAACAAACTCAAAAGGAGACAATGTGCAATTTTCCCCAGTCACATGGCAGCATTCACTCATGGGTTAACCCAACTCCCTCCGCCCACGGACAGGAACCTCCTCCTCTTCCTTTTAAGTCTCCCCTCCACCGTCCCCCTTCGTCTTTTTTTTCCTGTCCGCCGCTTACCTGCCATTACGGCGCTGTCCAGGAGTCTGCATCTCTGCTCCTGATGCCCCCCATGTGCACGCTTATAGTTTGCCGGTGGGGATGTCGGCCTAGGTGTCGGGCTGCTTGGCCATCCCTTCTGTCTTAAGAAGTTGGAGGCCTTAGGGAGTTTGGTAGCAGCGGGCTCTCCTTTTCTGCCGGGTCCGGAGGACGTCCCTGGGTCTGGTATAGTTCAAGTGCCGACGGCTCTCTCTCTCTTCCGGGATGTGTCGATTTCCGGTTGCTCGTCCTCGTGGCCATTTACTTCTGGTCGCGGCCGGATAATGTCAGCGGCCACGGCGGGAAAATTTTTTAAAAAAGCATGCGGCCGGCTTTGCGGCGTGGGACATTCTGGATTCCCGGCTGCCCTGTCTGGACACCTGTGGAGACCTGTGGGTTGAGCAGTATTGCTGTGTCTGAATCTCTGTGTGGGGGTAAATATTTTCGCTGTTTCTGAGCCATCGTGCATTGTCTCACTTTTTGGCTTTTCGCTTCCACGTCCGCGTGTGTAACCACACATATGGCATACCGTTTGATTCAGGACATTTGGGAGATTGATATTTAGTAACTTTTTTTTACATTCCATGAGGTTTTGGCATGATTTCTACCTTTTGAAGTTGTTTTTTGTTCATTTTTTCAGACAAATGCGAACTTCTATGAAGAACTGCGCCCACACTATTGATGGTATGAATGAACAAACTACAGTGTTACATAGCTGAAGGTATGTAGATTTCAGGAATATATAGTTTGTGGGGGTTATTTCTAAGTTACTTTTGGGAGATGATATTTAGTAACTTTTTTTTACATTCCATGAGGTTTTGGCATGATTCTACCTTTTGAAGTTGTTTTTGTTCATTTTTCAGACAAATGCGAACTTCTACGAAAGATGCGCCCACCATTGATGGTATGAATGAACAAACTACAGTGTTACATAGCTGAAGGTGGGTAGATTTCAGGAATATATAGTTTGTGGGTTATTTCTAAGTTACGGGGGTGTTTGTGGGAAAAACTGCAGACTGTCCAATTCGGAATTGGCTAAATATTTTGCTGTTTCTGAGCCATCGGCATTGTCTCACTTTGTGGCTTTCGCTTCCACGTCCGCGTGGTGTAACCACACATATGGCATACCGTTTGATTCAGGACATTTGGGAGATGATATTTTGTAACTTTTTTTATTCCATGAGGTTTTGGCATGATTTCTACCTTTTGAATGTTGTTTTTATTTTTTTTGATCGAAATGCAAACTTCTATGAAGAACTGCGCCCACACTATTGATGGTATGAATGAACAACTACAGTGTTACATAGCTTAAGGTGTGTAGATTTCAGAAAATATAGTTTGTGGGGGTTATTTCTAAGTTACGGGGGTGTTTTGTGGAAAAAAAAATGCAGACTGTCCGAATTCGGAATTGGCTAAATATTTGCTGTTTTGAGCCATGTGCATTGTCTCAATTTTTGGCTTTTCGCTTCCACGTCCGGGTTGTAACCACACATATGGCATACCGTTTGATTCAGGACATTTGGGAGATGATATTTAGTAACTTTTTTTACATTCCATGAGGTTTTGGCATGATTTCTACCTTTTGAAGTGTTTTTTTGTTCATTTTTTCAGACAAATGCGAACTTCTATGAAGAACTGCGCCCACAATTGATGGTATGAATGAACAAACTACAGGTTACATAGCTGAAGGTTGTAGATTCGGAATAATAGTTTGTGGGGGTTATTCTAAGTTACGGGGTGTTTTGTGAAAAAACTGCAGACTGTCCAAATCGGATTGGCTAATATTTTTGCTCGTTTCTGACTTGTGGTTTTGCCTTCCACGTCCGCGTGTGTAACACAACATATGGACTACCGTTTGATTCAGGACATTTGGGAGATTGATATTGTAACTTTTTTACATTCCATAGGGTTTGGCATGATTTCTACCTTTTGAATGTGTTTTGTTATTTTTTTTGATCGAAATGCAACTTCTACGAAGAATTGCGCCCACGCCATTGATGGTATGAATGAACATACAGTGTTACATAGTGAAGGTGTGTAGATTCAGAATATATAGTTTGTGGGTTATTTCTAAGTACGGGGGTGTTTTGTGGAAAAAACTGCAGACTGTCCAATTCGGAATTGGCTAAATATTTTCGCTGTTTCTGAGCCATCGTGCATTGTCTCACTTTGTGGCTTTTCGCTTCACTCCGCGTGTGTAACCACACATATGGCATACCGTTGATTCAGGACATTTGGGAGATTGATATTTAGAACTTTTTTTAGATTCCATGAGGTTTGGCATGATTTCTACCTTTTGAAGTTGTTTTTTGTTATTTTTCAGACAAATGCGAACTTCTACGAAGTATTGCGCCCACGCCATTGATGGTATGAATGAACAACTACAGTGTTACATAGCTGAAGGTGTGTGTAGATTTCAGGAATATAAGTTTGTGGGGGTTATTTCTAAGTTACGGGGGTGTTTTGTGGAAAAAAACTGCAGACTGTCCAAATTCGGAATTGGCTAAAATTTTCGCTGTTTCTGAGCCATCGTGCATTGTCTCACTTTGTGGCTTTTCGCTTCCACGTCCGGTGTGTAACCACACATATGGCATACGTTTGATTCAGGACTTTGGGAGATGATATTATTAGTAACTTTTTTTTACATTCCATGAGGAGGTTTTGGCATGAATTCTACCTTTTGAAGTGTTTTTTGTTCATTTCAGACAAATGCGAACTTCTACGAAGATTGCGCCCAGCCATTGATGGTATGAATGAACAAACTACAGTGTTACATAGTGAAGGTGTGTAGATTTCAGGAAATATAGTTTGTGGGGGTTATTTCTAAGTTACGGGGGTGTTTGTGGAAAAAACTGCAGACTGTCCAATTCGGAATTGGCTAAATATTTTCGCTGTTTCTGAGCCATCGTGATTGTCTCACTTTGTGGCTTTTCGCTTCCACGTCCGCGTGTGTAACCACACATATGGCATACCGTTTGATTCAGGACATTTGGGAGATTGATATTTAGTAACTTTTTTTTAATTCCATGAGGTTTTGGCATGATTTCTACCTTTTGAATGTTTTTTGTTCATTTTTCAGACAAATGCGAACTTTACGGAGATTGCGCCCAGCCATTGATGTATGATGAACAAACTACAGTGTTACATAGCTGAAGGTGTGTAGATTTCAGGAATATATAGTTTGTGGGGGTTATTTCTAAGTTACGGGGGGTGTTTTGTGGAAAAAACGCAGACTGTCCAAATTCGGAATGGGCTGAGTTTGCGGGGGTTATTTCTAAGTTACGGGGGTGTTTTGTGGAAAAAACTGCAGACTGTCCAAATTCGGAATTGGCTAAATATTTTCGCTGTTTCTAAACCATCGTGCATTGTCTCACTTTGTGGCTTTTCGCTTCCACGTCCGCGTGTGTAACCACACATATGGCATACCGTTTGATTCAGGACATTTGGGAGATTGATATTTAGTAACTTTTTTTTAGATTCCATGAGGTTTTGGCATGATTTCCACCTTTTGAAGTTGTTTTTTTACATGCGGGAATTGCGGAATATATAGTTTGTGGGGGTTATTTCTAAGTTACGGGGGTGTTTTGTGGAAAAAACTGCAGACTGTCCAAATTCGGAATTGGCTAAATATTTTCGCTGTTTCTGAGCCATCGTGCATTGTCTCATGTTGGCTTTTCGCTTCCACGCCAGTGTGTAAACCACATATGGCATACCGTTTGATGCAGGACATTTGGGAGATTGAAATTTAGTAACTTTTTTTTACTCATGAGGTTTGGCAGATTTCTATATTTTGAATTGTTGTTTTTGTTCATTTTTTCAGACAAATGCGAACTTCTACGAAGAACTGTGCCCACACCATTGATGGTATGAATGAACAAGCTACAGTGTACATAGCTGAGGGTGTGTAAATTTCAGGAATATATAGTTTGTGGGGGTTATTCTAAGTTACGGGGATGTTTTGTGGAAAAAACGTAGACTGTCCAAATTCGGAGTTGGCTAAATATTTTCGCTGTTTCTAAAACCATGTGCATTGTCTCACTTTGTGGCTTTTCGCTTCCACAGTCCGCGTGTGTAACCACACATATGGCATACCGTTTGATTCAGGACATTTGGGAGATTGATATTAGTAACTTTTTTTTACATTCATGAGGTTTTGGCATGAATTCTACCTTTTGAAGTTGTTTTTGTTCATTTTCAGACAAATGCGAACTTCTACGAAGAATTGCGCCCAACGCCATTGATGGTATGAATGAACAAACTACAGTGACATAGCTGAAGGTGTGTAGATTCAGGAATATATAGTTGTGGGGGTTATTTCTAAGTTAGGGGTGTTTGTGGAAAAAACTGCAGACTGTCCAAATTCGGAATTGGCTAAATATTTTCGCTGTTTCTGAGCCATCGTGCATTGTCTCACTTTTGGCTTTTCGCTTCCACGTCCCGTGTGTGTAACCACACATATGGCATACGTTGATCAGGACATTTGGGAGATTGAAATTAGTAACTTTTTTTACATTCCATGAGGTTTTGGCATGATTCTATATTTGAATTGTTTTTGTTCATTTTTTCAGACAAATGCGAACTTCTACGAAGAACTGTGCCCCACACCATTGTGGTATGAATGAACAACTACAGGTGTCATAGCTGAAGGTGTGTAATTCAGGAATATATAGTTGTGGGGGTTATTCTAAGTTAAGGGGTGTTTTGTGGAAAAAACTGCGACTGTCTCCAATTCGGAGTTGGCTAAATATTTCGCTGTTTCTAAACCATCGTGCATTGTCTCACTTTGTGGCTTTTCGCTCCACGTCCGCGTGTGTAACCACACAATGGCATACCGTTTGATTCAGGACATTTGGGAGATTGATATTTAGTAACTTTTTTTAGATTCATGGGTTTTGGCATGATTTCTACCTTTTGAAGTTGTTTTTTGTTAATTTTTTCAGCAAATGCAAACTTCTATGAAGAACTGCGCCCCACACTATGATGTATGAATGAACAAACTACAGTGTTACATAGCTGAGGTGTGTTGAGATTTCAGGAATATAGTTTGGTGGGGTTATTTCTAGTTACGGGGGTGTTTGTGGAAAAACTGCAGACGTCCGAATTCGGAATTGTAAATATATTTCCGTGTTCTGAGCATCGTGCATTGTCTCATTTTTGCTTTTCGCTTCCACGTCCGCGTGTGTAACCACACATATGGCATACCGTTTGATTCAGGACATTGTGGAGATTGATATTTAGTAACTTTTTTAGATTCCATGAGGTTTTGGCATGATTTCTACCTTTTGAAGTTGTTTTTGTGTCATTTTTTCAGCAAATGCGAACTTCTATGAAGAACTGCACCCACACATTGATGGTATGAATGAACAAACTACAGGTTACATAGCTGAAGGTGGTAGATTTCAGGAATATATATTTGTGGGGGTTATTTCTAAGTACGGGGGGTTGTTTTGTGAAAAAACTGCAGACCGTCCAAATTCGGAATTGGCTAAATATTTCGCTGTTTCTGAGCCATCTGCATTGTCTCACTTTTTGGCTTTTCGCTTCCACAGTCCAGTGTGTAACCACACATATGGCATACTGTTGATTCAGGGCATTTGGGAGATGATATTTAGTAACTTTTTTCATTCCATGAGGTTTTGGCATGAATTCTACCTTGAAGTTGTTTTTTGTTCATTTTTCAGACAAATGCGAAATTCTACGAAGAATTGCGCCCACGCCATTGATGGTATGAATAACAAACTACAGTGTTACATAGCTGAAGGTGTGTAGATTTCAGGAATATATAGTTTGTGGGGGTTATTCTAAGTTACGGGGGTTGTTTTGTAAAAAAAAACTGCAGACTGTCCAAATTCGGAGTTGGCTAAAATTTTTGCTGTTTCTGAGCCATCGTGCATTGTCTCACTTTGTGGTTTCGCTTCCACGTCCACGTGTGTAATCACACATATGGCATACCGTTTGATTCAGGACATTTGGGAATTGATATTTGTAACTTTTTTTACATTCCATAGGTTTTGGCATGATTTCTACCTTTTGAATTGTGTTGTGTATTTTTTTTGAAAATCTGAAAATGCAACTTCTATGAAGAACTGCGCCCACACACTATTGATGGTATGAATGAACACATACAGTGTTACATAGCTGAAGGTGGTAGATTTCAGAATATATAGTTTGTGGGGTTTGGGGGTTATTCTAAGTTACGGGGGTGTTTTGTGAGGAAAAAATGCAGACTGTCCGAATTCGGAATTGGCTAAATATTTTCTGGTTTCTGAGCCATCGTGTTGTCTCACTTTGTGGCTTTTCGCTTCCACGTCCGCGTGTGTAACCACACATATGGATACCGTTTGATTCAGGACATTTGGGAGATTGTTTTAGTAACTTTTTTTTAGATTCCATGAGTTTTGGCATGATTCTACCTTTTGAAATTGTTTTGTTTAATTTTTCAGACAAATGCGAACTTCTACGAAGTATTGCGACAGCCATTGATGGTATGAATGAACAAACTACCGTGTTACATAGCTGAAGGTGTGTAGATTTCAGGAATATATAGGTTGTGGGGTTATTTCTAAGTTACGGGGGTGTTTTGTGGAAAAAACTGCAGACTGTCCAAATTCGGTTGGCTATATTTCGCTGTTTCTGGCCATCGTGCATTGTCTCACTTTGTGGCTTTTCGCTTCCACGCCCACGTGTGTAACCACACTTGGCAACCGTTTGATTCAGGACATTTGGGAGTTGATATTTAGTAACTTTTTTTTACATTCCATGAGGTTTGGCATGAATTCTACCTTTTGAAGTTGTTTTTTGTTCATTTTTCAGACAAATGCGAACTTCTACGAAGATTGGCCATCGTATGATGGTATGAATGAACAAACTACAGGTGTTACATAGCTGAAGGTGTGTTGATTTCAGGAATATAGTTTGTGGGGGTTATTTCTAAGTTACGGGGTTGTTTTGTGGAAAAACTGCAGACTGTCCGAATTCGGAATTGGCTAAAATTTTCGCTGTTTCTGAGCCATCGTGCATTGTCTCCTTTGTGGCTTTTCGCTTCCACGTCCGCGTGTGTAACAACAATTGGCATACGTTTGATTCAGGACATTTGGGAGATTGATATTTTGTAACTTTTTTTACATTCCATAGGGTTTGGCATGTTTCACTTTTTGAATGTTGTTTGATGATTTTTGAAAATCTTGGTAAAAGTGCAAACTTCTATGAAGAACTGCGCCCACACATTGATGGTATGAATGAACGAACTACAGTGTTACATAGCTGAAGGTGTGTGTGATTTCAGAAATATAGTTTGTGGGGGTTATTTCTAAGTTAGGGGGTGTTTTGTGGAAAAAACTGCAGACTGTCCGAATTCGGAATGGCTAAATATTTTGGCTGTTTCTGAGCCATCGTGCATTGTCTCACTTTGGCTTTTCGTTCCACGTCCGCGTGTGTAACCACACATATGGCATACCGTTTGATTCAGGACATTTGGGAGATTGATATTTAGTAACTTTTTTTTACATTCCATAGGTTTTGGCATGATTTCTACCTTTTGAAGTTGTTTTTGTTCTTTTTTCAGACAAATGCGAACTTCTATGAAGAACTGCGCCCACACATTGATGGTATGAATGAACAAACTACAGTGTTACATAGCTGAAGGTATGTAGATTTCAGGAATATATAGTTTGTGGGGGTTATTTCTAAGTTACGGGGGTGTTTTGTTGAAAAAACTGCAGACTGTCCAAATTCGGAGTTGGCTAAATATTTTTGCCGTTTCTGACTTTGTGGCTTTTCACTTCCACGTCCGCGTGTGTAATCACACATATGGCGTACCGTTTGATTCAGGACATTTGGGAACTTGATATTTGGTAACTTTTTTTACATTCCATAGGGTTTTGGCATGATTTCTACCTTTTTGAATGTTGTTTGATGTTCATTTTTTTTGAAAATCTGGTAAAAGTGCAAACTTCTACGAAGAATTGCGCCCACGCCATTGAGGGTATGAATGAACGATCTACAGTGTTACATAGCTGAAGGTGTGAAGATTTCAGAAATATATAGTTTGTGGGGGTTATTTCTAAGTTACGGGGGTGTTTTGTGGAAAAAACTGCAGACTGTCCGAATTCGGAATTGGCTAAATATTTTCGCTGTTTCTGAGCCATCGTGCATTGTCTCACTTTTTGGCTTTTCGCTTCCACATCCGCGTGTGTAACCACACATATGGCATACCGTTTGATTCAGGACATTTGGGAGATTGATATTTAGTAACTTTTTTTTAGATTCCATGAGGTTTTGGCATGATTTCTACCTTTTGAAATTGTTTTTTGTTAATTTTTCAGACAAATGCGAACTTCTACGAAGTATTGCGCCCACGCCATTGATGGTATGAATGAACTAACTACAGTGTTACATAGCTGAAGGTGTGTAGATTTCAGGAATATAGAGTTTGTGGGGGTTATTTCTAAGTTACGGGGGTGTTTTGTGGAAAAAACTGCAGACTGTCCAAATTCGGAATTGGCTAAATATTTTCGCTGTTTCTGAGCCATCGTGCATTGTCTCACTTTGTGGCTTTTCGCTTCCACGCCCACGTGTGTAACCACACATATGGCATACCGTTTGATTCAGGACATTTGGGAGATTGATATTTAGTAACTTTTTTTTTACATTCCATGAGGTTTTGGCATGAATTCTACCTTGAAGGTGTTTTTTGTTCATTTTTCAGACAAATGCGAACTTCTACGAAGAATTGCGCCCAGCCATTGATGGTATGAATGAAACAAACTACAGTGTTACATAGTGAAGGTGTGTAGATTTCAGGAATATATAGTTTGTGGGGTTATTTCTAAGTTACGGGGGTGTTTTGTGGAAAAAACTGCAGACTGTCCGAATTCGGAATTGGCTAAATATTTTCGCTGTTTCTGAGCCATCGTGTATTGTCTCACTTTGTGGCTTTTCGCTTCCACGTCCGCGTGTGTAACCACACATATGGCATACCGTTTGATTCAGGACATTTGGGAGATTGATATTTAGTAACTTTTTTTAGATTCCATGAGGTTTTGGCATGATTTCTACCTTTTGAAATAGTTTTTTGTTCATTTTTCAGACAAATGCGAACTTCTACGAAGTATTGCGCCCATGCCATTGATGGTATGAATGAACAAACTACAGTGTTACATAGCTGAAGGTGTGTAGATTTCAGGAATATATAGTTTGTGGGGGTTATTTCTAAGTTACGGGGGTGTTTTGTGGAAAAAACTGCAGACTGTCCAAATTCGGAATTGGCTAAATATTTTCGCTGTTTCTGAGCCATCATGCATTGTCTCACTTTGTGGCTTTTCGCTTCCACGTCCTGCGTGGGACCCACACATATGGCATACCGTTTGATTCAGGACATTTGGGAGATTGATATTTAGTAACTTTTTTTTACATTCCATGAGGTTTTGGCATGAATTCTACCTTTTGAATGTTGTTTTTTGTTCATTTTTCAGACAAATGCGAACTTCTACGAAGAATTGCGCCCACGCCATTGATGGTATGAATGAACAAACTACAGTGTTACATAGCTGAAGGTGTGTAGATTTCAGGAATATATAGTTTGTGGGGGTTATTTCTAAGTTACGGGGGTGTTTTGTTGAAAAAACTGCAGACTGTCCAAATTCGGAGTTGGCTAAATATTTTTGCCGTTTCTGAGCCATCGTGCATTGTCTCACTTTGTCGCTTTTCGCTTCCACGTCCGCGTGTGTAATCACACATATGGCATACCGTTTGATTCAGGACATTTGGGAGATTGATATTTAGTAACTTTTTTTTACATTCCATAGGGTTTTGGCATGATTTCTACCTTTTTGAATGTTGTTTGATGTTCATTTTTTTTGAAAATCTGGTAAAAGTGCAAACTTCTACGAAGAACTGCGCCCACACCATTGATGGTATGAATGAACGAACTACATAGCTGAAGGTGTGTAGATTTCAGGAATATATAGTTTGTGGGGGTATTTCTGAGTTGGGGGGGTGTTTTGTGGAAAAACTGCAGAAATACAAAACTGGCTAATTTTTTTTTGCTGCTACTGACATTTGGCACTGGTCACGCTCTGGTTTAGTTGGTAGCCATGTCTCTGGGTAAACCCATGAATGTGGCATACCGTTTTATTCGGGAGGGGTTAGGCTTTCATATTTGAGATGCGTTTGAACTTTCCTCCACAGTTTTTAGCTGAAATTCGCATTTGATTTTGTCTCTGATTTTACAGTTGAGGAAAAAAAGGAAAATGTGAGAAAATAACTTACAATTGGACGAAGAGCTGCGTCCGGGTATCTGCATTTTGATCGAAACTAACCTCACTCGTAAAATCCTGCGAGTGTGTAGTTTCTAAAAATATCTCACTTGTGGGGATATTTTAGTTAATTTGGAAGATATTCTATGTTAACTGTCAGTAGTGGCTATACATTTTAATTTGGTGTAATATTCTTGAAGGTGCAGTTTTAGTTTGGGGGGGTCTCCTGTACAGGAAAAGTTGGGTACCTACATATATCTGGTATCGTTGTACTCGGGAGTATCTGAGCTTTAAGAAACAGTGAGATTTTTGTGTGTAACCTTAAGATAACTATAAGTAAAAATGGGAAAAATCCATGAAAATTTGCAAATTTTTCATTTTTTTTACATATTTTACGCATAATTCCAGTAAAATTTCCAGAAAAGTTACAAAATTCTGTTACCATGTTAAAGTAGACTTTGTGCTGAAAAAAACAATGTATAATATTCCTGATTTACTGCAAGGTTTCCTACTGTAAAATTAGTCTAAATCAATTGAGGGCAAAATCCTGAAAATTCTTCTGGCAGTTAACGCAAAAAAAAAATGAAAATCTCCTGGCAGTGAAAGGGTTAAAGGAAAAGCATTTACAATTTTATTGCTATTTACCATGCCAATGCCACATAAATCTTTGTGCACAAATTGCGTTTTTAAGACAAAAAGTATGCTTGTTTTTCCACAGTGCATTTTGTGTAATAAAAACACACACTACAAGATGCATTTGGTCTACACAATTTTCTTTTTGCCATTCCTCTAGACTGAAAGCTCTTTTGGGCAGGGCCCTCCTTCCTATTATACCACAGTAATTCTGTAACTTAACACACTAAATGCTGCTGGACCAGCACCTAAATTATATGTATATTGTGTATATTAATGCAACTATAAAGCGCTATGGAAGATGTTGGCGCTATATAAATCTACAATAATTATAATAATAATAATAATAATAATAATGTTACTCTTAACCATTAAGTCTTAATCCAAACATATTCTGTTTCAATTCACTGTACATTTTGTTCACCAAAATTGATTTTGGTCATGAAAATACATATTTTGGTTGTTGTTTTTTGTTGACTAATTGTATATTTTGGTCAACCAATTATAGGTTTGTCACTAAAACATTGCTTTTTGTTGACTACATGTGTTTTGTAACCACCAAATTTCTTTTGGTTGTCTAAATATAGTCCTCTAACCAAATGAACACGTGTCAGTTATGGAGAATGTAATCGCGGCGCACACCGGAATTCCCTGAGTCAGTGCTCACGTCTTAGGTAAAACATATAAACTTTATTCGGGTGCCTTACGCCATATAAATACAAACAAGTAAAAACGAACGCGCGGGTTCGTTTTTACTTGTTTGTATTTATATGGCGTAAGGCGCCCGAATAAAGTTTATATGTTTTACCTAAGACATGAGCACTGACTCAGGGAATTCCGGTGTGCGCCGCGATTACATTCTCCATAACTGACACGTGTTGACTGGAACCAGCGAAGGGTTCGGGGCAGGCAGCACCCGGACACCAGTGGGAAGGGGTGAGTAAGAAACCTTACCTGAGCCATAGAAGTGATTAAGTATCATTGTTTGGAACAAATCTCCAGCGAGAGGCACAGGGTCTGTACACCTGTGCCTGCAGTAACACGAAGTAAGTTTTGTAATGGTTACTGCTTGTCTTTTAGTGGATTCAGGCTCATACAAAGCATGCCTTTTGATCCTCTAACCAAATTCTTGTTTTTTGTTGACTAAATGTATGTTTTGTTGCCACAGAATTAATTTTGTTCAACTTAGTTCTGTCACCAACGTTTTGTTTTTATTGACTAAATGTATGGTTTCCTACCACAGAAATTTTTTTGGTAGACTAAATATAGTTTTGTCACCAGAATGTATCTTTTTGTTGGCTAAATGTATGTTTGGTTCTCACAGAATTTCTTTTGGTAGACTAAATATAGTTTTGACACCAAAATATTGTTTTTTGTTGACTAAATGATCTAGAAACAAATGGCACCCCATACTTTTTGTATACAAAAACAAATTCTGTTCCAATCCACTGTACATTTTGTTTACAAAAATATTTTTATTATACATTTGGGTGCTACAGTTGTTTTTGATGACTTAATGTATGTTTTGTTACCACTTTGGTTGACTAAATATAGAGTTTTTAAACAAAATATTGTTTTTTGTTGACTAAATGTATTTTGTTACCACAAAATTTCTTTTGGTCAATTAAATATAGTATTCTCAACAAAATGTTGTGTTTTTGTTGACTTAATGTGTTTCGTTACACACAACTTCTTTTGGTTGACTAAATATAGTTTTGTCCCCAAAGAATTGTTTTTTGTTCACTAAATGTGTTTTGTTACCACTGAATTTCTTTTAGTCACCGAAGTGTGTTTTTTTGTTACAAAATGATCTGGGAACAAACAGCACCCCATACTCTAGTGGTTTTAAATTGGGATTAGAGTGCCATACCCAGCCGAGTATAATTTTGGACCATGCCAGTACTATCCCTGGCAAGATGAAAGTTAACTGTGCTAAATCTTTCCTGATACAACAAATTATGTCGACTGATTTCACATGTCCTATCTAATTACCACCTAAGTGTATTATGAGTAACCCGTGGGCCGTGGAAAGGGGCGTGTGGAAAGGGGCATGGTGGGGGTATTCTGGGGCATAGCCGGACGGGCTGGGGGCAGAGCTACTCCCCATGATCCGCTCACAGTTCTCAGTGCGGTTAGTGCAGCCCCCAGCTTCGGATGGCTTGGGCACCCCTGTATTAGTGCAAATAAGTTCTGCTATTTTGCCCCTGAACTCCCATCCAGTAAATTCTCAGTACCTTATTCTCAAAGGATAGGTTTGTGCCATATCTCCTGTTCTCCACATGGCGTCTGGCCCAAAAAATATATGAATGGCCAACTATACATATTTTGAGCTGGTTTGAACCTGCAATAAAAAGGGGGAGGGAGGGGAAGGGGAATTAAATTAAGTCTGCCAGACCAGGCTGGATATAAGTCTTGAGTATTGAAGATTTCCATCTGATGATTTACTTTATTATTTTAGAAGTAGGAAAACCAAAAATTAATGCCTGAGTGGCTGCTCATACCCTAAATGAGTGGGACTTATAGTTACTGCCATTAAAGCTAGCTGAATTAAGGCACTTGAATAGGATGGTGGAGAACTGTAAACATAACAGGTAAGACCAGTTGGAATGTATCAATTGTGGGCCTGGGGCTCTCTGCCTAATCTTAGTCCATGTATGATTTAACAGGGAATACATCATGGTGAGGAAAAGAACCCAGTCACAACACTTTTCCCTCCGGTCAGGATCTGTCTTTGATCTCTGAATGAGAACCTTCAATTTACCTTTCACTAGTTAAATACAAAAGCTATCCAGCCCCCCTGTAGTATCTTTTCTATCTGATACCAGTTCCCCTATTTGAAGGGCCAGGAAAAAGGACAAAATAAAGGCAAGTTTAAATATAAACTGGCTTCATACTGAGAATTTCACATTAAGGGTAAGACTTTAACTATCCTGGCTAATATCTGTATTGTGATGGGTTTTTGAGTAACCCTTAACTGGCCTCTGAGTAGCCAACCTCTTTAACATTTGTGTGACTGCTGGTAATTTGTTGATATAGCTCAAAATGACCTTGTGGAAAAATGTGATACCAGCTAGCACCTTTTTGATATAAGCTACTGCTTTCCCTGACTGGACCAATTCCAGAATAAAGATAATTAACAAATCGACATCCCTAACTGGAAGATCCCTGTTTGTTTTAAATTTTAAGTGCTCCAGGCCATTTTATAAGCCAGCCAGGTTTTCTTGGCTAATGAACCCATTACCAAGTCCCAGATATTGGGAGAAGCTCTTCGGGAATCGCCTGACCTGCTTACTCTGCGTAATCCACCAAGGCTCTGAAATCCTGAAATTGGGAACGTAACAATGCATTAGTTTGTGTGACCTGGTATATGTCTGGATTTTAGCCAGATGTTAAATTGTAAGGATTTTAGGGCTATCAGCCGTAATACTGTAGACATACAAGGTGATTTTTCTGACAGAGCATTAATAACTTGGACAACCCCTAGATTATCGCAGTTTGGCCATATTCTTCTGTTTTGAAGGACATGACCCCATAATGATCAGGAGAAGTATACTGGTATCATATCCAAAAACACGGTAAGTTAGATGGAGAATCACTCCAATCCTCTGGTCAGATTGTTGACAACCCTTGCAAAAAGGCCCCACAGCCGTTAGAAGCTGGAGCATCTGTGAAAAATTCTAAGGCTGTGTTGTCTAACCAATCGTCCTGGCATTTAGTATTCCCTTTGAAAAATTGCAGAAACTGACTCCAGATTCTCAAGTAATTTCTAACCTCCTGGGTCAAGTGTATGTGCCACGATGGATTGCTGACATCAAAAGTACTTTTGTATTGATGACTCTCCCAATTGGTATTCCTCTCGTTGGAAAATTAAGATGCCCTAATAAAACTTCAATATTCCTAAGGGTCATCTTTTTTTTACCTAATTGCACAGTTAACCAGCTGGTTCAGTTTCGGCAACTTATCTTGGGGCAAGTTAAACTCCATTTTCTGCGAGTCTATAGTAATGCACAAGAATTGAATTTTGGAAGTGGGTAGAACTGTTTTTTCTTTGGCTATAGGGATGCCGAACTTTTAGTCAATAAAAAGAAAAGCCTTGAAGGATTTGGAACAGGTATTGGTAATCTGGTAATCATCCAGATAGTGGATGTCAGAGCCAGAGACTTGTCCCATTGTTGTTGCGAACAATTCAAAATAATAACAGGACAAACTGCACCCCATTGGGAGGCATTTAAAAGTAAGTAAAATGTGTATACGTACGTGTGCGTTGATGTCCACTTGATTGTGAAATTTGGGCAATTTGCCTTTATTAGAGCGCATGTGCATCGCAACAAAACAGTGATCGCATGCAGTCCGATAAGTGGTTTGCATCGCAGCGGACACCACGGAGGTGATACCTTTAATCCTTTCAGCTGCCAGCATTGACATGACATTGACAGCATGGTGGCTTAGTGGGCAGCACGGTGGCTTAGTGGTTAGCATTGATGCCTTGCATCACTGAAGTCCTGAGTTCGATTCCACCCTTGGACACATCTGCAAGGAGTTTGTATGTTCTCCCCGTGCTTGCGTGGGTTTCCTCCGGGCACTCCTGTTTCCCCCACAATCATATAGACATACTGATAGGTTGTATGTGTCAAATAAATGTGCTTAGATTGTAAGGTCTTCAGGACAGAGCCTGATGTGAATGTATACATGTAATTGTAAAGCGCTACGGAAGAGTTTGGCGCTATATAAATCCACAATAATAATAAAAATAAAATAATAATATACAGTATGTACCTGCTTTCCATGTCTCCTCCACTGAATTATTCACTCACCTACTCTAAGTTCTAATTAGAGAGTTGGGTGGAAGGAAGAAAGATGCAGAGATAGTTATCTCATAGCTGCTAGGGGCTTGCAAGGGGAGGAGGAGACACAAAGCAGAGTGACTGTCACATGGTTTCAGAGGAGGAAGCAGGAGTGCAGGAAAGCAATTTATCTCTACTGAGCAACTGAATCAACCCAGGTACTGAGTTAAAGGTCAACAGAGACCACTCTTAAAAAGTCTGCAGCAGCTTTTACTTGCCATGTTAGAACTGCTCTCCTCATTCATTTTAGCTGAGAGCATCCTCCCCCCTCCTTCCTTCACCTTCAGTTCATTTGCAACAATATTGCCAAGTAGAGTGAGCTGAGTTCAGGCTCTCTACTCACTGACAGCGTTGCAAATTAAAGCAGCAGAACAAGGAGAGAAGTTCTAAAGCAGAAAGTAAAAGCTGACAGGGAGATGCTTGGGAGAACACTAGGCGCCCTAGTTCTTTGCCTGGGTGGTCTATGCCTAAAAACGGCCCTGCTAACACAAAGGTTTGATCTTATTATTTAGCTCATCTCCCATTTATTAAAAGCAACTTCCACTCTTGACTCTCATATAAATCAGTTTTTATGACAACCTGCATTGTAAATTTTTTATTAGGTTATTAAATATTTGTGGCTGTACCATTGGTTTTCAATAATTCATAATGAAGTATACCAATTTGATTCTCAGTGTCCCCAATGCTATGACAACTAAAAAGGGTACCGTGGTGGCATGTTTAGAAATCCCCAAAATTCTTTAAAAATTTCTTACAGTAATTAGCAAGAGGAAGAATAGTTTAAAAGCTAAGCACCGATTGGTACAAAACAATGTAAAAATCATATTTCTAAATACAACAATTTACTTTGCTGCCTATAAAGTATTGTCAGAAAACACTCTAGTTCTTTAACATTTTAATTCTAATAACAGACTTAAAAAATCTAAATCTCTCTCTCTCACACTATCTGGTGGTGTTCACAGTAGCTGAAACTACTGTTTCCTACCATTCTATTACTATCTATCACTTATCTATTTTTTTTAAATCTGTTTCACAAGTTTCCTTAGCATTCAGGTGACACTTGTTACATTCTGTATACTCCTATGAGAGGAGATGCTTCTTCTGCCATTTCCATGGAAACTACAAAAAACATTTCTTAGTCATTGTTAGGTGTTAAAAATGAAAAGTGTTAAAAATATGAGAGCTTAAGCAGAGCAAACAGTCAATAATAAAAAAAATAAATTTAAAAGAGAAAAGGATAAGGATATTTGTATAGAACAAGCAGACAAAGGGCTGTATTTAAGAGCATTTTTTTTTTTAGGCAATGTAGATCTAAACCCACATTTTTACATTCCAGGATCTGAAAATATCACCTCTAAAAACACCAATAAACTGTAAATTCCCAAAGGTAATGGCAATAAAGTAAATGTAATGAAAAACTGGATGAAATAACTGTGTGTATATACTGGCCACACCCCTGACCTCAGTCACATGCTCCCTTGCCCAGTCTGTCCTGTAAAATTTCCTACAGTATCTTAGGACTGAGCATGTGTAAAGAACATAATGGTCCGTGACCATGCTGTGTGACAGTGGGATATTGGGAAATAAAACACAAACTCCATGTAAGAAAGGTAAATTTCTCAATAATCATATCAAAATGAGAGGTTAGACATAGATTACTGCTTTTATATTATGGTGCTCTTCTTTCTGAAAGAGTGAAGTTCTGAGTCTTTAGATGTCCTTTAATTCATTGTTGTTTCTGGATCCTTAGATCTATATAAATGCCTTATGGTAATAAGAATGAATAATGGCTGTTTGATACTTATCAGTGTAAAAATAATTAATGCGGATATTTGTTATAAACCCTTAGATTCCTCTCTAGAGAATTTCATGTGTAATCGATTGCAAAGATTATTGAGGGACCATTGTGAACCAATATTTATGAAGGTCTATCAATGTCTATACAGCAACCTCATGCTTCCTGTTAGTCATAATTATTTTCACAATACCACTTAAGTCACTTTCAACACTTTTCCATGATACCAAAATGTGTGTTGGGTCACAGTTAAAATAAATAGTTTGCTAGCTTACTCCCACGTCTCTGCTAAGATACTTCAGTCATTATAATTTTTTTTACTTAATTGTTCTTTGTAAGCCTGAGGTCCCACTACATGTGTCTTGGTCCATTTTTCTAACAACATGCAGCACCCTGGACTGAGCCGATATGCCTCTGGCCCTGCTCATCTCAGAGCAAAGGTTGGCAGTCCAGAACAGTGGGACAAACCACCTTAAAAAATGGAACTGTCCTAGGCTAAACAGGGCAGTTGTGAGTTTAATAGTTTTCAAAGATAATTCAATTCCATCCATATTACACAAAAATAAACATTATAAACTTCCCCTCCCCCTTTCACCAGTAGTAACAAAATCAATGTGTAACAAAATTGAACTGCCAAAGTAGCATGTTTCCATAGCGACTATACTCGAAAAGGTGTACTGTATCATGAAGTAAATGAATAGGACTGTTTATTCATTAATAATGGTATAATTTATCATAGACACAACCACAGCAAAAGACAAATATTTTGATCTCTATTGTGCCACTATATGAACCGTTGAGGCAAGCATTACATATTGATCCCACCTGTTCCCAGCATAAAAAAGCTCTGCTATTGATTCCACTAAAAAAGCTATCTACTGTACAGTACATTTTTCAATTTTTCATTAAACTCTTATTAATAAAGTGTTTGAAACCATATGAAATATGTTGCCCCAAATTTTTTGTGAAATGGACCATGCCCACTGAGTATGACAAAACCTCCTTTTCCATTTACCTGACACTAGATAGGCTAGGATAAAAATAGAAGCAAATTTACTTTTTACCCTTGCCAATACAACTCACATTATGAGCATTCTATACATGTGCAGCCATTGACAATGCTCCCCGACCCCAGTATTCACTGTCTGTATGCAGATATTTTCTATACAGAAGTCTCCAGACCAATATGGAAGTCTTTGGAAAGAATTTAAAAGATGATGTTATTGAGATAAGAGCCTATGGCTCAACCAGAAATATTGGGGCAAATAATTGGCACAGGAAGCCTCACGAATATGTGGTTGCAGACCTGGGCAAAGTCAAATAAACCAATAAATATGAAGACATGGATCCCAGGTAACACTTGGGGCCCAAAACCCTCATGGAACTCCCGCTGCATATAACAAGCCCAAAACCCCCTGCCCAGTGGTTCCCGGTTAATCTCATTAAAGGCCAAAATACGGACAATATTAGGCTGTAGAATAAATATGGATAGATACGTATCTACTAGAAAATGTGAAAACCAAGTCCCTGTTCATCATCTCAAATCAACACAGTTGACAATATAGTATATAGTGATATGTATCAAAAAAGTTCCACCACTATGGATACTGGACTAGTAGATTGAGCAAACCAATTGCTATACGTCTTGTATATCAGTTACGAATGAGCAGGGGAACAGGTATCACTCCCCTAAGGTAACAGCAACACGTCAACAGGTAAATAAAGTGGATGGGTCTCACCAACAGGATCGCGTCCCTGTGAAAGTTGAATCCTGAACCAAAGATGGCACTCCTGGAATGCGTGATCCAAAGCTGTCCAGAGCAGGTAAAGCTGATACACCAAATAATCAGCCGATGAAAAGCCGGGACCATGCGCCAAACAATTCAATGAAAGCTGCTTTTACCCTGCAGTTTATTTTTCAGTCTGCATAAATTGTAGAAAACAATTGTACACCGTTAAACCTCTCTTTTGTTTCTGAGAGAGGCAAGATGGCCTGTGTGCTTCTCGGGGGCAAGACTACTGCTTCTTTGTTTTGATCTGCTGTGAACTAGAGAGCATGTAAAGTGTACTGTGTTTGGTGCTCCACCAAAACAAAGAGGTGGATAATGTGAGCTGACCCCTAGTAACCACAGGATAACAGGACTTGAAGTTGAGTTCTTGAAGACTAGTCATTCAAGTAGCTTTGTCAATTCAGTAGAGATGGTTTTGAAATTCATATCGAACAAGGTTTCCTTTTTAGAAATGGTTTCAGAAAAGGTTCTTAAGTTTATTGCTGAATTTCGACTTCAAGGTTTCGCCACATGTCCGGAAATCACAGCAAATTTTGAGCAGTGGCAACACTTAGGTTAAAAAAGTCCCATTTTGTCAGTGTGTTGGAGAACATTTAATAGGAAACATGACAGTGTAGGAGTAGTTTTTTTGAGCTTTTTGTGTATGAATTGGTGGGTGTTTAGTTGTTATCCATCATGTTCACACATATAGAAACCAAACAGTTTTGGTTTTTTTGGTTCTGTTTTTTTGTTTTGTTTTGTGGGTGGTAATTTGGGGGGATTTGGGATAAAAAAAAACAATAATGATAATAATAAATTATATAAAATAACCATTTATTATAACTTGCCCAAATGCTCTCTCCCCTCATCTCCCCCTGCCCTGTTCCTTTTAGTCATATATGATAACAAATGAGTCTTAATACAGGGAATCCATGACACTAGTAAGCAGTGTAGGTAGATACATGCAATTGGTCGAGTTTTGAGATGTTCTGATCTAAAAAAAATTAGATGTTTAGGCTTTGTGGCTTGCAGTGAGATGTGGAGCTGCTTAGCAACCAGGGTGCTGCTCCTGTTTTGAAAAGTGATTTTAGTGATACGTCACAAAAGGGGTGGTAATGTGATAGGAGGTTTGAGAATTGCGTGGCAGCCTAGATGCCACCATAGTCCAGGAGGAAGGTTTGAGTTAATAGCTAGTTTGGAGGAATGGAGTAACTTCTATGTATTTGGGATATAGATCACAGTTATGCAATATCTGCAAAGAACATAAGTCTTAAAATGTTTTAAGATGATTTTAATGTTCACTGTAAAAAGCACATCTGTTGTGTTCAGTTAGATCAACTGGACTTAAAGTTAAGTTCTTGAAGATGTTTCACTAGTCATCAGACTGGCTTTTTCAATTCAGAATGACTTGTACAAGAATCTGTTGGCAATTATGTACCCTGCCATGTACCCTGCATATGCCTTCTGAATGCAAGGCCTGATTGCATTGTGGCTAAGAGGTGTTATACTGTAGGTAAGGTGTCAAAACAGCATTGTACATGGCAGACAGTTGGTATTGAACCCCCCCCTCTATTCAGGCTTAGTTTCTTTATTTTCACATAAATGGCCTCCTTGACAACTCTCTTGAACCAGTCATGTTCCTTTGCCAAGATGTTGACATTACGATCTTCAAAGGTATGTCCTTTTTTCTTAAGATGCAGGTACATGACTGAGTCCTGACCAGGTTGCTGTTTGGTCTCCTATACATCAATTAGAATAAGTTTGTGAAGTCCAAACAGGTAAATTATGAGGTGCGCCCCCTATGGTCTGTGCCACATCGAGAGGTTAGACCCCCTTCCTCAGGTGTAACAAACTACCAAATGCAGGCTATTTATAATGACATCACTTCAACAATAGCGTATTACTCCACCCCCTCCCATACGGGGGTTAAAAAGTGCCAGAGCAAGTATAAAGTGCAAATATTTATAAAAACAAATGCAATCATCATTATGTGATCCAATTTACATTGTAAAATATTGAATGTAAAACAATCATAAATACTATATAATTTAATACCATGTGATGTGTGCTAAAATGTGCATTGTGTTAGACAATCTTAATAAATAAAAATGATTTAAACATGATATGTGTGTCTAATACAAAATTATATTTGTATAGCTGTTTGGTCTCCCCCACATACAAGTCAGAGCACTTCTCACTGCATCAATGAGAACCTTTACAAGCATATTGTAAAAAACATAGTTTGCTCATGTGATCACACTAGAGGTTTGCTATATGTTTTAAAGGCAGTATACATATGTATACTATAATTATAAAATAAATTGCAGTTGGAAACAGGGAATAACTTATGTACCCCGGTGCTGCTGTGAACCAACTACACACATTTTGGAACTCACCGGACCCGATCCAGCTATAAGGTAACGCAAAATAACACTTTGAAAATTGGATAGGGTGCGCTGCGCTGTTTCCAAAATCATTTAGAAACAGCACAGTGCCCTGAATTCAGTGTAAAACCCATGTTAACCCTATATGACATTGGGTAAATGTGGATTTTATCCTTATTTTAGGTATATTGAATCTCCCCCATAGATTTCAGAAAAGGCAGGTTTACATTAAAATGGCGAATATTGGGAGGGAACACTACATGGCCAGATAGCCTTCCTACAACTTGTGTGCTGGGGCTTGGGCCTACCTACTTGTGTACTGGGGCCTACCTACCTACTTTCGTGCTGGAGGGTGGAGGCTACTTAATTAATTGTGTGCTGGGGCCTACCTACCTATTTATGGACAGGGGCCTACCTACCTGTGTGCTGGGGCCCACATACCTAATTGTGTTTTGGGGCCTACCTACCTTATTTAGGTAGGTAGGTAGGGCTGGGGCCTATCTACCTACTTTTGGGGCCTACATACCTACCTATTTGGGGGCTTAGGCCTACTTGGGGGCTGGCTATCTACCCACCTACCAGTGTGCTGCGGCCAATCTAATTGTGTGCTGGGGCCTACATTCCTACTTGGGGCTGGGGCCTACCTACCTACTTGGGGGCTGGCTACCTACCTCCAGTACCTGTGTTCTGGGGCCTACCTACCTACTTGTGTGCTGGGGTTCACATACCTACTTGTGTGCTGGGGCCTACCAACCTACTTGTGTGCTGGGGCCTAACTACTAGGGGCTGAGGTCTACCTACCTACTTGGTTGCTGGGGCCTGCCTACCTACTTGGGGGCTGGGGCCTACCTCTAGTATAGTATTTGAGGTTGAATAAAGACATACGTCCATCCAGTCCAACCCAATATCCTCATTTCCTGCCTAACTGTTGATCCAGAGGAAGGCAAAAAAACCCCACCAAATTTATGAAGGGGGAAAAAATTCCTTCCTGACTCCAAGTGGCAATCGTAAATTTCCCTGGATCAACTCTACTTTATGTATCAATACCAGTAACTTGCAACATTCCTTGTTTGCAGAAACTCATCCAGCTTTTTTTTGAAACTGACCAATGAACCTGCCATTACAACGTCCACTGGAAGACAGTTCCATAGCCTTACCGTTCTCACAGTGAAAAACCCTTTCCGAGCTTGAAGCCTAAACCTTTTTTCTTCAAGTCTTAAGGGATGTCCTCGTGTCCTTTGACATGTTCTATTGGTGAACAATGCCCCAGATAGTTTATTGTATGACCCGTTAATGTATTTATACACAGTAATCATATCCCCACGCAAGCGCCTTTTCTCCAGCGTACATAATTGTAACTTTTCCAGTCTCTCTTCATATTCAAGCTCCCCCAATCCCCTTATTAATTTAGTTGCCCTTCTCTGAACCCTTTCCATTTCAAAGATGTCCTTTTTGTACACAGGATTCCAAAATTGCACTGCATATTCCAAATGAGGCCTTACCAATGCTTTGTAAAGAGGGAGAATTACATTTTCCTCCCTTGAATCCATACCTCGCTTTATACAAGACAATACCATGCTGGCTCTGGCTGTTGCCGCCTGGCACTGCTTGCTACCTTTAAGTTTGTTATCCACCAAAACTCCAAGATCCCTTTCCAACAGGGATTCACTTAACACAGAGCCATTTATAGTATAAGTAGCACAAGTATTTTTAAGTCCAAAATGCATCACCTTACATTTATCAACATTGAATTTCATCTGCCACTTAGCAGCCCAATGTGATAATCTATCTAGATCCCCTTGCAACGATTGCACATCCTCTGAAGTTTTTAATGGTCGACAAAGTTTTGTGTCGTCAGCAAACACAGAAACCTTGCTGACAATACCCACTTCCAAATCATTAATAAATAGATTAAATAGAAGCGGCCCCAACACAGAACCCTGTGGCACCCCACTTAGCACTTTAGTCCATAATGATGAAGCCCCATTAACAACTACTCTCTGCATCCTATTCTTTAACCAATTTTCTATCCATGTACAAATGTGACTCCCCAGACCAACAGACCTTAGCTTATTCATTAGTCGCCTATGGGGGACTGTATCAAAAGCCTTTGCAAATCTACTTGGGGGCTAGTTACCTACTTGTTAGCTGGGGCCTACCTACCTACTTGGGAGCTAGCTACCTACCTCCAGTACCTGTGATCTGGGGCCTACCTACCTGTGTGCTGGGGTTCACATACCTACTTGTGTGCTGGGGCCTACCTACCTACGGGGGCTGGGGCCTGCCTACTAGGGGCTGATGTCTACCTACCTAGTTTGTCGCTGGGACCTACCTACCTTCTTGGGGGCTGGGGCCTGCCTACCTACTTGGGGGTTGGGGCCTACCTATCTACTTGGGTCCTACCTACCTACTTGTCTGCTGGGGCCTACCTACCATCTTGGGGGCTGGTTAGTCCTACCTATCTACCTACCTACTTTCTGGCTGGAACCTACCTTCTTGGGGACTGGCTACATACCTACCTTCATGTGTGCAGGGGCCTACCTACCTACTTATCTGCTGGGGGGCTTGGGCCTACTTAACTTCTTTCATGCTGGGGGATGGTGCCTATCTTACTGATTGTGTGCTGGGGCCTACCTACCTAATTTAGTGCTTGGGGCTGTTGGGGGAGAGACACCTCTGCTTACTGATCCTTAAAATGCAGTTCTGTCTCTTTTTGGTACTATTGCAAAATTTACTGCGTATGTAATTTAGACTTTCCCTTAAAATCTGACTAAAAATCTTGTTTTAGGGGCCTTTGGTCAGCTTAGAATAGACAAAAAAAATTTGGGCTAATATTGGTTTTATTGAAGAAAAAAAAAGTATGAAAATCACTTTAAGATTTTTTTTATATGTGTGTTTCATTTTATTATTTTTTTTCAAAGTTATAGCAATACATATGTCACGTAACATGTTGATAGCATCCTGAGTACATATTCATTTATAACAATAGAATGTAATGTGTTACCTTATAGTTATGCATATTAAAGTCTATTACTAAACTTATTCAAAATAAACTTAGCAGAGCACAGAGATGTAAGCAATTTCAGTTTGTGCACACTATAATTCTTAATGATTTGAAATATGACCTTAGATCGACATTGATTTGTTATCCAAATACCACATTTCCCACTTAAGTTTGGGAATTTACCTTGAGAGATTGCAAACATTTTTTCAGAATTCATGTTTCTTTTCAGGAGGTTACAAACTTCTGTTATTCTGGGGATCCTATTTAGCTGTAAGATGTTTGGCACTTGTACATACATGATATAGTTTTTTGGGAGTTGATAAATTTTTCTAGACCAATTCTTTCTGTCTCCCAAGAGGGACAGACCAGGGTTAACTTTTATGTTTATATTCAGAATGGATGTGAGAAAGTTGTATATTGTATACTAATTTTTTTTTATTTTTGGGAAAACCACCCCTGCAGTTCCTCTACCATTCAGGTGATATATTTTCAAACCATCTGTGCAGTAATGAGGGGGCTCTATAAAATCTATAAAACATTTTTATTATTTATTTCCCAATGGGAAATGCAGTTATATAGTTTAAACCTATGTTCAAAAGAGGATATCCTTTGTTCTTCTGGAGATTGCTTGAACATTTGTTCATGCATGACAGTTGCTTAAAGGGACAGTTCAGTGGAAGTTAACAATATTTGTTAAATTGTTAGTTTGTGTAATGCCTTCTTAGTTATTCTACATATTCTCTCCCATTTTAAAAATTAGTTAATTTCATATCCTTTGTTGTTCCCTGCTGTTGACATTAGTAAGCTGCCATTTCAGGTTCTTAAGGTCCCTCTTCTTCCCAGGATGCACCAAATCCTTGGAATGTTCCTAACAGTTATTTCTACTGATTGGCTGTTGGATGGGTCAAAGATTCTCAGATCTCTACTGAGCAACTGAATCAACCCAGGCGCTGGGTCAAGGGCAAGACCATAACGGTCTCTACTAGGGGCCCGGCAAACAGTAAGTCAGTATTTCGGTTGCATTTATTTATATACAGACAAAATGCTGAATTGGCAGATTTAGGTCATTGGGATGAAAAAATACTGCTCTTTTTTCTGAAAAGCATATGTATTTGCACTGAACTTCCCCCTTTAAAGGTGTCCGTCTCGATTAGGGTTTAAGAACACTTTGTTGTCTGTTGTGTTTTTCTGCTTCTGTGTTGTGTATTGCTGCTTCTGTGTTGTGTTTTGCTGTTTAGTATGGACAGTTTTGTTGGGGCCATGCAATGTGCATCCTGCCGCATGTATGGGATCTTGGAGCAGCCGCTCCAAGGGGCCTATGTATATGTCAGATGTGATTGGGTTGCCCATTTGTAAACTGAGGTGCAGAATCTAAAGGGGAAACTTGGAGCATTGCAGAGCTTGGCAAACCTGGGGGAAATGCAGGTTCTAGAAAATGGGTGTGACAGGGTATTCCGGTATTAGATACCCTTGAATTTTATTATTAAGGAAACCTATCTTGATTCCTTCCTGTATGTGTTTAGTAAGAGTTATTTTATAAGAATTAGTAGGATCAGTAGTCAGTGCCTGATATCTTTTTTTGTGAAAAAGATTCTTTGTGGTAATCCACTTTATCCTGCGGATAATAACACTGTTCTACTTAAATCAGTGAGAGTTTTCCTCTCCTTTTTGTTTAGATTAGACCAGGTTCTACCATGGTCACCTTGTTTAGTTCTATTGTATATGCTTGTTAAGTTCCTTTTCCACTAAGGACTGGAATCTATCTACACATGCAGTATGGAGATTAACCGGATAGAAACTAGATTTTTTTCTACATGTTGTGTTCAAATCAGTGGGTTTCATCTCTAAGTATCTTATTTCTGGGTTATCTTCATCATTAATATCTAAAAGGTTGACTAAATCCTTAATCACCTGATTATCACTTTCTGTATGTGCTATCTGTTCCTTATTAGCGTTATCCATTACCAAAGAACTATCCATTTCTAACAAAATATTTTTAGCTAGATCCCACCCTGTCGCTTCCTTTTTGTTAATCAGGGCCCATTTTTTTAAATTAAATTTTCTGACAAATTTATTAACATCAATAATAGTGCCAACAAATTAAATGTCTCTGTGGGGCTGAATGATAGTCCTTTGTTCAGTGACGATCTCTCTGGGTTGGTTAGGACCCTAGCAGATAAATTTAATACATTGTCCTCCCCTTTGTGTGGCTCCTTAAACCATACCTCTTTGTTCTGTTGGGGCAATCTTTCCCGTCGTGTTTGATCCTCCATAATTACCTTCCTTAGCCTTTTTTGATAAGGCATGCTGGATCTCTCTGTTGCTGTTATTTGTTTTATTTCCTCTCTCTTGGTCCTCTCGATATCTGTCGAGATATTTAAATGCTTTAATTTAATTTTACGAAAGCTTTTGATACTGTGTCACATAGGCGACTAATGTATAAACTAAGGACTGTTAGCCTAGAAAAAAACATTTGTACGTGGATAGAGAATTGGTTACTGGATCGCAAACAAAGAGTGGTGGTCAATGGGGCTACATCTATGTGCGCTAAAGTAAAGTGGAGTGCCTCAGGGTTCTGTACTGGGGACACTTCTTTTTAATCTGTTTATAAATGACTTAGAAGACGGCATTGAGAGCAAGGTTTCTGTGTTTGCTGATGACACTAAACTATGCAGAGCTTTGGAAACTTCAAGATGATGTGCAATTGCGGCAAGCTGACCTAGATAGATTATCAAAATGGGCAACAGAATGGCAGATAAGATTCAATGTTGATAAATAAGGTGATGCATTTGGGGTTTAGCAATCCTGGTGCCACCTACACCATAAATAACTCTGTGTTAAGTGAATCTCGACTGGAGAAAAATTTGGGGGTTGACTATGCAGGCAGATTAGACAAGTCGGGCTGTTTACATTAGTTTGGGGATATATATAAATATATTAATGGGCCATACAATAAACTCTCTGGTGCATTGTTTGCTAATTGGTCATATTAAAGAACTTGTGGACATCCTTTAAAATTGGAAGAAAAGAAGTTTCATCTTCAAGTTAGGAAAGGTTTCATAACAGTAAGAATGGTGAAACTGTGGAACTGTCTTCCAGTAGAATGGCAAGTTCACTGAATAGCTTTAAAAGTGGGCTAGATAAGTTTCTAATATTGAAAAATTTTGAGAATTACTGGTTTTAATACATATACTGCAGTTCTGGTTGATCCAGGGATACTTTCAGATTGCCATTTGGAGTCAGGAAGGATTCCCCCCCGCTTTTTTTAGCTGGGTATTTTTGCCTTCCTCTGGATCAACTGTTAGGTAGGGTTAAAAAGGAGGGAGAAAAGGTTGGACTTGTGCAATGGTGAATCCAATATTTTATTAAACAACAGATACAACATTTCAGGACACCATGTCCCTTCCTCAGGTAAGGACATTTTGCCAGCATTTTGCCAGATTGATTATAGTATTTTACCTATTTCTTACCCTCTACTCCCTCCCATTTTCACCCTCCTCCCCAGCATTAGTGTATTCTGTCACATTTTATTATTAGATTGTTGAAATTTGCTCTTGAGACAATTGTCTATTAATGCTAAATGTTGTTTCATCCTTATGCAGTGGATCATTCAGGTGTAATATTCTTTTTGTTAGGTCAAAATTCCATATCCTCCATTGTTTCAGTAGGGTAATCGCTAACTCCTTTGTTGTAATGTGTCTCTCCATATATTATATTAAGTCTAAGAGAAAATCCCCAGCCATGTGGTGTTTTCCTAACTCTTAGTATAGTGGTCACTGAAATTGTTTTCTGAGAAATAGTGTTTGTGGTGCTAAATCTGCCAAAAACTGAATGTTTTGGTATTTTGCAGGTATGTACTTTGTTTTCCTCATGGCAAATACAAGTTTGTCTTTTATTTGAAAAGAATATAAACGTAAAATTACATCTCTTGGTGTGTTTGATGGAGCAACCTTAAGGTTCATACACACGTGCAATTGCAGGTGCCGACCCACGACACATGTTGTGTACGAATGGCCACTTCGGTCATTCGATAATCGCGCCGTGTATGGGCAGTTTATCATCTGAAATGGCTGCTTGTTTGGATATCCACCCGGCTGGTCAGGCAACGATCCCGACCGCACGGCCATTTCAGCCTAAAAGTGCCCATACACGGCACGATTATCGGCCGTAATGGCCGTTCGTACACATCGTGCGTCACGGGCCAGCAACCGCACATGTGTACAATAACCAAATCAAGTTCAGTTGCCTCTGGTAATATGATTTTAAAAAGATTTGAAGCATACTCCAGAACCTGTTTGTTTTATACTGATTCTGGTATTACTCTCAGCTTCAAATTGTTTCATCTGCTGCGGTTTTCCAGATCTGTTAAGCTTATTTTGGATGTTCTTCTACTGAGTCACTTAGTGAGTTGAGGGCATCCACCA
Source organism: Hymenochirus boettgeri (assembly GCA_019447015.1). Lineage (NCBI taxonomy): Eukaryota > Metazoa > Chordata > Amphibia > Anura > Pipidae > Hymenochirus > Hymenochirus boettgeri. Next base: position 130,940,620 of record CM033470.1, read on the forward strand.
ACTCATTGTATGAAGTGGAGAATTCCTGAAGTTTGTTTTCTATGTGTGATGTTATGTTTACAATATCATTTATGTCTTTTTTTAGATTCTGTATTAAAGCTGATATATCGGTTATAAAAGCTTTATGTTGGGAGGTGAACATGTCTTTTAATATCAGGGGCATCAGTTTCTGATAAATCATTAAAACATTGCTGCTTTTACTGGATGGTGAGGAGCATTTTAGTACCTCTTTTGTGTTGTGTTCTTTTTTGGGTTCCATTAAGGGTTGTATATCAGCTTGTAATGTTGTTGATTATGTTTTGCTTTCTTTTTTTACAGGATTCTGCACATTTGGGATTTGCGTTTTCATCTAGACTGGAGCTCTCTTCATGGTCGGTGCCATCTTGGATCTCCGTTCGCGGCTCTGCGTCAAAGTGTGAGGTAAGTTTATTGTTCTCTGGTGCAGATTGATTATCTTTGTGGTGGTTAATGTAGGGTAGGCACGATTTAGCAGATAAACAGCCAGGAGCTCACACCATCTGCTAGCCTGCAAGCCACGCCCCCATTATTTTTTTAATCATAAATATGCATAAATACCTTTTGTCAAAATCTGATTGGAAATATCACTTCCCGTATTCCAAATACTTCCAGAAAGTATTTTCCTAGAAGGGATTTTTCATTCACTGGCAAAGATCAATAATTAGATGATCAGAACTGATATTATTGATATATTGATTTCTTCCTTCATTTTTTCCCCTGCTCAGAAGTCTATTTTGCTCAAAAGTCTATTTATGAATGGGTTTCTGAGATCCATTTACAAACAATGTAGCAAGCTGTCAGTGTGTGACAGCATGCTATAGCAGGTCCTGAAATGCAATCCAAAAGAAGACTGCAGTTCAGTACCTCCACTGGACCTCCAGGGTTGCACAGGGGGAAGCTTAAGAAAAGTTCCCGGGGTCTCTTATACTGCTCGAATCTGCACTCTAGCGTAAAAATGGCTGCTCCTCTGTGGTCATGGCATTCAGGGGGTCAAATCTCTCAATCCCCATATTGGTTTCAGGTGAAAATGATAGGAGGCATTGAGGGGGCTAGGGGGACACTTGAAAGCTGTCTCCCCCATCGCCCCTAGCTCCCTTAAAGGGGAAGTAGGCAGCAGAACTGTCCAGATTGTAAATTATGCAATCTACGATACTCATGTTCCTTGGCACTGAAATCATAAAATTTACAATATGCGGTACTTAGACTGGGGGATTTATTCCTAAGTAAGGGTACTAAACAGAAGTGGACTGCTTTTAAAGGGTTATTAAACTATTACATTTCTAAATGTATACCTTAAGGGAACAAAAGTTAGGTCCTCTCCTGTCTTGCTTAAAAAGGGAAATGAAAAAAAAGAAACTGGCTTTTCAAAATTCAGAGGGAACTGAACAGGCTTACAGGAAGTATAAAAGCTGTAATAAGGAGTGCAAAAAGCAATTAAACCAGCTCAAATAGAAAATGAAGTCCAACCCCAAAATGTTTTTTAGGTATATCAGTAATAAAAATAGGAGGACTTAGAATGTGGGACCATTAAATGTACTAACCTAGCACTATTTATTTCTAGGAGTGTGCCTATTTATTTCTAGTGTGTGTAAGTAATTAATCACTGGTGTGTTTTTTGTTTTTGTTACTACTTACTGCTTGAATAAGGTAGTATGAATTGTTTAAGTAAACTCAAAGCACTGGGTTACTAAAATAAATACTGGTGTTTAAACAGCACTGTTACCTGTAGAGCGGGGGCTGGTAAGAGACAAAGGAAAGGCTTTTTTTTTCCTTTTCTCTGATTGGATGGGGGTGTAGCTAATTGGTTTAAATTGGCTGAGGGCTGTTGGCTCTTTGGTTTTGAACCTCATTTAAGTCATTAGTCCAGAGCGATCAGCTCTTGAGCGATTTTCTTTCAAAGGGATTTTCTGTTTTAAAGGGGTTTCTGTATTTAAGGGGAGAAAGCGTTAAAAAACAAAAGCGTTTAGAACAAGAAAGGGTTTAAGAACAACACTGCCGTTTCTCTGCTGTGTATTGCTGTGTATTGCTGTGTCTCTGGTGTGTATTGCAATTTAGTATGGACAGTTTTGTTGGGGCCACGCAATGTACATCCTGCTGCATGTATGGGATCTTGGAGCAGCCGCCCCAGGGGACCTATGTATCTATCAGATGTGAGTGGGTTGCCCATTTGGAATCTGAGGTCCAGAATCTAAAGGGTAAACTTGCAGCATTGCAGGGCTTGGCAAATCTGGGGGAAATGCAGGTACTGGCAGGGGCCAGTAAACTGGAGGGTGGACATGGGGCAGATAAGGTGGAGAAGGAAGATAGAATTGTAAGGGTCACCAGGGGAAGTAGGGGACGGAAGGATAGGGACGCTTCTTCCTAGCTGGTCGATCCCAACAGATTTGCCGTTTTAGGTGAAGATGTGGAGGACGATGGCTCGGAAGCAGCATGTATGGAGCGGGCCTTTCCCTTGAGCACCCAGGGGACGGCCATCTCCAATACAAGGGAGGGAGAACTGGGGGTTAGGAAGGATAGGCAGGTGGTAGTGGTAGGGGACTCCATTATTAGAAGGGTAGATAGGGTAATCTGTCGCCAAGACCCTACATGCCGAACAGTGTGTTGTCTGCCTGGTGCTAGGGTTCGACATGTGGTGGATCGTGTAGACAGATTATTGGGTGGGGCTGGGAGTGACCCGGCGGTCTTGGTTCACATTGGTGCCAATGACAAAGTTAGAGGTGGAGGTGAGGTCCTTAAAAATGATTTCCGAGAATTAGGGGCCAAGTTAAAAGCAAGGACCTCAAGGGTAGTGATTTCAGAAATACTACCGCAGCCACGTGCTACGCTAGGGAGACAATGGGAGCTCAGGAGTATAAATGCGTGGCTAAGAGAGTGGTGTAAGGAGATGGGGTTTGGGTTTTTAGAGAACTGGGCTAATTGTTCTGTTGGCTACAGGCTCTTTGGTAGAGACGGATTGCATCTCAATGGTGATGGTGCAGCTATATTGGGGGAGAAGATGGCTAGGGGGTTGGAGGAGATTTTAAACTAGGTATGGGGGGGAGGGAACGTTGAAATACACAGAGGTAGATAGAGAAGTAGAAGTTAGGGATCAGGGGGCTATTAACACAACGGAGGGAGGAGAAGCGGGAGCATAGAGGATAAGGAGGCATGTACGACCATGTATGGAAGTAAATCAATTGATAATCTAAAATGTATGTTTACAAATGCAAGAAGTCTGGCTGGAAAGACCGGCAAACTTGAAATAATAGCTTTAAAGGAAAGGTATGATGTAATTGGTATAGCAGAATCATGGCTTAATGATTCACATGACTGGACAGTAAATATTGAAGGATACTCCTTATTTAGACATGACAGAGTTAATAAGAAAGGAGGAGGAGTATGTATGTATGTTAAACAGGAATTGAAGCCAAATTTAAAAGATGGAATAGATGGGGGAGTAAACGATACGGCAGAAACATTATGGGTGGAACTGTGTACAGGAAGCAAGAAGGTAGGTAAATTAATTGTTGGAGTATGTTATAAGCCGCCAAATGCCGGGGAAGAGGTGGAAATTAATCTCCATATGCAGTTGGCGAAGGCTGCTGGTATGGGGCATGTTCTGGTTATGGGGGATTTTAACTACCCTGACATAGATTGGAGTAAGGGAACTGCCAGCACCTCAAAAGGTATAAAGTTCTTAAATTTCCTATATGAGCATTTTCTTTCACAGATGGTAGAAGTTCCTACTAGACAGAATGCGTTGTTGGATCTGGTGATATCTAATAAACCTGAGCTCATTTTGGAGATGAGGGTAATGGGAAGCTTAGGGAATAGTGACCATGATATAGTGTTATTTAATATAGGTTGCAAAAAACTAAAGTGCACTGGCTTAACAAAAACTTTTAACTTTAGGAAAGCTAATTTTATGCTGTTAAAGGAATCGCTCCTGCTTATAGACTGGGGGGAACTGTTTCTAGGTAAAGATACTGAGCAGATGTGGACCACTTTTAAAGGGATATTAAACTATTACATTTCTAAATCTGTACCTTTAGGTAAAAAGTGTAAAAAAATGAGGTCCACTCCTGCATGGCTTAATGCTCAGGTAAAAAGGGAAATGGAAAAAAAGAAAAAGGCTTTTAAAATTTTGAAAACAGAAGGCACAGAACAGGCTTACAGGGAGTACAAAAGCTGTAATAAAGAATGCAAGAAAGCAATTAAACTAGCCAAAATAGAAAATGAAATACGGATTGCCGAACAAAGCAAGTCCAACCCCAAAATGTTTTTTAAGTATATAAATGGTAAAGATGAGGACTGAGAATGTGGGACCATTAAATAATGGGGCTGAGGTGGTTGTAGAGGATGCCGAAAAGGCTAATCTGCTAAACTGTTTTTTTACATCGGTTTTTACTGTTGAGAATCCTTATCCTTACAGTAGGGATTGTAATAATATGCAGGGAAGAAATGAAGAGTATTCACATTGGCTAACAGAGGATATGGTACGGAAACAATTAGACAAAGTTAATATCAATAAAGCGCCAGGACCAGATGGATTGCATCCTCAGATTTTAAAAGAGCTTAGTTCAGTTCTATCTAGACCACTGTTTCTCATCTTTTCAGATTCGCTTTTGTCTGGGGATGTGCCGCTGGATTGGAAAAAAGCCAATGTAATACCAATATTCAAAAAAGGTAGTCGTTCACAGCCTGGAATCTATAGACCTGTAAGCCTAACATCAGTGGTAGGGAAGGTGATGGAAACTTTGTTAAGGGATCATATCCTTGACTTTATCTCCAGAGATCATCTTATTAGTAGTAGTCAGCATGGATTTATGAGAAATAGATCATGCCAGACAAATTTAATTGTTTTTTATGAAGAAGTGAGTAAGAAGTTAGATTCAGGCACAGCAGTGGATGTGGTATATTTGGTACTGTGCCACATAGGCGACTAATGTATAAACTGAGGACTGTTGGCCTTGAAGAAAACATTTGTTCATGGATAGAGAATGTGGGCTAAAGTTCTAAGCGGAGTGCCTCAGGGTTCTGTACTGGGGCGCTTCTGTTTATTCTGTTTATAAATGACTTAGAAGGGGGCATTGAGAGCAAGGTCTCTGTGTTTGCTGATGACACTAAACTATGCAGAGCTTTGGAAACTTCCAATGATGTGCAAGTGCTACAAGCAGACCTAGATAGATTAGCAAAATGGGCAGCAGAATGGCAGATGAGATTCAGTGTTGATAAATGTAAGGTGATGCATTTGGGATTTAATAATCCCTGTGCCACCTACATCATAAATAACTCTGTGTTAAGTGCATCTGTAATGGAAAAAGATTTGGGGGTTCTGGTAGATAACAGACTTAGCTATAGCAAACAATGCCAGGTTGAACGGCTAGAGCTAGCAAGATATTGTCTTGTATAAAAAGGGGAATAGATTCAAGAGAGAAAAATATTATTCTCCCTCTTTACAAGGCACTGGTAAGGCCTCATTTGGAATATGCGGTGCAGTTTTGGAATCCCATATACAAAAGGGACATCTTGGAAATTGAGGCAGTTCAGAGAAGGGCAACTAAATTAATAAGGGGAATGGAGGGGCTTGAATATGCTGACAGATTTGACAAGTTAGGGCTGTTTACATTGGAGAAGCGACGTTTGCGTGGGGACATGATAACCTTATACAAATATATTAATGGCCCATACAATGAACTCTCTGGTGCATTGTTTACTAACAGGTCATATCAGAGGACACGTGGACATCCTTTAAGGTTGGAAGACAAGAAGTTTCATCTTCAGGTTAAGAGGGGTTTCTTTACAGTGAGAACGGTAAAACTGTGGAACTGTCTTCCAGCAGATGTGGTAATGGCAAGTTCATTGAATAGCTTTAAAAAAGGCCTGGATAAGTTCTAAAACTAAAAAATATTGAGAATTACTGGTATTAATGAATATAGATCTGGAAGGAATTTTTTCCCCCTTTTTAGCTGGGTTTTTTTGCCTTCCTCTGGATCAACTGTTAGGTAGGGTTAAAAAAAAAAAAGAGGGGGGGTGAATAGATGGACTTGATGGACGTATGTCTTTATTCAACCTTAATTACTATGTTACTATATTAAATAATGGGGGCTAAGATAGTTATGGAGGATGCCAAAAAGGCTAATGTGCTAAACTGTTTCCCCTCCTCTGTATTCCCTATAGAAAAGCCTATTCCTTATAGCAGTGACTGGCTGACAGAGGATATAGTTTGGAAACAATTAGGTATGTCCAGCCTAAAATAAACTTGTAATATTGTGGTAGAACACCCCCCCAAACCCCATTTTACCAATATTTACAAATCTCAAAGATGCCTCTGAAGGGACTTACCTGTCCTCGTCCCTCCTCCTCTGCTCTGTGGCTGACAGCCACTCTACATCCTTGTCGTGACGTCACACCCAGTTGCCTGACAACCGTGACCAGGAAGAAAAGCTTTTTTCTAGGCAGAGGCTCTCTGCTTCTGTTTTTGCTTGAAATGAGCTTAGAATAGGAACAGGGGGCGGCCCTTTAATATCAATAAAGCCTGGATGAAATACACCCTTGGACCTTAAGAGAGCTTAGTACAGTTTTATCTAGAGGGTTGGATAGTGTACTGGGTAAAGGCACTGTCTTTAACATGGGAGACCAGGGTTTGAATCCTGGCTAGGGGCAGCTATACAAATGTTTGGATTATTATAATACCCTAGTTATATAATAACCTAGTAATATTATAACCATATAATAACCTAGTAATATAATAACCATATGATAACCCAAATCCAAACATTTGTATAGCTGCCCCTAGCCAGGATTTGAACCCTGGTCTCCCATGTCAAAGGTGGTGCCTTTAACCAGTACACTATCCAACCTCGAATGTACTGTTCACTAATAACCTAATAATATAATAACAATACAATACCCTAGTAATATAATAACCATCTAATGACCATATGATAACCTAGTAATATATTAACCATATAATATATGGTTTATATATGGCTGGATAGTGTACTGGTTAAAGGCACCGCCTTTGACATGGGAGACCAGGGTTCGAATCCTGGCTAGGATATTATATGGTTATTATATTACTAGGGTATTATATGGTTATTATATGGTTAATAATCCAAACATTTGTATAGCTGCTCCTAGCCAGGATTCAAACCCTGGTCTCCCATGTCAAAGGCGGTGCCTTTAAAGGGCATGTCCACCCCCAAACTATAATCCCCCCAACTACTGGCCCCACCATGTAGTTTAGTTTAATCCTTACCTCACATCCCAGCTCCATAGGGTTCCCTGTAGTCCCCCCCCCAAAGTCCCAAAAAATAAACACCAGGAGGCTAGCAGGTCCATATGACACTGCCTGCTACCTGGCCTCCCGAGATTCCTGCCATGCGTGCTGCAGCCCTTCTCCCCCCTCCCTCCCCCTCCCTCTCCCTTCCTCTCCCTCCCGTTCTACTATCCCTCCCCCTAGCGAAAATCCCCCTTAATATTGCTCCCCCATGTCCCCCAGCCCCAACCGCATGTTTTTTTTATTTAAAAAGCTCCCCAACTCTACTTACCTCTCCGCTTTCCTCCGCTGCACTACTGACCGGCAGCCGCGTCCGTGATTGGCTGCCGCTCAGCCAATCAAGACGCGACTGCCGTCCCGCCCCTCTGCTTGCATTCTCGCAAGCGGGCCGGCAGTGCGGCGGAGGATCGAGGGGAGGTAAGTAAGAGTTTGGGGGGCTTTTTAAAAAAACTAAAGAGCGGTTGGGGCTGGGGGACATGGGGGAGCATGATATTAATTTTTCGTTTTGGTGTGGACATAGCCTTTAACCAGTACACTATCCAACCCTCAAATGTACCATTTGCTAAGCCTAGGAAGGACCTTTCGCTAACAGGAAGGATCGTCGTTTGTTCAATAATCCTCGAATGTAGCTTGCGCAAAACCCAACAATTGCCCGCCTGACTTCAGGAAGCATTTTAAGAATTTTTGGTGACAGTGACATGTTCCCCAGACCATTTCCCAGGTGCCACATCCATTTACAGTAAGTTACCATTGTTAGTTTAGCTGTAAATCACTCGGACTTTTCGAACTATCACTCCCCCATAGACTTGAATGGGTCCAAATTTGAACTTTCAAACTTTCTCTGAAGTTCGAAAATGGACCGAACTTTATATAGTTTGGCTATCTCTAATAGAGAATTGGTTATTTGATCACAGAGAGTAGTGGCTATGTGGGCTAAAGTTCTAAGTGGAGTGCCTCAGGGTTCTGTACTTCTTTTTAATCTATTTATAAATGACTTAGAAGGGGGCAATGAGCGCAAATGTGCGCAATTGCTGCAAGCTGAGTGGAAGATAAGATTCCATATTGATAAATGTAAGGAACATTTGGGGTTTAACAATCCTTGTGCCACCTACATAAATATAAATAACTCTGTGCTAAGTGAATCTTTAAATGGAAAAAGATTTGGGGGTTCTAGTAAATAACAGACTTACTGTAGTAGCTGTAGCAAACAATGCTAGACAGCCACAGCTAGCGTTAGCAAGATATTGTCTTGTATTATTCTCCCTCTTTACAAGGCAGTGGTAAGGTCTCAGTTGAAATTTTGGAATTCTATATACAAAAGGGACATCTTGGAAATGGAAGGAGTTCAAGAAGGGCAACTGAAATAATAAGGGGAATGGAGGGGCTTAAATATGCAGCCAGGTTAATCAAGTTAGGGCTATTTATATTGGAGAAGTGGCATTTGGGCAGGGATATAATCCTTTTATACATATATATTAATGGGCCATACAATGAACTCTCTGGTGCATTGTTCACTTATAGGCCATATAAAGGGCAGGGTTACTGTGGCCCAAAAAATGACTTTAGGTAATTTTTTTTTTTTTTTTTTTTTTTTTTTTTTTGCAATATATTTTCTATATTTTTTTACCTTGTTTTGAAGATATTTATATTTTTATGTGTGATATGGTAGCAGCATTACCAGATCCCTGCACTTCCTGCTTTCTGTTTGAAATTATGTGACAGTTCCTCCCCTTGTGGGAGGCATTAAAAAAAAAGACAAATGTGCTGTGGTAAGTTCAGCTTTAGGCTGGATATGTTTCTAATAAAAAATGAGAATTACTGGTACTATTACATATTAAGTAAGATAAATGTAATAGAGTAATAACCTAATACAGCCCACAAACCACTGAATATGTGGTGGTGCTATGGGTATGATACACAGTAATACTATAAACAAAATGTGAAAGGGAAAAGAGCTCCCTATCATAGATACCCACTAGACTCCACAGATAACCTGTAGAGGCACTCTAAAGGCATAGACTAGGAAATTTATATCCCCCAAACCTCCTGGGGAACTGGAAATATACGTGAAGGTACTGAAAGAGTCACCCCATCAACCATCATAATTAAAAATATATCTTTATTGTTAATACACTGTAAAACACTTATCATTTATAGCAATACCTCATAAAATACAAAATACAAAAAATATATATACTGTATAACTGCCTGCAGCCTAGGCGTCCCTAGGTGCTGGAAAAGATTATCTAAAACTAGTGTCCGGGTGGGTAATAGCGGCAAAGCAGAGACTGGTTAGTTGCAACTTGTTAATGAAAAAACGGATGATCAATACATAGCAGATAAAGCAACCAGAACTAGGCCCATATAAGCAAGCATGTTAGTAATAGACTTCGCCGGTCGATAGGCCCTCTGCGCAACCTCCGCACATCCGCGGAGTCGGGGTAACCTCACCTAAAAAAAAAGCAAGAAAGCCAACGAAAGCAGAAGAAGCCTTGCCTGAGTATATCACCTTGGTAAATGGCTCAAAGCGTGATACATGGATCAAAACAATGGATACTGTTATCACAATACTTAAGTGTCTGCTATGTTGGATCGAGCTTCCTTCTTCCGTTGTAAAACCAGTCCTCACCAGTCTCCAGGGTCTTCTAGGGTTTTCTGCTACACCGGCGACACATACACTCTCCTGGACATATGTAAGTCTCCACTCGCTGCTATCCACCCTCCCGGCACTACCACGACCGACGCGCATTTCGAGAGGATGCCCCTCTCTTCTTCCTGGTCAAAGTTTGATTAGCTTTTGCGGCAGTTAAATAGTGCCAATTATCATACCGTGCTCCTTACTAGCAACCCTCTGGGTACATGTCGAATGAACCACGTTCCATCTCATATGTTTCGGTCCAGGGGAAGCTTATCAAGTATGGCTCCGGTCTTCCTTTTATTACATATAATCCAACTGATCATATTACCTTTTCGTGAATACTACTGTGACATTAGTGCTACTTATTACAGTGTCTCCGAACAGAGCAATAACTACATTAATACAAAGTTTCAATCTATCCAAATAAACAGTACTTTCCATACATTTTGAGTTTATTTATTTTTTAACTTTTATAACATATAAATCTTATAGAAACCCTGGGAATGGTCGTATTAGATAACTACTATACTTCAAACAGGTAGGTATAAATCCAAATGTGGAGCAAGAGGGGGGGGGGGGGTTGGTGGATGGGGGTGAATGTATACACTATGGAATAGCCAGATATGATTACACGAATCTGGTTTCAACTCTGGCTATACCATTTGAATATTCGAAACTTCATACTCCATACTTAAACCTTTCCAAATGCCTATGAGGTCCAATCCATATTCTCCAATGTTCAGATCAGAGAAAACATTGGAATATTAGTTCCTCATTGAGGCCATTTGGTGCCAAGGAATTCATATCGTATATCCAACGGGCTTCCCTTTGGAGGACAATGTGGTCCGAATTGCCACCCCTAAGGAGTTTACCCACTTTTTCCAATCCCCATGCTTTTAGGCCTCTTGGATTGGCTTCATGTTCTAATTCAAAATGCCTGGCTACTGCACTTTCTGTGTTTCTGTTTTTTATGTTTCTCACATGTTCCAGAATTCTTGTAGCAAACGTGCGGATAGTTTTTCCCACATATTTTTTGCTACATGGACATTCTAATACATAAATCACTCCTTTTGTTTTGCAAATTATGAAATCTTTAATTCTGTGGGTTTTTTCAGATCCATATTGAAAACAAGTCTAGGTTTGTATATAGCTACATGCTTTACAATGACCACAATTATATGTACCTTTTGTTTTATGATCATCCAGCCATGTCTTATTGAAGTCACAAAAATGACTTCTAACTAACTTTTGTCCAATAATTGGTGCTTTTCTGGCTGTGATCGTTACTCTATCTCCCACCTTTTCACATAGTGTTTTATCTGGTTTCAGAATAAACCAAAATTTGTTTAAAGTGGATTTGATCCACATCCAATCGTTATTGTATGGAGTAATGAGCCTTATTTTGCCACCTTCGAAATTTTCATCTTTATTGTTAAATAGTAACTTAGCTCTATCACTATACTTTGCCCTTTTATAGGCTTTTTTGAGCCAATTATTAGGGTAGCCTCTCTCTATGAATCTGTCTCGCAGATTCTTTGCTGCTATTTCAAAATCGACATCATTAGTGCAATTGTGTCTGATACGTAGGTACTGCCCTACCGGGATACCTTTTAGTAGCTGTGTGGGATGCAGGCTTTGGGCTCGTAGTACCTTCACTTATATTTCCAGTTCCCCAGGAGGTTTGGGGGATATAAATTTCCTAGTCTATATTTCCTAGATATAAATTTCCTAGTCTATGCCTTTAGAGTGCCTCTACAGGTTATCTGTGGAGTCTAGTGGGTATCTATGATAGGGAGCTCTTTTCCCTTTCACATTTTAGTATTACTGGTACTATTACATATACTGTAGTTCTGGTTGATCCTGGGATACTTTCCAATTGCAATTTGGAGGTAGGAAGGAATTTCCCCTCCTTTTTAGCTAGGTTTTTCTTGCCTTCCTATGGATCAGCTGTTAGGTAGGGTTGAAAAGGAGGGTGTAGGGGTTGGACTTGATGGTTGTATATCTTTGTTCAACCTCAATTATTATGTTACTATGTGGCATTTTAAACATCTGATCATGTACAGGTGAAAGCAATCAACCCCCACCTAATTATTGGATAATATTAAGTAGAAAACAGCAATAATATTTTAAATCCCTGTTAAATATATCTACCCTTATTCCTTCTTAAAACAGTGCAAACAAATTACAACATTCATTATGTATATTAAACATTTTGTAATGTTGCAGTATAGGCTTCTCCTTTTCACCCCCTAGAGAAAACAAGATTATGAGATGCACTTTCATCAATATTCAATCTGATATAGACAAAACAACTGGGATCTTGAATGATCCAATACTGTATAACACCTGCCACACAGGAGCTTTGGAGAAAAATAAATTGTATATTGTATTATTGTATAGGATAGCAAAGCAGCTAAAACTGTTACATTAACATTTTGAGGATATATATATATTTTATTGCTACTGATACAATTAAAGTTCTTTCCTATGAGATCAGAATTTAAACTGACTTGAGGGCAGGGAACTCGAGTTGACTTTATTACCTTATATGACACTGTAATGGGGCATATTATTTCTTAAAATACATTGGGTTTATTTATTATTTTAATTAAAAATGTTGTGTGGGCTGTGTACAGATTTAAATAATAGCTGTGTCTTTTCCAAACAGCTTTCACCATTAATAATAAAATATTCCAGTATTTTGAGTGTAAAAACATATAGCAGGAAACAGACCTGAACAGTAGATATCCTGTTCCCCCCCAGTCACTGTAAATCCCAGGCTCTGTGATGACTCAGTGTTCAGTTCAGCTTAGGAGACCCGGATGTCTTTCCTATGAGTTATAGATACACCATTCGGGTCTCTTGAGCGGATTTATACTGACTGGAGGGAGAAACCACAACGTGCTACTTGACAGGATATCTACTGTTCACATCTGTGTCCTGCTATATGTTTTAACTCAGAAATTAGTGGAGTCCTTTATCGTTAAGGTGATAGGTTTTTAATGGGGAGGTGCAGTGGTTTGTGGTAGTGGATTTCTATGGGAGGAACTGTAAGATTATAGCCTTATAATCTTACAGTTCCAGAAGGAGAAGTAAACCAGAAGCCACAACGGGGTAAACCAGAAGCCACAACGGGGTAGGTTATAATAAACAATGCACCCCGAACTGTAAATTATAAGGATATTAGAAGTCACCTTGGAGTTCCGTGCCCTTATAAAGGTACTCGGCCTGCGGCCTCGTATTTTTATATGGTCACGGAACTCCTCTGTGACTTCTAATATCCTTATAATTTACAGTTGGGGGTGCATTATCCACTATATAATAACCTTTTAAATATATAGGTTTTTATAAGGGTATACGCCACTGCACCACCACATTGAAAGTATCTATCTATCATCACTATCTATCTATCTATCTACTATATAATATATATAATATAAATATATATTATATATTAATATATATATATATCTATATAATAATATTTGCGGGGGTTGCACTGTCCACTATATTAGTTCATCTGCCCGGGTGCTCACCATAAAATTTGTAGATAGCAGATAAGAGATGAAGGCAGTACTCCTGGGACTTTATTGTGAAGTTAAATCATTTATTTAAATACTTTTATTTAATACTTGGTTTTTGTGAAAGCTTTTGATACTGTGCCACATAGGCGACTAATGTAGAAATTGAGGACTGTTGGCCTAGAAGAAAACCTTTGTTCATGGATAGGGAATTGATTATTTGATCGCAAACAGAGAGTGGTTGTAAATGGAGCTATTCTCCCTCTTTACAAGGCACTGGTAAGGCCTCATTTGGAATATACGGTGCAGTTTTGGAATCCCATATACAAAAGGGACATCTTGGAAATGGAAGCAGTTCAGAGAAGGGCAACTAAATTATTAAGGGGAATGGAGGGGCTTAAATATGCAGGCAGATTAGATAAGTTAGGGCTGTTTACATTGGAGAAGCGACGTTTGCATGGGGATATGATTACATTATATAAATATATTAATGGGCCATATAATAAACTCTCTGGTGCATTGTTCACAAATAGGTCATATCAGAGGACTCATGGACATCCTTTAAGGTTGGAACAAAAGTTATATCTTCAGGTTGGGAAATTTTTACAGTGAGAGTGGTAGAACTGTCTTCCAGCAGATGTGGTGATGGAAAGTTTATCGAATAGCTTTAAAAATGGATTGGATTAGTTTCTAAAATGAAAAAATATTGAGAATTACTGGTATTAATACATTTTGCCATTGCCATTTTGCCATTTTGAGCCAGGAAGGAATTTTACGCCCCCTTTTTAGCTGTTTTTTTTTTTTGCCTTCCTCTGGATCAACTGTTACAAAGGGTTAAAAAAAATTAAATAGGTTGGACATATGTCTTTATTCAACCTCAATTACTATGTTACTATTGCTTTACATGCACGCCATTCAACGCGTTTCATCAGACATCTTGGCTGTAATCAGGATGTGATGTAAAACCAACAGGTGACATAAAACCTATCAATCCCCGCCCCCTTCGGTGAGACACTCCCCTGTGTTTAACAATCACTACTCTTCAACTAGAGTAAGCAGAGCTGTCCAAGTGCTGAATAAAGTCTATATAAAGTACAATATACATTCACATCAGTCCCTGCCCCCAAGAGCTTACAGAACATTTATTTGACACATACAACCTATCAGTATGTTTTTATGATTGTGGGGGAAACCGGAGTGGGCGGAGGAAACCCATGCAAGCATGGGGAGAACATACAAACTCCTTGCAGATGTGTCCAAGGGTGGAATTGAACTTAGGACTCAGGCGCTGCAAGGCATCAATGCTAACCACTGAGCCACCGTGCCACCCCAGGTGCTATACATTATGAGAGTGTATAAAGTGCTAAAAATCAGACCCATAATACATCAAAGTGCTACAGTGCAATATATAATAAGATACAATAGATAATAAAAGCTTAAAAAACAAGGGTACCCCAGGTTACAGCACTGGGGTTACTATACTAAAACTTGGTAAGTTAATATCTGGGGTCCTAAGATAAAAACTATAACAGGCTCCCCAGTATAGTGTACGACCCTTTATGGTTACTAACACACTGTGCAAGGAATATATCCTCTAATTGAATACCTTACATAAACATACAAAAAAAACCTAAACAACTCTGCTATACAAGGAAGAGTTAATCTAAGTTGTTTAATAGGGAACCAAATATATAGTTGCATTTCTCATAGTTGTGCACTGGATCCATATAACAGGATTTTCTGTTATATTTCTGCAAAAGTTTGCTCATGGTAATTGAAGTAAAAAAGGTTAGAAGTTAGGACCTTCCAGACTGGGGTTACCTTGATGTGGTTGGAAGGCTTTTCATTCATGTGATCACAGTAATGTATACTAAACCCCTTTTGTTTATAAAGTATGCCAGTGTGCAGCTAATATGATATTGTATGGGGCCTAGGAATGTGCATTGATATATATATATATATATATATCCCTTATATTATATAAATATATTTATATCACCATAGGAGATTGCATTGAGTTTTTAGGAGCTACCAATGTGGTGGGGGGTATATGATATTACATATAGCAAAGGTGTATATGTATGTGTGTACTATCTCACTATTACCATTTAAATGACCATAAGTAAATGTATATAAAGAATAGCACTGACTTATATTAGGTACAACACAAAATATACAATATACATAAACTTACTTACAGAGCAGAGATCCCTATTTCAAAATGGAATGGTCAAATGGCATCTTAAACCACACCCCTGTGTCTGCTCTGTGAAAGGAAGTGTAATCCAAAAAAAGTTTCGGTCTGCTACACAGGATGGGATGTGTATTGTAATGGACATACACACCATGGCTCCTTATATACCACCTCCAGTGAGTCAGTGATCAATAAATAAATAAATATATATATTATATATATATATATATATATTATATATATATATTAAACCATACGACCTGAATGCACTCCATTCTACGGAAGATTTGCCTGGGTGTCTTTCTAAAAAATATACAGCAAAGTCCATCGGTATCGAAAGCACTCAACGGGTCTTCAGAATTTCAACACATATATTTGTCTATTAGACCAACCACATTTCGATGGTTTCAGCCCTCTCGGAGACATCGTTAGGACTAATTCACAGGGGAGAACAGCTGTGGACATGATCAGAACATCTAGGGACAAACTACTATATAAATATAAAAACATACAAATATTAAAAACATAATAACTGTTATACGTAATATATATATATATATATATATATATATATATATATATATATAATATTATAGAATATATATATAGAAATATATATGTAAATATATATATAAATACAGTTCATGGGTCTCGCACTCTCACCTGTGTTTCCTTTGCCCCTGTGCGTCCAATAATACCATATGGGAAGAACAAATGGAGGAGCACTCGTAGGACCTTTCACAGACTTAAAAACTTTATTCCACAAACATCAACATGTTTCGGCTGACTGTAGCAGCCGTCCTCTGCATCCTGAGGACGGCTGCTGCAGTCAGCTGAAACAAATCAAAAAAGACAGGACATCCCTGCTCCCTTTGGCTAGGAGGAGAGAAAGTGGTGTATGCTTTGGAGTGATATTGACTACAACACAAGACCCTGTGTATAAGACCCTGTGTACCTGTGTATAAGACCCTGTGTATAAGATCCTGTTACCACCTGTTGGGAGGACAGATTATTGGACAGACAAGTTACCATATTGAGGCAACAGATAAGTGTACACCAATTTACAAGGACACACAATATACAGGCCTGGTCAATATTCAAAGTGGTGCGCCATAGGCATGGACACCCCTGATTACTGCATATGTTATGTGGGAACCTGTTTATGTGCACTGTCTGCTTTGTGCCAGACCACCAGAGTAACCAGCTGTGTGCCATGCTACCCATAATCCTTCCATAAAGCAGTGGTTTGGTACAAATTGGTGGCAGCGGTGCTGGTAATACAATTTATTCTCCCTGTTTTCTTTGTATGTATGTTCTCTGTATTAAGCTATGGAGACAACTTTTGAAAGTTCTGCAGATAAAATTCCCCAATTAAACTCAGTAGCTCTGCCAGGCCCAATTGCCAAACCTAGTTTTAAACCTGATCTTTTTGATGGGGTAACTAGGGAGTGGACTGATTATCTAGAACAATTTGAATTGGCAGCCATTATTAATGGTTGGGATGAAGGTGCCCGCTTGCAAGTCCTTAGCCTTTTGCTTAGTGGTAAAGCCAGGCAGGAATACTGTAATACTGAAATCAAAAGCAGTTATAAGTTATGAAAAATTGCTCTGAAGCTCTGTATAGAAGAGTATATAAAGGATAAATCCATTTCTATAGGTAACCTGGGAATGAGAAATGTTTGTTTATACGTTAGATTATTAGGACAATTCTATTATAATAACATGATGCTGTGAGGTACCTTCTGTTATAATATATGAGGTACCATCACCACTTGCCGTGGTAAATACTAATAAGTATTAACCTAGCATGTTTAGTTTTAACCACACAGTGTGGCAGGATTGCCTGGGTCTATTCTCAGACCTGCAGGATTATCCAATTTGGTTCCTCTGGAAGCTGGCGACTGAGTAACAGTTTAAAATATACCTGTGTAAAGATTCTACATCCACTTTATCCACACATAGCAAAACATACACACACAATTTCCATTGTGCACCAATGGGCACACTTTTGCTAGTATACAGTGGAAATGTGTGTATGTTTTGCGTTTTGTCAGGTAATCCTGCCACAATGTGCAGTTCAATCTAAATAGCACCATTTTTATTTATTATTTTTATTGAAAGCTCAGGGTCATGCTTTCTGTGATACCAACACAAAGTGCACAAACATGCAAGTGGTTCGGGATCTGTCTGCCTCACCCTTATGGCCATAGCTGTTAAGCTGTAGGGCCAGAGAGAGGCTACTTACATTCCTTCAGCCAGTAGGCATCAGGAACCATTCCAAACTTGCTCTCCCTTTCCACTCCCAGCAAGCATCCTGGGGGAGGCTCAAATGGAGGCTCCCTAAAAAGGACACAGGCAATCCCACCACATAACATGAGTAAACACACACATAGGAAAAAAAATAGAAATTGTCAACAAAAAGGCATATCTACGTCAGAAAGCACCAGGTACCACCAGGTACAGTCCACAATACAAACAATTAGTTAACATAGTTAAGACATTTTACCTGTTTTAGAACAAGACCCCACTTTAATAGAAGTATTGAGATCAGGGTGCAAGTATGTTCCCAGATGAGCAAAATCTCTGGGTGACATTCTTTCCCCCAGTATGTTTAATGGTGAATCAATAAACCCACAAATATGGTTGTCTTGCAAAGGTAACTACCCTTGTGGAGCCACAAGGTGCAAGACCTGTAAATGTATGTATAAATCTGATGATTTTGTAAGCACTGTAACAGGTAGAGTCTTTAAGTTAAATAGTTTATTAATTGTAACTCTGACTATTTGGTGTACTTCTTAACGTGTATGGTATGTCAGATCCAGTATGTGGGTTGTACTTCATGCTCTTTGAAGTCACGAATCAGGAAACATATTAGAGACATTGAAAATAGGAATGACAATAGTCCAGTAGGGAGACATTTTAATAACTGTTGCCATTTTAATATACATTTCTTAAAAGTACAAGGGATACAGCGTATCCTTCTGGATAAGAGAAACCGGGACAGATTATCTATTTTGCGGAAGTCAGAAGTAAAATGGATTTTTATGCTGGAAACTAGACTGCCTAATGGTCTCAATTCAAGATACGATATTATGTGCTAAATAGATTGATTAAAATACTAATAAATGGGATAATATAGTCGGCATATCCACTATTTTTGTAATCATACACTAGAGCCTTATCTTATAGAATTTTTTATATACATAATTGATTATTTAATGATATTGTAAATTCATATATGTAATAAATATGGTGTTAATTCAATGAGTTAAAGTTTAATAATGTATCTGTTTGTATTGAGTCAAATTTACTATGTATCCTCTTGGATCAAACTGACTAATGTATCTTTTTTTATCTATTTAGTCAGCACCATCCTAATAGTGATAGTCCTATCTTATCATGGTATCTATTTATATGAATCCAGGGAATACATAATAAGATCGGTCTTGGTCTAATTATGTATTTTTTTTTTACAAATACATGCTTTTAATGAGTGTTTGTCTTGTTACAAAGTATCTAGTCACAGTGTGCTTGATTAAGGCTTAACCCCCCAGTATGGGAAGCGGGTCCTATAAAACATGGTGTTTTGTATTACATATCTAAGCCTATGACTAAGAGCCCTGCGTGGCTCGAAACGCGTAAGGCGTGGATACATTTTTTGAACATGGCTATAATGCCAGAATAAAGATGACTTGCTTTTAGCACTGGAGTTCGTTTCATCTATCAAAACGTCGGTGTGTGCTGATTTACTCTTATTGGATAAACACACACATACCCTCCCTGATCTATTTGACAGACCCAGGCAATTCTGCCACAATGCACAGTTCAAACTAAACAGCACCATTGGACAAACAGATACATTATTAAACTTTAACCTGAGACCCTATACAGGATCCAGATTAACATGCTAGGTTCATACTTAGTATTTACCACAGCAGGTTCCAGATCTACAATCACTATGGGGCTAGGACAGCACAAGTTAGTGATTAGCTATAAAGATTAGGGAGAGATGTTTTTAAAGGAGCTAAAAGCTCCCCACAGAGTAAAAAATGAAGTAAAGGCTTCTTATAACAGAAGGTACCTTACAGACTAATGTTATTAGAATAGCATTGCCCAAATAATGTAACATATTAAAACATTTCTCACTTCCAAAGAAGGGTGGGGACATGCAAAGAATCTCATTTGTTGCCTGTAGCTAAGGGCATGTCTAGATGTAATTCATCCTAATGGTATAGAGCAGGGGTGTTGAACTTGTGACTGTGTTTGACAAGTACAAATCTCAGCATCCTCTGTTTGTAGTAAGTTTTTTCTTAATGTCATTTAAGTAAGGCATGTTTCCAGATGTAATACAGCCTTATGGTACAGAGCAGGGATGTTTTCCATTCAAATTTAGGGGTGTCAAGTAAAGTAAGTATACTTTATTAATTGTATATCATTTGTTTTGTAATTCAGTAGTAGGTAGTCGTAGTACTATACTTTGTATAGTATTATTTGTTATGGTGATTTTAATTAAATAGTGATGATTACACACATACATATAGACCTTTGTGTGTTAAAGGAAAGCCCAGGGTAAGGTGTCAAAACAGCATTGCACATGGCAGATAGTTGGTGTCGAACCCCCACCTCTATTTAGGCTTGATTTCTTTATTTTCACATAAATGGCCTCCTTGACACCTCTCTTGAACCAGTCATGTTCCTTTGCCAATATGTTAACATTACAGTCTTCAAATATGTTCTTTATCCTTAAGATACAGGTACACAAGGGATCCAACCAGCCACTACAAGAAAAAAGTCATAGACTTACTACAACAGCTTCAAAAGGATAAAGCCATTGATCAAGCAATGTATCATTACCTCTTCCCTGGTGAGGCACATCCATGCATATATGGACTCCCAAAGATACATAAGGAAGGGGCACCACTAAGACCTATTGTCAGCAGCATCAACTCTGTAACATACAAGGTGGCAAAATACCTAGCCAACATCTTAGGACCATTGGTGGGAAGTTCTAAGCATCACATCCAGATCCACAGTTGATCTAATTGAATACAACATATATATAGACCTTTCCTATGTGTAATAGTGGTATATACCCCCACCTAATTAGTTGCTACTAAAAACTCAATGCAATCTCCGTAAAAATATAAATTTATTTATATACTATACTGGATCATATATATATATATATATAATATATATATATATATAATATAATATATATATATATATATGATATAAATATATAATAGTTGGCGCTAACGGAGTCCTGTGTCTCCGCTATATGAGAGAGCAGGAATAACAGATTGCTGTGGCTCCACCCAGCATTGAGACAGGCTTTCACTTCAAGTTATTACTCTGTATTCACTTTATTCCACTGAACTGAATAGAAAAGTTATTTTTAAAGGCATCTCCACCCCTCCTAGAAAATGTTACTATAATGTAGCCCACTCCCCTCAAAACCCCCTTTAGGGTACACTTACATTAACACATCTGCACACACACAGTTAGATATGCACCTTTAAAATCCCTGATCCACTGGTTATTGGCCCTGCCTCCTCCAATGCTGTAGCATTCCCTTTACCTGTTTAAGCAGCAGTGCTGGATGTATCAGGGAGTTGTGGATCAGGGATTTTAAAGGTGAATATCTAACTGTGTGTGCAGATGATCTGCTAAGAATAGCCTAACGGGGGTTTTGGGGGGTGTTCTACATTATACTAAAATTTTCTGAAAACTCTAAGGCACAATGATGAATGCAATGCTGAAAAATGCATACGATCCAATTGCGATTGCAATCCGATTGTGTGTAGTGTAGTACTAGTGTAGATCAATTGGACTGGCTACATTAGTTGAGCTGGGGCCCGATGCCCTGTGATCTGTTGATTGGAGTGCATGCAAGCACCATTGTTGCTGCGATTTGCATGCACTCCCATCCCTAAAAATTACAATTAACGGATCGCATGTGCAGCATATGGCAGCTCACTAGTGCGGCCACATCAATTGGGACATTTTTAAAAGCATGCTAATATTGTGTTTAAAAGTGCACCAGTGTGGCCTAGCTTTCCCCTGAGTGTGGCCTTGGCCTATAGGGTCCATTTATGATCCAATTTCAGTTTGTGCCCAACATGCACACTTAGTGTTGCTTTAGTCTAAAGGGGCCCATACATGATCCAATCTCAGGTCGTACTATAACTCGATATCGTATGATCGTCATATTGTGTATGGTGGATCAGCGGATCGTCCTTAATTTTTAGCCTTACTGGGAGATGGAAAACATTTTGGTGCATGTTTCTGTGCTTATCTGTCTATCATTTTTATTTACAATAAACAGTTTGTGTTTATCTTTTTTCCTAACTTTGATGTCACGCACGCAACTATTCCTAATACCCAAAGCTGCCTACTCTGTTGCTGTGCGAGATCAAAACCAGCTTGCAACAGCAGCTTAGGGGTGTGTCAGTGCTAGCAGAGGATTAGGGTGTGTAAGTAGTGTTAGAGATGTCTTTGGTAAGAGTAAGTGTAAGTGAAATTGGTAATGTGGAGGTTAAAGTGTGGACATGCCCTTTAATGCAACTATTCACGCAAGTATTTAAACTTACTTTATCCATTCATTTGTCTTTCAGTTTATCCACCTGGCTCTACCATAAAAACAATCTAAGTACCCTACCACACACAACCTATCAGTAAGTATTAACGTTAATTGCCTTTATCATTAAAGTGCAAATCTGGGCCTGTGTGTTTTTTTTAAACAACATTTTATATTTTGACGTGTTATAGTTTATCTTCTCGACTTCATTCTATAGTCTATCTCCTATTTGTGAACAGTCACTTTATCTTTTTATCTTTAATGGTCTTTTTTTTTTTTTTTTTTTTAAGCACTTTCTGGCCCCGGGCACAATACTCAGTCTGATCAATATGTGATAGTCTAAATGAAAGTCACCTTCACATCAAAAGCTAAGTGTGTGCTATGAAGTGTGTATACAGTGTGTTCCATGGTCTGATGTGGCAAATGTGACAATTCTAGAACACATTTAATAACAAAATTAAATTAATAGTGGGGAATTTGCTTTTGGCAGAATAGCTATTTTTTTTTCATGCTTTTACACAGACAATTTGTTCACTAGTTTGGATTTAACCCCTTGCAAAAACATTACTGTTGATGCATCTAGGCTGGGCAGATTTGACAGACAAACAAAACAAACACTTTTTTTGGATGTAACAAGCATTTTGTCCTATGAATTGTGGCATATCATGTTATTTTTTTGCAAGAGACATCATTATATTTTCAGCAGCGAGAACCTATTTAAAATCAAGGCAGATAAAAAAAGGTCATTTACAAATTTAAGAAAATTAAATTGATGGGGTTGACTGCAGTTGGATCAGTTCCAACTTGCCAAACTAACTAGCTACTGCATTAATTACATGTAACATTAAAGGACAACTAAAGCCTCAGTCAGAACAACACTTTTAGAAGGAAGAGCAGTCTTGAAATAAAAACAGTAATCTGTGTCTCAACTCTCATTTTGATATGAATGTTGGTAAATTTACCTTTGTAACATGGAGTTTGTGTTTTATTTCCCAACATTCCAGTATTACAAAGTGTGGTCACTGACCACAGTGTTCTTTATACACTCTCAGGAACTGGTCAGAGTTGTTACAGTTGGTCATTCCCACTAGTAGCCTCTAGCCAATACTTCTATAGATTAGGCAAGGCAGCATGTGATTGAGGTCAGGGGTGTGGCCAGTCACTGTACACAGTTATTTCCTCCAATTCTTCAGGGGGGCTACATTTACTGTAGTGGGATTTTACAGTTTATTGGTGTTTTTAGTGGGGATATTTTTAAGTGTTAAAATTTGGGTTTAGTTCTCCATTAAAGGGCATTTCCACCGCCAAACAAAAATGTATACTTACCTTTCACACACCCTTAACCCCAAGACCATGATATTTGATACACAGCTGTAGGATGTACTTAAAGCTTGATCTTTATTCTAATGTTTGACGCCCCCTTCAGCAAAGGTTCCCTCCTCATCTTAAATCTGTACAGGCTCTTTACAAGCATACTAGAGTAGGTAACTTGAGGAGCAGCAGTCAGTCATTGGCTGCAACATTAGCTATCACTGGCACGACTAGTGCTACTCAAAAAAACAAAAGAGAAAGAGCATGCAAATGGTTGAAACAACGAGTAGCACTTTTGAATTGCAGTGGGTTCAATGACACCCTTAGCTACATCTGCAAGGAGTTTATATGTTATGAAAATCCAATTGCAGTATCTCCTTGCACTCCTCTTTATATATATATATATATATATATATATATATATATATATATATATATTAAGGATCTTTCAAGTAAACTTTATTGTGACCAGATACGTGCACAACATTTTGGGGCAATCCCCTTCATCGGGTGCACAAAACAACATATCAGTGATTGGTTTAAGTACTCTTACCACCCACAATTAGTAGGGTGGTATTATAACTTTATATTATAACTTTTACATGAATTTAAAAACAAGTGATTAAGCGCTAAAGTGCTATTTGCCTTCATATAAAACGCTATTGTGAACAATGATATTATTATGAACAATAATACTAGTTACCATACTTTAAAAACATTTTCAAATTGCCTTAAATAAAGTGCTTGGTGCTAATTTTATAAATACTGTACTTAGTTATATATCATATAGTGCTTTACAATTTAAAAACATATTGTGATAACAGTAATAATAATAATAATAATAATAATAATAATAATAATAATTCCTATAGGATCTAGATTGTACATATATACTTATGTGTAATAAAGTGCTTCTATGCAACGAGCGTGCCTTCCTATTGGTCTCGTCGCGCAAGGAGAGGAGGGGGCGGAGCCTGCCAGAGCAGCGTTTTAGTAACGCTGTGCTTTAACTTTCGCGAACCCAGGGGTGAGGACCTAGCGGTTCAGGTCCTCACCCTGGGTAAAAGGTACAGACCTAAGTAGACGAGCAGTAATAAAGTAGTAAAGGCAATCATAAAAGTAAATAATAATAAGGTAAAGGAGCAGTAATAAAGTAGTAAAGGCAATAGCTCTCTGAATCACCCTAACTCCCCAACTCTGTACCAAACATCCCACCAAGGGCTGCAATATCATAAACCAAAAATAGGCACAGAGATCACTATATCCCTAACAAATATACAGTATTTGATATCGAAATAAATTGTTAAAGGGTATCTCCACTCCCAAACATGAAAAATGATATATTGTAGGGGACACCCACCCCCAACCCTGAACACCAACTTTAAACAACTAAACCAACTAAAACAGCCTCTAAATGTACTTTCCCACAGGGGCATAGCTAGAAATCACTGCCCCATAGCAAATGTTAGATTGTCCTCATACCCCCAACATTAAAGGACAACTGCACCCTCATAAGAACATCTTTTAGAAAGAATGGCCTCTTTAAAATATGTTGATATATCATAGTTTGTCCTATGAATTCATTACTGTATGCCTGCTATGGATGCCTCATGGAAACTGAGCAATTTAGAAACCTGTACTGAGCCTGGGCATGCTCACAAGAGACAGACAGGGGATTAACTTTCAGTCATTGGCTGTGATGTCAACTGACAAATCCATAACTGACAGTTGCTAACTGGAAGAACCAGGAAGCAGAAACAGGGGAAACAGGACATTGTGCAGGATTTCAGGTTAGTCATATATATTTCAGATTTCAAACTACTACTGTTTAGGGTTTTGGGGGGTGATTTACCTGTATATAAGTTTTCATTTTGGGGATGGACTTGCCCTTTAAATTAGCTTCCACCATTTTTAATGCAGTTATTTATTTATATTATTTATTGCTCTCACACCCTTCCCCTAGATAAATAAATTAGTTTCTAATACCTCCCACACAACCACAATGTCCAGTAGATTTTTTTACTTTGCTCAACAACATACATTTTTTTTATTTCAGGATTACATCCTGTCCTCTTGATGCCCAATTTCAAGCTTCTATCCCTTCCCTCCACCCAACTCAACCCAACCATGTTCAGAATCAGCACACAGACTGACTATATTACCTCCTCCAGTAAATGTATCACACAGACTTGATGCTGAGACTGCTGAGGAACCGAACTGGAATGCAGAGGAATGTCTGATGCTGCCTGCCGGCTCGGCTGTGCACCCCACTCCTGCTGCTGCCGGACGTGGGCTTGACTTTCCAAAGGCTAATGCTCTTTTACTGCCGTGCGTATGTAACAAATAGAGGGACAGGGGCAGGGCTGCAGAAATTTAAATGGCACCTGGAACACACACACAGGGGGCCCAGGACCCATAAATCATGCTACATGTGGCTGCAGGTTAACTGTGTGGTAATAACTGATCTTAAGTATTTACACTGGGGTAGCCAGGCCCCCTCAGCTCCGGCCACAAAAGCAACCGCTATGGTGATCCCTATGCCACTGCTTACCCACCTTCGTTCCCTCAGTTGATGCCTGTTCTGTTACTTTTGTTAATTGAAGAGCAGAAAGAGCCGGACCGGCAGCTGCATCTGTGACTGGCTGAGATTCAATGCAAAGTTTGCAGAAATCTATGCCCTGCAAACTGTGTTATCCTAGAGAATGGGTGTCTGCCTCCCATTACACCGTTATAACCCCAATTTAAAGCTCTGGTTCATAGGACCCGGCTCTCTTGTGGCTGCTCGAGATCTTGCGGATACTTCAGATTTTTCCAGGAAGCAGACCCTTGTCCTATTATTTAGGGAAAACAATGTGCTAATGAAATAAAGATGACAGCATTACATTTAAAGTGTTTATTAACCACAAAATAAAAAGGTGTCCCTAGTTGAGCGACATGCTGAGACAAAAAATGCAGCAAGGGCGTGACAGATAAGACAACTTTGCATACTATAGTAACAGGAAACACAGTTAACTTTAAAACACATAAGGACAATCACCAGTGGCTGAAACTCCACAAGAGTAGAAAACCCTGAGCCAATTTCTAAGGGTCTGAAGAGCCTGAATTTGCTGCAGGATCATTTTCTCTCACAGGTACTTGAAGTTCCTACTAGAAAAGGAACTCTATTGGATCTGGTAATATCGAACGTATTTTAAATTTGAAGGTAACTGGAAGATTAGGAAAAAGTGACCATTAAATAGTGTCATTTAGCGTATGTTATCAAAAGTCAAAGTGCACTAGTTAATAAAGATTTCAGGAAAGCAAATTTTCCTAGGATAAAATAGCTCTTCAGCATATCAACATAGATGATATATTATCAGGTAAATGTACTAAACAGAAATGGACTGTTTTAAAGGGGTTTTAAACCATTTTACATATTAATATAAATCCCTGGAAAATTGTAAAGTTTTTTTACAAAATGTAAAAAAGGTCCGCACCCATGTGGCTTAATTCTGATGTAAAGAGCGAATTTAAAAGGAAGAAAATGGCATTTAAAACCCTAAATTCAGAGGGAACAGAAAGGGCATTTAGGAATTTTAAAAAATTAAACAAGGATTTTTTGTTGTATTCAGTTAGATCTGAACTTAAAGTTTAGTTCTTGAAGACGTTTCGCTAGTCATCTGACTGGCTTTCTCAATTCAGAATGACTTGTACAAGAATCTGTTGTCAATTATGTACCCTGGAAAGCCCGAATTAGCATATGACAGCCAGGTGTTAGGGACCTTCTGAATGCAAGGTGTAGATTGCATTGCCTAGGGTAAGGTGTCAAAACAGCATTGTACATGGCAGATAGTTGGTGTTGAAACCCCCCCTCTATTCAGGCTTGGTTTCTTTATTTTCATATAAATGGCCTCCTTGACACCTCTCTTGAACCAGTCATGTTCATTTGCCAAGATGTTGACATTACAATCTTCAAAGGTATGTCCTTTTTCCTTAAGATGCAGGTACAGGCTGAATCCTGACCGGAGGAATTAGCGTTTCTGTGCTGGGAACATGAAACAACAGTATCTGCGTCCCAGGAGCCACACATGTCCCTCTCCAGAGAGTGTCCAGTGCTCTCTACACCCGGCAAAGTATCAGTCTCCTCCACCGTGCCCAAAATAAATCAATCCAAAAGAAAACCAGGCGGGCTACTAGACTCCAAATGAAAGTTAAAACTTCATCATTATCGGACAATTAAAAACACAGGAACGGTGTGTATACCACCAAATGAACACACAGAAACTCCACCCTACATGTTTCGTGGCTCAGTACGTCACTTCCTCAGGGGCTCGGAGTATGGTACATCCCCTCCCTTCTTATTCACCATGTGTATTAACCCCTTGTTTGACACCATACAAACAAAAAGGTAACAAACCAATTAATTAAAAGCATAAATAGAACATAAAAGTGTTATCTTAGGGAATAAACCTCAAAATGTTCTATTTGAGGTATAAAGCTGGTCAAAAATTAACCCCAACAAGCCTTATATACAACTACATTATAGTAAGTATTATAGACAATATATCTAAAGAGCAGCAACAAATGCTTCTAGTACGCAGAGGAAATTATATTTTTACAGATATGAACCAGAGTAGATTATGGAGCAGAAATTTGTAACAAAGATTTATAACATGAACAATACAATTTTACAGTTTATCTAAATATCAGCAGGAAATGTGTCTAGTAAGCAGAAGATGGTTACATATTAGATTAAAGATATCAGTGAGGCTTAAAAAATAGAAATCCACAGCTTGAATACAATGTGGGGTAATCATTTAAAATCCCCTTTTATACTCAAACTAAGCTGGGCACAATTCTTATCTACCTTATTTCTTAATTATGCTAACAATATAACAGGCAGAAAGTATTTAAATGTATATGAACCATCATTCTATTATTCTTATAGACATTAGTCACAGAAACAGCTCAACTCAAACTCCTTGTTGAGGCCAAAAGGAGCTATGGTTTCTAAGGTATGAATCCAAAATGCCTCTTTCTTTAGAAAATTTTTATTCCCATCTACTTTTCTTACCCCCAAACCTCATGATCTATGATCTGAAAGTACATGTCAATTTTAAATCTAATCATGCCACATTTATAGCTTCCTTGACAGGTCAACCAAGTTGCTGATCCCTGAAGGTTTAAGTCTGACTTTGATAAGCTTGGAGATAAAATTGAACCTATAGTTTGATTTCTTCTAAACACCAATTTGAGTTTATTCTCCAAATACCCTCAAAAAATTGGATCCATTTTCAAAACTGGTCAATGTTTCTGTACAATTCTTCTGAGATGTTTACTACCTCTGGAGAATTTAGTAACAAAAAGGGGACTATTCATGCTCCCCTCATGATCCTTGCTTAGTTTGAGTATAAAAGGGGATTTTAAATGATTATCCCACATTGTATTCAAGCTGTGAATTTCTATTTTTTAAGCCTTACTGATATCTAATATGTAACTATCTTCTGTTTACTAAACACATTTGCTGTTGATATTTAGATAAACTGTAAAATTGTATTGTGCATGTTGCTGGTTGGTATATTGATGTTACAAATCTTTGTTACAAATTTCTGCTCCATAATCTACTCTGTTTCGTATCTGTAAAAAAGTAATTTTCGCTGCATACTAGAAGCATTTGTTGATGCTCTTTAGATATTTTCAGGGAGATTCAATAAAAGTTATTATCGTTTAAAGTGGTGCTAATTTTGCCTCAACCAATCAGATCTTATTTAACATTTGAAAGATAACATCTGATTGGTTGGGGCAAAATTATCACCATTTTAAATGATAAGAACTTTTATTGAATAACCCTGATTGTTCATAATACTTACTATAATGTAGTTGTATATAAGGCTTGTTTGGGTTAATTTTAAAATTATTTTGACCAGCATTATGCCCCAATTAGAACATTTTGAGGTTTATTCCCTAAGATAACACTTTTGTGTTCTATTTATGCTTGTAAATAATTGGTTTGTTATCTTTTTTATGTGTATGGTGTCAAAGAAGAGGTTAATACACTTGGTGAATAAGAAGGGAGGGGATGTACCATACTCAGAGCCCCTGAGGAAGTGGTGTACTGAGCCACATGTAGGGACGAAGTTTCTGTGTGTTCGTTTGGTGGTATACACATTGTTCCTGTGTTTTTAATTGTCCAATAAAGAAGAAGTTTTAACATCTTCAAGAACTAAACTTTAAGTCCTATTGATTTAACTGAATACAACAGATATACCATGACCTGGGTGAATGAGAACCCCCACAAGCATGTAACAAGGATTGTAATAAAACGATTAAAGGGTATCACCACTGAAAAAATAAAATTTGTCCATTTAGTTTTATTGAAGAACGGGAAGTAAAGGAGCTGTGTCTTACCTCGTGTTCTTCTTAATAATTATCAAATCAGTTTAGGGTTCGGTAACCTTCGAATCTGGGCTCAAGGGTCCGGTAACCCTCGATTACACAATTCAAGAGTTTGATAACCCTCAAATCTTCTATTCGTTTGTGGGATAATTATGAAACATCGAACGCGGGAGCTTGAAAGTACAGAGCCATTTACATTAAGTTACCATTGTTATTTTTTGTGGTTCAATAATTTTTATTGGTTTTATGAAATTTTTCAATATAGCTTTACAACCGTACATGTATAAAGATACAAAAATATTGTAGTACTCTTTAAATATACATTCTATGTACCGTCCATATAGCTGTCACCAGAAAGAAAAAGAGAAAAAAAGAGAAAAAGACTATGCCTGAGTATTTTCCTCCTTCCTCCTTTCTCTCCCTCCCCTCCCCTCCCCTTTTAAACACATTTTTAACCTATCATAATATTAAAAATAGGGAGCATGCATACGTACAGTGGTTACTTCAGTATTTCCTTGTATTGACATCTTTATCGTTGTATTCTTAATGTCCAGATATCCCATGTTTTGTTCCATGTATTCGTGTTGTTATTTGCTGTGTGGGCTGTGAGTTCACTGTCGTTCACCCACCAGACTTATTTCCGATCTCGTAATAGGAGATCCTTTCCAAGTTTTTGCTATAATAGTCCTTGTTACACCACAAAGTATTTTGAGCAGATTACAGGCATGTTTATTATAACCAGTTGGGGGGAGGTTGAAAAGAGCAGTTGTGGGGGATAAATGGAAGGGTTGTCCAAATATATCTGTTACAAGTTGTTCAGTTTTCCATGCTTGGTGGACCTCTTGGCACAGCCACCAGCAGTGTGTCTGATCGGCAGGGATCCCACAACCCCTGAAACATAAATCTGGTATTGTCGGATTTATTTTATGTAGGAAGGCCAGGGTGGTATACCAATCATACAGTATTTTGTATGATTTTTCTTTGAAGACCGTATTCATAGATACGTCTTCAGGGCATCGGTCCATTGTTTATCATCCTGAACTATCTCAAATCTAGATTCCCACTTCTGCATTGGAGGAATTCTGATTTCCTGTGAGTCATGCCATAGCATATTATACATTATTGAAATTGTCCTTTTTTGTACATACGATTTTGTGCTTAGTTGTTCGAATAGGGTCTTATTTTGGTTAGGGCTTTTTTGCAATATTTTCCTTGCGTAATAAAGGATTCTCATATATGGATACCATTGGTTGGAGGGTAATTTAAATTTTAATTGGGCTTCAGGCTACCCCAGCATTGAGCCATCCTGTTTAACTATATCTGACACTCTACAGATATTTTTTTCTTTCCATTTTGTGTCATCTATTATGGAGTGTTCAACTCCAAAATAAGGTGTATGAAATAGCGGCATAGTATATGTTGGGTGGGGGATGATATTGTATTTAGTGTTGCATTGGTCCCAGATTCTAAGTGATGGTTTTATAATAAATTCTCCAGAGGGGAGGGAAAGGTTTTACCCATAGAATCAAGTATGAGTGTAGGGGAGAGAGGGTGGTATTCTCCAAATCAACCTATTTCACTTTATTCGCGCCTTGGGTCCATTAGAGAATTTGGGCTAATCTGGCTGCTTTAAAGTATGCCTGTATGAAAGGTAGGGCGAATCCGCCTTTGTCTTTGTGTCTTGTCAAATAATTATATTTGATTCTTGGTCTTTTGTCGTGCCATATAAACCTCCTAAACAATTTTTGAAGTTTTGAGGAATCTGAGATTTTAAAAATTAAAGTTAGGGCTCTAAATAGATAGAATAGAAGTTTCGGCATTATTGTCATCTTGATAGCTGTTATACGGCCAATAAGTGACAGGGAATGGATTCCATTTCTTTAAAAAATTGGATAAATGCGTTATCATTTTAGAATAATTGTGTGAGTATAATATGTGGGGGTCGCATGATAGTGCCACTTCTAAATATTTGAATGATTCGGTAGACAATTTGAATTTAAATTTGGAGCACAGTGAGATTTTTGTTTCATTGTCTATTTGGATACCGTATGCAGTTGATTTGTTGTGATTAATTCTGAACCCAGAGAGACCCCTAAAAGTTGCTAAATATTTATATATTTCATTTATTGAATCCATCGGGTTTGTGACATATACCAGGGTGTCGTCCGCAAATAACGACACCTTAGTTTCTATATGGCCCATATTTATACCTGTAATATTAGGATTTCATCTTATTTGGGAGGCTAGAGGCTCGATACATAGTGCAAACAGTAGGGGAGATAAGGGGCACCCCTGTCTGGTGCCTGTCTGGTGCCGTTTTGTATGTTTATAGTTTGCGAAGTGTACCCCATATTCTTTATTCTTTTGGGTTGTTATATAGATTAAAAGTTGCGTTGGTAAATATATCTGGGAAACCGAAATGATAGAGAACTCTGCGGAGGTATGGCCATTCTACTTTATCAAAGGCCTTCCCCACGTCCAATGAAAGTAAAACTGACGGTGTTTTATTTAGAAGGGAAGATTGTATAAGATTGTCCAGGAATTTATCTAATATAATTTGGAAGTCCGGGTTCTGATGATTAGTATCGTTAGAGTACAGTTTTTGGTAATAATTAGCGAACCTCTGGGATATCCATTGAGGATCGTATTGTAGGTTGCCCTGCTCGTCTCTTAAAGGGAGGAACCTATTAGCTAACATCTTTTGATTGAGTTTTCTAGCCAACATTGAATCAGGTTTATTAGATTTTTGATAGAATTTCTGATTAGTAAGCCTTAAAGCTTTTTCAGCGTTAGATGAAAGAATTTGTCCTAATTCTCCTTTGTAGTTTTCTGCTGTTCTGTATGTAGGCTCCTCCCAATTTCTACTAAGTTTTAAATCTGTTTGTTTTATAAGGGTTAGAAGTTCTGTTATTCTAGCTTCCCTCTGACTCTTAAATTTAACAGCTAATTGGATACATTTGCCTCTTATTACCGCTTTGTGAGAGCGGTCCACAAGGTGGCTGAAGTGGTTTTTGGGTGTATATTTTCTTGGAAATATAAGTCGATCGTTTTTTTAAGTTCATCTGAAAATGGACCCTGGAGAATTAATGATTCGTTAAGACGCCCCGTTTGGGGGGGGGTCTGTGTTGTATCAGGTTTTTAAGAGATATTAATAAATATGCGTGGTCAGACCATGATATTTCTGATATGTAGGAGTTGTTTACATGGACCGCCGCCGAAGCTCATCTACAAGACATCAAAAGGAGAGCAACAAGAAAGAGCAACTGAAAAAATCTAAACAATTCCATTGTTGGAGAAAATATAATAAGCAAGATATACAAAAGAAACAAAATAACTATTTACAGTGCCATATTTCGACAGTGGCCGGGAGAGAGCAATTTTAATTGCTCTCTCAAATACAGTTGGGAAAAAGTTGGAATGAAAAAGATTGTGGGAAAAGTTGGAATGATCTTGGGGGGGAAAGGTTTAATCCTTTGGATAACATGGGTACATAGGTAGAGTCGCTATTCTACAGTTTCCCGACTCTTATGAGATTCTAATAAATATTAGGTTATTGGGGTAGGATAGAACATGGTAGGGAGTGGTTAAAGCTCTATAGTAAAGTCCCAGGGGTTGGGGTTGCAGGGTTATGAGGTTATTAGGGCCTTTCTCTGAGACTATATTTCTTATATCAAAAAGAGAAGAAGAGAAAAAAAAAAAATTAGAAGGGGGGGGGGAATATCGGGGGAAGACAATTAACAAGAGGAGATGAAACCCCCTGGCATCAGATAGATAATTATTGTACATAGTACCCCTACGGTTGCCATATACATTTATACCGGGGTCTTAAACTATTAGTAACTTTGTTGATATGTTTATGTCCATATATTACAATCATTCTAAACACAATCCTACAATTACAGCACTGTACATCATATATCTTTGTATTAGGATATTAGTTTGGCGTCAGCTCTCCGCGCTCAACCTTCGGCTGTTACTTTTGTCCCTTAAAAGGAACATGGTTCGAGTATCTGTTGTAGCTCAAGTGATTGTGTGTTGTTTGAGTTGTGCGTGAGGGGCATCAGCCTGTCAACAGTAACATCAGCATTTCTGGTTATTATGGCTCATTATGGCACTGTTCCTATTGTTATCACCCTTGTGACCATATCTCCATCTTT
This sequence comes from Hymenochirus boettgeri, assembly GCA_019447015.1. Classification (NCBI taxonomy): domain Eukaryota; kingdom Metazoa; phylum Chordata; class Amphibia; order Anura; family Pipidae; genus Hymenochirus; species Hymenochirus boettgeri. Next base: position 130,974,675 of record CM033470.1, read on the forward strand.
GATATAGCATACATAGTCATTAATATTTATCTTGGCACTGTAATATAAGTGTAACTGTTGTTACGTCATTAAATATCAACCTGTAGAAATAAATATATCAAAATACAGTTATTGTAATTAGGCAAGATTCTACAGTAATTAGTGTGAGAAAAAAAAGGGGGGGGATTTCTATCTCTTTTATGAAGGCCTATAATATTGTTGAGAGAATGTTCCATATAGTCTCACTCTTTTGGATGCACAGTGTCTTAGTATAAAAACAAGGTCCAAGGTGGAATCATATTATAGTGGTAGTACTAGTTTTGAGTGCAAGTTGAGCTACATCTTTCTGGATGTCGTTTGAAGGTTACCCCACGGTTTCACATCTTTTTCGGAGGCCATGGATCCACCAGATAGAACTCATTAGATTATAATATAAACATACGATGGAATTTAACCCTTTGTGGGGTATTATATTTGGGATTACTCCAAGTGGTCTCAGTTGTTTGGGTATACAGTGTATTTGCATAAGAAAAACACGAAGTGAGGCCTAGGATGGTATCAAGTCATGGAATTAGGAATAGCTTCTAGTTCTAGTTGGATATATTGCTTACTCTCTTTTTTTTTGGATGTTCTTTTCACTGTTTGGATTCCACCCTAGGATTGGATTCCCCACCTGGGACACTTATTGGACATTGACCAATGGCTATTGGTCTTGGACACTGGGGGGTGGGACTTGGTGATATGATGTCACTTCCTGTGATATTGCTATATAGGAGTGTTTTCAGCACTGTGTGTTACACTTGATAAAGGGTGTTTGGACCCGAAACATGTTGTGTATAATTTGCTATTAAAGCACCTTTGCAACCTGCAGAATCTGGTCCGGTCTCTACCTACTTTCTGATACGTTAATATTTTTGTGCTCTTGGACAGAAGCACCTATAGAGCCCTTGGACCTGCCGTTTGGTACAAGACCAGGACATTATTCATATTTGGTTCTAGTTGAACTACGTCTTTCTGGGCGTCGTTTGGATGTTAACCCATGGTTTTACATCTTTTTCTGAGGCCAAAGATCCATCAGATAGAACTCCTTAGGTTATAACATAAACATACAGTGGAATTAAATCCTTTGTGGGGTATTATATTTGGGAATACTCTAAATGGTCTCATGTGTTTAGGCGCACAGTGTCATTGCATAAGAAAGAGCAAGAAGTAAGGCCTAGGGTGGTATCAAGTCATGGAATCAGGAGTAACTTTGAATTTTGGTTGAACTGCATCTTTCTGAGTGTTGATTGAAAATTAACCCGCGGTTTTACAACTTTTTCTGAGGCCAAAAAATCCATCAGATAGACTTGGGTTATGATTTTAATCTTTTGTGGGATATTATTTTGAAGCCGGAAGATATAACATTAACCATATAGTATGGGGTGATTTATAATGTTACACGTTTTTGATGAGATATCTCATCGGGCAATACTTGCGGTTACAGGAAAGTCAAGTGGGGGAATTCAAGCCCCCACTTGTTGGGCCGCTCCGGTGATTTCCTCTGTGGTTTAGCCGCGACCAGATCATGGCTGGTGGTTGGGTTCTGGGTGGGCTTTTTTGGCTCATGGGGGGATCCTCACCTCGTAGGCCCAACCTGGATAGGAAGGTCCCCCCCTCCTCCGGAGAGGTAATTGATATTATTAGCCGGCCGTTGGAATTCACCGATAGTCTGAATGGGTATCCCCAGCGATATTTGATTTTGTTCCTGGTTAGCACATCTGTAATTGGTCTCATGTCCCGTCTCCTTGCCAAGGTAATAGTTGAGAGGTCGTTGAAGAGTTTTATGTTGGCTGCCTCGAAAGTGATTTGATTCATATTGCGGGTTGCTGACATGATCAACTTCTTGGATTTAAAATAATGCATCTTGCATATTATATATCTAGGTGGGTCACCTTTCTGAGGTTTGGGCCTCAGTGCCCTGTGCGCCCTATCCATATGTGTATCTATATTGTGGCCCTCTGGTAAAAAATGATGAAACAGCCATGTGAGGTACGGTTCTAGGTCAGTGGTTTACTCCGGGATTCCATGGATTCTAATATTACCTCTGCGATTTCTATTTTCAAAGTCCTTTTGTTGATCTCTTATGAGGTATATATCTCTGCAGATTTTTGCCAATTCTGTTTCTACCTGCTGGCAATAGGCAGATACTTGGTCAGAGGAGGTCTCAAGAGTTGCTACCCTCTCGCCTAAGGAGGCGATCTCCGATTTAACTTCTCAAATGATTTGGGATTGTGAGGATTGGATTAGTCTTTCAATACTGGATTGTAGGGCTTCCAGATCCTTTTTGGTGCAGAGGGCTGTGTCTCCCATATCCTCTGTTTGGCCAGCGCCATCTTGGGATCCTCGTGGAGATGTTGGCGGGAAGAACTCCATTAAATCAGATTTCGCCCCCGTTTGTTTTTTGGGCAGCATAATGTAGTGTGGGGGTATTAAGGAAGACAATGGGTGAATTTGAGGTTTTTCTGCCGTCCTGTGTTAGCTTTAAAATTTCTGTTAACAAGCTGTAGAGTTGGAGACTCAGCGAGGTGCGACCGCTCACATGCTCAGCAAACTCTGTCCCAAGAGCGCAACAGTTTTAATAAAGTGAAATTAGATCCCGGGCCCCAGTACCTGTTTCCGCCCTCCGCCTCCACCCGTTCGACGCAGTAATCATACGTGTGTTACCATTGTTATTTTAACTGTATTCCCGATTAACTTTTCAAACTATTTGACTCCCATTGACTTTAATGGGTCCTTTTCGGACCAAACTTTATGAAGTTCGGCCATCTCTAGTGGAGGGAGGTGTGACAAAGGACCTTACATTGGAGTTGTCCATTCCACTACAGTACAAGAAGAATAAGGTGGGTTTTCCACATTAGTACATGATAGTGCTATAAGCATAGGACCCAGTCCAAAACAGTACGCTTTACACTGTTCCCTGCAGAGACCCAGCCCTAGGCACAAGCATGACAAAAAAAAATTTGGCCCACCGCTTATTTTGTCTTTTTGATTTTGGCACCTTATGTGATTGAGTTTAATACCTCTGGTATAAAAAATGTAATATCAATAAAATCCTGGACTGGATAAAATACAACCTTAAGTCCTTAGGGAACTAGATTCATTTTTCTGCTGGGCATTTTTCTTATTTTCACAAATTCTCTCATGTCCGGAAGAGTGCCTCTGGCTTGGAAAAAAGCAGTTGTAATTCCAGTATTCAAAAAGGGCAGTTGTTTACAGTAACTACAGGTTTCAAAGACTGCCCTTATATGTAGTAATTAGTATGGATTTAGGAGGAACAGATCGTGTCAAACAAACTTGCTTGACGTTTATGAGGAAGTGAGTAGGAATTTGAACTCTAGCATAGCAGTAGATGTAGAATATTTGGATTTTGCTAAGATTTTTTATACAGTCCCCCATAGATGACTTATGTATAAACTAAGGTATATTAAACTGGGGTGGCACATTTGTTCATGGATAGAAAATTGGTTGAATGCAGAGAGTAGTTGGCAATGGGGCTTTCTCAATATAGACTAAGTTCTAAGTGTGTTACCTCATGGTTCTGTGTTGGGGCTACTTCTATTTAATCTGTTTATCATTTGGAAGTTGGTGTTGTCAGCAAGGTCTCTGTTTGCGGATGACACAAAACTTTGTCGACCATTAAAAGCTACAGATGATGTGCAATTGATGGAGATGGATCTCAAAAGATTGTCACATTGTGCTTCTAAGTGGCAGATGAGATTTTTAAGTTGATAAATATAAGGTGATGCATTTTGGACTTAAAAATCCTTCTGCTGCTTATACTATAAATGGCTCTGTTAAGTGAATCCCTGTTGAAAAAGAATCTTGGAGTTTTGGTGGATAACAAACTTAAATGTTGCAAGCAGTGCCAGGCGGCAACACCTAGAACCAGCATGGTATTGTCTTGTATAAAGAGGGGTATGGGTTCAAGGGAGAAAATTTTCCTCCCTCTTTAAAAAAAGCATTGGTAAGGCCTTATTTAGAATATGCAGTGCAGTTTTGGAATCCTGTTTACAAAAAGGACTTCCAGCGGTCCTATCAAACCCTCTCCCCTTTGAAGTCTTATTCCATTTTGGCATATTACATCAAGAAAATTTATCATTTCTTGTGAACCACAGTCTGTCTGCCCCACTGATCCTTGGACTTCCATGGCTCTGGGTACACAATCCTGTCATGGGCTGGTCAAACAATGAACTTACTGTATGTCCTGGAGTCCTTATTTTAACAAATGCCTCCCTACCTCCCCTATTCATTGTTCCTCTATTAACTGCCAAATGAAAAATGTGTTTCTGAATGCTATCATGAATTTTCTGATGTGTTTTGTAAAAAACAGAGAAAATACCACCACACTAGTCCTATGATTGATTTTTTACCAAATTAGATCTTCGAGGGGCATACAACGTAATCCACATTTGCAAAGATGATGAGGGGAAAATGGCCTTTAACAACCGTGACGGTCATTACAAATATCTTGTGATGCCTTCTGGCCTTTGTAATACTCCAGCTGTTTTCCAAGAGTTTGTGAATGACATCTTCCAAGATCTGTCTTTTTGAACTTTCTCAATTAACCTTTCTTGGCTACTTTGTGTCCACCCAAGGTTTCCAGATGGATCCTACTAAAGTTTTGGCCATTCGAAACTGGTCTCTTCCTATGAGTACCAAAGCCATTCAAAGGTTCATCTGCCTTTGATAAAACTATTATAGACAGTTTATCAAAGGATTCCCTTCAATAATTTCTCATATTCTAGCCCTCATCAGGAAGGGTCTCATGCAGCCCTTGTAGCATTTAAACAACTCAAGGAAGCCTTTGCCTTTGTACCAGTTTTAGTTCATCCGTATCCCAATCTTCCCATGCCTCCGACTTAGGTGCAGGAGCTGTCTTTTCTCAAACACAAGGCATCAAAGAGAAACTCCATACTTGTCAGTAATCGGGAACTGTTAGCCATCAAGTTTATGGAATGCACTTCTTTACCTATTACAATCTTTACCGATAATAACCATTAAAACCATGAATACATGAAAACCATAAGAGGTTAAATCCTCGACCTGCACGTTGGTCCTTATTATTTTCCCGGTTCAACTTTGTTATCACCTATCAACCAGGTTCCAAAATAAAAAAAATGATGCCCTCTCCAGAGCTTTTGTTACTTCAGACTCTTCTGACCGGGATAAGGGTCCCATTAGTCCTGCAACTAAAATCCTGGCCTCTCTTACTCTTCCCCAGCTCTGTTTCCGAATTCAAGAAGCGCAGGAACCTGCCCCTCCTGACACTCCACCTGGCAAAATCTTTGTACCAGTGTTCCTTTGGAATGTTATCCTTCAACAGATTCATTGTTCCATGCAAAGCCATTCACCCTGGTATGAATAAAACATTTGATCTTCTTGCTCGTTCTTCTTGGTGGCCAACCATGTGGAAAAATGTTAAAGATTTTTATTCAAGCCTGTTCGAGCTGTCCCCTCAAACCCTACCCTGTGGTCTACTTTAACCCCTCCCTATTCCTTCCCGACCATGGACCCTTTTGTCAATGAATTTTATTGTTGAGCTCCCGCCTTCCAAAAAGAACACTGTTATTTGGGTAACTGTAGACTGCTTCACCAAAATGACCCATTTTGTTCCTCTTTCCATACTACCATCTAATGTGCTAGCTCAATTATTTACAACAAAGGAGATGGGGTCAAAGCCAACCCCTAAGAAAGGCCCCATTCAAAAAAAGGCACATTGCACTTGCCAAGCGAGTCAAAATATACAAAACACGTTTATTGGTGATCAATCGATGCGATCCATTACCCAACAACAGTACAATTTATATGCAATATCTAGCAATAATACATACCCTTATACCTAATCCTATCTACACACATCTATACATCTAAAAAAAGGTGGCTGGGCGTCCCCAACACCAAATTTCTATCCCCGGCTCTAAGGAGTAGCATACATCTGGTAACAGTCGGACAAAAAATCGACTGTCCAACAATCCAAATTACATAAGTCACAGTGTTTGGTCCTAATCCAAATCAACAGGCCTTGTGCTATCAAACAAACCCGGGACTTACGTGAGAAGCCAGGACCCCTAGCGGGACGGACCACACTCTTCACCCGGTAGAAGCCTGAAGAAGCCACCGCGCAAGTTGGCGCATGTTGGTGAAACGCTCGTAGGTTAGTAACGGTGAAGCTGCCGACGTCTAGGAGGAAGTACATACCAGGATCAGAGGAATAGGAACCACAAGTCCGGAATGGAATAGAGCAAAGCGGAGATAGAGTGCCGGAGACTGAGTACCGGGTGAAGAGTGTGGTCCGTCCCGCTAGGGGTCCGGGCTTCTCACGTAAGTCCCAGGGTTGTTTGATAGCACAAGGCCTGTTGATTTGATTAGGACCAAACACTGTGACTTATGTAATTCGGATTGTTGGACAGTCGATTTTTTGTCCGACTGTTACCAGATGTATGCTACTCCTTAGAGCCGGGGATAGAAATTTGGTGTTGGGGACGCCCAGCCACCTTTTTTTAGATGTATAGATGTGTGTAGATAGGATTAGGTATAAGGGTATGTATTATTGCTAGATATTGCATATAAATTGTACTGTTGTTGGGTAATGGATCGCATCAATTGATCACCAATAAACGTGTTTTGTATATTTTGACTCGCTTGGCAAGTGCAATGTGCCTTTTTTTGAATGGGGCCTTTCTTAGGGGTTGGCTTTGATCCCATCTCCTTTGTTGTTGCTAATTCTGCTCCTTGAGGCACCGCTAGATGTTTGGCGTATGCACCGAGTCTTGTAGTATGAGCTTCTGTGCCACACCAGAATAACCACAATAGATCAATTATTTATTTCTCATATTTTTTGCCTTCATGGACTGAAATAGTGTCTAATAGAGGAACTTAATTTGTTTCCAAGTTTTGGAAAGCACTATCACTTTGTAAATCTATATATAACTGAATGCACTAATCGGTCTCTAGAACAATACCATAGGTGTTAAATTTCCTATACCCAGCATGATTGGTCGGACCTTCTGCAATGGGCTGAGTTTGCCCATAACAATGCATTTCATGCCTCATCTGGAAAGTGTCCTTTTTGTGTGTTTTTGTAATTAATCCAAGATGTTTTTCCCAAAATGTTATTTTCACCCAAGTTCCTGCTGCCAATGACTCTGCTGTCCAGATGTTGGCTATCTGGCATTCTAATGAAGACTACCTTCAGAAATCTGCCCTTGTACAAAAAGCTGCAGCTGATAGGAGATGTAGGGAACCTCCATCTTATATTGTCACGATTAGTCCTTACCTGCCCTGGGCCCCTCGGCAGCTGGACTACTTGAGGGCATGCAGACTTGCAAAATATCCTGTGGGCATGTGTTTGTGGTGCCAGAATTTAAAGGGCAGAGAAAGGAGAACACCAGTGCTGGATGTTTGTTCCCACTCCGGCTTCCTGATCTTTCCTGTTCCTCACCTGTTCCAGTATCTTGTTCTTGTGTCTTTTTCCTGTACCTCGGCTCCTGTGCCTCAGGCCATTTGCCTTGTTCCTGTGCCTCGGGTCTCCCTCGACTCGTTGCTTGCAGGTACTGGGGGGGCACAACCTGGTGTGACTCGGCAGCGCAACATCCCCACCATCAGGGGCTCTTCAAGCTCGTATGGACGCTGTCCAGGCTAGCTGAAATCCCCTTCCTTCCAATCAGCCATCTAGCAGCGTGTCTCTGCCTCTAGCTGTTCCACAACTTCCTGTACCGACAGGTTCAGTGGTGACTGTGCAAGGTTCCAGCCATTAAACTGAGAAACAGTACAATCTTGAAGGGACTTAGATGTGGTGCACAGGCAGAAGTAGTTGGACTCTATGCGGATGATATGTTACTATATCTGACAGATCAGGACAGGTCCCTGCATAGAGCCCTTACTTTAATTAACAAATTCAAGTTTTCAAATTCAGAGAGTTCTCTGGTTTGAGAATAAACTGGTCAAAGTCACAAATTCTGCCAATTGATAGTTTTCCCCCTACTATAGATAGAACCCAACACCCCCTCATGAGAACGGATAAAATAAAATACTTGAGTATTTGGATCTTGAAAGATATTAAGGAATATATCCAACATAAAGGGCATGTCCACTTGAAAATCTTCCTTTTGCTATAATGTTCTTTAGGGCTGCCCACCCCCAACCGCTATAATAAAACTAAAAATAAAAACTTTCAGATAACTACTAACAGCCCTTTCGCTCCCACGAGTCTCCTCTCCTAACAGGAAACAGTAGAGGGGCCTGACCGGCAGCCATGTGATTGGGAGCGAAGGGACTGTAAGTAGATATCTGAAACTTTTTTTTTTAGTTTTATTATAGCGGTTGGGAGAGGGCAGCCCTAAAGAACATTATAGCAAAAGCCTGTCACAGTAGGAAGTAGTGCAGGCAGATGGGATCCAGGGGGAGGGGGGAAAGGGCTCTCCTGCGCATGTATGCATCCCTCCCGGAGGCATCAGAGAAGAACAGGAAGACAGCCACTGCTCTTCAGTTTCGTGGACTTTGAACAAGGACTACAGGAGAACCAGAAGGAGCAGGAATGTAAGGTAAGGATTTTTTTAAAACTACACAGTGGGGACAGCAGTTGGGAAATCTAAAACCCAAGTGTGGAGAAAGTTGCCCTTGGGAGTTACGGGAAGAGCAAACCTAATTAAAATGATTTTACTCCCCAAAGTTATATATGTACTGTAGTACCTCCATACCTTTCAAATATGTTAAGATCAGGCAGGCACAAAATAGGGTGGTCAGTACTGCAATGACCCATTGAACTGGGTGGTCTAGCACTTCCCGATTATAGCTTATACTATCTAGCAGCACAGTTGTGTCATGTACATCACTGGTATCAACCAGAAACAATTAGGATGTTGGAGATGCTGGGTCTTCCGGACACCATTAAATACCCAGATCCTCTCTACCTTGTATCGAGGGGCTTAAAGGGCACTGACCTTCCCAGGCAGCCACATCCACTTTTACACAGGTGCTAAAGACCTGGGATAACGCTCTAAACAAATTGAATATCCACCCTATACACAAACATTCCCCACTGTGGGATAACAAGCATTTACCGGAATTCCTCACAATTCATCTATATGGTTTTGTTCTGGGATATTCTCATCTGCAACATAATGATACCCTTAAAACATTTGAACAACTTCAACCTGATTACCACCTACCAAATAAAATGTTATTTCGATATCTCCAAGTGTGACATGCTTTTATAACCCAGTTTCGAACTACTTCCCCACAGTTACCTAGCAGTTTCCCTTGGCAAGATTCTGAGTCGAAAAGCATACAGTATGCTACAGTAAGTTGATCTATGACATATACAAAGTCTTTCAAAATACCCCTGGATATGCTATCACAGAAGAAAAAAAAAGATCCTGGGAAGCAGATGTGGGCCCTATGGAAAGGGGGGTATAGGAGGAGGCACTTGGGGCTTACAGACAGGTTTCTACCAAGGCATCAGACAGACTGTCACAAATATGTATGCTACAAAGTGCATACCTTACCCCTATTCGTATATCTTAATACAAGGCTAGCCATAATCCACTATGGTCCACATGTCAGATAACGCCAGACATGTTCTAATATGGTCTTGTCCTAAGATTCAGGGATATTGGCAACAAATACTAATATTCCTACACAACAAAATGGGATCCCCTGTGGGATGCGATCCCAAAGTATGTTTATTAGGTATTGTGGAGGATCTACAAACAGATAAATTCTTCTTAGAGAAGTTCTGTTTCAGGCAAGGCTGCAAATTGCAAAAACCTGGATCCAGTCTCTACCTCCACTTCTACAGGACTGAAAAAAGCAGTCAGTAAAATACTACCCTATAAACAGATGCTTTATCAACACAGAGGATGCCCCCTTAAATATACAAAGATTTGGTTGAAATGGGAAGACTCCCTTGGCACATATATGAAATGCTTCTTAATCAAAGTGGTTAATTGTGGTACAATATGATAACACCTATTAGTGGATAAAGTAAACCATGGTTATGACAATGGTTGCATTCTGGGATGCTGCTTGGGGGATAATGTGTTGTAGTTATGGTCCAGGGAAATGTTTAAAAAGTTAATAACTAGTTAGTATAAAAATGACTAATGGAACAAGAACCTCCTCATATACATAAGAAATAAGGAGCAAACAACAATTGTATTATCTGTTTATTAATACTGTATAAGTTACATCAATTTGTGAAAAAGTTGAATGAATATGCTCTTGTGACAAAAGCCTTACCTGTGCCGGGATCCTGCAGCGTCTCTCGGCTCCCGGCGCGCGCTTCCGCTGATGTCACGCAGCCGGTCTCGCACGAGCTCATCCGTTCGTGCCCAGTCTTCAGCCAGTGCTGTGCGGACACGCACAGGCACTGGCTCTTACCTCCTCTGCTCCTCCATATCGGCTATTGGAAGGAAGAGGGCTCGTTTATTCAAATAAACCTATCCCTGCACCTCATACATTATTCTCCTCTCCCCATTGGTTCCTCCGTGTATTTAAACCCCTCAGCCTATTCTGCCCTTGCCCCGATATAGCGGTTTAGTTTACTATTCTTTCTTGTGGTGTGATTATTCTTGTGCTTTCCTGTTACCGACCTTTGCTTGCCTTTTTGACTCTGAACCGTATCTGCCTGTCCTGACCTCTGCTCGTTCCTGACTACGCTTTTGCCTTATCCTCTGTACTGTGCCTGGCGGCCTGACTACTGGTTCTGACCCATTGCTCTGTTCCTGACCCTGCTTCTGCCTGCTCCTTGTCTGTACCTGGTATTTTGGTCTCCGACCTTTGTATCTCTCCATGTGCCTTGCCTGTCAGTTTCGTTCCAGACTTCTCTTGTATTCCAGGTCTCAGTTCGGATACCTTGCACTCTAAGTCCAGGGGCAACCATGTTCGGTGAGGCGCATCTAGCCTCCCGGCAAACGGGGGCTTGTCTTTTGTAGAAGATAGTGGTTGTAGATTGGGGTATTCGGACTGAAGGAATACGAGGGAATCTGGAGCGTTACAGCTCTATTTCAAATAAACAGGGAGATGCAATATTCCACACTAACGAGAAAATCACTAAAACCTGTACTAACGTGTTAGCAAAGGTTTTGCACTGCCTGCACAGTGTCACAATTTTTTTTTGTTTGCGCAGCACAATGCGATGCAATAAATTTTGTGCCGGTTTTTGTGCTAGTTTTTTGCGTGACAATTAACACCTCTTCAATGGTGTCTTTAAAATTTGCGCAAAAGGTCGCAACTTACTGCTAGCGTTTTCGCAATGTATTACTGGTCGCAAAGTGGTTAATACATTGCAGAAACGAGTGCACGTAGGTTGCGATAGCGAAATATATTGCATCACCCCCCATGTGCCTCCATTTGCAGAGGATTTAAAAAAAAAATTACCTCCTACCTTTAGAATTCATCCTGTCTTTCACGTTATGAATGCAAGGCGTGAATGCATTGTGGCTAAGAGGTGTTATAGGATGCAATGCAATCACGCATTGCATCCATAATGTCCCTAACACCTGGCTGTGATATGTTAATTGGGACTTTCCAGGGTACATAATTGCCAACAGATTCTTGAACAAGTCATTCTGAATTGAGAAAGCCAGCTGGATGACTAGCGAAACATCTTCAAGAACTAAACTTCAAGTCCAGTTGATCTAATTGAATACAACAGATATACCATGAACTGGATGAATGCGAACCTCCACAAGCATGGTCAGGAGGAATTTAAGATGGAGTCTATCTTGGAAGTTCGCCTTAGAGGAAGGGTTCTGCAGTTTCTCAATAAATGGAAGGATTTTAAAGTGGAAGAAAACTCTTGGGAACCAGCAAGGAACCTTCCTCCTCATCTGATTCAAGGCGTCTTCAAGACTCACACGGAGAAGTCTTTTTTGAATGTGGTCTAGAGGCCCTTACCTGCCTTGGGTCCTTCTGTGGCTGGAGTTCCTGTGGGTGTGCTCGTGGTTGTTTGTGCGCACACCGGGTCGGCCGGTATTGAAACTTTGTTCCCACACCGGCTTCCTGGTCTTTCCTGTTCTTCTCCTGTCCCAGTACCTTGTTCCTGTGCCTTGTTGCTGTGCCTCAGCTCCTGTGCCTTGTTCCTATGCCACTGCAGCCCTACCATCTCCCTCAACTCGTTGCTTGCAGGTACTGTGACTGAGTAGTGCAACAGCCCCACCATTAGGCAATCTGGTGAAAACCTAGTCACACTTAGACCCTGCACCCGGTGCCTGTGGGTACTCATTGGTCTCCACCAAGAATTTAGGTAAACTGTGACAACTCTGTTGAAGATAACGTGTGTCTCTCTTCTCTTCTGCCCATATTAATCTCAAATTCATTGTTCCTTTCCCTATTCTGGAATTGGTGGGCTCTGCTGCGGTTTGTCTGCAACTTCCTTCCAAAATTTGAATAAACGTGGTGCTTTGGGTCCGGTGGCCCCCCATATGGGGGGGAAATACTGTCACAAACTTACCGGTGCTGGTCTGGTCCAGCGCCGCTCCAGGATCAGCCTGGTGCTTCCAGGTGGGTGACGCCGGCAATGTCCTGAGAAGTCTTCCTGGACCCAGTGCCTGATTGTAGCCTGTTTTCAAACTACCTACTAGCCTACCTGCAACCTGTGTACACCACGAAAAACACAGTAGCTAAAAGCATATAGTACAATTTATTAATAAAACACACATACACAATAAATATCGCTGGCCAGCTCTACCTAATAAAAATCCATACAAGTGTCTATACTGGAACTTCTAAAAATAGATCCCTGCTGGGTATGTATCTAAAATTTATACACCAAATGCAGAGCAGATAGAGTGCAAACACTAAAAATGCAATAGGTTCACACCCGGGCTGTTATACTTTATGATTGATCAGTCCTGAATTGTAAGGAAGATAAAGGATCCTTCTTGTTCCTTAAAGGTCCGTATAGCAGTATAAAAATATAGTAAAAAATAGTAAAAAATAGAATAAGTGTGCACACTTAAGTTCCAGGATGTGGTATAGTTTTTATAAGGTTATAGTATACATCACCCCTCTTTACGAGATATTCCTCCCCACACTATAGCGATCCTGAAATCCCCCGGACACAACTATCGAGCGTCCGTGGCCTTCTTGCACTTGGGATGTTTAGCGGATCCTTAGCCGACGCTGTATTTCGTATGCAGCGGGACACTTGGAACTCGTGGCGGTGTGTGTTACAAATAAGCAATGCAACCTTGTAGGGACTACACCACCTCCCTCTTCCGGTGTCAGTCACTATGACGCGTTTCGCTCGTCAGAGCTTCATCAGATATTGACGCCCACCTTACACCGATCGCTTATATGGACCCAAATTTCACTTCCCTTTGGTCCATTCTTAAGTACCTTTTTCATTCGATCTTAGTACTGATTCTTGTTACTTACGGACCCTCCTTAGTATATTCCGTAGTTCAATCATGGGACCGATTACAAAGTTTTTATCATAGACACAGATCGTCTTTGTATCCTTCTGCCCCGTAAAGTTCTACCCTTCAATAGCCCAGTTCCATCAAAGCTCTATACATCAAAGTTCTATACAATTTATTTCAAACTGGAGAAAGAAGTTATTTTGTTACACAAACCTATACATATCTACCAACCAATTACATAATAAGGTAATCCAAATTCATTTAGTAACATAACTATACTGTCCACATTTCGTTTGACAGCACAGGTATACAGTCCCTTTCAATCATTGTGACAACCAGCTTTAGAGAAATTGGGCCAATTCTATCTGGTCATTTAAACCTGTTGGTTTCATACTCTGATACTCAAAGATATATCTCTGCTCCATTTTAAGGAGTTCCTTGTCTAGATCCCCACCTCTCTTAATAATCATTTGGTTCAAACCCCCCAGTGCCACAAAAGTGCTCCCCTCAAAAAATGATCTATGTTTCTCCACATAGTGTCTATAAAAATACGGGCAGTGTTGAAATTCATCTTTTCCACCCTTGTTTAGTTTTTATAATAGCCCAATTCTCACATGCAATTTTCTCTTCGTTTTCCCAATATACCATAGATCACATGTACATTTTACCCCATATACCACCCACTTTGATTTACAATTCTAAAAATTCTGCCACCTGTGTGTGTGATCATTAATTTTCCTATCCTCCCTACTTAATAATACAAATTTACATTCCATGCAACCTCCAAATTTAAACATCCCTTTTAATGTGTTTCTAAATGGTCCCCTGATATTTGGGGGGTTGTCCGATGGTAAAAGACTTGGAGATAGTATACTTTTCAAGTAATATGGTTTCTTAAAGATAATGTTGGGGGTGGTTCCGACTATTTCTATCAGGTCCTTGTCTTCAAATAATACTGACCAATGTTTTTTTATTCTTTTAATTTTCCCTTCATCTTTGTTGAAGTCACATATTATCGCTGGTCTTAAATAGTGTTTATCCCTTTTATTCTGCACTTGCTCTCTTTCTGATGTTCCTTTATTCTTTCCTAACGTATTCTTTTTCCGTTTTGGGATTAAAAGACTTTCTCTATTTTTCTTTTCCGCTACCAGTTTTGCTTTCTTGATTATACTTCCTTCATATCCTTTTTCCTGGAACCTCTTTTTCAAGAATTCTGCTTGTTCTAGGAAGGTTTCCCTACTAGAACAATTTCTACGTAATCTCAGCATCTGGCCTTTGGGGATCCCCTCTAACCAGTTCCGTTTGTGAGCACTAGTATAATCTATATAAGTATTATTATCTACTTCCTTAAAATAGGTTTTGGTTATGAGGGTTCCCTCCTGTGCCTCAATACTGAGGTCCAGGAATTCAACCCTCTCTTTACTTGACACATTCTGAAATTTCAGTTGTTCGTGGGACTTATTCACATAATGTAGGAAGGTTTCCAGATCATCCGGGTTGCCCTTCCATATTAATAAGATATCGTCTATATATCTTCTCCAATACCTACATTGGTTGGAGAATGGTTGGGCACCCCAGATGTATCTTTCCTCCCAAAAACCAACGAACAGTCCCGCGAAGCTAGGGGAAAAAACCGTACCCATCGCGGTGCCCGTTCATTGGTAATAGAAATCTCCCTCAAACATAAAACAATTATAATTTAAAATGAAGTCAATACATGTCGAGAGAAATGGGATGAGGGTATCTGAAAAAGTGCCCTCTTTTTTCAAGAAGTATTCCGAGGCTTCCCTTCCTTCTTTATGGGGAATGACTGAATAGAGTGAAACAATATCTAAAGTAACCAAAATATTGTCCGATTCGCATTTTACATCAGTAAGGGAATTAAGGACAAAGTATCTTGTAAATATGCCGGTAATTTTTTGACAATAAGGGCCAGAAAATGATCTACAAACCTCGAAAGGTTCTTCGTTGGGGAATGGTATAGGGAAAGAAACGGAAGGGGGAGGAAGAGATCTAGGAGCACGACCCAAACATCACCCAAACATGGAGGAACTGAACAGGGAGGGAGTATGGACAAGAGGCCAAAGGGAAAAAAGAGTAGAGAAAGGAGAAATATTAAAGGAAATAAGTCCGATAAGAGGTTACAGGAAATAGTAAAGAGATACAGCATATCTGATAATGAAATACTAAAAGTAAAAGGTATTTTCAATTTATCTGATAGAGGGATCAATACTATAGAGGCTAAACTACTGAGTAAAGGCTTAAAATTTGCACCTCAAAATAAGATGGATAAATTCAATGTATATATAGGGTTACAAAAATTCATGAGAACATTAAGCCTCAAGAAATACTTCTTAAATTTAGATACAAAAAAAGAAGGGGCCATAGTAAAATCCTTACAGGAAAAAGGCATTTGTAACCCCACCAAAACGGAGATCGAAACTATCATCACTTTAGAAAAACTACAAGATGAGCCCAAATCCCTCAGCAATACCGAATTCCACCCCCAATCCACATTTAATCCTACAGGATGGAGGGGAAATGCAGTGGAATTATTCGGTAACCTGGTGGTAAGAGATTTAAGAAAATTAAAAAACAAAAAGGTAAAATATAAAGATAATTTATCAGGTAAAGAAAGAGCTGCCTTAAACTCACTAAGGAAAGATAGAAAAATAGTAATTCGAGCTGCAGATAAGGGAGGAGGGATAGTAATACAAAACAAATCAGACTATCTAAAAGAAGCCTCCAGACAGCTACGGGATACTGTGACCTATAGAAAAGTCCCCAATAATCCTATCAGTAAAGTAAATAACCTTCTTAAAGAGGATCTTCAGGTGGCCTTGGAGAAAGGCACTATTTCTAAGAAAGAATTTAATTTCCTATGGTCCCCCAAACCAAAAATACCCATCTTTTACCATCTCCCGAAAATTCACAAAAGTTTGGAAAATCCCCCGGGGAGACCCATAATATCAGGGATTGGTTCCCCAACGGAGAACCTTTCGAGGTTCGTAGATCATTTTCTGGCCCCCATTGTCAAAAAATTACTGGCATATTTACAAGATACTTTGGATGTCCTTAATTCCCTTACTGATGTAAAATGGGAATCGGACAATATTCTGGTTACTTTAGATATTGTTTCACTCTATTCAGTCATTCCCCATAAAGAAGGAAGGGAAGCCTCAGAATACTTCTTGAAAAAAGAGGACACTTTTTCAGATATCCTCATCTCATTTCTCTCGACATGTATTGACTTCATTTTAAATAATAATTGTTTTATGTTTTAAGGGAGATTTCTATTACCAACGAACGGGCACCGCAATGGGTACGGTTTTTGCCCCTAACTTCGTGGGCCTGTTCGTTGGTTTTTGGGAGGAAAGATACATCTGGGGTGCCCAACCATTCTCCAACCAATGTAGGTATTAAAGAAGATATATAGACGATATCTTATTAATATGGAAGGGCACCCCGGATAATCTGGAAACCTTCCTACATTATGTGAATAAGTCCCACGAACAACTGAAATTTCAGAATGTGTCAAGTAAAGAGAGGGTTAAATTCCTGGACCTCAGTATTGAGGCACAGGAGGGAACCCTCATAACCAAAACCTATTTTAAGGAAGTAGATAATAATACTTGCTGAGATTACGTAGAAATTGTTCTAGTAGGGAAACCTTCCTAGAACAAGCAGAATTCTTGGAAAAGAGGTTCCAGGAAAAAGGATATGAAGGAAGTATAATTAAGAAAGCAAAACTGGTAGCGGAAAAGAAAAATAGAGAAAGTCTTTTAATCCAAAAACGGGAAAAAAATACGTTAGGAAAGAATAAAGGAACATCAGAAAGAGAGCAAGTGCAGAATAAAAGGGATAAACACTATTTAAGACCAGCGATAATATGTGACTTCAACAAAGATGAAGGGAAAATTAAAAGAATAATAAAAAAACATTGGTCAGTATTATCTGAAGACAAGGACCTGATAGAAATAGTCGGAACCACCCCCAACATTATCTTTAAGAAACCAAATAACTTGAAAAGTATACTATCTCCAAGTCTTTTACCATCGGACAACCCCCCAAATGTCAGGGGACCATTTAGAAACACATTAAAAGGGATGTTTAAATGTGGAGGTTGCATGGAATGTAAATTTGTATTATTAAGTAGGGAGGATAGGAAAATTAATGATCACACACACAGGTGGCAGAATTTTTATAATTGTAAATCAAAATGGGTGGTATATGGGGTAAAATGTACATGTGATCTATGGTATGTTGGGAAAACAAAGAGAAAATTGCATGTGAGAATTGGGCTATTATAAAAATTAAACAAGGGTGGAAAGATGAATTTCAACACTGCCGTATTTTTATAGACACTATGTGGAGAAACATAGATCATGTTTTGAGGGGAGCACTTTTGTGGCACTGGGGGGTTTGAACCAAAAGATTATTTTGAGGGGTGGGGATCTAGACAACGAACTCCTTAAAATGGAGCAGAGATATATATTTGAGTATCAGAGTATTAAACGAACAGGTTTAAATGACCAGATAGAATTGGCCCCATTTCTCTAAAGCTGGTTGTCACAATGATTGAAAGGGACTGTATACCTGTGCTGTCAAACGAAATGTGGACAGTATAGTTATGTTACTAAATGAATTGGGATTACCTTATTATGTAATTGGTTGGTAGATATGTATAGGTTTGTGTAACAAAATAATTTCTCCAGTTTGAAAGAAATTGTATAGAACTTTGATGTATAGAGCTTTGATGGAACTGGGCTATTGAAGGGTAGAACTTTACGGGGCAGAAGGATACAAAGACGTTCTGTGTCAATGATAAAAAGTTTGTGATCGGTCCCATGATTGAACTACGGAATATACTAAGGAGGGTCCGGAAGTAACAAGAATCAGTACTAAGATTGAATGAAAAAGGTACTTAAGAATGGAACAATGGAAAGTGAAATTGGGGTTCTTATAAGCGATCGGTGTAAGGTGGGCGTCAATATCTGATGAAGCTCTGATGAGCGAAACGCGTCATAGTGACTGACACCGGAAGAGGAAGGTGGTCTAGTGCCGACAAGGTTGCATTGCTTATTTGTAACATATACCGCCACGAGTTCCAAGTGTCCCACTGCATACAAAATACAGCGTCGGCTAAGGATTCGCTAAACATCCCAAGTGCAAGAAGGCCACGGACGCTCGATAGTTGTGTCCGGGGGATTTCAGGATCGCTATAGTGTGGGGAGGAATATCTTGTGAAAAGCGGTGATGTATACTATAACCTTATAATAACTATACCACATCCTGGAACTTAAGTGTGCACACTTATTCTATTTTTTACTATATTTTTATACTGCTATAACAAGAAGGATTCTTTATCTTCCTTACAATTCAGGACTGATCAATCATAAAGTATAACAGCCCGGGTGTGAACCTATTGCATTTTTAGTGTTTGCACTCTATCTGCTCTGCATTTGGTGTATAAATTTTAGATACATACCCAGCAGGGATCTATTTTTAGAAGTTCCAGTATAGACACTTGTATGGATTTTTAATAGGTAGAGCTGGCCAGCGATATTTATTGTGTATGTGTGTTTTATTAATAAACTGTACTATATGCTTTTAGCTACTGTGTTTTTCGTGGTGTACGCAGGTTGTATCCTATTTATCTGTTGCAGGGTGGGAGGATCCTGAGTTACTGCCGTGGTTACGACAGTGATTTTGGGGGTCTCCTTCTTTTTCCCTACTGTGTTTGCTCGGTAGGGGGTTTCCGGGTGCTCCTGTGGTGGGCTCAGTATTGGTACATCTGTATCTTGCTTGTCAGCATCCAGCCTACAGTTCTCAGCAGCCATCTCTATTCTAGCATCCAGCCTACAGTTCCCAGCAGCTATCTCTATTCCAGCATCCACCCTACAGTTCCCAGCAGCCATATTTGTTCCAGCACCAAAGGCTCCAGTTCCCAGCAGCTATCTCTGCTCCAGTACCCAGCCTACAGTTCCCAGCAGCATGCTATTTGCATTCCTGAGTTCAGCATATTTGTGAGTACGCCAGGCGTCAAGGCCATATTCATTACAGTATCTTTGTTGAAGCCTAAAAATTCTACCAATTTTGTGTGTGACAGGGCTTTTTTGACCTCTTTAGGCCAAGATTAGGTGACATTTTTTTTTAAAGGGCAACTGTGGTGAGGGTGAGGGTTAAATGAAAACCTGCCGTATTTCCTTTACACTGAGCCAACAATCACATCTCTGGCTAGAGCCTGTGAGAAATTACATTGGGGTGAATGTTCAAACTTCAAGCAAAGTCCAATGCACTCTCTCCAACCTATGGGTGCTTACTCCTCTTGGTATCCTACCTCCAAGGATAATAGTTCAATAAAAGAATAAACAAAGACTTGAGGGTCGCACTCCAAATCAACGTTTTCTTTATTAAGTGACAAACATCAAAAAACACAACGTTTCGGGGGGTATTAGGTGTTTATTCTTATATTGAATGTTCAAACTTCTGCTTCCAGTAGGTTGAGTGACATCACCTGACCTCTGCCCCGCCGTCCGCCCCGGGGGGAGAAGCATGCTCAGTTAAGTCTTAATGCTGGGGAAATCAGGAAATACCTGGGGGAAAAATTGACAGTTGAGAAGGGAAGCCTATTGATGCAGGCAAAGGCTGGTCAAATGACTACCAGCTGGTTACATGGATGAAAACAGGAAGTGTTTAAGCAGGAACTAATATTTCTGAACCTTTCTAACAATAACTTCTCACAAATTTTATCTAGAGATGTGGTTTAGGTTTTATTTTGAAGGTGTGATGGAAGGCTTTTTATATAATTCTTACTAGCTTGGAAGAATTTGAAACCCTTTAAGGCAGTTTCTCAAGCACTCTTGAGAATATATAACTGATATTGGATATACCAAATTCCATTACATTCCAATGGTATAGTATAGTATTTCAGGTTGAATATAGACATATGTCCATCCAGTCCAACCCATCTAGCAATATCCTCATTTCCTGCCTAACTAATGATCCAGAGGAAGGCAAAAAAACCCCACCAAATTTATGAGAGGGGAAAAAATTCCTTCCCGACTGCAAGCGGCAACCGGAAATCTCCCCGGACCAACCCTACTTTATGAACCCATACCAGTAACTTGCAACATTCCTTGTTTGCAGAAACTGACCAATGAACCTGCTATAACAACGTCCACTGGAAGACAGTTCCATAGCTTTACTGTTCTTACAGTGAAAAACCTTTTCCGAACTTGAAGCCTAAACCTTTTTTCTTCAAGTCTTAAGGGATGGCCTCGTGTCCTCTGACATGTTCTATTGGTGAACAATGCCCCAGATTTTAGTTGCCCTTCTCTGAACCCTTTCCATTTCAAAGATGTCCTTTTTGTACACAGGATTCCAAAATTGCACTGCATATTCCAAATGAGGCCTTACCAATGCTTTGTAAAGAGGGAGAATTACATTTCCTCCCCTGAATCCATACCTCTTTTTATACAAGACAATACCATGCTGGCTCTGGCTGTTGCCGCCTGGCACTGCTTGCTACCTTTAAGTTTGTTATCCACCAAAACTCCAAGATCCCTTTCCAACAGGGATTCACTTAACACAGAGCCATTTATAGTATAAGTAGCACAAGGATTTTTAAGTCCAAAAGGCATCACCTTACATTTATCAACATGGAGTCTCATCTGCCACTTAGTAGCCCAATGTGACAATCTATCTAGATCCCCTTGCAACGATTGCACATCCTCTGAAGTTTTTAATGGTCGACAAAGTTTTTTGTCGTCAGCAAACACAGAAACCTTGCTGACAATACCCACTTCCAAATCATTAATAAATAGATTAAATAGAAGCGGCCCCAGCACAGAACCCTGTGGCACCCCACTTAGCACTTTAGTCCATAATGATGAAGCCCCATTAACAACTACTTTCTGCGTCCTATTCATTAACCAATTTTCTATCCATGTACAAATGTGACTCCCCAAACCAACAGACCTTAGCTTATACATTAGTCGCCTCTATGGGCGGTAAACTACATCTACTGCTATGCCAGAGTCTAAATTTCTACTTACTTCCTCATAAAAGCCAAGCAAGTTAGTTTGACAAGATCTATTCCTCCTAAATCCATGCTGGTTACTACTTATAATGTCAGTCCTTGAAACATACTCTAGAACATGTTCCCTTATTAAACTTTCCAGGATCTTCCCCACCACTGAAGTTAAAATTACAGGCCTGTAATTACCCGGCTGTGAACGACTACCCTTTTTAAATATTGGAATAACATCAGCCTTTTTCCAATCCAGAGGCACACCACCGGACATGAGGGAATCAGCAAAAATAAGAAACAATGGCCTAGATAAAACTGAATTTAGCTCCTTAAGTACCCGAGGATGTATTTTATCTGGTCCAGGAGATTTATTAATATTAACCTTATTTAGTTCTTTCTGTACCATATCCTCGGTTAACCAAAGTTCACTTGAATATTTTATACCATTATTGCTACTATACTCTATGATATCTGATCTTGGATCTTCTATAGTGTATATAGAGGAAAAAAAATATTCAAGACGTTTGCTTTATCGCCATCCTCCGTAACTAACTTATCCCCATTAATTAATGGTGCCACATTCTCAGTCCTCATCTTCTTACTATTAATATACTTAAAAAAATGTTTAGGCTTAGTGATGCTTTGTTCAGCTATCCTAACTTCATTATTAATTTTAGCTAGTTTGATTGCTTTCTTACACTCCTTGTTACAGTTTTTATAATCCCTAAAGGTCCTTTCCGTTCCCTCAGGTTTAAAGGTTTTAAATGCCTTTTTCTTCCTTTCCATTTGCCTCTTTACATCAGAATTCAGCCACATGAGCGCGGATTTATTTTTTTTACATTTATTTCCCAAGGGTATAAATTTAGATGTGAACTGGCTTAAAATCCCCTTGAACTCACTCCACTTCTGTTCAGTACCTTTACCTGATAATACATTATCCCAGTTCACATTCTGAAGAGCTGCTTTTAACCTGGGAAAATTTGCCTTCCCGAAATTAAAAGTCTTTGTTAACCCAGCACACTTTTCCTTTTGATAACAAAGTCCAAACGCCACTATTTCATGGTCACTATTCCCTAAGCCTCCAGTTACCTTTATGTCTATAATGAGCTCCACAATGTGAGATATTACCAGATCCAACAGAGCTCCTTTTCTAGTAGGAACCTCAGCCACCTGTGAGAGAAAATTATCCTGCAGCAAATTCAGGAACTCATCGCCTTTTTCTGTGATGGCAGTTCCACCACACCAATCAATGTCAGGGTAATTAAAGTCCCCCATAATGAGCACACTCCCCAAACTTGCAGCCCTTGCCAACTGCATATGAAGTTGACTCACCTCCTCTCTGCTAGCATTTGGCGGCTTATAGCAGACACCAACAATGACATTACCCCCTTTCCTGTTGCCTAATTCCACCCATATTGTCTCCACTTTATCATCCATATCACCAGTTATCTCTTCTTTTAAATTTGGCTTCAATTCTTTTTTAACATAAACACATACTCCTCCCCCTTTCCTTTTTTTTCTGTCCTGCCTAAACAAGGCATATCCTTCTATATTTACAGCCCAGTCGTGAGAACTGTTCAACCACGTTTCTGCTATACCTATTACATCATACTTTTTATTCAATGCCATAATTTCCAATTCACCCATTTTGTCAGTCAGGCTTCTCGCATTTGCAAACATACATTTTAGATTATGATCCTGTAATTTATTAGTACACTTTAATACACATGCCTCCCTATCTCCTATGCTAGCCCCACCCCCCTTTCCGCCCACCACTGGCCTATCTACACCCTGCTTTCCTCCTGGGCTATCTATCCCAGTGAGACTGCTAATACCCTCCCCCCCCCAACCTAATTTAGAATCTCCTCCAACCCTTTAAGTTTATCCACCAAAACTCCAAGATCCCTTTCCAACAGGGATTCTAACTATCTTTTTATCCTTCCACACTTTTTAACATGTTGCACAAAGCACGTTACTATTGCTAGCACCTCTTTTTTAGGCATTATATTTGTTTTACATGTCTATAAATAGCACTTTGCACGCATGTTGTTCATTTGATACTTGTCGGAGGAAGAAACCACACTGGTTTCAAAACGTCACAAATAAATTGTGTTTCACTTAAGACTGGAGTGCCCAGCGAGTTTTGTTACCTTGGATATCTATTTCTGTTGGCTACAGACGCCGGAAGCACCCAGCACTTGTGCTTTTTATATCTGTTGGTTTAGGTGTGCAGGATCCCCTTTACTACAATTTTGTATCTTATGCAGGAAACATACGCGCAATCAGCTGTTTAAAAGACCGGGCCTGAACTTTCGGTTCAGTTCTGGAAGTTCGGGGTCCAGTCTTTTAAAAAGCTATTCGTATGTTTCCTGCAATTGCGCGATCAGCTGTTTAAGTACCGCTAAACAGCTGGTCGCGGCTTCGTAGATCTTGGCAGGCTTGGGCATGTAGCGGGCCCTACTACCGCCCAGGCCCTCCAGCAGTCACGGCTTCTCTCATTAGCATAGTATTTTTTGCTATAATACGCTTCACTCTAGAGATGGATTTCTTTATGTAGCAGTGACATCTTGTGGTATAATTATTGAAGCTCATGTACATTTTACATTAACAGTGACATTTCTAAAATGGTCAACCTTAAATGGTTCTTTAAGTGATACAGATTTAAAATTTTACTATCTTGTCACCAAAGTACCCAAGTGCCACAGGCCCAAAAATGTGTTTACATTTTAAGTGTCCTCCTGCTCCCTTTGATCCCCTTTAGAATTTATTAACAACTATTAATGTTATGTTTTTAATCACTAAAGTCCCTAATCCGATGAAGCTTTATAAAGTGAAATTTGTTTTTTTGTCACTCAGAGTTGAAGTTGTTTTGGGACCAGGCAGAGCTATCACTCAGACTTTGGATCCATTTGTATACCACTGACTCCACTTGGATTACTAGGAGGAGTTTGGCTGACCCACATTGCTTTCCTCCAAACGTATCTCTGCCCTACCCTCTTGGAAAATTCACTCTGCTATGGTTCTTAGGATTTGTTTTGTAAGTACTGGTGCAATTTTACTGATGTATACAGATGTTTTGCTGCTAGGAAAACATTGCAAACAACATTTTCTTAGCGCTGGTAAATGTGAAATAGCCTAAGAGATATTTTCTCTTAATTTGTCCCTACATGTCTCATTGATGTGGGAAAGGTGGTGACAAAACTACTGCATTATGGGTGACTGATGGAGAATATGCATTTCCAAATATATGAAAAATATTGCAACTTACAATGAAAGTCTCTTGTGTATGTCCAGCTTTAGTTGGGGGATGAATTCAGTTATCACCTTTCCCTTTAAAGGGTATGTCCACCTCCCAAACTAATTTTTTTAGTATGTTCTAGGAAAAGGCTGTAAACCTCAACCTCACAAGTTGTACAGCTGCCAAAGATGCCCCCAAATGTACTTACCAGCCTTTATTGCCCCGACAACTTCTGCTTAACTCCCGTGTCTTTTCTGAGCAAGGAAGTCAATCAAGAGGGGCTCGACCCACGCGAGGGCCAATCACGCGAGGGCCCCTCCTGCTTGATTTCCGTGCTATATGAATACAGCCTATGATATTGCATGTTATTAAGCCATGGGACATAAAGGAGAAATTTGCATATCTCTGCCCCTTACTCTGGGGAATCTATGAGTAAGAAATGACTTCTTGTTCCTCAAATTTTGTGGGCAATGCTATTCATATAGCATGAGACTGCAAGATACCTTCTGTTATAAGAGGGTTCTGCTTCATTTTTATGTTCAGTGCAGAGCTTTTTGTTCTATTTGGCCCACCTCTCCCGTAGCTATTTAGCTTCCTTGTCTATTGTGCACCCAAGTCTACTCCATAAAGCCATGAATCTGTATCTTGCACTGATAAGATCTAACAAGATTGAAACATGTCATGTCTGAAGGTTAGCTGATTGGCTCTATATAATAGGCTAATTTGCATTTTATTAAGCCAGTGGTTCTGGGCACATGCATAAGCCAAGGTAAATAAAGTAGAATTTTGCATATCTCTGCCCCTTACTCTGGGGAACCTGGGAATAAGAAATTACTTCCTTTTTGTGGGCAATGCTATTCATATAGCATGAGACTGCAAGATACCTTCTCTTATAAAAAGGTTCTGCTCCATAGTAAACAACAATGTTACACATTAACCTCCCATGGTACACTGGCGGAACTACTAAGTCCAATCCTCCATATTCATAAATATACATAGAGATCATAGTCTCTGTTGAGACCATTAGGTGCCAGAGAGCCCAATCTCTGCACCCACCAAACTTCTCTCTGCTTTAATTGTGTATCACCACCCTTCCTAGCATCAATTCTGACCTGTTCTAATACCATGAATCATAATTGTCCCACATCATGTTTCATGTCATTAAAATGTTTAGGTACAGGTAATTTAGGTATAGGTTATTTTTCAGCTGTATGGACGATTTATGTTGGGATAATCGCATCTTAAGTTTCTGTGTGGTCTCCCCAACTTAAAGGAGGCCGCGTGGGCATACCAACACATACACGACATAGCGTGAATCACAAGTGTGACATCCCCTTATTAGGAACTGTTGTTGCATAATAGGATGAGTGAAGATGTTACCTTTTATCACTGTTGAGGACGAAATGAAATTCATACAAGAGTATGTACCCTCCTTACTATTGGTAAGCCAGTTTTGTTTAGTCTCCTGGCTGCCTGTGGATTTACCACCCTTAACCATCAACCCAATTGTCTTCCCTCATCTATAGGACACAAAGGGTAAATTGTGAAAAGCATCAATGTCAGGTAAAGACTTGGATAAAATGGGCCAATACATAATATCTTATTCACTTCCTAGCTGTAAGGATCATAAGATGTACTAAAGGCAAGTCTACATTCTTAAGGGCAATAATTATTGCTCTGACTTTTCACCTTATCCATGGCTTCATTAAATACCGTTTGAGGATAACCTAGATGTTTGAACTTTTTGCACATATGGCAAGTTTATATATTTTGTATAAGTTGTATATTTGGTCTTGTACCTAATATAAGTCAGTGCTATACTTTATATACTGTACATTTATTGATAGTAAGTCTCAGTGTGTCTTACATCTATGTCTTTTTAACAGATTCAATATCAACCAATCTGTCAACCCATTTTAACTGGCTGTAATGTATAGACTGTTAAGTGTGTGGTAGGTTCTGGCTATAATATTATATTAATTGATTACAATCTGTGGGTATTGGTAATGAGAATATCCAAAAAGTGAACATCGAGTTGACTGTAAGTCATGTCAAACGTAATAGAGGGATGTATCCCATTCAGCACGGCGTGAAACCGCAATAGGGTCAATTAGGGTATCAATTAGGGTATCAATTAAAGGGCATCTAAAAAGAAAAAATCTATAGATTTCTCAAATCCAGACATAATAAAAGGTTAGTGTATGCTGCCTTTTCCCCACCTTCCTCTGTGGCCCTGTGTTTGTACACAGTCTTATTAACTGCAGTGCTCCCCACTCCCCCTCCCCTCTCTGGTCATTCCCTTGTTCATATAATTTGACTGTGAACCAAGCCGCTCATGTGCATTAATCCTCCTACTTACCACTCTAACTTTTGTAAAAAACAAACACTTTATTTAAGCCTGTAGAGAGGAAGTGTGTTTGTTGTCTTGGAGATACTTGCAACATAAGGAGTGGGAGGGGGGGAGGTAAGGGGAGACATCCAATTCCTGCCTTATCACTGCAGACAGATCTCCCTTTTACAGGCAATATGCTGGTGAAAGCTTGGGTGGAGGGGGCCCAGTGCTGTTCTTTCTGCTTCTTTCTCCATCCTTTTACAGTACTTCTGTTTTTAACCCAGTATTTGCCAAGCATTTTAGTGAGCGGGAAGGAGTCATTGGGAGACTTGCTGTAAAACTTGTGTAAGCATACACACTACACTGGCATACCATCCCCACTAGGAGATTTGATTGACAGCTCAAGCAGGAGTGGTGTATTGGAATGTTAAAATTTTCAACTTTAATCTTGGGACAGAGGAGAAAACTGAAGAAAATAAAGGTACTCTGAGGTGTTGGGGGAAATTATAGAACACATAGAAAGAAACATCTGTACATTTAAATGCCTGTAAATTTTGCAATACATCAACACTGTCTCTAATATATGATGCTGTATTACATATCAGATGAGCCAACATTTTATACATTAGCCTGGCTATAGGGCAAAAAAATGTTTCAACCCCGGATACAATGGGGCGACCCGGTGGTTTAACCGAGTCTTTATGTATTTTTGGTAATGTGTACAATACAATGTTGGTGTCCTTGGATATAGTCCGACAAGCAACTCTTTTTCATTCTTATTGAGTATCAGGGCTACCACATGAATTTGAAAATTGATTCTTATTGAGTACACCATTAGAAACAAAAAAAAATGCAATGTCCCTGTATGCCCATTAACGGGTCTGTATCAAGTTGGCAATATACAGCCGAATCTGATAACTGTGACATTATTTCACCATTATAGTATTGAGTATCCATGACCACTATCTCCCCTCCCTAAAGGCTTGATCGTGATCAGGGGATTATTGGCAAGCTCTTTAAGTGCCATTCTTTCAGAATTTGATAGATTAACATAAGTATGTCCACATTTAGTAGGATCAATGTTTCAAAGTCCTGTTGTACCCTTTGAATGTATATTTCAACAGGGGCACATGTGGGTGGCACAAATTAGCTTTTTCTTTTAAAGCCCAATTGGTCCAAAGATAACAAATATAATTGAGTCACAAGATCCTCAGAAGCAATCTGAGAGGGTTTATAGTGAAAATGAGCCTTAAGTCTTAAAGTCTGGAAGAATCTGTATAAATCAATGTCCATATTCAATCTATTGTTGGTATGTGTAAGAACAAAATTAAGAGGGAGATTCAATAAAAGTTCTTATCATTTAAAATGGTGCTAATTTTACACCAACCAATCAGAACTTATTTAACATTTGAAAGCTTACATCTGATTGGTTGGGGCAAAATTAGCACCATTTTAAACGATAAGAACTTTTATTGAATAACCTTTTAAGTCTTTTGGACAGTACTTCAACTTGTATGGGTGGGAGTGTGGTAGAAGAAAGGTTAAACACTACCTGTTTTTCTGGTGTTTGTAAGTCCTCCCCCTTAGGCTGATCTGTTTGGCAGTGTCTCTGCCATCTCCTCCATCATTGCCCACCCCTCCACCATTTGTATCGGGAGGGGTAGACCAGGTCATTCCAAAATATATTTGGAATGACCTGGCCTGTTCATCACCAGTCATCATACCTGCAGAGGACTCACCACACTCCGGAACAGAACGGGAATGGCGCAATAATCTGCCACGTGTTGTATCGCTGTTCCCCACTTCTGGTGATGGCCATCCCCACTAAAACACCCGATCAAGGTGGTAATCATAAGTGTCACAATTGAATTTATTGCGCTTCTACTTTTCAACCTCTAGGCAGTATGTGGCGAGTTTGCTTTCCAGATCATTCCCTGTGGAATTCCTCCAAACTATAGCTTGGTGAGAATTGTAGGTAGGAAGCCTTGATTTCACATTCAATGGTTAAAATCAGTAAGTCCAAAGAACATCTGTTAAGAATTTGAGCAAAACGTATCTTGAACTCATCATTATTGGAAAATAGAGTTGGTCTAAAATTAGCTCTAAGTCCCTTTGGGATTTTCTTCTGTTGGTAATATTCAGCAAGGGTGATGGTGTGAAGTTGCATATCATCTTCTTTCTTCTAAGCCATTCAATCTGCATGTTCGTACCCACAGGTATGGTAAAAGAAGTCATTGGATCCAGTGAGGTCCCCCAGTATACCACGGGCTTCTTCCTCAGTATATCTAAATTTTCTACATTCTGGAGAATAAATGAAAGGTGCAAAAGCATACCCAAATAAGGTATATTTATAAAGCTTTTAGCGATACCACGGCTTTAACGATCGGTATCGTAAATTTACAATCGTTAAACTGATCGGAGATTAACTATCTTAAATTTACGATACCGATCGTACATTTACGATACCAATCATAAATCTACGATAACCAAATTGTAGATTTACGATCCACATAGAATACCATTTTGGTAGTTTACTACTGCACGGTATTCTATGATCGAAAGTTCGGTAATTAACGAACGTTTGGTTGTAAATGTACAATCGCGATAGCAAATTTACGACCGTGATCGTAAATTAACTAACCCGAGGTATCGCTAAAAAGTGTTACCGCGGCTTTTTAAATACGGCCCATAGAATGTAAAAGTTTACAACAGGGCTGCAGTGCTCCCTAACCCTTTCAGTGCTGCCCCACGTAGAATTTACGGTGCTCCTTGTCTGACCATTTTATAGAAGTGCTGTAAATTCTAAGTGAGGTGGCTTTCTGCTGCAAAAGAAAAAATTGTGCCCCCCTGAGCGATTGGAGGGCACTATTTAAGTGCCCTCCCTCTGGTTTCAGACCAAACCAATGGGGGGATTGGGTCGAAAACACCCCCAAATTGGCGGAATCCCCTACCTTGTTTCGGTGGTATTAGAGTTGCAGAGCCGCATCAGAAAGGGAAACCCTGTGAAGTCATTGGATGTCTGGGGCTTCCCTAAGGTCTTCCCCCACTTTCTCCCTGGTGGTCTAGTGCAGCAGTAAACTGCGACCGGACCAGCTTACTACTGTGAGCAATAGCAAACCTTGCTATAGTATTTTCATTCACAAAAATTTTTTTATTTTTTTTTTAAAGTCTTTGCTAGTTTGCAAAAAATGTGGCAGAAGATCACTTCTGATCACCAAATATCTTTGCTAATGAATGAAAAATCCCTTCCTCGTAATTTTTGGGATTTCAACATGGAAAATGGGCATTTATGCTCGTATTCCTAGTTCATTACCATCCCCAAGGATGATCTGATGATCATCTTTGAGAATAGTAAAAAAAGTGAAACACACATTAAAAAGTGATACATACACATTTACCACCTTTTACTTGGTGTCAAAATCTGCATTCTCAAGGTTGCACCAAGTTCCTAGGGCAATGGTAAAAGTAAAGTTTGGTTAGTAGTCCACAGATTTAAAGGGAAACTATGCCTTAATTACACATGCAAGGAATTTTGTGTGTTGACTCTTTTTTTGAATTATCTTATTTTATTTTTTTTCACAAAATCTCCTAAAAGCATGAAGTTCTATGGATTACTGCTTCTTGTATGTATGAAAGAATGGCACCGTTACGTACAGTAGCTGAAAGTGTGTAGATTCCAAAAAGATAAAGTTTGTGGGGGTATTTCAACATTTGGGCTGTTTCTTTTGAAAAAGTGTAGGCTGTTCAAATTACAGAGCAGTTTGATTTTTTTCTTGTAATTGCACTTGTGCATGCATCCTACTTGAATTAGTTGATGGCCATTTCTCTGTGTGCACCCTCACATATGGCACACCATTTGATTCAGGACATGTGGGAGATTCAGTACATTGACATTTAGTGGGTTTTTACTTGTCAAGTGGGTTTAGGTAGGATTTCAACCTTTGAATCATCTTATTTTATTTTTTCGCAAAAGTTCTATCAATTACTGCGTCTGGAATTCTTCATGTATGTATGAAAGCATGGCACTATTGCATAGCTGACGGTGTGTAGATGAGGGTGTGTAGATGAAGGTGTGTAGATTCCAAAAATATATAGTTTGTGGGTATTTTATCCAATTTTTGGGTCCGTTTCCTTTGAAAAAGAGTAGGCTGATTTTTTTTTCTTGTAATTACCATGTATCTGGGTGCATTTGGGAGATTGATATTAGGTAACTTTTTTTATTACTTGAGGTTTTGGCATGATTTTTAACTTTAAAAATAGTTTTTCCTTCATTTATTTAAAAAATCTGATAATATAGAGGGGTGTTTAGTGTGCCAAATCTGAAAAGTTGCAGCGATTGGGAAACAGTGCTTTGGCTCACTTTGTGGCTAGTCGATTCCATGTCTGTGTGTTTTTAACAATGCATATGGCATAATGTATTTGATTTAGGACATTTAGGAGATTGATATTTGGTAACTTTTTTTACTTTCCATAAAAATCTTCGAAAAGTGGGAATTTCTACGAAGAACTGTGCACATACCATTGATGGCATGAATGACCAACTACCATGTTACGTAGCTGAAGGTGTGTAGATTCCAGGAACATACAGATCTTGTGGGATATTTCTGAGTTAGGGGGTGTTTGTGGGAAAAGCTGCAAACTGTTCAGATTTGGAGTTGGCTGAATATTTTCGCTGTTTCTGAGCCATCTTACATTGTCTCACTTTGTGGCTAGTCGCTTCCATGTCCACATCGGTAACCATGCATATTGCATACTGTTTGATTCAGGGCATAGGGTTTTGGCATGATTTCTAACTTTGAAAGTGCTTTTTTGTTAATTTTTTCAGAAAACCTGCTAAAAGAGCGATCTTTTGAGCCATTGTGCATTATCTTAGTTTGTGGCTAGTTGCTTCCAAGTCTGCATGTGTAACTACGCATATGGCATACTGTTTGATTCAGAACATTTAGGAGATTGATATTTGGTAACTTTTATTTCATTACATGGGGTTCTAGCATGATTTCTACCTTTGAAAGTTCTTTTTTGTTAAATTTTTCAGAAAATCTGCGAAAAGTGAAAATTTCTTTGAAGAACTGTGCCTACACCATTGATGGTATGAATGAATAAACTACAGCGTTACATAGCTGAAGGTGTTTAGATTCCAAGAATATATAATTTGTGAGGAGTATTTCTGAGTTAGGGGGGAGTTTTGTGGTAAAAATTGCAGATTGTTTAAATTCAGATTTGGCTGAATATTTTCGTTCTTTTTGAGCCAAAATCTCATTTCGTGGCTAGTCGCTTCCACGTCCGCATGTGTAATCATGCATATTGTATACCGTTTGATTCAGGACATTTGGGAGACTGGTATTTGGAAATTTTTTTTTTTTTACATTCCATTGGGCATTACATTACATTTAGGCATGAATTCAAATTTAATTTAAATTCTAAATAGTTAATTTTTTCAGAAAATCTGCTAAAAGTGTGAACTTCCTATATAGCCGAGTGACGCTGGCGCATAAATATCAACTTTCTCAAATTTAAAAATGCCCTTTGTCGGATCAGAAGTGCTTTGTCCCTAGCCAAACAAAACTACTTCTCTTCACTCATATCCTCCCAATCCCATAACCCCAAACAGCTCTTCAAAGTATTCAACTCCCTGCTCTGTTCGCCACCTCCTTTGCCTTCCCCGTTTATTATCTGAAGAAACAGCCTCATATTTCACAGAGAAAATCAAAAACATCCGTAGTGGTTTTTCTTTGCACCTTAGCTCCTCCCTACAACTTCCAACCACTACCATTGCACTGCCCAACCTCCCTTTGTTGCTCACCCCCTCCATCTCTACCCCTACCACTGCACTGTCTAGCCTCCCTTCATTGGTTAATCCCTTTACTTGCCCCCTAAGGAGCTTCACCACTATAACAAAACAGGGACTTTCATCTCTCCTATCCAGGACACATCTCACTACCTACCCCCTCAACACCATTCCCTCTCATCTTATTCCCCCACTCTCCTCTTCCTTCATTCCAGCCCTAACCTCTCTCTTTAACTTGTCCCTATCCACTGGTATTTTTCCCTCTATATTTAAACATGCCGTTGTATGCCCTATACCTAAAAAACCCTCCCTTAACCCATCTGCTCTTTCCAGCTACCTGCCTGTCTCCCTTCTCTCTTTTGCTTTCAAACTACTGGAAAGACATGTCTATGCTGACCTGGTTTGTCACTTGTCTGCTAACTAGTTCATTTGGGTTCCAGTATGACCTGCATGCGCATGATACCCAAATTTAAATCTCCGCCCCAGATCTCCCTACACTGACATTCCAGGTCCCCGACTGCCTTAGTGCCATCTCTGCCTTCATGTCCTCCTGCTTCCTCAAACTAAACATGGACAAGACAGAACTTATCCTTTTCCCCCCACTTTACGATCTGTTCCCCTCCCTAGTTTTACTATTAATATTAACAACACACCCATATCCCCATCTCCTCATGTCCACTGCCTGGGAATAACGCTAGATTCCGATCTTTCCTTCAAACCTCATGTCAATTCACTTGCCAACTCCTGTCAGCTCCAACTCAAAAACATCTCCCGCATTGGACCCTTCCTCTTGAATGAAGCTATAAAAATCCTAGTCCATGCCCTAATTATATCCCAGCTAGACTACTGCAACACACTCCTGTGTGATTTACCAAACAAACTGTCTGGCACCGCTTCAATCCATTCTCAACTCTGCTGCCCAGCTCATTCATTTCTCTTCTCGCTTCTCTAATGCCTCTCCTCTCTGTCAGTCCCTCCACTGGTTGCCCATCACACAAAGTCCCAGGCACAACCTCCGCTGCGCAAACAATACCCTTCTCTCATCCACTCTGGTCACCTCTTCCCATGCCCGCATTCAGGACTTTACTCGTGCTGCCCTCTGCTCTGGAACTCCCTTCCTCCGTCTGTCCGTCATTCAGCATCCCTTAACACCTTTAAATGTAACCTTTAAACCCACCTCTTTAGGCTAGCATATAATCTGGCCTAAACATTACCCCTCTTACTACCCAATATGATCCAACCCGCCTTTCACGTTTCTCACCCCCATATCCTCTAGGCTCTAAGCTCTTTGGGCAGGGTCCTTTTTCCTATTGTATCACGGTATTACTGTAAGAAACTCCTCACTCTGTTTACTTATATTATGTATTACCTGTGTATGTAATATGTATGACTTTGTATAAAATGTATTACCCTGTATGTAATGTATGACTAACTAATTGTAAAGCACCACAGAAGATGTTGGCGCTATATAAATCAATAATAATAATAATAACTTGTAATAAGAATTGCGCCCACCTCATTGATGGTATAAATGGGCAAACTACAGTATTACTTAGCTGAAGGTATGTAGATTCTAGAAAACTAGTTTGAGGAAGTTATGTCTGAGTTAGGATGGTGTTTTGTGGGAAAAACTGCAGACTATTCAAATACAGAGCATGCTAATTTTTTTTGCTGTTACTGCCATTTGACATTGGTACCACTTTGGGCTAGTTGGTAGCCATGTCTCTGAGTACACCCATGAATGTACTGTTCAGGAGGGGTTAGGCTTTCATATTTGAGATGCTTTTGAACTTTCTTTTTACAGTTTTTAGCTGAAATTCACATTTGATTTTGTGTCGGGTTTTACAGTTGAAGAAAAAAAGGAAAATATGAGAAAATAACTTACAATTGGATGAGGAGCTGCACCCGGGTATCTGCATCTTGATCCAAACTTACATCACTCATAAAATCCCGTGGGTATGTAGTCTCTAAAAATAACTAACTTGTGGGGATATTTCTGTTAATTTGGTTAACCATCAGAAAAGGTGATACATTTACCCTTGGTGTAATATTATTGTACAGAAAAAGTGGGGTACCTACATATATCTGGTATCGTTGCTCTCGAGAGTATCAGAGCTTTTAGAAACAGTAAGATTTTTGTGCGTAACCTTAAGATAACTATAAGTAAAAATAGGAAAAGAAATCTAGTAAAATCTCCAGAAAAGTTACAAAATTCTGTTATCTACAGTAATTAAAGTACACTTTGCTGAAAAAACAACTTATAATATTTCCTATTTACTGGGGGTTTCCTACTGTAAAATGAGTCTAAACCGATTGAGGACAAAATGTTCAAAATTCTGTTGACAAAGAAAAATTTAAAGTTGATCCAGGGAAGGAAGGAATTTTTTCCCCCTTAAATTTGGTGGGTTATTTTTGCCTTCCTCTGGATCAACAGTTAGTTATGAAATGAGGATATTGCTAGATGGGTTGGACTGGATGGGCATATGTCTTTATTTAACCTAAAATACTATACTATACTATGTTATACTAAATTCAGCTGGCACTGAAAGGATTAAGCCATGTGTCTTGTGCAAAGCTGTACACAACAAAAGTATATGCAATTCCAAACTACATCAGTACTATTGATTTGCATATGAAAAACTTTTTTTCATACATCTATTCATCTGTGTCTACAAAACATTTCAGGCTGTAGGTTTTTTTTTCAAGCAAAAATCAAAGCATGTTTGCATCAATTAGCAATCAGCAAAATATATAGTGACAGACAGTAAATGGATACATTCAGATAGTAAACACATTACAGTTACACATTGCCGTCCCATGGTACACTGGCGAAACTACAATGTCCAATCCTCCATATTCATTACCTACAAATGTATTGTGTAAAAAATCTTGTAAATATACATAAAAAAGTAAAAACATATATCTATGGTGAGTAAATATACGCTAAAAATGAAAATAAAATAGCAGTTTATGAAATTACACCATATCCCATATTAATCATTAATTAAAAATAAGAAAATCATTAGTAGGAAAGCAGTTACCACTGCAAACTGACATAGACCGTTCCCAAGCAGAGGCAATTCTAGGGTTTTTAGCACCTGGGTCAAACTGTAAAGATTTCACCCTAAAAATGAGTGGCTCAGAGAAATCACCTGGCCCTCATTCTATTGTAAGTAAAGTATAAAATAAACAATAATTGATTTGGTATGAATTATACATTTGCACCTCCTGGTAAAAAAGCAAATCTGTTCCTCACATTCTTATTACTTTGATCAGTTAAATACACCGTGTCTTCTTTTTTCTTTAAATTGACATAGAATCCCAGAGCTCAGAACTCTCAGAAATTGATCATCAGGACATATATATGTTGTAATCCAGGAGGAAAACAATATGCACCTGGACGCTCCAAAGTTTCAGGTGGACGTGGACCTCAACCCTTTATCAAGCTTGAAGAGAAAGTGATTACAACAAACTTATATCCAATGTGTCCTCCATTTTGTGGGCAGGACTAATCAATTAACATACAAATGATTAATTATTCAATTGCTGTGCACACATCAATGCTAACAATTGCAATCGTTAACAATAAAAATACAATAGTTAACAATAAATAATAAAAAATTTAACATCCATATAATTATATTGTTTCTTATTATCTTGTGTGTTATTCTAAAGTGCTATGTATAATAATAAAAAGTGCCATGTATGCTAAAGTTCTTTTAATAAAGTGTCTTTTATAAAGTGCTATTCCCTAACACCCTTAAAAATATACTTTATTCCTATAATTTAAATCATTGCTTGATAAGGTGTTTGGGTGTATATCCCTATATCGTTCCTTTAATAAATCTTGATATGAATTTCTTATATTTTTACATATTTATATTAGATAGTAAAAGATCCTTGTCTTTTCACTGTTGTCCTTATCTTCATTCGCTCTGGTACCTTTTTGTGAAAAAAATAAATAATAAATAGATTGATAATAAATTAGTCATCTATTTCACTAATATCTCACATATACAACTGCTTATAAAAAAAGATCCTGGTGTATAATCTCGATTCATACCCTTAGGTTGCAATGTATCCAATCTATGGATCCATTGCATTTCTAATTCCTTTTAACTCTGTATGCGGTTTCCACCTCTCCTAATGCTATCAATAACCTGAAACTTTAACTGGATAACGGTATGTCCTGTTACATGAAAATTTTTGGGAACTTGGAGATGTAATAACTTTCTCCTAATTGCTGATTTGTGTTGAGTTATACGCTCCTTCAATTTTTGTGTGGTCTCACCTACACCACTATAAGGATGCACAAATTGTGTCCCTTTAATGACAGCATTACCATGGACACAGCCCAAACAAGCACAAGTACCATTCTTTGTTATTGTTTTCTTAGCTCTTTCTTTCTTAGTGGGTCCTATGTCAGATTTCACTAGCTTGTCTTTTATATTTTTTTATCTTTTATATGCATTTAGTGGGGGTTCTCTGAATTCTTCTATATGTGGGTGACAATCTTGCAATAGGTGCCAATGTTTACTATGTGTATTATATGTACTTACAAAAACCATTCTTTTGTTTTTTTTGTTTAGTTTGCTTTTCTTGTGTTAGGAGTTCATCCCTTGTTATATTTTTTACACGTTCTAAGTTCTCCCTTATCACCTCGTCCAGGTATCCTCTTGCTTTGAACTTATCGCTCATCTCCTTTAATCTCGTTTCACATATAGTCGGATCTGAGACAAGTCTTTTAACTCTAGTGTAATGTGTAAATGGCAATGAAATTTTAAGCTATTGGGATGAAAACTGTCATAGTGCAATAAATTGTTTTTATCTATCTCTTTTCTATATATATCAATAGTTAATCTGTCACCCTCTACATCAATTTTATCCAAATAATTAACAGTTTTTCAATCAGATGTCATAGTAAAATTTATAGTATCCTCACTATTATTCAAATGCATGACAAACTGTAATAACATCTCATATGTACCCGTCCATATAAAAAAGATATCATCTACATATCGTTGATATACATTACAGCATTGTTTATATAGATGATTAGTATACACATATTCTCTTTCAAATTGGTCCATATATATGTTGGCATAAGTGGGCACCACATTACTGCCCATGGCTGTGCCTAAAATTTGGCCATAATAGTCATCCTCAAATAAAAAGTAGTTGCCATATAACACCAGGTGCATTAGTTCAAAAAGAAAAGCTGTTGTGTTTGCCTCAAAGCCCGACTCCAACAGACTATTCTCTATGTTTCTCAATCCAGCTGTGTGTTTAATTGAGGTATACAAACTGTTAACATCTAAGGTTACCAAATAAATTGGTTCACTTGGTAGTTTTACATCATTTAGTAATTGTAACATATGTGTGGTGTCTTTAGTATAAAACTTCATATCAATTACTAATGGTTGTAAAATCTTGTCTAAAAATATAGCCAGAGGGTTCAGTACTGAAGTTGTACTTGCCACAATGGGCCGGCCCGCTGGATCTTGGCTATCCTTGTAAACTTTGGGTAGTGTGTATAACACTGGAGTAATTGGGTCCTCCTTAATCAAAAAACATTTTAGATCTTCATCTATGATCTTACTTTGATATGCCTTTTCAACAATATTTTGAATATGTTTTTCTATACTTAAAAGAGGATTCTTGTCCAATTTAACATATACATGTTCATCTTTTAATTGTTGTAATATTTCATTACGGTATTGGTCTTTAAACATAATCACTAATGCCCCGCACTTGTTGGCCAGTTTCACGATTATTGTGTCATTGTTTTGTAGTTTGTCCAAACTTTGTTTTTCTTTTTTTGTAGTGTTATTATTATTTATACCTTTAGGGGGGTGTCCACGCAACATATTCGTTTTTAATTTTTCTATGTCACGATTGACTAGTTTAATATATGCTTCCACCACATTATCATTCGTGGGAGGAGTGAAATGACTTTTGTTGCGTAGCCCAACTCCCTTCAGGGATAATTGAGTGTGACCCAATCCCATGTTTGTACATTTCATATTAGCAACCTGTGGACACTTATTAAAAAATGCTTTTATTCTCAAATTTCTGAAAAATCTATACATTTTACCATAAAGTCTATAACTGTCACATTTATTTCTAGGTACAAAGGAAATCCCTTTATTTAAAACAGCCTGTTGTATATCAGTTAAAAACTGCAGTTTACGTATTATGTACCAAATTTCCTACTGTCTCCTGGCTCGTTTTGGTGTGTGGGTAAGTCCTGGTTCCATATCTCCGGTCCTCCCTAATATTGTCCAAGTCTCTGTCCCTTTTTGGTAAAGTTTT
Source organism: Hymenochirus boettgeri (assembly GCA_019447015.1). Classification (NCBI taxonomy): domain Eukaryota; kingdom Metazoa; phylum Chordata; class Amphibia; order Anura; family Pipidae; genus Hymenochirus; species Hymenochirus boettgeri. The sequence continues at coordinate 131,013,762 of CM033470.1, forward strand.
CTCATATCTCTGCTGTCCCCGGGCTGTATCCTAAAAAAGAAGAGTCTGAGGTTCCTGTGTAAATAGTCACCTGTTTGGCTCCCGCTCTTAGATCTCCCTTGGTGTGCTGGTCTCGGTTGTTTCCTTGTGGCTCTCCTCCTCCATCTTGGTGAAGTTGGGTATTCGTCATGTAACTTCCCGTCATGCCATGGGTCATGCACGCTGATGTCATGGCGTCTGTTTGGTGCGTTGTCCCGATCAAGTTCTCACGGAGTCTCGCCACTGTACCTTATTCCGGACCAGCTGTACACCATACCTGCTCTATTGTCATCCTCATTGCGTTGGAATTTAACCCACTTTCTCTCCTCCACCATTTTGCGATGCCTAGATGCTGATTCTTCCACACAGGTGAGTAGATTATTAACCTCCTCTGTGCTACTTGCTTGATTTAGTTGAGCTTCCAACTTAGAGACAGCAGTTTGTGATTCTAAAATGGCAGTCTGTAAATATTCAATATTCCACAGTACAATATCAAAAGAACATTTGTTAATAATCCTTTCATATTTATTCAGAAATTCTTAATTATCTTTGAATATCTTTGAATATTGTTGGGCGTAAATTGACCCTAAGGCCTCTTGGTATTCTGAATGTTTTATGATATTCAGTTAACATTGTTGAATGTAATTCCAATCCAATTCATTGAAATTTTTCTTTTTCCAATTTTCTTGCCGTTATTTCTCTTGTTTGTGTAATCAGGAAAGAATTATCCCATTTATTCATACTAAGAATATGTTCTGTCTCTGCTTTAGTATAAGCAAAAGTTCTGTTGGGTCTATGTTGTGTCATTTTGTTAATTTCTGATTTTTGGAGGGAGTGTATATCCAAAATAACAGTAAATATTGTTATAAAGGTCTTGGATCCCACTCTCCTCCCAAGACCGTCACTCTGCAGACTGTACTGCTACTCAGTCTTCTAATATATCCAAAACAAAATGCACCTGGATGCTCCAAAGTTCTTTGAAAAAATAATTGGTTTATTCACCCATATGTGAGATCTCTCCAGTAACATTTCGGGTGGACCTCCACCCTTTATCAAGCTTGGAGAGAAAGTGATTACAACAAACTTATATCCAATGTGTCCTCCATTTTGTGGGCAGGACTAATCAATTTACACACAAACAGTGATTAGTTATTCAATTGCTGTGCACACATCAATGCTAAAAATTTCAATGGTAAAAAAGTTATTTTAATAAAATTCTTTATAAAAGACACTTTATTAAAATCCCCCTGAATTGAGAAAGCCAGTCGGATGACTAGCGAAACATCTTCAAGAACTAAACTTCAAGTCCAGTGGATTCAATAAAATACAACAGATATATCCTATGTAATACAGAAGAAATAATGTTACTGATTAGTCATATCATTAAAACTGAAAAACCTTTGACCACCATCGCCAGAGCCAATTACCACTAAGAATGTCGCCTACGTGGGTTGGGAATTCATTTTAAATGATCGTGAAGGAGAAATATGAAATGAACATAACACTAATAATATCCTACAATCTATAACCAGTGATTGCAATGTGTTGTTACAATGGACGTAATGACAATAAGATGGTAAAAACCAGTGAACCTAGAGATTCCTCACTTAAAAAATGAACTAAAATGTTCTGAAAGCGGATTACCTTAGTTAGCCAATAGGGATCACCTCTATACCACTTTTGTTATTTTTTATTTCAAACGGGTTACCCTGTAAACATACTGCCATCTAGGGAGATAAATATAAATTTCCCTTAAAAAATGATGAAACCTTTATACTTTAGCACCATCTTCTGCTCAAAGCCTCTTATCTGCTTCTTTATATAACTGGAGACAGAATTAATAACATTAATATTTATTACTAGCACAATCAGATTGCAAAAACAGCCGTGTCCGACTTAGACGCGACCGTTGTGTGGTCTATAAAGGACCGCATGATCGGTTGTGATTTTCCGACATGTCCGATCGTTCGTTTGTCCGATTTGGACGAACGAATGGTCGTCCATCGGTCGTGGCCGCAAAAATCATCCATACAATAATTCAGCCCGACTGACCAAAACACTGAAATGACGGTCGGTCGGGCCGAATTATTGCATCCTGTGTACCTACTTTAAGTTTGCAGAATTTAGTTATCACTTTAATAAAATACAACTGCACAAATAATCAAAAGACGGTAAATTTGTGAGTTTGTGGCATTTTTGTTTTTTCCTCCATGTCTCTGGGTAACTAACAGATCCAAATGTGACACCTTCATACAACGCATTGGGATCTGTTCCTTCAAATAGGCACTGTACAACTAGAAAGGGATCTCTTAGATTCTATATTTTTCCAAGAGAACAGCAATAACATCACAGTAAAGGCAACATGGCCAATTGATTTATCAATAACTGCTTCATTCTTACCTTGCCAACCAACACCTGGTAAATGATCAATCCTAAGGCCCACCAGTCCAGTGCTCTGTTATATAGAACCTGTTCTGCAGTTCTAAGCCATGTACTCTGAAATTCCAATTACCCATCCATCGACATAATCTTCCTTTCCGTATCCTTAGACACAAGGAAAACTGTGAGTTATCATTAGATCATAAAATATTCTTTATAGAAATCCCAAAAATGGCAATGTCTGTGTTAGTAGACATTAAAATGACATGTTTAATTCTATACTGGTTAATTCTATTTTTGTGCTTTATACAGAGAATCTTACCGAAGGCAGAAACCAAAATCGTTTATTTGGCATAACCATTACTGTCCACGACTACATTCTCTGGCTTCATATCTCTGCAGTAAAACAATAAAACATTATAAATATCACAATTGTAGATAGAATCCTAAAGTCTTACGTAGGTGATTGGTTTCATAGGGCTTGGCAGGGCACTTTGCTACTTCATACAAAGTTATATATAGTGAAATGACACAGAGAATTATTAAACACAGAAAAGGAGGTGCGAAAAAAGTAATGACTGTGGATAACTGTTATTTTTTATATAAGCTTTATGAAGATCTCTAACATATAGTATTACTTACCCATAGATTACGTTGTTATTAGGGAGGAACTGCAGCCCAAGAACCATGAAAAAGGCTGAAAAAAATCTGCAAAGTAACAAGATTCATATTAGTTGTTTGGAACCATGTAAGGCCTTTACACACGATTATTGTAATCCAGAATAGCAGTTTTACGTAATGATATGGCTGATGTCCTGTTAGAGCCAATAATCTATAGTTACAAATATGAATGGTAATTTATTGTAGCACAAGAAAATTATATTGTAGAACACACACTACTTGCTCAGTGATTTCTGTTATTGTAAATCACATATTGCACAAATTCATATTCCGCTATGTCCCCTTCATCAGGTGTCACCCCATGGAGACTAGCGATCCCCCAAATGTTTTTACAATAAACAGAACATTCTGACAAGTAGTGTGCACTTCTACAATATATTTGCTTGTGATAGTCCTGAGTAGGGGACTTGAACGAGGCTGCACCTACCACCACACATGGCAAACTGCCACAGGAGTGCCTAGGCCCAAACTAATCTGCATTAATTTATTGAGGCAGTCTTTAGGTAATGGCAAAGTACCGTCATGGTAATCTACATAAATTACTGTATATACTCGAGTATAACCGACCCGAATATAAGCCGAGGTACCATTTTTGCCTCCAAAATTAGAAAAACATGATTGACTCGAGTATAAGCCGAGGGTATACAGTAACCCTATACCTTTCCACTGTAGATGTTTGAAACTACAACTCCCCAGCATGCTTGGTTGCTGGATTGTAGTTTCCAACCACCTATAGTAGAAAGGTATTGGGGGTTACTGTATGGCATACTGTCCCCCACCCTAACCTTTCCACTGTAGATGTTGGAAACTACAACTCCCAGCATGCTTGGTTGCTGGGAGTTGTAGTTTCCAACCACCTTAGTAGAAAGGTATTGGGGTTACTGCATGCATACTGGTCCCCCCAGCCCCCCCCCCAGCTCTTACTTACCGTACTGGTCTTCAGTCTTCATCTCTCTGCCGTCGCCGCTCCCGCTCTGCTCTGTGCAAAGCCGGCAGTTCCCAGTACTGCTTCGCGGCTGCACGATGACGTCATCCCGCCAGCATGCGCGATGACATCATCGCGCAACCGTGAAGAACTACTGGGAACTGCCGCCTGACTCGCGGCTGCTTCTGGATTGAGTAAGTGTCTATTGACTCGATTATAAGCCGAGGCAAGGTTTTTAGGTTGATTTTAAACCTAAAACCCTCGGCTTATACTCGAGTATATCGGTATGTCCTCTCTCCAATGTTGTTGGTCTGTCTTTCAATTGTGATTTTAGATTGCCATGGGGAGCATAATCAATTGCAAAACAGACTGATGATGTGCTTCATTTGAATGCAGAACAAATCCCACCAGGAAAAGGTTCCTCTCTCTCTGTGCCAACTGTAAGGTCTTTATCTCAGTGGAATCCCCCGAAATAACCATTTCACACCATTTAGTTCCATCATGCCCTGAATGAAATAGTTTTAAATCCTACAATCTATATACTAAGAAGTGTGGAGGATTTTATAATAGGAAATTACATCACAACAAGGCTATAGTCCATTGCCTACTACTCTCTTACAATTAATTCCAAAACAGTTACTGACCATTCCATCCATTTACCCCTTCATAAATGGCTTTTTTTTTTTATAGCCTTTAGGTAAACCAGACCTGCTGATTGTTTGTGTCCGCTAAAAGCACCTGAATATACAAAGATTTTTATTGTGCTCACATTGATATGTTACTAAGGGGGCCTAGCTTGTGCAACCCACCCGTCCATAGGATCCTCATCCCACTGAAAAGGAAGTGAAGAGCAAAAAATTGCAAATGGTATAACAATAAAATATACAATAGTTAACAATAAATAATTTAAAATTTAACATCCATATAATTGTTTGTGAAGGTTCCATTCATCCAGGTCATGGTATATCTGTTGTATTCAATTCTCAACTGGACTTGAAATGTATTTCTTGAAGACGTTTCGCTAGTCATCCGACTGGCTTTCTCAATTCAGAATGACTTGTACAAGAACTGTGGCAATTATGTACCCTGGAGAATCCCAATTAGCATATCACAGCCAGTGTTAAGGGTGTGATTAGATAGTGGCTAAGAGGTGTTATAGGAACGCCCAGAGTAAGGTGTTTAAAACAGCATTGTACATGGCAGATAGTTGGTGTCGAACCTCCCCACCTCTATTTAGGCTTGGTTTCTTTATTTTCACATAAATGGCCTCCTTAACACCTCTCTTGAACCAGTCACGTTCCTTCGCCACTGACTGGTTCAAGAGAGGTTGTTAAGGAGGCCATTTATGTGAAAATAAAGAAACCAAGCCTAAATAGAGGTGGGGGTGTTCGACACACACTGTCTGCCATGTACAATGCTGTTTTAACACTTACTCTGGGCGTTCCTATACACCTCTTACCCACTATCTAATCACACCCTTAACACCTGGCTGTGATATGCTAATTGGGATTCTCCAGGTACATAATTGCCACAGATTCTTGTACAAGTCATTCTGAATTGAGAAAGCCAGTCGGATGACTAGCGACGTCTTCAAGAACTACATTTCAAGTCCAGTTGATCTAATTGAATACAACAGATATATCCATATAATTATATTGTTTCTAATTATCTTGTTATTGTGTTATTTCTAAAGTGCTATGTATAATAATAAAAGTGCCTTGTATTCTAAAGTTGTTTTCAACGTATGGCCCAGCACAGAAGAGCCAATTCCTCGGGTCAGGACTCAGCCGTGTATCTGCATCTTAAGGATAAAGGACATACCTTTGAAGATTGTAATGTTAACATACTGGCGAAGGAACGTGACTGGTTCAAGAGAGGTGTTAAGGAGGCCATTTATGTGAAAATAAAGAAACCAAGCCTAAATAGAGGTGGGGAGGTTCGACACCAACTATCTGCCATGTACAATGCTGTTTTAACACCTTACTCTGGGCGTTCCTATAACACCTCTTAGCCACTATCTAATCACACCCTTAACACCTGGCTGTGATATGCTAATTGGGATTCTCCAGGGTACATAATTGCCACAGATTCTTGTACAAGTCATTCTGAATTGAGAAAGCCAGTCGGATGACTAGCGAAACGTCTTCAAGAACTACATTTCAAGTCCAGTTGATCTAATTGAATACAACAGATATACCATGACCTGGATGAATGAGAACCTTCACAAACAATTATATGGATGTTAAATTTTAAATTATTTATTGTTAACTATTGTATTTTTATTGTTATACCATTTGCAATTTTTTGCTCTTCATTCCTTTTCAGTGAGGATGAGGATCCTATGGACGGGTGGGTTGCACAAGCTAGGCCCCCTTAGTAACATATCAATGTGAGCACAATAAACTCTTTGTCTATTTCAGGTGCTTTTAGCGAGACACAAACAATCAGCAGGTCTGGTTACCCTAAAGGCTATAAAAAACAAAAAGCCATTTATGAAGGGGTAATGATGGAATGGTCAGTAACTGTTTTGGAATTAATTGTAAGAGAGTAGTAGGCAATGGACTATAGCCTTGTTGTGATGTAATTTCCTATTATAAAATCCTCCACACTTCTTAGTATATAGATTGTAGGATTTAAAACTATTTCATTCAGGGCATGATGGAACTAAATTGGTGTGAAATGGTTATTTCGGGGGATTCCACTGAGATAAAGACCTTACAGTTGGCACAGAGAGAGAGGAACCTTTTCCTGGTGGGATTTGTCTCTGCATTCCAAATAGAGCATCATCATCATGTCTGTTTTGCAATTGATTATGCTCCCCATGGCAATCTAAAATCACAATTGAAAGACAGACCAACAACATTGGAGAGGACATACCGTATATACTCGAGTATAAGCCGAGGTTTTTAGGTTTAAAAATCAACCTAAAAACCTTGCCTCGGCTTATACTCGAGTCAATAGACACTTACCTTCAATCCAGAAGCAGCCGCGAGTCAGGCCGGCAGTTCCCAGTAGTTCTTCACGGTTGCGCGATGATGTCATCGCGCATGCTGGCGGGATGACGTCATCGTGCAGCCGCGAAGCAGTACTGGGAACTGCCGGCTTTGCACAGAGCGAGCGGCAGCCGGCAGAGAGATGAAGACTGAAGACCAGGTACGGTAAGTGAGCTGGGGGAGGGCTGCGGGGGACAGCTAAGCCATGCAATTTTTACATTCTATATAGGTGGTTGGAAACTACAACTCCCAGCAACCAAGCATGCTGGGAGTTGTAGTTTCCAAACATCTACAGTGGAAAGGTATTAGGGTGGGGGACAGTATGCCATACAGTAACCCCCAATACCTTTCTACTATAGGTGGTTGGAAACTACAACTCCCAGCAACCAAGCATGCTGGGAGTTGTAGTTTCCAAACATCTACAGTGGAAAGGTATTAGGGTTACTGTATACCCTCGGCTTATACTCGAGTCAATCATGTTTTTCTAATTTTGGAGGCAAAAATTGGTACCTCGGCTTATATTCGGGTCGGCTTATACTCGAGTATATACAGTAATTTATGTAGATTACCATGACTGGTACTTTGCCATTACCTAAAGACTGCCTCAATAAATTAATGCAGATTAGTTTGGGCCTAGGCACTCCTGTGGCAGTTTGCCAGTGTGGTGGTAGGTGCAGCCTCTGTCAAGTCCCCTACCTCAGGACTATAGCACAAGCAAATATATTGTAGAAGTGCACACTACTTGCTCAGAATGTTCTGTTTATTGTAAATAACATTTGGGGGATCGCTATGTCTCCATCTGGTGTGACACCTGATGAAGGGGACATAGCGGAATATGAATTTGTGCAATATGTGATTTACAATAAACAGAACATCCTGAGCAAGTAGTGTGTGCTTCTACAATATAATTTTCTTGTGCTACAATAAATTACCATTCATATTTGTAACTATAGATTATTGGCTCTAACAGGACATCAGCCATATCATTACTGTAAAACTGCTATTCCTGGATTACAATAATCTGTGTGTACAGGCCTTACATGGTTCCAAACAACTAATATGAATCTTGTTACTTTGCAGATTTTTTTCAGCCTTTTTCATGGTTCTTGGGCTGCAGTTCCTCCATAATAACAACGTAATCTATGGGTAAGTAATACTATATGTTAGAGATCTTCATAAAGCTTTACTATAAAAAATAACTAGTTATCCACAGTCATTACTTTTCTTCGCACCTCCTTTTCTGTGTTTAATAATTCTCTGTGTCATTTCACTATACTATAACTTTGCTATGAAGTAGCAAAGTGCCCTGCCAAGCCCTATGAAACCAATCACCTATCAGTAAGACTTTAGGATTCTATCTACAATTGTGATATTTATAATGTTTTATTGTTTTACTGCAGAGATATGAAGCCAGAGAATGTAGTCGTGGACAGTAATGGTTATGCCAAAATAAACGATTTTGGTTTCTGCCTTCTCGGTAAGATTTCTCTGTATAAATGCACAAAATATAGAATTAACCAGTATAGAATTAAACATGTCATTATAATTAATGTACTAACACAGACATTGCCATTTTCTGGGATTTCTATAAAGAATATTTTATGATCTAATGATAACTCACAGTTTTCCTTGTGTCTAAGGATACGGAAAGGAAGATTATGTCGATGGATGGGTAATTGGAATTTCAGAGTACATGGCTCCAGAACTGCAGGAACAGGTTCTATATAACAGAGCACTGGACTGGTGGGCCTTAGGATTGATCATTTACCAGGTGTTGGTTGGCAAGGTAAGAATGAAGCAGTTATTGATAAATTCAATTGGCATGTTGCCTTTACTGTGATGTTATTGCTGTTCTCTTGGAAAATATATAGAATCTAAGAGATCCCTTTCTAGTTGTACAGTGCCTATTTGAAGGAACAGATCCCAATGCGTTGTATGAAGGTGTCACATTTGGATCTGTTAGTTACCCAGAAGACATGGAGGAAAAAACAAAAATGCACAAACTCACAAATTTACCGTCTTTTGATTATTTGTGCAGTTGTATTTTATAAAGTGATAACTAAATCTTGCAAACTTTAAAGCTAGGTACACAGGATGCAATAATTCCGGCAGCCATACCCGAAGACCGTATTTCAGTGTTTTGGTCAGTCGGGCTGAATTATTGTATGGATGATTTTTGCGGCCACGACCGATGGACGACCATTCGTTCGTCCAAATCGGACAAACGAACGATCGGACATGTCGGAAAATCACAACCGATCATGCGGTCCTTTATAGACCACACAATCGGTCGCGTCTAACTGTCGGACACGGCTGTTTTTGCAATCTGATTGTGCTAGTAATAAATATTAATGTTATTAATTCTGTCTCCAGTTATATAAAGAAGCAGATAAGAGGCTTGGATCAGAAGATGGTGCTAAAGTATAAAGGTTCATTCATTTTTTAAGGTAAATTTATATTTATCTCCCTAGATGGCAGTATGTTTACAGGGTAACCCGTTTGAAATAAAAAATAACAAAAGTGGTATAGAGGTGATACCTTTATTGGCTAACTAAGGTAATCAAGCTTTCAGAACATTCTAGTTCATTTTTTAAGCTGAGGAATCTCTAGGTTCACTGGTTTTTACCATCTTATTGTCATTTACGTCCATTGTAACAACACATTGCAATCACTGGTTATTAGATTGTAGGATCATTTATTAGTGTTTAATGTTCATTATCATATTTCTCCTTCACGATCATTTAAAATGAATAATATCCCAACCCACGTAGGACGACATTCTATAGTGGTAATTGGCTCTGGCGATGGTGGTCAAAGGTTTTTCTGTTTTATTAAATGATATGACTAATCAGTAACATTATTTCTATTCTGTATCACATAGGATATATCTGTTGTATTTAATTAGATCAACTGGACTTGAAGTTTAGTTCTTGAAGATGTTTCGCTAGTCATCCGACTGGCTTTCTCAATTCAGAATGACTTGTACAAGAATCTTTGGCAATTATGTACCCTGGAAAATCCCAATTAGCATATCACAGCCAAGTGTTAAGGGCGTGACTGGATAGTGGCTAAGAGGTGTTATAGGAACGCCCAGAGTAAGGTGTCAAAACAGCATTGTATATGGCAGACAGTTGATGTTGAACCCCCCCCACCTCTATTTAGGCTTGGTGTCACATAAATGGCCTCCTTAACACCTCTCTTGAACCAGTCACGTTCCTTTGCCAATATGTTAACATTACAATCTTCAAAGGTATGTCCTTTATCCTTAAGATGCAGGTACACGGCTTAGTCCTGACCCGAGGAATTGGCTCTTCTGTGTTGGGCCATAAGTTGATGCAGTGGCTGTTTGGTCTCCCCCACATACAAATCAGAGCATTCTTCACTGCACTGCACTGCATATACGATGTCGCTTTTCTTGTGTTTCGGTATTGGGTCTTTTGGATGTACCAATTGCTGCCTCAGTGTGTTGTTCGGTTTAAAGCAGACAGGGATACGATGTTTTTTGAAAATTCTTCTTAATTTCTCGGAGACCCCTGCTACATATGGGATGACCATGTTCTTTCTCCTGTCTTGCTTTTCTCCTTCACTGTTGGTATTCGTGTTCTTTTCTTTCCTTCTATTTCTTTTGACAAAGACCCAGTCTGGATATCCACAAGTTTTAAGGGCTCCTCTGAGATGTTTCATTTCTTTAGCCTTCGCCTCTGTGCTAGTGGGGATGTTCTCAGCTCTGTGTTGCAGGGTTATGATGACACCCAGCTTGTGATCCAAAGGGTGGTGGGAGTCAAACATCAAATACTGATCTGTGTGTGTTGGTTTTCTGTAAACCTCTACTTCCAGTTTACCATTTTCCTTAACTTCTACCAAGCAGTCCAAGAAAGCCAGTTTGTTGTTTTGTATCTCTTCCCTTGTGAATTTGATGTTTTGGTCTACCGCATTGATGTGTTCTGTGAAAGCTTGTACTTCCTTCTGGTGGATTTTAACCCAGGTGTCATCCACATATCTGAACCAGTGGCTGGGTGCTATGCCCAGCCACTGGTATTAAGCGCCTGTTTTTCTACCTCCTCCATGTAAAGGTTGGCCACAATGGGTGAAACTGGAGATCCCATAGCACATCCGTATTTTTGCTTATAGAACTTATAGTTCTATAACTTACATAGTAAACTGTATAAAAAGGTATTTACCTATTTTGGAACAAGATCCTGCACTTCATTCTGTTCTCAAGGTTGGTTGTAAATATGTTCCCAAGAGAGCTCAGTTTCTGGGAGACATATTGTCACCAAGTATGTATGAAACGAAAATGGAACATAGAACCACATAGCTGTCTTGCAATGGCAGCTATATGTGTGGTGCCAACCGCTGCAAAACGTGTTCCTACATGCATAAATCCACCACATTCAAAAGTACTGTCACTGGGAAGATTTATGAAACAAGACAACACATAAATTGTAACAGTGACTATGTAATATACCTTCTCACGTGCACATGCTGTAACGTACAGTATGTAGGATGCACTTCTCGCTCTCTGAAATCCAGGATTCGTGAGCATATTAGGGATATTGCTCAACGAAATATCAACAGCCCAGTAGGTCGACATTTCTTTAATTGTAATCAATCGAGTTTAAAGTTTCTCAGAGTGCAGGGCATACAAAAAATACATCAGGATAAACGGAATAAAGATAGACTAGCTCTACTTAGAAAAAATGAGGTGCGTTGGATATTCAACTTGGATACAAGAATTCCGTTAGGCTTAAATTCTAGATATGATATCCTTTGCTACATTGATTAAATATAGAGTCATTGACACAATTATTTTATACTTATAAATTTTGTTAATGCTTAACTCTATCTATATTGTATGATACATTGTCATTTATTTATTTTGATTCATCATAATTTGGTATATACCATGGACAGAAATCAGTATTAATCTGGATCTAAGTTGTTATTACATCCTACATAGTTTGTGTAGTTCCCTATTTTCCCTCATTACCAACGAGAAGCAGCATTCTTAAGATAATTGAATAATTCCATTTATTCAACATTGGTAACTCAGCTGTATAGTTTTGAGGGTTAATTTTAGGTTTCCCTGTTTTAAGCATCTGAAACGCCGGACAAGGGCGTTCTCCTGTGTATGACGTTATTTCCCTCTATAAGAGGAACGAACTGAGACACACCCCCAGCCTATGAGTAAGAGCCTTTCGGCTTGAAACGCGTAAGGCGGGTTTTTACTATGTAAGTGAAGGGTTCGGGGCAGGTGGCACCCTGACCACCAGAAGGGACTGGTGAGTATCATTATCCTTGAGTCGTCTGAATGATTAAGTTTCAGTGATTGGGAAGAAATTCTAGCGACAGGCACAGGGTTTGTTACACCTGTGCCTAAAATTAGAGCAAGTGAGTTTGATTTATACAAACACTCGCTGTATTGGATACAGATTGCTTGATAGCATAATAATTATAGAACTTATCCCTGTATTTGAAATAGGTGGTATTCAGGCACAAGTCCAGTAAGGAACACACCTGTTCTGGGTTGAGATCAGTTCTGCTGGTAAGAGTGCAGTCTTGGCCTAGTCGTTTTCTCACCATGTCAACAGCCTCCTTGGTGGGTATACAGGTGAAGAGAGATGTCACATCATAGGACACAATAGTTTCTTCTGCACCAAGTACTATATCTTCAATGTTGTTGGTGAAATCCTGAGAGTTCTGGATGTGATGCTTAGAACTTCCCACCAATGGTCCTAAGATGTTGGCTAGGTATTTTGCTACCTTATATGTTACAGAGTTACATTGCTCGATCAATGGCTTTATCCTTTTGGTGCTGTTGTAGTAAGTCTATGATGCTTTTCTTGTAACGGCTGGTGGGATCCCTTGTTAAAGCCTCATATGTGTTATCGGCCAGGAGCATGGTCACCTTATCATGGTAGTCTGAGGTGTTGAGTACCACTGTGCATCTTCCCTTGTCTGTCGGTAGAATGGTGATACTGGATACTGAAGCCTAAATAGAGGTGTGGGGGGGTTCGACACCAACTGTCTGCCATGTACAATGCTGTTTTGACACCTTACTCTGGGCGTTCCTATAACACCTCTTAGCCACTATCCTATCACGCCCTTAACACTCGGCTGTGATATGCTAATTGGGATTTTCCAGGGTACATAATTGCCAAAGATTCTTGTACAAGTCATTCTGAATTGAGAAAGCCAGTCGGATGACTAGCGAAACGTCTTCAAGAACTAAACTTCAACTCCAGTTGATCTGAATACAACAAATATACCATGACCTGGATGAATGAGAACCTTCACAAGCACATAGCATATAGACTGGAAGACAATGATGAAGATGGAAGTCATGCCTCCATTCATTCCACGAATGAAAGATAGACTTTTAGGAACTTGAAGAAAGTTCATTACCATCAATGTAGAATAAGGAGCCACTATCTGATGACACCCAGAAGGCAATTGATGAGAATATACAGTTTTAGATACAAGCACAAAGAAAAATAATAAGGAAGATGACATGTTCTATATAAGAGTCTACATTTTCTGACAAAAGTCTTGTTGTTTGTGTACAAATAGACCTGAAGTGCCGCTTAACGATAATTCTAATGCAGATTTTGTTTCAAGAAATGGTTCATTTTACCCCAAACAGCTTTTGTAATAATGTTTTAATGCAAAATGAAACTAACAAAAATATTTTAATATTCACAGCTTGGTAAAGCCCATTGAGTCAATTTTTGCAATGACATAAGTGTTGTCGCCTTGTCATATGGGCTTCACCTGTGACTAATAATGGATCAATTAGGTGTCTGGTGTGTATAAAAAGAACCCAAGTACACTAGACCTTCACATCAACTGCAAATAGACCTCTCCAAACATGCCTAAGATTCACCCTGAGACTAAAATGTTGATTATCAAGAGACAGAAGACCAAATCCACTGCAGATGTCGCGCACACCTTCAATGTCTCTCAGCGTCAAGTTCAGAAGATAAAGAAAAGATTTGAGGAGACTGGAAAAGTTTTTGACAAACCCAGGTCAGACAGACCCCGCAAGACAACTGCTCGAGAGGACCGTTTGTTGTCTCGAAAATCCAAGGCAAGCCCATTTTCAACTGCAGCAGAGCTCCAGGAGACCTGGTCACCTGAAATCCTTGTGTCCACCAGAACAGTTTGTTGGATTCTGTCTCGAAATGGCCTCCATGGTCAAATCAGTGCCCATAAGCCAGCATTAAACAAAAGACAATTGAAAAACCATGTGGCATTTTCCAAGTCCCACAGCCTGCTAAAAGGATGGGTGCTGGAAAAGTGGCAAAAGGTGGATTTTTCAGATTAATCTTCTGTTGAATAACACCACAGTCGCCGCAAATATTGCAGGAGACCTACTGGAACCTGCATAGAGCCGAGATTTACCCAGAAAACAGTGAAGTTTGGTGGAGGCAAAATCAAGGTCTGGGGTTACATCCAGTATGGGTATGTGCGAGAGATCTGCAGGGTGGAAGGCAACATCAATAGTGTAAAATACCAAGAAATCTACGTTTCCTCATATATTGCCACCATAAAAAAAGGCCAAATTCTGCAGCAGGATGGTGCTCCATCACATACTTCCATCTCCACATCAAAGTTCGTTAAGACGAAGAAGATCAAGATGCTCCAGGATTGGCCAGCCCAGTCACCTGACATGAACATCATTGAACATATGTGGGGTAGGATGAAAGAGGAAGCATGGATAACGAAACCAAAGAATATTGATGAACTATGGGAGGCATTGCAAGACTGTTTTCTTGGCTATTCCTGATGATTTCATTAATACATTATATGAATCCTTGCCAAACCGCATGGATGCTGTCCTTCAAGCTCATGGAAGTCATACAAGATTTTAAATTTGGATCTCACAGCACCACTACTTAATTTTCTGACATATTTTTGGATTGGCTGTAAAGTATTTTCTGTATAGGTGACTACACTTTTGTCTTGCAACATTTTGACTTTTCTGTCTTGATTAAATGATAAAACTTTTTTCAGTGAAACTATTTTTTACCAGTACAGTTAATATTATTTGGGATGGCTTTAGCTTTTCATATGAGCTATTTCTAACACCAATTGGTCAATTAAAAATCAGGTTAATAGCAGGAGTTACTGCAAAATACACAGGCAACAAGACTTTTGTCAGAAACTGTAAGCAATGTCAATACATCCAACAAAAGGACAATTAATATAATATCCAATATGTTCTGTCTTCCACCATCTAGAACCAGGACTATATATATAAAATACATTTTTTTCTGATCCAGGGATATTTTCCATTTGGAATCAGGAAGGATTTTCCCCCCTTTTCATTTGGTGTTATATTTGCCTTCCTCTGGAGTAGGCTAAAACCATTGGGCTACATGGACGTATGACTTTATTGAACCACCAATATTATATCAGATGTCAAATGTGGATTATCTAGTGGAGAAACAGGAAAAAGACAGTTATGATGTAAAAAGATAGGGATGTGGTAAAAAGACAGCAATGTGGTGAATAGACAGCAATGTGGTAAAGCGACAGTGATCCATCTGGGAATGACAGCAATGTGGTAAAGAGACAGTGGTGCTGTGAAGAGACAACAATGTGGTGACTAAATTGTGATGTAGCACAGTAAAAGGACTGGAAAAACTCCACTTAGCGTCCAGCTCTAAAATGCCTTAAATAAAAGAGAAATAATACACAATAATGTTTTTTTTAAAAAAATGAATAGAAATAATGTAAATGTCTTGTTTAGTGTCGTCTGTTAAAAGGAGCGAGTGTACGAATATCTCTCGGAAACGGTACATGGACTTTACTCAGGGAATGTTTAAATATTTAAAGATACTATATACATACCTATACTTCATACTTTTATGTGGTCATGGAACATTTACATATTTCTTGTATTTTAAACAAAGAAGAGCATTATTGGTGCAGGGGCACTTTAACTATTGGTCCAACAATCACCATGTCTCATAGTCCTTCAGGATTGAAGACACTCTCTGAAATGTAAGGCAGGTCGATGTGCTTTATTTCTTAAGTTACCCAGAATTATAGCAATAGAAAATATTAATCTGCAGAGAAATGCAAGGAAAATAAAAGTATGATAAGTTAAAATAAAAGTTATGGTATACGTTAACATGGGAGTGTCCTTTAAAAAGAGTGTGGAAATCCCATGATAAACCTTACAGGAATCCATCCCATGGAAATCCTGGGTTTGTCCCTCAAGGCATAAGTCCCTTTCCTCTAGCACACACCAAGAGGTTAACCAATCTCAAAAAGCCCCAGAGCCTAGTGGCACTTTGGAGTTGCCAATGCAGCTAGTGGCTTAATTGCCTGTCCATGTGTCTGTCCAAGGTCCTTAGCAGACAGTTACTGCAGGTGCAGGTAATGGTTGTGAGACTTGATAGTATGATCTCAGAGAAGGGATCAAAAGAAGAGACAGGTGGCATTCCAGAAGAAAGGGGAACAGGGACAGTACAATGATCCCAATAGGGATGGGTCTAGGCACTGACAATCGGCTTCCACAGTTGGTGGCAGGCACTGTTCATGGTTCTAGTGCTAGGGTCCTGGAGCAGGCTAGGAAAGGGAGCTATGGACACTAAAAAGAGAATATCAACTCAGTGGGATCATGGAGACCAGAATCAGGGTCCACATCCTGCCGTGTTAGATCATGCTGCCAAAAATAATCTTTAGACGCAGCGCTGACAGAGGGATTTTTGAGTGCATACGTGGGACAGCGGGAAGAGAGAAAGAGATAGATAGATAATACCATTGATAGATATGGTGATAGAAAACAGATAACTGGGAAGCTGGTGGTTAACAGTCAAAGGAACAGTTGAATCACTGGAAAAGGGATACTGGTGGTTAATGGGGAAAGTAAAGAAAAGAATTGTAATAGAAATTAACCCCACACAGAGAATACATTTTGGTATTGGTTTTACGAGAATTTTTGGAGTGTGTATCACTTTAAGATTTTTTGTAAATGTATTTCATTTTAATGATTTTTATGATTCTCAAAGATGATCTGATAATCATCTTTGGGATGATAATGAAGTTGGAATAGAGGCATCATTGCCCATTTTCAAAGTTGAAATCCGATCGTAAAAATCACTTTTCAGAAAGAGTTTTCCAGAAAATTATTATTTCTCCGTTGGCAAAGATCAATATTGATTTGTGCCTTTAAAGGAATAGTTCACTTTCAAAGTTAACTAATTCTTTAATATACTGATTGAAGCCTGAGAGGTTAAGGAGCTATGCCTTACCTCCCGTTCTTCAATTAATAGCGCAGGGCCGGGGAACGAAGATAAGATGAAACTTACCTTTTGCGCGATCCACCACGGCCACACTGAAATCTCTGACCACTTCCCTCTCCTGCACAGCTATAGTGCACATGCGTGATAGTGCATCTCAGGAAATATCCCTTATGTTGGAACCTTTAACTTATAAATTTGGCCTGTTTTGTAAATTTCTCTTTTTCAGAACAGATTCTTTTGATCCTTAGCATTTTGGCCTTTTGAAGTCAATATAGGTATTGAAATGATGTCCCCGTTATAAGTCTTCCTTCCCCTGCTTCTATGCTCAGATCCAGGAAAACCACCTTATATTTACTATAGGTGCTTTGGAAGCATTATTGCTCATGGGATTGATTAATATACAATAGATAATTCTCTAGTGCAGGGATAGGCAACCAGTAGATCTTCAGATGTTTGAAAACTACAACTTCCAGCATTCTCTAACTACAGAGTCCTTGTAGAAGAATGATAGGAGTTGTAGTTTCCAAATACCTGGAGATCTACTGGTTGCCTATCCCCCCATACACACTTATAAGATATCGCCTATATATCTTTTCCAGTATAGATGCCTGTACTCAGTCCTGCTTTCTTGTCTTATAGTTTTGGTTGCTTGAAGGGGTTGCTTTTGGGACTCCATACAAGCTGCATTGTTTTTAGGAGTGGAGATACAATTTAAATGATCCTGCAATCTCTATATGGTATCAGTGCCAGGGCACATCTTATAAAAAAAGTATATATATATTTACATAATTTTCATTAAATGCTACAATTGCATATGGACACAATGCTTTTACAGAGTAAAAAATTTAATAGTAATAGGCATTTAATAGTTCCACATTTTAGCAGAAAATAACATATTTATGGCTAGAGAAACACATTGTGTAAAGGACAAGTAAAATCATTATACAAAAAAAAAAACCCAGAGTCAGCAATAATGTAAAATAAGATCACACAAAATGTGAAACATCACTTTTTACATTAAGCCTTTAAAGTTAAATATAGAGAAAAGCATCAAGGTGTAAAGTAGATCTCCACCCCAAAGACAATTATGTTTACACTAAGGGTCTTATTCATAAAGGAGCTGTATCACACCTTTAATGGTATTTGTCGCAATGCCAAATATCCGATTGCAGTTGTATAATTATGATCGTAATTCTATAATCGCCCATACAATACCATTACCGCATGGTGTTTTACAAACAAAGGTTCGGACATTTGCGAAAATTCATTTGTAAATGTATCAATACTGCGGGTTAGGGGCCATATTTATAAAGGAACTGTATCACTATTTTTCCTTTAATGATTATTGCAGCGATCGTAAATCTACGATTGTGGTCGTATATTTAAGATTGCTGTCGGGAAGTTTCCAATTCCGTGGGTTAATAATGCTTGCTTGTACATTCAGAGAAATGTCTTCCGATTTGGTAATCAGAATTTTTTTATTTACAGAATATGTTTCCTAATAAGACTTTTCAAACTCCACACCATCCATCCCACATACTGTACTGATTATTACAGTTGCAACACTACATTCTTTGTATTGCGGATTGCATGATTATAATATATTTTGTCATGCTATGCAGGAGGAAAATGGGTTACTGACAGTAAAAAAAACCTTACAAGTAATAAATCTTTAATTCACATTTGATTGTACCATGTTAATTTTTAATGATGGAGACTTAATTTTATGCATTAAGTACTAAATATTTGTGAAGTGAAGTTGCCTTTTAGGACACACATTTTACATTGTTCTTTTGAACCTTTCTATGTAATGTACAATTGGTGCTCAAAATTGTTAGGTTTTTCTTAATTTCTGTAATTACACATTACACACACTGTATTGAGTCATAAAATATATACCTACTGTTTTTTTGTCCAACGTTTCTGTTTTTGAAAGGAACGAAGAATCACTGAGTATGTTGTATGTGTTGTTGCTAAATTGGGCATGGTTTACTAATCCACAAGGGTATCTTCTTTTGGTCATTCTGGTCAGTTGACAGTTGTGCTGTGACAAGTGTGCCACCCTTTGAGATATTTAAAGAATTGCTATTCTTAAGGGCTATTTCTAAGTTTGTAATTGTCACAGGGTTGGAAAAACACTCTTTTTAAATCTATGAACACCCTGGTGCCGTATTATACATTCTTCCAAATACAGCTTGTATGATGACTACTGTAGCTCTGTTTTACATCCTGGTATGACGTCACTTCTGAAAATGTTCTCGGCTTTTGACCCCTGTTTAATTTAATACATACAATATACTATGGGGCACCTGCTAGGCTAAATTACAATTACATTTTGTGGCAGTGTTAGCAAAGGTGTTTTAGTATAAAATCACATGAATGAAAAGCTTTCAACCACTTTTAGGTAAACCCAGTCTGGAAGGTCCTAACTTTTAATCTTTTTTTTACCTTAATTACTTTTCATTTATTCCCTTTCGTTTATTCCCTTTCATTCAATTATTTATGTTAAAGGCATAGGTCACTTGCCTCACTATAAAAAGCCAGTGGGTGTGGGAGTAAAAGCCTGCTACACTAATCCAACACACAGTATGAGAATATCCTACTAGTGTTTGTTTTACAGCTTGTCACAGCACCCCTCCACTCACATATGAAATAGCTGTTGTTGTTGGCAATTATTATGTATATGTCGGAGTTTCAATATTGAGAAATGTTCTTTATAAGTAAGGATATGAAGAGGAAAAAACATTTTGATGGTGGTTGGCTAGCAATTTCTCACTTTACTGTGTAATATTCTACAGGCTCACTCAGTAATCTACACAGTAATCGACAGTAATGTATGGTTTGCCATAGAGCTAAAAGATTTGGTTTAAAGGATTAACCAAAATATTCCTGCTTAAAAAGCGATAAAATGTTTTGGATGAACAGCGTGTACGCATAACAAGGAACTTCTTTTAGGAAAATATCTGGCGAAATGTGTATGTATATAAACCCAAACACCTCCAACTTATGTTAACTGATTTGCACCAAAGATGGTGACATCCTAGGAAGCATAAGCCCTTTTCAGGACCAGCTCAGATTTATGACTAAAGCTCACCAGTGGAATTTACAAACTGAGTGGCATTAGACAGCGATAGGGTCCAGCTGTATTCACAGGGGGGAAACATTTGTTTTTTGAGAGCTTTCAGGATAAAAAGTTACCAATCTTAGGTAAGTTACTCATAGTTGCCTTTTTATACCTTTAAACATTTCCCCTAATTTCCCAAATGCATGCCTGTGGACTGTGGTTATGCTTTCACTAAATCCCACTGACTATAATATGTTAACAAATAATTTTGTTATTCTTAAAATGTCCCCAAATGTGGAATAGCCCCCTTGATCCACTCTTGTAGACTTCAGAATGAGCACTCTTGTAGACTTCAGAATGAGCTCCTTTGCAAATACAGTGTAGCACTATTTAAATAAAGAATAAAATATTGGACCTAGAGAGTGATATTTATTATAGGAATGATTCCTTTAATACACTACAACAACAAGTATAGCAATAAATAACATGTACAAATATACATATAAGCTAAATTCCTAAAATATAAACAGGGAGATGTTTTTTTGCGGGGCCTGAGTAGTTTTCAAAATGGACACATAATCCAAACCCTTTTCTTTGAATTTTGTGGTATTATGGAGAGGGAAATTCAAAGCCTTTTTTTAATGGTGCTGTTAAAAGAAACGCTACTTACCTGAACTGCACCTGCAATGCAGTACCGGTGTGCAATCTATTGCCCTGCCAATAGATAAAATAACACTTCAATAAAAGATGTTCGGTATTCTTAAGTGTCCACAGTATTAATCCATAACTAGAAAGGGAGAGTATAAACTTTGAATTTGGATTCACAGATCCCTTAGGCAAAAGCACGTATTTACCAAATGCCATGTCTTTGGCTTAAAAACTGTGGGAGGTGACAGTCCAAAAGGTGGAAGAATGCAAGGGAAGCAGAAGAAGACATAGGGGCATATTTATAAAAGAGCGAAAAGTAGCGAAATGTTTTCGCATTCGCTTTTCGCATGGGTTTTCGCCAAAAAGACAGTTAACGCTATTTATAAAGGTAGCGTTAACGAATGGCGAAACCGTTTCCGCGAGCTATCGCTAAACCCTTTTCGCCTTACTTCGCAATGGTAATTTTAGCGAAAAGGGAGCGAAAAGGCATAACGCGATTTATAAAAGAGCGAAAGGTGGTTTTTGCGTTAAAAAGAGCGAAAGATTAGCGCGACCCTGAAGGTGGTGAAAAGTCATTGTTTGAGCGAAAAGGCATTCTAATGGGTAATATGCCTTGTAAAAGCGAACGCGCATTAGAAGGGCGATCGCGCATTAGAATGAAATATGCCTTGGAAAAGCGACACTAGAAAGGCGAACGCACATTAGAAAGGCGAACGCACATTAGAAAGAAGAAAGGCGAACGCGCATTAGAAAGGCGAACGCGCATTAGAAAGGCGACCGCGCATTAGAAAGGCGACTGCGCATTATAATGGACTATGCCTTGGAAAAGCGAACGCACATTAGAAAGGCGAATGTGCAGTGCAAAAGAAAATTGTATTCCGATTGAGAAATTCTAAGAAGATTGACTAAATAAGACATGGCTGACTTCTTGGTAAATGTGAGGTGGCCATTTTGAACTTGACATCATTTTCTAGTGGGCTTTTCTGGTTTCGAATGGTTTTCGCAATGCAGTCTTCTTAGATGCGTTAAGTTTTCGCTGCGATACTTTTCGCTCTTTATCGCGCCCGTTCGCCTTTTTCAGCCGCGAAGTGTGGTTTTTTTCGCTTTTTTATAAATAAGGCGAAACGAAGCCCCAAATGGCGCTATTTTCGCTGCGATGTGCTGCGCTAATTATTTGGCGAAAAAGACAATCCTTTATAAATATGCCCCATAGACTCTTCTGTTTATCTGTTTTATCTGCACTTGTAGCAAATGCTAGGAAAACTAAAAAAAATAGGGAAAAACCAACCCAATGAGAATTGGGAATTGATGCAGATGATATCTGTGCCAGGTTGATGTAAGAAGACCTCTTAACCATAATTATCTAATTATTTACTCCACTACTTTTTATTCTAACAGGGCAATGCACCGAGAGCTGCTATCTGTAACCTTTTGCAAACAGCCGGCGATGTAATAAGGATCTCTATAGCAACCCTAGTGGGGAGATGTGAGGGCCTGGCTAGCCCATTATAACGACTTACTTCATTGATTGTCACACAAGTTAACCTGCAGCTTTAAGGAGCAGAACCTTGAAATTGGGCATTAGCAGGTATCAAGAAGACAGTCAGGATGTAATCCTAAGTAAAAAAAATCTACTGGAAAGTGATAGTTGGGTGGGAGATATTGGAATTTGAAAACAAATTTATTGTTCATGGGTGGGAGGGGTTTCTTGTTTTTGTTTGAGAGAAATAAATAATATAAATAAATAACTGCATTAAAAATGGTGGAAGCTAATTTACTGTTCATAGGAGAACAGCAATCTAATATTCTGCTAGTGGGCCCAGTGTTTTCTAGCTATGTGCAGGTGTGGATATTGGGATAAGGCCAGTTTATGTCAGGTGTCAGGTATTAAACAAGTTTGATCGAGGAATCCGTTACGATTGCGATTTGAAGTCAAGAACAAATTATTCCCACTTTTTTAGCTGTTTTTTTGCCTTCTTCTGGATCAATTGTTTGGTAGGGCTAATGAGTAGGCTATGAAGATTGGACTGGATAATAGACAAACGTATTTTTCATCCTCCATTAGTATAAAATTTCACTGAAAAACTGTGCAGAAGTCCTATTTGTTTGATAGGTTTCCAATCATGTTTATTGTATTAATTTAGGCACATTCTCAAATAGATATATGGAAAAGACAAACAGGTAAGAAAATGCCATTCGGCATGCAAAATAAAAATATATTTATTTAAATAAATTGAATTTGATTCATAAAAATGGGGAGAACATTTTTAAGATTTATAGCACCATACAATACTGAATGATTAAATGAAGATATTGCAAATTGGAAAAATTGGTGTGACTGTAAAAGTGCACTTACAATAAACAATGCTTTTAATATTTTGTCACAAACTTTTGTATAAATTCATTTATAGTGTATATCAAGGTTGCTAGGTAGAGGTTTGCATATTTTCGGGTTTGTGATGCACACAATACACTATTTTGTAGATCTATATATTGTACATTTAAATATATATCTGCTCATAGTTTTGTGGAAATATAGGCTAAACAGAAACAGACCCAAGAGTGCACTGGACTTTGCTCTTATAATAATATATAACATATAAGTTCATGCTGGAATATATATCACAAACATGAATAATTTGCTATGAAGGAAAAAAACAAACAAACTGTACATTTCCTTTCAAATTATGTCAATAAACATGCTTATAAATCAGTGATAAAGGGAAAGATGATAAGGTATGTATATAATATCATATTTATATCATAAATAGAAAAGTATTTAGACAAACAAGAGCGTATTAGTCTGCATTAATACATATTAACAATCTGTTCTCTGCATTATACATTTTATATAAATATCAAAGTAGAAAACAACATTCATTTATAGTTAGATTCATGCCATAGAAGGCTACAGGCCTTGTGGAACTTCAAGTTGAAATATTTTTTTTATATTTTAATAAAAGGTAAATAAAATCCTTATAATATCATATGGTGGTCCTACATTTTTTCCGAGACCATTTTAAAAAAGTTTTAGGCTGTGAAGAAGCAGATAAGTTCAAAAAGATGAAGAAGATCTGGAGGCAATACTTATTTTAAAATATTTTTTTCTTGACAGAATTCAAAGGTTTTTGTAGAGAAGAGTTTTATACAGTACAGTAGCTGATTAATATATCACTCATATATTATCGCGTCATATATTTAAGATATATTTAAGATTATTAGTGATTTTTATTTTAGAATTTACTATAAATTATTTACAAATTAAAAAGAAAGTTAGACTCCTATTGATCCTCAGGGAGATGCAATATCCCATGCTAATGGGTAAAATAAGTGAAAACCCATGCTACCTGATGTACTGTAGGGCTAGCAAGGGTTTTATACTAATTTCACATTGCCTGCACCATTTCAAAAAATTAAATTCTATTGTGGCTTTTAAGCCCTGCAAAAAACTTACTGCTTGCATTCACACTATGTATTAATGGTTGCAACGTGGTTAATACATTGCAGGACATAGTGCAGTTAAGTTGCGTTAGGAAAATGTATTTAATCTCTCCCATCAATAGTCAGAAAGTACACTGGGTGATGCAATATTGTAAGACACTATTATGGTGCACCTGTGATACAGTAATCACTTTGCAGCATTTACTGCATTGTGGGAACACAGTCAGGTAAGGAGCAAAGGTTTGCAAGGGTTTTAACACTCCAATAAAATACTCATTAATGGGGAGATGTAATACATTTCCCTATCACAAGGCAAAGGCTGCAAGTTTGGGGAGTGTGCTCATTATGAGTGACATTGATTGGTGTAGTGGAACTGCCAACACAGAAAAAGGCAATGAGTTCCTGAATTTGCTGCAGGATAATTTTCTCTCACAGGTGGTTGAAGTTCCTACTAGAAAAGGAGCTCTGATGGATCTGGTAATATCTAACATTGTGGAGCGCATTATAGATATGAAGGTAACTGGAGGCTTAGGGAATAGTGACCACGAAATAGTGTAGTTTGGAGTATATTATTGAAAGGAAAAGTGGCCTAAGTTAACAAAGATCTTTAATTTCGGGAAAGTAAATTTTCCCATGTTAAAAGTAGCTCTTTAGAATGTCAACTGGGATAAGGTATTATCAGGTAAAGGTACTGAAAAGAAGTGGACTGTGTTTAAGGGCATTTTAAGCCATTTCACATTTATACCCTTGGGAAATAAATGTAAAAAAAATAAATCTGCACCCATGTGGCTGAATTCTGATGTAAAGAGGCAAATGGAAAGGAAGAAAAAGGCATTTAAAACCTAGTCAGAGGGAACAGAAAGGGCCTTTAGGGATTATAAAAATTAGGATTATAAGAAAGGTATCAAACTAGCTAAGTTAGGATAGCTGAATAAAGCATCACTAAGCCTACATTTTTTCTAAAAGTATATTAATAGTAAGAAGATGAGGACTGAAAATGTGGCACCATTAATTAATGGTTAGTTACAGAGGATGGTGATAAAACAAATGTCTTAAATGCCTTTTTTCCCTCTGTATATACTATAGAAGATCCAAGTATAGATATCATAGAGTATAGTAGTAATAATGATATAAAAGATGCAAGTGCACTTTGGTTAACCGAGGTTATGGTACAGAAACAACTAAGTAAGGTTAATATTAATAAATCTCCTGGACCGGATAAAATACATCCTATCCTTTTTGCAGATTCCCTCACGTCCACATGTGTGCCTCTGGATTGTGATATTCCAATATTCAAAAAGGGTAGTCTTTCACAGCAGGGTAATTACAGGCCTGTAAGTTTAACTTCAGTGGTGAGGAAGATACTGGAAAGTTTAATAAGGGAACATGTTTTAGAGTATGTTTCAAGGTGTGACAATATAAGTAGTAACCAGCATGGATTAGGGAGGAATAGATCTTGTCAAACTAACTTGCTTGACTTTTATGAGGAAGTAAGTAGAAATTAGATTCTTGCATAGCAGTAGATGTACTTGGATTTTGCAAATAGGCGACTAATGTATAAGCTATACATGTGGCTTTTTATCTAAGTAGACACATATAAATTAATTTTTATTTGATTTATGCCCATTATTTCTATATCTAATACTGTGGAAATACTAAGGTTTTACCTGGCTGGTATTTTACTGGCATGGCCAGTACAAAAGAAATCTAAAAAAAAATCAGAACAAACAAAATCTAAAAATGCTAAACAATACCATTCCAAAATACACCAGGGACCGTTTTAGGGTTAGATACAGTGTTCATGTATTGATGTTTGAGCTTGGTAAAGAATTGTACTAGTTTTTGGCATGCTTTTCGCAGTAACAATGTATTATTATGCAGAACATAAAAGTACATTTGGGCATATGCACAGGGCAGAATGGTCCTGCACTAAGCACCAACGATGCAAGTTAAATCAATGTAGTATGTTTAAACCAGACATCCCACCTTGCAGAAAATTATTTCAGGGAGGTACCCTACTCAATCAAACATTTTTTTTAAAATGAACAGGCTAATTATGTATCACACAATTTCTAATATGCCTACTTACCAAAAACAGGATGCATGCTCCAGTCTTTCTGTAGTAATTTCTCATTATCAAGCCATTCTAAACTTTAGGGAGAGTTAGAATGCCTGACTCTGGGCTTCTGTATTCTAGTATTGCACCTGTTGCAATTGCAAACATATTGTGAAGGGGTTAATAAGGTTTTTTTTTCCCCTATTGGTGTAGGGGCTGGGGCCTATTAGTTAAATAAGATTCACATTTATTGGACCTGTGTTTTGGACTTAACAAAAGGAAGTTTTCTGTGAGTGAAACGAACTAGAGTGGAATGTGTACAATGTCCCTTGTTCAGAAGGACCTTAATCTCAAGGACATAGAAAAAGAAGGAAATTTAAACAAGAAGGGCAATTAAACAAGGTTTGTGTGTCACTTTGCTGGAGTTGTGTATTAGAAGGGACAGTTTTGTCAGTACCATGCAATGTGCATCCTGCCACATGTATAGGAACCTGGAGCAGACATTCCAGGGAACCTATGTCTGTGTCAGGTGTGAGTAGGTTGCCCTTTTGGAAGCTGAGGTGGAGCGTCTAAGGATGGATTGGCAAATCTGGGGGGACAGCAGGCACTGTCTGGGGCCAGTATAGCGGTGGGTGGAAGTGGGACAGGAAAGGTTGAGGGGGGAGGTAGTTTTGTAAGAGTTAATAGGGGAAGTG
Organism: Hymenochirus boettgeri; assembly: GCA_019447015.1. NCBI lineage: Eukaryota > Metazoa > Chordata > Amphibia > Anura > Pipidae > Hymenochirus > Hymenochirus boettgeri. Next base: position 131,040,915 of record CM033470.1, read on the forward strand.
GGGGACAGAAGGGTAGGGTTGCTTCTTCCCAGATTGCCTATCCCAACAGATTGGCCACCTTACATGATGAAGTGGAGGAGGACATCTTGGAATTAGCATGTATGGAGGAGGCTAGTCCCTTGAGCACCCAGGGGACAGCCATCTCTGATACAAGGGAGGAGGAACTTAGGATCAGGAATGCTAGGCAGATGGTAGTGGTAAGGGACTCCATTATAAGGAAGGTAGATTGGGTAATCTTCCGCCAAGGCCCTACATGCCGAACTGTGTGTTGCCTGCCTGGTGCTAGGGTTCGGCATGTGGTGGTTCATGTAGACAGATTATTGGGTTAGGCTGGGTGTGACCTGGCAGTCTTGGTTCACATTGGTGCCAATGACAAAGTTAGAGGAGGAGGTGAGTTCCTTAAACATGATTTCCAACAGCTAGGGGCCAAGTTAAAAGCAAGGACGTCCATGGTAGTGTTTTTAGAAATACTACCACAGCATAGCTAAGAGGGTGGTGTAAGGATGAAGGGTTTGGGGTTATAGAGAACTGGGCACACTTTGCTGTCGGCTACAGGCTCTTTAGTAGGGATGGGTTGCACCTCACTGATGGAGGTGCAGCTGTTTTAGTGGAGAAGATGGCTAGAGGGATGGAGATTTTAAACTAGGTTTGGGGGGGGGAGGGTATAAGCAGTCTAACTGGGATAGATAGCCCAGGAGGAAAGCAGGGTGTAGATAGGCCAGTGGTTGGTGGAAAGGGGGGTGGGGCTAGCATAGGGGATAGGGAGGCATGTGTATTTAAGTGTATGAATAAATTACAGGATCATAATCTATGTATGTTTGCAAATACGAGAAGCCTGGCTGAGAAAATAGGTGAATTTGAAATTATGGCATTGAATGAAAATTATGATGTAATAGGTATAGCATGTGGCGATATGGGTGGAATTAGGCAACAGGAAAGGGGGAAATGTCATTGTTGGTGTCTGCTAAAAGTCGCCAAATGCTAGCAGAGAGGATGTGAGTCAGCTTCATCTGCAGTTGGCAAGGGCTGCAAGTTTGGGGAGTGTGCTCATTATGGGGGACTTTAATTACCCAGACATTAATTGGTGTAGTGGAACTGCCATCACAGAAAAAGGCGATGAGTTCCTGAATTTACTGCAGGATAATTTTCTCTCACAGGTGGTTGAAGTTCCTACTAGAAAAGGAGCTCTTTTGGATCTGGTAATATCTAACATCATGGAGCGTATTATAGGTATAAAGGTAACTGGAGGCTTAGATAATAGTGACCATGAAATAGTGTCGTTTGAACTATGTTATCGAAAGGAAATGTGCGCTGGGTTAACAAAGATTTTTAATTTCGGGAAGGCAAATTTTCCCAGGTTAAAAGTAGCTCTTCAGAATGTCAACTGGGATGTATTATCAGGTAAAGGTATTGAACAGAAGTGCACTGTGTTTAAGGGGATTTTAAGCAAGTTCACATCTAAATTTATACCCTTCGGAAATAAATGTAAAAAAAAAAATCTGCGCCCATGTGGCTGAATTCTGATGTAAAGAGGCAAATGGAAAGGAAGAAAAAGGCATTTAAAACCTTTAAGTCAGAGGGAACGGTAAGGGCCTTTAGGGATTATAAAACCTGTAACAAGGAGTGTAAGAAAGCAATCAAACTAGCTAAAATTAACAATGAAGTTAGGATAGCTGAACAAAGTACAAGTATATTAATAGTAAGAAGATGTGGACTGAGAATGTGGCACCATTAATTAATGGGGATAAGTTAGTTACGTAGGATGTGGATAAAGCCAATGTCTTAAATATTATTTTTCCCTCTGTATACACTATAGAAGATCCAAGTACAGATATCATAGAGTATAGTAGCAATTATGGTATAAAAGATTCAATTGCACTTTGGTTAACCGAGGATATGTTACAGAAAGAACTAAATAAGGTTAATATTAATAAATCTCCTGGACCGGATAAAATACATCCTCGGGTACTTAGGGAGCTAAGTTCAGTTTTATCTAGGCCATTGTTTCTTATTTTTGCAGATTCTCCCATGTCCGGAGGTGTGCCTCTGGATTGGAAAAAGGCTGATGGTGTTCCAATATTCAAAAAGGGTAGTTATTCAGAGCTGTGTAATTAATGGCCTGTAAGTTTAACTTCAGTGGTGGGGAAGATACTGGAAAGTTTAATAAGGGAATATGTTCTAGAGTATGTTTCAATGACTGACATTATAAGTAGTAACCAGCATGGATTTAGGAGGAATAGATCATGTCAAACTAACTTGCTTGGCTTTTATGAGGAAGTGAGTAGAAATATAGACTCTGGTATAGTAGTAGATGTAGTTTACTTGGATTTTGCAAAGGCTTTTGATACAGTCCCCCATAGGCGACTAATGTATAAGCTAAGGTCTGTTGGTCTGGGGGAGGAACATTTGTACATGGATAGAAAATTGGTTAATGAATAGGATGCAGAGAGTAGTTGGTAATGGGGCTTCATCATTATAGTCTAAATAAAGTGGGTGCCAAAGGGTTCCGTGTTGGGGCCGCTTCCATTTAATCTATTAATGATTTGGAAGTGGGTATTGTCAGCAAGGTTTCTGTTTGCTGACGATACAAAACTTTGTCTTGTATAAATAGAGGTATGGATTCAAGAGAGGAAAATGTTATTCTCCCTCTTTACAAAGCATTGTTAAGGCCTCATTTGAAATATGCAGTGCAATTTTGGAATCCTGTGTACAAAAAGGATATCTTCCATGAAATGGAAAGGGTTCAGAGAAGGGCAACTAAATTAATAAGCGGATTGGGGGAGCTTGAATATGAACAGAGACTGGAAAAGTTACAATTATGTACGCTGGAGAAAAAGTGCTTGCGTGGGGATAGGATTACTGTGTATAAATACATTAACTGGCCATACAATAAACTATCTGGGGCATTGTTCACCAATAGAGCATGTCAGAGGACACGTGGCCATCCCTTAAGACTTGAAGAAAAAAGGTTTAGGCTTCAAGTTCGGAAAGGGTTTTTCACTGTGACAACGGTAAAGCTATGGAACTGTCTTCCAGTGGACGTTGTTATGGCAGGTTCATTGGTCAGTTTTAAAAAAAAGCTGGATGAGTTTCTTCAAACAAGGAATGTTGCAAGTTACTGGTAATGATACATAAAGTAGAGTTGATCTAGGGAAATTTCCGATTGGCACTTGGAGTCGGGAAGGAATTTTTTTCCCCTTCATAAATTTGGTGGCTTTTTTTTTGCCTTCCTTTGGATCAGGCAGGAAATGAGGATATTGCTAGATAGGTTGGACTGGATGGACATATGTCTTTATTCAACCTCAAATACTATACTAGTATGCCTTTTTAAAAGAATCATGTTTTTTGAATTGAGAAGCAGAACAAACATGTATAAAAATATTTGCCATTGTGTGGAATGAACTATTCTGGAATATTCATGCCACAAACATAGATTTGTGTTACATACTATTGTACTTTATATCAGATTTTAATGTATAGTATTGAAGATTTGTTTGTTGAGGAGTACAAAATTTCTTAGATAACCACGGATTGCAAAAGTCTGAAACACATAAAGAGATCCAGTGGTATTGGGGGCTTCAGCTGATTTTCATCCAGTCTCAGATATCGAAGACGGGGTACAATGGACAGATCTGTTGAGCTGAAATCAAATGGAACAAATGTAGATGGGCAGACTTGTGTTCCATTAATCTCTGTGGAAGCAGAAAAAAAGCCAGGTATCAGGTATGATTGCAAAAATGCACATTTTGAACTACAGCTTTCAATTTCCATCTATCCATCTATAACAATAAACTACAGCAGCATAGTTTAGGAAATCCTTGGACTTAGACTTATCTTAAACATACTTTATCAATAGTTTCTTAATGTACTGTATATATTATCAAACCGGAATGCACATCAGCAGAATAAGTGATTTATAAATGGAGATGGGCGAACTTTCCAAAATCTTGTCAGATTTTGGATTTTCGAACTTCCTTCACACGCATGCTACTTTCAAGCTTCTGCTTTTGGAAATTCGCTATTTTTCGAAAATTTCCTATTTCTGGAATCTTTCTCTAAATCTCTTAAAAAGGAGTGTTCATTATTATACAAGAGGAATCATTCCCAGCATGCAGTGGCAATGATGCCTTGATGCATTCCTCAACAAAAGGAGATAAAAATAAAACATCTGTCTTTAAAGGGAAAGTTCAGTGGTAAATATTATTTAAAATTCTATATATAGTTTATATTATGTATACCAAATTATTCTTAAAATTATCTTCCATTTTGAAAAATCAGTTTACTTATACCCCTTTCTATATTTTACATGCAAGTTGACATGCTGTAATGCTCCTTCTTTGCAGAATGCACACTAACTTGGAATGTTCCTAACAGTAACTTCTACTAATTGGCTATTGCATAGGTCAAACATGCTCAGATCTCTACTGTGCAACTGAATTAACCCAGACACTGGGTCAAGGGCAAGACCATAACGGTCCCTATTAGGGGTCCTATAAATAGGAAATCAGTTTTTCAGAAGCATTTATTTATGACAAAATGCTGAATGGGCAGTTTAAAGTCAGTAGGATGAAAAAATACTGCTCTTTCTTCTTAAAATATATGTATTTGCATATATATTTTTCCTCTTTAATGTTTATTTTTGTAATTTGCATCATATATGCATTGTTTAGGGAAAAGCGGGCAAAATGGTTAATGTAGATTTTAAAAAGGTGTTTGACGATGGGGGGTAGGGGGGTTTATGCTGCAGTGCTTAAACAAAATGTCAGTAACAGACAAAATGTCTGCAAGTGGAAAGATTTATTGTGTGTGTTGGTAGGGGGAATCATGTGCTGGGGGTGCTAGGGGGTGTGCCGGTGGTGCCAGGAGAATGTTTACTTTACTAACGAATAACATGACAGTTACAATAGTGATATTTGTGTAATGGAATGTTAGCCCCCCCCCCCCCAAAAAAAAAATCTGACTTGTGCTTTGGGTACCATTGGATCTGAATCTGGCTCTGCCTCAGAATATGCATCGTGCAAGGGAAAGTAGGTGGAAGGGTAACACATCACAGTCACAAGGTGCCTTTCAAGCTTTTTTTCATACCCAGGGGTTGGCACTGCTAAAAATAGTTGTCATTGGTGAATTTGGGACATCTTTTCCCCAAATTCAAAAATTCTTGAAAGTTCAAAAGGTCCAAATCTGAAAAGCCTGAGTTCGTTCAAACTCGTAAAATCTGATTCTAGCTCACCATCTCTACTTTTGGACTGGAAAGGTGTTACTGTTTAGTGACAGCATAGGAAGACAGCTAAGCATTATATTAAGCACTGTGCACTTTATCATGACTATGCCTCACAATGTTTATGAGTAATACCATTATTGAATAGGCATATTTATAGCATGCTGCACATTCCTTACCACTTTACTTACCTTGAGATTTATTCCTATGAACTGTGTTGTTGATTTACTGATAAGGAACATTGTTGTGATGTTGTGTTTTTGTTTGACTTTATGATTTTTATGCCCCTATTTTTGATTATGAATAATAGGGATTTTTAGACTCTACCTTGTATCTATTAGAGTTCCTTTCTGCTCTATTGTTTATTTCCAAGGCAAAGAATGGGCAAGGCGTGGGCAAAGATTGGTAGGGAGTGGATGAAGAGGTTGCCAAGGTTGCCTGACTCTAGGATTCAGATTTCTTCCCTGCAGTCCTGGCGAAATCTGGCAAACCTGTTTCTCTCCAACATCTACACATTCCTTTGCTTATCATACAAAAAAATGTAATCTTCCGTGACGGCGCATAGGAGGTGTGGTGTGTGGCCTTCATAAGCCTCTCCACGTGGAGCAGTTCTTGCTGCCAGTTCAGATTTCCCTCCTGTATCTGTTCTTCAGCTCCTGTTATTTTGTTTCAGCTTCTGTACTCCATATCCTCAAGCCTGCATTTTGTTCCAATTCAGCTTCTGTATTCCATATCCTCAAGCCTGCATATTGTTCCAGTTCAGCCTCTGTACTCCATATCTTCAAACCTGAATATTGTTCCAGTTCAGCTTCTGTACTCCATATCCTCAAGCCTGCATATTGTTCCAGTTCAGCCTCTGTACTCCATATCCTCAAGCCTGCATATTGTTCCAGTTCAGCCTCTGTACTCCATATCCTCCATATTGTTCCAGTTCAGCCTCTGTACTCCATATCCTCAAGCCTGCATATTGTTCTAGTTCAGCCTCTGTACTCTATATCCTCAACCCTGCATATTGTTCCAGGTCAGTCTCTGTACTCCACATCATCAAGCCTGCATATTATTCCAGTTCAACCTCTGCACTCCATATTATCCAGCCTGCCTATTAGTACAGTTCGGCCTGTGCACTCCATACTATCCAGCCTGCATATATCTTCAGGTCAGCCTGTGAACCCCATTGACTCCTGCCAGTATCCGCTTACTGTTCAACCTGTGTCTCTATTCCATCTTGTCTGCATATTTCCTGTGGTCAGTCGGTGTATCTCTACTAGCTGCCTCTCTACACTGCGGGTTAGTCCCCTGTGATCCCTGATCTGGAGCCGCAACCTGGTGTCTGCCTAGCCGCACAACATCCTCACCATCAGAGGCTCTGGAAAAGACCGGCAGACACTTAGATCTGCGTCCAGTGAAGGGTTTGCAGGGACTCTCCTTGAAGAAATCCTAACAGTAACTGGCAGCCAAAGATGGCAGCCGTTGGAGAGGCTAGTCCGGTAGAAGACTTGTATAGACAAGTGGCAGAACTACAAGGGGCTTTGCAGGAGGCCCGCCAAGGTTTCTTCCAGCTTGATGCCAGGTTAAAGGCTATTTCATCTACTGGGGTCAACGTTTCACAAACGGCTGATCAGGCTGCTCCTCTGGAGCCGATGGCTCAAGATTTTCTTCTGGACCGGTTTGTCAAGAAACAGTACCTGTGCTGATCAAGATTAATCAACACATTGAGATAATTTCTTTTGATGTTCTACCTTCATCTGTATTCCCTATCATTTTGGGTTTACCATGGTTGAAGAGGCATAATCCCATAATAAATTGGTTTTCTGGTGAAATTTCATTCCCTTCTCAATTTTGTTCTCAGTCTTGTCATTTTTCTTCATTGAAGGTGGTTAAAGAGGTTCCTCCTGAGGTCATTCTTCCTAGTTGCTACAATGATTTCATTGATGTTTTCGACAAGAAGGCAGCAAATGTTCTTCCTCCTCACAGGATTTACGATTGCCCCATTGAATTATTACCTGGAGCTCAGATTCCTTTTGGGAGAGTTTACCCACTTTCTAAACCTGAACAAAAGGTCCTCAAGGACTATATTGAGGAGAACTTGCAGAAGGGCTTCATACGCCACTCAACATCTCCTGCCGGGGCATATTTTTTGTTGGTAAGAAAGATGGTTCCCTTAGACCCCGTATTGACTATAGAGCTCTCAACAATATAACTATCAAAAACCGTTATGCTCTTCCACTATTTCCTGAATTATTTCAACGACTAAGATCAGCTAAAATTTTTACAAAATTGGACCTCAGAGGGGCTTACAATTTAATTTGCATAAGAGAGGGTGATGAATGGAAGACTTATTTCCGCTCTCGATATGGACATTTTGAGTATTTGGTTATGCCTTTTGTACTCTGTAAGGCACCAGCCACTTTCCAACACTTTGTCAATGATATTTTTCGAGACTTCGTTGATGATTTCTTGGTGGTTTATCTCAACGTTATCCTCATCTTTTCCTCTAACCTCCAGGAGCACCATCTGCAAGTCAAAAAGGTCTTATCTCATCTCAGAACTCATAGCCTTTATGTAAAATTAGAGAAATGGGAATTCGAAAGAACTTCTATTCCTTTCTTAGGATTTATCATCTCTTCTGTCGGACTCACCATGGACCCTCAGAAAGTTTCTGCTATCCAAGATTGGCCAGTACCATCTAATCGGAAACAGGTTCAGAGATTTATTGGTTTTGCTAATTTTTATCGTAGGTTCATCAAAGACTTTTCTTTCATTATTCGTCCACTTATTCAACTCACCCAAACGCATATCCAATTCAAATGGTCTGAGATAACGCAAGGGGCTTTTGATCAACTGAAGTCAGCCTTCTCCTCAGCGCCGGTCCTTATCCATCCAGATCCGTCTCTTCCTTTTTTTCTGGAAGTCCATACGTCCGAGAACGCTTTGGGGGCCATTTTGTCTCAGCACCAAGGTCCGAAGGCTTTACTTCACCCGGTTGCTTTCTTCTCAAGAAAACTCTCTCCCCCCGAAAAGTACTATGACGTAGGAGACTGGGAACTGCTTGCCATTAAATCAGCATTAGAGGAGTGGCGATATCTTCTTGTGGTAGCTAATCACCCAATTGTTGTTTTCATGGACCATAAGAATTTGGAATACTTACAGACGGCTAAAAGACTAAGACCTCGTCAAGCCAGATGGGCTCTCTTCTTTACTCGTTTTAATTTTCATATTACTGTAATAATTGGCCGGACGGCCGGGGCACTTACAAGTACGCTTTTAGGAGGAGGCAGATAGTCCGGAAAATGCAGGATACAGAGGCTGCTGGGAACTGTAGGCTGGATTCTGGAACAAGGTGCTGCTGGGAACTGTAGGCTGAATGCTGGAACAAGGTGCTGCTGGAAACTGTAGGCTGGAAACAGGATCAAGGTGCTGCTGGGAACTGTAGGCTGAATGCTGGAACAAGGTGCTGCTGGGAACTGTAGTCTGAATGCTGGAACAAGGTGCTGCTAGGAACTGTAGGCTGGAAACAGGATCAAGGTGCTGCTGGGAACTGTAAGCTGAATGCTGGAACAAGGTGCTGCTGGGAACTGTAGGCTGAATGCTGGAACAAGGTGCTGCTGGGAACTGTAGGCTGGAAACAGGATCAAGCTAGGAAGTGGACACAGGAGCAGGCAAGGTAGGTAGTCTCTGGAGTGGGAAAGGTAAGTAGTTGGAGCAGGAGAGAAGCAGGATCCAAGGCAGGTGAGTACAAGGAGCCAGGGGTAGGTAACGCTACTATTGGGTCCAGGAGGACGCTGGCTTTTAAACTCTCGCGCCGCCCGGCGTGTCGGCAGAGCGGCACGGGACCGGAGCGGCAGGTAAGTTCGTGACAGTACCTCCCCCCCTGGAAAACTCCTGTGGAAAGCTCTGACTAGACGAGGAGCGTGCAAATCAGAATGTTTAATCCAAGCTCTTTCTTCTGGACCAAAACCTTTACAGTGGACCAAATACTAAAGAGACCTACTCCAGAATCTAGAGTCCAAGATCTTCTCGACCTCAAACTCCTGCTGGCCATCAACGGAAATTGGAACAAGAGGTAGTAAAGATGTGGAATACTGATTAGAGCGTACTGGCTTGATGAGGGAAATATGAAACATGTTAGGAATCCGCATGCTGGAAGGAAGTTGGAGGCGAACAGCCACGGGACCCATTAATTCCAAGATAGGAAAAGGACCAATAAATTTGGGTCCCAGTTTGGAGTAAGGAACCCATAGGTTAATATGAGCAGAGGAGAGCCACACTTTATCTCCAACAGAATAAGCTGGGGGTTCTCTACGTCTCCTATCTGCTGCAGTTTTTTGTACCAAAGCAGATTTCTGAAGGCTGATCTCCGTAGCATGCCAGATAGCGGTCATCTGGGCCGCCGAGTCATTGGCAGCCGGTACTTGCGTGAAAAGAAAATCTTGAGGAAAACATCTAGGATTCGTCCCAAAGACACATAAAAAAGGAGATTTCCCAGTAGAAGCATGAGGTGAATTGTTATGGGCGAACTCAGCCCAAGGCAGAAGGTCGGCTCAATCATCCTGAGTATAGGAAATGTAACAACGAAGATATTGTTCCAAAGACTGGTTAGTGCGTTCAGTAGACCCATTGGAGGTAAGCCGAAGAAAATTGTAACTTGATGTTCATGGATTTACAAAGTGCTCTCCAAAATTTGGAAACAAATTGAGTACCTCTGTCAGATACTATTTCAGAAGGGAGTCCATGAAAGCGGAAGATGTGCGAAATAAATAGTTGAGCTAACTCCGTCGAAGATGGTAGTTTGGGGAGGGGAACAAAATGGGCCATTTTGCTGAAGCGGTCTACTGTCACCCATATAACAGTGTTTCTCTTGGAAGGCGGAAGTTCCACAATAAAGTCCATGGACAGGTGGGTCCAAGGTCTGGACGGAATGGAGAGGGGTTGAAGAAGGCCACAGGGGAGGGTTCTAGAAGATTTGGATTGAGCGCAACTGGTACACACTTGAATAAAGTCTTTAACATCTTTTCTCATTTTGGGCCACCAAAGGGAACGGGCAAGAATAGTAAAAGTTTTGTTAACACCGGGATGCCCGGCTTGCTTGGAACCGTGAGTATGAAGAAGGATAGTTTTCCGAAGTGAAACAGGAACAAAGATTTTGCCGGAGGGTGTGTCTGGGGGAGCAGAATCTTGTGCAGCTTGAATCTTGGAACAGAGTTGAGGAGATATAGAGGCCAAGATTTTAGTGGTTGGGATAATGGGACCCTTATCTTGATTAATACAGTCGGAAGCCACAAATGATCTGGAAATGGCGTCAGCTTTTTTGTTTTTGGAACCAGGTTGATAAGTGATAACAAAGTTAAATCGGGAAAAGAATAAGGACCACCGTGCTTGACGGGGATTTAACCTTTTAAGATTCTGGATGTATTTGAGGTTCTTATGGTAGGTCAGGATGGTGATAGGTACAGAGGTGCCTTCCAATAGATGATGCCACTCTTTGAGGGCCAACTTGATGGCAAGAAGTTCCCTATTCCCAACATCATAGTTCCGCTCATTGGGTAGAAACTTCTTAGAGAAGTAAGCGCAAGGATGGAGTTTCCTTTTAGTGCCTTGTCTTTGGGAAAGGGTGGCTTCTGTGCCCAAGTCCGAGGCATCAACTTCGATGTAGAAAGGGAGACTAGGATCTGGATGTACTAGAATAGGTGCATCGGCAAAGGCTTCCTTGAGTCGTTTGAAGGCTTCGAGGGCTGCAGGGGTCCATGAATGCGGCTTACCACCTTTACTGATGAGGGCTAATATCGGAGAAATTATATGAATTGTCTGTAATAATTGGCGAAGCCAATTAACCTTTGAATAGCTTTGGTTCCCATAGGAAGAGACCAATCTTGGATGGCCGAAACTTTCACATGATCCATCTGGAAGCCTTGTGCAGATACGATGTAGCCCAGAAAGGGTACTTACGAACACTCAAACAGACATTTTTCCAGTTTGGCATAGAGGCTATTCTCTCTCAGACGTAGTAACACCTGTTTAACATGGAGGCGGTGTGAGTGCAGATCTTGAGAAAAGATTAAAATGTCATTGAGATATACGACTACAGAGATTCCCAACATATCCCGGAAAATGTCATTCACGAATTCTTGGAACACTGCTGGAGCATTACAAAGGCCAAAGGGCATAACGAGATATTCGTAGTGACCGTCCCTAGTGTTAACGCTTGTGTTTTCCATCGTCACCTTTGCGTATACGAATCAGATTGTATGTCCCCCGAAGTATAGTTTGGTAAATATTTTAGCCCTTTTATCTGGTCAAACAGTTCAGGATGAGAGGAAGAGGATATCGATTTTTTATTGTGATTTTATTTAACCCAGGTAGTCGATGCAGGGTCGTAAACCTCCGTCTTTTTTTTCAACAAAAAAGAACCCAGCTCCAGCAGGGAAAGAGGAAGGTTGTATGAAACCCTAGACAAATGTTCCGTAATGTACTCTTTCATGGCTAGAGTTTCCGAAGGAGACGGTGGTATGTGCGTCCCCGAGGAGGCAAGTACCTGAGAGAAGATCGATGGGGCAATCGTAGGATCGGTGCGGTGGTAGCTTCTCAGCTCGCTTTTTCAAAAAACATCAGAAAAAATCATGATAACATTCAGGGAGGTTTTTCTCAGATTACTTTTCACAGGTAATGGTGGTGCAATGAGTGGAAAGGCAATTTTCAAAACAGAACAGACTCCAAGACTTGAGTTCATTGTTAGACCAATCTATCACAGGGTTATGTAATCTGAGCCATGGAAGTCCGAGAATCAGTGGAGCGGAAGGGCTTTGGATGACAAGAAAAGACAAACGTTCTTGGTGAAATATGCCAATGCGAAATAGAACTTCGTATGTAGATTGGGAGATGAATTCAGAAGCCAAAGGGTTATTGTCAATAGCCAGAACTCGAAGAGGTTGCTGCAATTGAAGGAGAGGAAGCCCCAATTGTGCTGCATAGGTAGAATCAATGAAGTTTCCAGCTGCACCGGAATCGACAAAGGCCTGGGAGGAAAAAGTTTTATCATTAAAGGTGATAGTTGCTGGTAGAAAGAGTTTCAGTGGTTTAAATTTGGCAGGAGACTTAGCATTGCCTAGAAGGAGCTCCTCCTGAACTTCTAGGGCATGGAGTTTCCCGACTTCTGGGGGCAATTTCTTACAAAATGTCCTTGCCCAGCACAATAGAGGCAAAGTCCTTTAGTACATCGGCGTGACTTTTCCTCAGGAGACAGAGGAGTGCCGCCAATTTGCATCGGCTCTTCAACAGAAGATATAGGTTGCGGAAAGGTCTGAGCAGGCCTAGGAAAGGTCTTAGGGAAGCTGGAACGAGCTGCAGACCTTTCTGCCTGCCGTTCACGGAAGCGGGTATCAATCTAGATGCATAGTGTAATCAAGTATTCCAAAGGGACAGGTAACGCTCTAGATACTAATTCATCCTTGAGGCGATCAGAGAGTCCCTGCCAAAAAGCTGCTGTAAGTGCCTCATTGTTCCAAGAAGTCTCTGCGGCAAGGGTACGAAATTCAATTGCATATTGACCCACGGAACGAGACCCTTGGCGGAGCTGCATCAAACGGGAGGAGGCAGCAGAGGTTCTTCCTGGGGCATCGAAGACCTTGCGAAACATACTCAGGAAGTCGGTAACATTATTGACTAGAGGATCGTCTTTTTCCCATAGGGGAGAAGCCCAGGCCAGAGCATTGCCCTCCAACAAAGCGATGGTGTAACCACCCTTGCACGATCCGATGCAAATTGAGATGGTTGAAGCAATTGGATTCGGCACTGATAATGAATCCACGCAGGCTTGGGCAACCATCACCGTGAGGGTGGAGGTATGCGGGGCTCTCTCCAAAGAGAAGGATCACCGGATCCGGGCATAAGAGTAGGCAGCTGTAACACCCGGAGCTGAGCAGAAGCTGGGGTGCCAGACAGCGAGGGTATCCATGAACTGAGCCAACTGGCCCTGATGGTGTTCAAACATGTCCATGCGTTTGGACAGAGTTTGGAGAGTTTTACTCAACTCTGCCATAGCACCTTCAGGCGTTTCCATGGCCCGATAGTACTGTAATAAATCAAGGCAAGGTTTTAGTTCCTTCGGCAGCAAGAGTTGCAGTATTTCAAGACTGTCATTGCCATCCTTTAGCAGGACATTTCGGTCTGTATAAGACTCTTGATCTCCTGAATAGATATTTTTTTTGGCCTACCATGACTAAAGATTGTAAAGATTTTGTCGCCTCTTGTGTTACGAGCGCTAGATTCAAGACCCCTAGACAGAAGCCGTATGATTTGTTATGTCCCTTACCAGTTCCTACCCGACCTTGGGACATGATTGCCATGGATTTTATTGTTGAATTTCCTAGGTCTAAAACATTTAACACGATTTTCGTGGTGGTAGACCGACTAACCACGATGGCCCATTTCATTCCACTAAAGGGCATACCTTCAGCTGCAACTACAGCAGATGTCTTTATAAAAGAGATTGTTCGTCTTCATGGGATTCCTAGAGATATTGTTTCGGACAGAGAAGTACAGTTTACGTCCAAATTTAGGAAAGAATTATGTAAATCTTTACACATTCATAACTCTTTTTCCTCAGGTTACCACCCACAGTCTAATGGCCAAACTTGGAATGAAATGGGCCATCGTGGTTAGTCGGTCTACCACCACGAAAATGTGTTAAATGTTTTAGACCTAGGAAATCAACAATAAAATCCATGGCAATCATGTCCCAGGTCGGGTAGGGGAACTGGTAAGGGACATAACAAATCATACGGCTTCTGTCTAGGGGTTTTGAATCTAGCGCTCGTACACAAGAGGCGACAAAATCTTTACAATCTTAGTCATGGTGGCCAAAAAAATATATTCAGGAGATCAAGAGTCTTATACAGACCGAAATGTCCTGCTAAAGGATGGCAATGACAGTCTTGAAATACTGCAACTCTTGCTGCGAAGGAACTAAAACCTTGCCTTGATTTATTACAGTACTATCGGGCCATGGAAACGCCTGAAGGTGCTATGGCAGAGTTGAGTAAAACCTCCAAACTCTGTCCAAACGCATGGACATGTTTGAACACCATCAGGGCCAGTTGGCTCAGTTCATGGATAAACCTCGCTGTCTGGCTACCCCAGTTCTGCCTCAGCTCCGGGTTCTACGCTGCCTACTTCTATGCCCGGATCCGGTGATCCTTCTCTTGGAGAGAGCCCGCATACCTCCACCCTCACCGGTTTGATGGTAATGCCCAAGCTCGTGGATTCATTAATCAGTGCCGAATCCAATTTGAGCTTCAACCATCTCAATTGCATCGGATGTGCAAGGGCTGGTTAACACCATCGCTTTGTTGGAGGGCAATGCTCTGGCCTGGGCTTCTCCCCTATGGGAAAAAGACGATCCTCTAGTCAATAATGTTACCGAACTTCCTGAGTATGTTTCGCAAGGTCTTCGATGCCCCAGGAAGAACCTCTGCTGCCTCCTCCGTTTGATGCAGCTCCGCCAAGGGTCTTGTTCCGTGGGTCAATATGCAATTGAATTTCGTACCCTTGCCGCAGAGACTTCTTGGAACAATGAGGCACTTACAGCAGCTTTTTGGCAGGGACTCTCTGATCGCCTCAAGGATGAATTAGATCTGAGCGTTACCTGTCCTTTGGATAACTTGATACACTGCATCTAGATTGATACCCGCTTCCGTGAACGGCAGGCAGAAAGGTCTGCAGCTGTTCCAGCTTCCCTAAGACCTTTCCTAGGCCTGCTCAGACCTTTCCGCAACCTATATCTTGTGAAGAGCCGATGCAAATTGGCGGCACTCCTCTGTCTCCTGAGGAAAAGTTACGCCGATGTACTAAAGGACTTTGCCTCTATTGTGCTGGGCAAGGACATTTTGTAAGAAATTGCCCCCAGAAGTCGGGAAACTCCATGCCCTAGAAGTTCAGGAGGAGCTCCTTCTAGGCAATGCTAAGTCTCCTGCCAAATTTTAAACCACTGAAACTCTTTACCAGCAACTATCACCTTTAAGATAAAACTTTTTCTCAGCCTTTGTCGATTCCGGTGCAGCTGGAAACTTCATTGATTCTACCTATGCAGCACATTGGGGCTTCCCTCTTCAATTGCAGCAACTCTTCGAGTTCTGGCTATTGACAATAACCTTTGGCTTCTGAATTCATCTCCCAATCTACATACGAAGTTCTATTTCGCATTGGCATATTTCACCAAGAACGTTTGTCTTTTCTTGTCATCCAAAGCCCTTCCGCTCCACTGATTCTCGGACTTCCATGGCTCAGATTACCTAACCTGTGATAGATTGGTTCTAACAATGAACTCAAGTCTTGGAGTTGTTCTGTTTTGAAAATTGCCTTTCCACTCATTGCACCACCATTACCTGTGAAAAGTAATCTGAGAAAAAACCTCCCTGAATGTTATCATGATTTTTCTGATGTTTTTTGTTAAAAAGCGAGCTGAGAAGCTACCACCGCACCGATCCTACGATTGCCCATCGATTCTTCTTCAGGTACTATGCTCTCGGGGACGCACATACCCACCGTCTCCTTCGGAAACTCTAGCCATTAAAGAGGACATTACGGAACATTTGTCTAGGGGTTTCAACAACCTTCCTCTTTCCCTGCTGGAGCTGGGTTCTTTTTGTTGAAAAAAAAGACGGAGGTTTACGACCCTGCATCGACACCGTGGGTTAAATAAAATCACAAAAAAAATCGATATCCTCTTCCTCCATCTCTGAACTGTTTGACAGAAAAGGGGCCTAAAATATTACCAAACTGAATCTTCGGGGGACATACAATTGATTCGTATACGCAAAGGTGACGAGTGGAAAACAGCCTTTAACACTAGGGACGGTCACTACGAATATCTCGTTATGCCCTTTGGCCTTTGGAATGCTCCAGCAGTGTTCAGAATTCGTGAATGACATTTTCCGGGATATGTTGGGAATCTCTGTAGTCGTATATCTCAATGACATTTAATCTTTTCTCAAGATCTGCACTCACACGCCCTCATGTTAAACAGGTGTTACTACGTCTGAGAGAGAATAGCCTCTATGCCAAACTGGAAAAATGTCTGTTGAGTGTTGTAAGTACCCTTTCTGGGCTAATCGTATCTGCACAAGGCTTCAGATGGACTATGTGAAAGTTTCGGCCATCCAAGATTGGTCTCTTCCTATGGGAACCAAAGCTATTCAAGGTTAATTGGCTTCGCCATTATTACAGACAATTCATATAATTTCTCCGATATTAGCCCTCATCAGTAAAGGTGGTAAGCCGCATTCATGGACCCCTGCAGCCCTCGAAGCCTTCAAACGACTCAAGGAAGCCTTTGCCGATGCACCTATTCTAGTACATCCAGATCCTAGTCTCCCTTTCTACATCGAAGTTGATGCCTCGGACTTGGGACAGAAGCAACCTTTCCCAAAGACAAGGCACTAAAAGGAAACTCCATCCTTGCGCTTACTTCTCTAAGAAGTTTCTACCCAATGAGCGGAACTATGATGTTGGGAATAGGGAACTTCTTGCCATCAGTTGGCCCTCAAAGAGTGGCACATCTATTGGAAGGCACCTCTGTACCTATCACCATCCTGACCTACCATAAGAACCTCAAATACATCCAGAATCTTAAAGGTTAAATCCCCGTCAAGCACGGTGGTCCTATTCTTTTCCCGATTAACTTTGTTATCACTTTCAAACTGGTTCCAAAAAACAAAAAAGCTGACGCATTTCCAGATCATTTCCGATATCGATCTTCCTGCTCTTTACTAATCAAGAATAAGCCGGTATCATCCCATTATCCAACCACTAAAATCTTGGCCTCTATATCTCCTCAACTCTGTTCCAAGATCAAGCTGCACAAGATTCTGCTCCCCCAGACACACCCTCCGGCAAAATCTTTGTTCCTGTTTCACTTCGGAAAACATCCTCTTATACTCACGGTTCCAAGCAAGCCGGGCATCCCGGTGTTAACAAAACTTTTACTATTCTTGCCCGTTCCCTGGTGGCCCAAAATGAGAAAAGATGTTAAAGACTTTATTCAAGTGTGTACCAGTTGCGCTCAATCCAAATCTTCTAGAACCCTCCCCTGTGGCCTTCTTCAACCCCTCTCCATTCCGTCCCGACCTTGGACCCACCTGTCCATGGACTTTATTGTGGAACTTCGCCTTCCAGAGAAAATGTTATATGGGTGACAGTAGACCGCTTCAGCAAAATGGCCCCTTTGTTCCCCTCCCAAAACTACCATCTCGACGGAGTTAGCTAACTATTTATTTCGCACATCTTCCGCTTTCATGGACTCCCTTCTGAAATAGTATCGACAGAGGTACTCAATTTGTTTCCAAATTTTGGAGAGCACTTTGTAAATCCATGAACATCAAGTTACAATTTTCTTCGGCTTACCTCCAATGGGTCTACTGAACGCACTAACCAGTCTTTGGAACAATATCTTCGTTGTTACATTTCCTATACTCAGGATGATTGAGCCGACCTTCTGCCTTGGGCTGAGTTCGCCCATAACAATTCACCTCATGCTTCTACTGGGAAATCTCCTTTTTTATGTGTCTTTGGGACGAATCCTAGTGTTTTCCTCAAGATTTCTTTTCACCAAGTAATCCTGCATGACTGCTTCAATCGACGTCGGCGTGCCCAGATGACCGCTATCTGGCATGCTACGGAGATCAGCCTTCAGAAATCTGCTTTGGTACAAAAAAATGCAGCAGATAGGAGACGTAGAGAACCCCAGCTTATCGTTGGAGATAAAGTGTGGCTCTCCTCTGCTCATATTAACCTATGGGTTCCTTACTCCAAAAAGGGACCCAAATTTATTGGTCCTTTTCCTATTGGAATTAATGGGTCCCGTGGCTGTTCGCCTCCAACTTCCTTCCAGCATGCGGATTCCTAACATGTTTCATATTCCCTCATCAAGCCAGTACGCTCTAATCAGTATTCCACATCTTTACTACCTCTTGTTCCAATTTCCGTTGATGGCCAGCAGGAGGTTGAGGTCGAGAAGATCTTGGACTCTAGATTCTGGAGTAGGTCTCTAGTATTGGTCCACTGTAAAGGTTTTGGTCCAGAAGAAAGAGCTTGGATTAAACATTCTGATTTGCACGCTCCTGTCTAGTCAGAGCTTTCCACAGGAGTTTTAGGGGGGGAGGTACTGTCACGAACTTACCTGCCGCTCCGGTCCCGTGCCGCTCTGCCGACACGCCGGGCGGCGCGAGGTTTAAAAGCCAGCGTCCTCCTGGACCAATAGTAGCGTTACCTACCCCTGGTCCTTGTACTCACCTGCTTGGATCCTGCTTCTCTCCTGCTCCAACTACTTACCTTTCCCACTCCAGAGACACCTACCTTGCCTGCTCCTGTGTCCACTTCCTAGCTTGATCCTGTTTCCAGCCTACAGTTCCCAGCAGCACCTTGTTCCAGCATTCAGCCTACAGTTCCCCGCAGCACCTTGTTCCAGCATTCAGCTTACAGTTCCCAGCAGCACCTTGATCCTGTTTCCAGCCTACAGTTCCTAGCAGCACTTGTTCCAGCACATTCAGACTACAGTTCCAGCACAGCACCTTGTTCCAGCATTCAGCTACAGTTCCCAGCAGACCTTGATCCTGTTTCCAGCCTACAGTCCAGCAGCACCCTTGTTCCAGCATTCAGCCTACAGTTCCCAGCAGCACCTTGTTCCAGAATCCAGCCTACAGTTCCAGCAGCCTCTGTATCCTGCATTTTCCGGAATATCGCCTCCTCCTAAAAGCGTACTTGTAAGTGCCCCGGCCGTCCGGCCAATTATTACAGTAATATGAAATTAAAACGAGTAGTAAAGAAGAGGCCCATCTGGCTTGACGAGGTCTTAGTCTTTTAGCCGTCTGTAAGTATTCCAAATTCTTATGGTCCATGAAAACAACAATTGGGTGATTAGCTACCACAAGAAGATATCGCCACTCCTCTAATGCTGATTTAATGGCAAGCAGTTCCAGTCTCCTACGTCATAGTACTTTTCGGGGGAGAGGTTTTCTTGAGAAGAAAGCAACCGGGTGAAGTAAAGCCTTCGGACCTTGGTGCTGAGACAAAATGGCCCCCCAAGCGTTTCGGACGTATGGACTTCCAGAAAAAAAGGAAGAGACGGATCTGGATGGATAAGGAACGGCGCTGAGGAGAAGGCTGACTTCAGTTGATCAAAGCCCTTGCGTTATCTCAGACCATTTGAATTGGATATGCGTTTGGGTGAGTTTAATAAGTGGACGAATAATGAAAGAAAAGGTCTTTGATGAACCTACGATAAAAATAGCAAAACCAATAAATCTCTGAACCTGTTTCGATTAGATGGTACTGGCCAATCTTGGATAGCAGAAACTTTCTGAGGGTCATGGTGAGTCCGACAGAAGAGATGATAAATCCTAAGAAAGGAATAGAAGTTCTTTCGAATTCCCATTTCTCTAATTTACAAAAAGGCTATGAGTTCTGAGATGAGATAAGACCTTTTTGACTTGCAGATGGTGCTCCTGGAGGTTAGAGGAAAAGATGAGGATAACGTTGAGATAAACCACCAAGAAATCATCAACGAAGTCTCGAAAAATATCATTGACAAAGTGTTGGAAAGTGGCTGGTGCCTTACAGAGTACAAAAGGCATAACCAAATACTCAAAATGTCCATATCGAGAGCGGAAATAAGTCTTCCATTCATCACCCTCTCTTATGCAAATTAATTGTAAGCCCCTTGAGGTCCATTTTGTAAAAATTTTAGCTGATCTTAGTCGTTGAAATAATTCAGGAAATAGTGGAAGAGCATAACGGTTTTTGATAGTTATATTGTTGAGAGCTCTATAGTCAATACGGGGTCTAAGGGAACCATCTTTCTTACCAACAAAAAATATGCCCCGGCAGGAGATGTTGAGTGGCGTATGAAGCCTTCTGCAAGTTCTCCTCAATATAGTCTTGAGGACCTTTTGTTCAGGTTAGAAAGTGGGTAAACTCTCCCAAAAGGAATCTGAGCTCCAGGTAATAATCAATGGGGCAATCGTAAATCTGTGAGGAGAAGAAACATTTGCTGCCTTCTTGTCGAAAACATCAATGAAATCATTGTAGCAACTAGGAAGAATGACCCAGGAGGAACCTCTTTAACCACCCTTCAATGAAGAAAATGACAAGACTGAGAACAAAATTGAGAAGGGAATGAAATTTCACCAGAAAAACCAATTTATTATGGGATTATGCCTCTTCAACCATGGTAAACCCAAAATGATAGGGAATACAGATGAAGAGTAGAACATCAAAAGAAATTATCTCAATGTGTTGATTAATTCTGATCAGCACAGGTAATGTTCTTGACAAACCGGTCCAGAAGAAAATCTTGAGCATCGGCTCCAGAGGAGCAGCTGATCAGCCGTTTGTGAAACGTTGACCCAGTAGATGAAATAGCCTTAACCTGGCATCAAGCTGGAAGAAGAAAACTTGGCGGGCCTCCTGCAAAGCCCCTTGTAGTTCTGCCACTTGTCTATACAAGTCTCTACCGGACTAGCCTCTCCAACGGCTGCCATCTTTGGCTGCCAGTTACTGTTAGGATTTCTTCAAGGAGAGTCCCTGCAAACCCTTCACTGGACGCAGATCTAAGTGTCTGCGGTCTTTTCAGAGCCTCTGATGGTGAGGATGTTGTGCGGTAGGCAGACACCAGGTTGCGGCTCCAGATCAGGGATCACAGGGGACTAACCCGCAGTGTAGAGAGGCAGCTAGTAGAGATACACCGATGACCACAGGAAATATGCAGACAAGATGGAATAGAGACACAGGTTAACAGTAAGCGGATACTGGCAGGAGTCAATGGGGTTCACAGGCTGACCTGAAGATATATGCAGGTGGATAGTATGGAGTGCACAGGCCGAACTGTACTAATAGCAGGCTGGATAATATGGAGTGCAGAGGTTGAACTGGAAAATATGCAGGCTTGATGATGTGGAGTACAGAGACTGACCTGGAACAATATGCAGGGTTGAGGATATAGAGTACAGAGGCTGAACTAGAACAATATGCAGGCTTGAGGATATGGAGTACAGAGGCTGAACTGGAACAATATGGAGGATATGGAGTACAGAGGCTGAACTGGAAACAATATGCAGGCTTGAGGATATGGAGTACAGAGCTGAACTGGAACAATATGCAGCTTGAGGATATGGAGTACAGAGGCTGAACTGGAACATATGCAGGCTTGAGGATATGGAGTACAGAAGCTGAACTGGAACAATATTCAGGTTTGAAGATATGGAGTACAGAGGCTGAACTGGAACAATATGCAGGCTTGAGGATATGGAATACAGAAGCTGAATTGGAACAAAATGCAGGCTTGAGGATATGGAGTACAGAAGCGTGAACAAAATAAAAGGAGCTGAAGAACAGATACAGGAGGGAAATCTGAACTGGCAGCAAGAACTGCTCCACGTGGAGAGGCTTATGAAGGCCACACACCCACACCTCCTATGCGCCGTCACGGAAGATTACATTTTTTGTATGATAAGCAAAGGAATGTGTAGATGTTGGAGGAGAAACAGGTTTGCCAGATTTCGCCAGGACTGCAGGGAAGAAATCTGAATCCTAGAGTCAGGCAACCTTGGCAACCTCTTCATCCACTCCCTACCAATCTTTGCCCACGCCTTGCCCATTCTTTGCCTTGGAAATAAACAATAGAGCAGAAAGGAACTCTAATAGATACAAGGTAGAGTCTAAAAATCCCTATTATTCATAATCAAAAATAGGGGCATAAAAATCATAAAGTCAAACAAAAACACAACATCACAACAAGTTCCTTATCAGTAAATCAACAACACAGTTCATAGGAATAAATCTAAGGTAAGTAAAGTGGTAAGGAATGTGCAGCATGTAAAAATTGCCTATTCAATAATGGTATTACTCATAAACATTGTGAGGCATAGTCATGATAAAGTGCACAGTGCTTAATATAATGCTTAGCTGTCTTCCTATGCTGTCACTAAACAGTAACACCTTTCCAGTCCAAAAGTAGAGATGGTGAGCTAGAATCAGATTTTACGAGTTTGAACGAACTCAGGCTTTTCAGATTTGGACCTTTTGAACTTTCAAGAATTTTTGAATTTGGGGGAAAGATGTCCCAAAATCACC
The DNA here is from genome assembly GCA_019447015.1 of Hymenochirus boettgeri. Classification (NCBI taxonomy): domain Eukaryota; kingdom Metazoa; phylum Chordata; class Amphibia; order Anura; family Pipidae; genus Hymenochirus; species Hymenochirus boettgeri. Next base: position 131,063,254 of record CM033470.1, read on the forward strand.
AATGACAACTATTTTTAGCAGTGCCAACCCCTGGGTATGAAAAAAAGCTTGAAAGGACCTTGTGACTGTGATGTGTTACCCTTCCACCTACTTTCCCTTGCACGATGCATATTCTGAGGCAGAGCCAGATTCAGATCCAATGGTACCCAAAGCACAAGTCAGATTTTTTTTTTGGGGGGGGGGGGCTAACATTCCATTACACAAATATCACTATTGTAACTGTCATTATTCGTTAGTAAAGTAAACATTCTCCTGGCACCACCGGCACACCCCTAGCACCCCCAGCACATGATTCCCCCTACCAACACACACAATAAATCTTTCCACTTGCAGACATTTTGTCTGTTACTGACATTTGTTTAAGCACTGCAGCATAAACCCCCCTACCCCATCGTCAAACACCTTTTAAAATCTTACATTAACCATTTTGCCCGCTTTTCCCTAAACAATGCATATATGATGCAAATTACAAAAATAAACATTAAAGAGGAAAAATATATGCAAATACATATATTTTAAGAAGAAAGAGCAGTATTTTTTCATCCTACTGAATTTAAACTGCCCATTCAGCATTTTGTCATAAAAAAAGCTTCTGAAAAACTGATTTCTCTTATGGACCCCTATAGGGACCGTTATGGTCTTGCCCTTGACCCAGTGTCTGGGTTAATTCAGTTGCACACGTAGAGATCTGAGCATGTTTGACCTATGCAATAGCCAATTAGTAGAAGTTACTGTTAGGAACATTCCAAGTTAGTGTGCATTCTGCAGAAGGAGCATTACAGCATGTCAACTTGCATGTAAAATATAGAAAGGGTATTAAGAAATGATTTTTCAAAATGGAAGATAATTTTAAGAATAATTTGGTATACATAATATAAACTATATATAGATTTTAAATAATATTTACCACTGAACTTTCCCTTTAAAGACAGATGTTTTATTTTTATCCTTTTGTTGAGGAATGCATCAGGCATCATTGCCACTGCATGCTGGGAATGATCTCTTGTTATAATAATGAACACTCCTTTTAAGAGATTTAGAGAAAGATTCCAGAAATAGGAAATTTTCGAAAAATAGCGAATTTCCAAAAGCAGAAGCTTGAAAGTAGCATGCGTGTGAAGGAAGTTCGAAAATCAAAATCTGACAAGATTTTGGAAAGTCGCCCATCTCCATTTATAAATCACTTATTCTGCTGATGTGCATTCCGGTTTGATAATATATACAGTACATTAAGAAACTATTGATAAAGTATGTTTAAGATAAGTCTAAGTCCAAGGATTTTCTAAACTATGCTGCTGTAGTTTATTTGATAGATGGATAGATGGAATTGAAAGCTGTAGTTCAAAATGTGCATTTTTGCAATCATAACCTGATAACCTGGCTTTTTTTCTGCTTCCACAGAGATTAATGGAACACAAGTCTGCCCATCTACATTTGTTCCATTTGATTTCAGCTCAACCAGATCTGTCCATTGTACCCCGTCTTCGATATTGAGACTGGATGAAAATCAGCTGAAGCCCCAATACCACTGGATCTCTTTATGTGTTTCAGACTTTTGCAATCCGTGGTTATCTAAGAAATTTTGTACTCCCAACAAACAAATCTTCAATACTATACATTAAAATCTGATATAAAGTACAATAGTATGTAACACAAATCTGTTTGTGGCATGAATATTCCAGAATGTTCATTCCACACAATGGCAATATTTTTATACATGTTTGTTTCTGCTTCTCAATTCAAAAAACATGATTCTTTTAAAAAGGCATACTAGTTAGTATTGAGGTTGAATAAAGACATATGTCCATCCAGTCCAACCTATCTAGCAATATCCTCATTTTGCCTGATCCAAAGGAAGGCAAAAAAAAAGCCACCAAATTTATGAAGGGGAAAAAAATTCCTTCCCGACTCCAAGTGCCAATCGGAAATTTCCCTAGATCAACTCACTTTATGTATCATTACCAGTAACTTGCAACATTCCTGTGTTGAAGAAACTCATCCAGCTTTTTTTTAAAACTGACCAATGAACCTGCCAAACAACGTCCACTGGAAGACAGTTCCAAGCTTTACCGTTGTCACAGTGAAAAACCCTTTCCGAACTTGAAGCCTAAACCTTTTTCTTCAAGTCTTAAGGGATGGCCACGTGTCCTCGACATGCTCATTGGTGAACAATGCCCACGATAGTTTATTGTATGGCCAGTTAATGTATTATACACAGTAATCTATCCCAGCAAGCACTTTTCTCTCAGCGTACATAATTGTAACTTTTCCAGTCTCTGTTCATATTCAAGCTCCCCCAATCCGCTTATAATTTAGTTGCCCTTCTCTGAAACCCTTTCCATTTCATGGAAGATATCCTTTGTACACAGGATTCAAAATTGCACTGCATATTTCAAATGAGGCCTTAACAATGCTTTGTAAAGAGGGAGAATAACATTTTCCTCTCTTGAATCCATACCTCTATTATACAAGACAAGTTTTGTATCGTCAGCAAACAGAAACCTTGCTGACATACCCATTCCAAATCATTAATAGATTAAAGGAAGCGCCAACACGGAACCCTTTGGCACACACCACTTATTTAGACTATAATGATGAAGCCCATTACCAACTACTCTCTGCATCCTATTCATAACCAATTTCTATCCTGTACAAATGTTCCTCCCCCAGACCAACAGACCTTAGCTTATACAATTAGTCGCCTATGGGGGACTGTATCAAAAAGCCTTTGCAAAACCAAGTAAACTACATCTACTACTATACCAGAGTTATATTTCTACTCACTTCCTCATAAAAGCCAAGCAAGTAGTTGAATGATCTATCTCTAAATCCATGCTGGTTAATACTATAATGTAGTCATTGAAACAATCTAGAACATATTCCCTTATTAAACTTTCCAGTATCTTCCCCACCATGAAGTTAAACTTACAGGCCATTAATTACACAGCTCTGAAAACTACCCTTTTTGATATTGGAACACCATCAGCCTTTTTCCAATCCAGAGGCACACCTCCGGACATGGGAGAATCTGCAAAAATAAGAAACAATGGCCTAGATAAAACTGAACTTAGCTCCCTAAGTACGAGGATGTATTTATCCGGTCCAGGAGATTTATTAATATTAACCTTATTTAGTTCTTTCTGTAAATATCCTCGGTTAACCAAAGTGCAATTGAATCTTTTATACCATAATTGCTACTATACTCTATGAATCTGTACTTGGATCTCTATAGTGTATACAGAGGGAAAAATAATATTTAAGACATTGGCTTTATCCACATCCTACGTAACTACTTATCCCCATTATTAATGGTGCCACATTCTCAGTCCACTCTTACTATTAATATACTTGTACTTTGTTCAGCTATCCTAACTTCATTGTTAATTTTAGCTAGTTTGATTGCTTTCTTACACTCCTTGTTACAGGTTTTATAATCCCTAAAGGCCCTTACCGTTCCCTCTGACTAAAGGTTTTAAATGCCTTTTCTTCCTTTCCATTTGCCTCTTTACATCAGAATTCAGCCACATGGGCGCAGATTTTTTTTTTTACATTATTTCCGAAGGGTATAATTTAGATGTGAACTTGCTTAAAATCCCCTTAAACACAGTGCACTCTGTTCAATACCTTTACTGATAATAATCCCAGTTGACATTCTGAAGAGCTACTTTTAACCTGGGAAAATTTGCCTTCCCGAAATTAAAAATCTTTGTAACCCAGCGCACATTTCCTTTCGATAACATAGTTCAAACGACACTATTTCATGGTCACTATTATCTACCTCCAGTTACCTTTATACCTATATACGCTCCATGATGTTAGATATTACCAGATCCAAAAGAGCTCCTTTTCTAGTAGGAACTTCAACCACCTGGAGAGAAAATTATCCTGCAGTAAATTCAGGAACTCATCGCCTTTTTCTGTGATGGCAGTTCCACTACACCAATTAATGTCTGGGTAATTAAAGTCCCCAAATGAGCACACTCCCCAAACTTGCAGCCCTTGCCAACTGCAGATGAAGCTGACTCACATCCTCTCTGCTAGCATTTGGCGACTTTTAGCAGACACCAACAATGCATTTCCCCTTTCCTGTTGCCTAATTCCACCCATATCGCCACATGCTATACCTATTACATCATAATTTTCATTCAATGCCATAATTTCAAATTCACCTATTTTCTCAGCCAGGCTTCTCGTATTTGCAAACATACATAGATTATGATCCTGTAATTTATTCATACACTTAAATACACATGCCTCCCTATCCCCTGCTAGCCCCACCCCCCTTTCCCCAACCACTGGCCTATCTACACCCTGCTTTCCTCCTGGGCTATCTATCCCAGTTAGACTGCTTATACCCTCCCCCCCCAAACCTAGTTAAAATCTCCATCCCTCTAGCCATCTTCTCCACTAAAACACGCTGCACCTCCATCAGTGAGGTGCAACCCATCCTACTAAAGAGCCTGTAGCCGACAGCAAAGTGGGCCCAGTTCTTATAACCCAAACCCTTCATCTTACAACCACCCTCTTAGCTATGCTGTGGTAGTATTTCTAAAAACACTACCATGGACGTCCTTGCTTTTAACTTGGCCCCTAGCTGTTGGAAATCATGTTTAAGGAACTCACCTCCTCCTCTAACTTTGTCATTGGCACCAATGTGAACCAAGACTGCCAGTCACACCCAGCCTAACCCAATAATCGTCTACATGAACCACCACATGCCGAACCCTAGCACCAGGCAGGCAACACACAGTTCGGCATGTAGGGCCTTGGCGGAAGATTACCCAATCTACCTTCCTTATAATGGAGTCCCTTACCACTACCATCTGCCTAGCATTCCTGATCCTAAGTTCCTCCTCCCTTGTATCAGAGATGGCGTGTCCCCTGGGTGCTCAAGGGACTAGCCTCCTCCATACATGCTAATTCCAAGATGTCCTCCTCCACTTCATCATGTAAGGTGGCCAATCTGTTGGGATAGGCAATCTGGGAAGAAGCAACCACCCTTCTGTCCCCCACTTCCCCTATTAACTCTTACAAAAAACTACCTCCCCCCTCAACCTTTCCTGTCCCACTTCCACCCACCGCTATACTGGCCCAGACAGTGCCTGCTGTCCCCCAGATTTGCCAATCCATCCTTAGACGCTCCACCTCAGCTTCCAAAAGGGCAACCTACTCACACCTGACACAGACATAGGTTCCCTGGAATGTCTGCTCCAGGTTCCTATACATGTGGCGGATGACATTGCATGGTACTGACAAAACTGTCCCTTCTAATACACAACTCCAGCAAAGTGACACACAAACCTTGTTTAATTGCCCTTCTGTTTAAATTTCCTTCTTTTTCTATGTCCTTGAGATTAAGGTCCTTCTGAACAAGGGACATTGTACACATTCCACTCTAGTTCGTTTCACTCACAGAAAACTTCCTTTTGTTAGTCCAACACAGGTCCAATAAATGTGAATCTTATTTAACTAATAGGCCCCAGCCCCTACACCAATAGGGGAAAAAAAAACCTTATTAACCCCTTCACAATATGTTTGCATTGCAACAGGTGCAATACTAGAATACAGAGCCCAGAGTCAGGCATTCTAACTCTCCCTAAAGTTTAGAATGGCTTGATAAGAGAAATTACTACAGAAGACTGGAGCATGCATCCTGTTTTTGGTAAGTAGGCATATTAGAAATTGTGTGATACATAATTAGCCTGTTCATTTTAAAAAAATGTTTGATTGAGTAGGGTACCCTCCCTGAAATAATTTTCTGCAAGGTGGGATGTCTGGTTTAAACATACACATTGATTTAACTTGCATCGTTGGTTGCTTAGTGCAGGACCATTCTGCCTGTGCATATGCCCAAATGTACTTTTATGTTCTGAAATAATACATTGTTACTGCGAAAAGCATGCCAAAAACTAGTACAATTCTTTACCAAGCTCAAACATCAATACATGAACACTGTATCTAACCCTAAAACGGTCCCTGGTGTATTTGGAATGGTATTGTTTAGCATTTTTAGATTTTGTTTGTTCTGATTTTTTTTTAGATTCTTTTGTACTGGCCATGCCAGTAAAATACCAGCCAGGTAAAACCTTAGTATTTCCACAGTATTAGATATGAAATAATGGGCATAAATCAAATAAAAATTAATTTATATGTGTCTACTTAGATAAAAGCCACATGTATAGCTTATACATTAGTCGCCTATTTGCAAATCCAAGTACATCTACTGCTATGCAAGAATCTAATTTCTACTTACTTCCTCATAAAAGTCAAGCAAGTTAGTTTGACAAGATCTATTCTCCCCTAATCCATGCTGGTTATACTTATATGTCACACCTTGAAACATACTCTAAAACATGTTCCCTTATTAAACTTTCCAGTATCTTCCTCACCACTGAAGTTAAACTACAGGCCTGTAATTACCCTGCTGTGAAAGACTACCCTTTTGAATATTGGAATATCACAATCCAGAGGCACACATGTGGACGTGAGGGAATCTGAAAAAGGATAGGATGTATTTTATCCGGTCCAGGAGATTTATTAATATTAACCTTACTTAGTTGTTTCTGTACCATACCGGTTAACCAAAGTGCACTTGCATCTTTTATATCATTTTTACTACTATACTCTATGATATCTATACTTGGATCTTCTATAGTATATACAGAGGGAAAAAAGGCATTTAAGACATTTGTTTTATCACCATCCTCTGTAACTAACCATTAATTAATGGTGCCACATTTTCAGTCCTCATCTTCTTACTATTAATATACTTTTAGAAAAAATGTAGGCTTAGTGATGCTTTATTCAGCTATCCTAACTTAGCTAGTTTGATACCTTTCTTATAATCCTAATTTTTATAATCCCTAAAGCCCTTTCTGTTCCCTCTGACTAGGTTTTAAATGCCTTTTTCTTCCTTTCCATTTGCCTCTTATCAGAATTCAGCCACATGGGTGCAGATTTATTTTTTTTTAATTTATTTCCCAAGGGTAAAATGTGAAATGGCCTTAAAATGCCCTTAAACACAGTCCACTTCTTTTCAGTACCTTTACCTGATAATACCTTATCCCAGTTGACTTCTAAAGAGCTACTTTTAACATGGGAAAATTTACTTTCCCGAAATTAAAGATCTTTGTTAACTTAGGCCACTTTTCCTTTCAATAATATACTCCAAACTACACTATTTCGTGGTCACTATTCCTAAGCCTCCAGTTAACCTTCATATTATAATGCGCTCACAATGTTAGATATTACCAAGTCCATCAGAGCTCCTTTTCTAGTAGGAACTTCAACCACCTGTGAGAGAAATTATCCTGCAGCAATTCAGGAACTCATTGCCTTTTTCTGTGTTGGCAGTTCCACTACACCAATCCAATGTCACTCATATGAGCACACTCCCAAACTTGCAGCCTTTGCCTTGTGATAGGGAAATGTATTACATCTCCCCATTAATGAGTATTTTATTGGAGTGTTAAACCCTTGCAAACCTTGTCCTTACCTGACTGTGTTCCCACAATGCAGTAAATGCTGCAAGTGATTACTGTATCACAGGTGCACCATAATAGTGTCTTACAATATTGCATCACCCAGTGTATTTCTGACTATTGATGGGAGAGATTAAATACATTTTCCTAACGCAACTTAACTGCACTATGTCCTGCAATGTATTAACCACGTTGCAACCATTAATACATAGTGTGAATGCAAGCAGTAAGTTTTTTGCAGGGCTTAAAAGCCACAATAAATTTAATTTTTTGAAATGGTGCAGGCAATGTGAAATTAGTATAAAACCCTTGCTAGCCTACAGTACATCAGGTAGCATGGGTTTTCACTTATTTTACCATTAGCTGGGATATTGCATCTCCCTGAGGATCAATAGGAGTCTAACTTTCTTTTTAATTTGTAAATAATTTATAGTAAATTCTAAAATAAAAATCACTAATAATCTTAAATATATCTTAAATATATGACGCGATAAATATGAGTGATATATTAATCAGCTACTGTACTGTAAAACTCTTCTCTACAAAAACCTTTGATTATTCTGTCAAGAAAAAATATTTTAAAATAAGTATTGCCTCCAGATCTTCTTCATCTTTTTGAACTTATCTGCTTCTTCACAGCTAAAACTTTTTTAAAATGGTTCGGAAAAAATGTAGGACCACCATATGATATTATAAGGATTTTATTTACTTTATTAAAATATAAAAAAAATATTTCAACTTGAAGTTCCACAAGGCCTGTAGCCTTCTATGGCATGAATCTAACTATAAATGAATGTGTTTTCTACTTTGATATTTATATAAAATGTTAATGCAGAGAACAGATGTTATATGTATTAATGCAGACTAATACGCTCTTGTTTGTCTAAATACTGTTTCTATTTATGATATAATATGATATTATTACATACCTTATCATCTTTCCCTTTATCACTGATTTATAAGCATGTTTATTGACATAATTTATGAAGGAAATGTACAGTTTGTTTGTTTTTTTTTCCTTCATAGCAAATTATTCATGTTTGTGGATATATTCCAGCATGAAATATATGTTATATTATTATAAGAGCAAAGTCCAGTGCACTCTTGGGTCTTTTCTGTTTAGCCTATATTTCCACAAAACTATGGGCAGATATATATTTAAATGTACAATATATAGATCTACAAATAGGTGTATTGTGTGCATCACAAAACCCGAAAAATATGCAAACCTCTACCTAGCAACCTTGATATACACTATAAATGAATTTATACAAAAGTTTGTGACAAAATATAAAAGCATTGTTTATTGTTAGTGCACTTTTACAGTCACACCAATTTTTCCAATTTGCAATATCTTCATTTAATCATTCAGTATTGTATGGTGCTATAAATCTTAAAAATGTTTCTCCCCATTTTTATGAATCAAATTCAATTTATTTAAATAAATATATTTTATTTTGCATGCCGAATGGCATTTTCTTACCGTGTTTGTCTTTTCCTATATCTATTTGAGAATGTGCCTAAATTAATACAAATAAATGATTGGAAACCTATCAAACAAAAGGACTTCTGCACAGTTTTTCAGTGAAATTTTATACTAATGGAGGTGATAAAAATACGTTTGTCTATTATCCAGTCCAATCTTCATAGCCTACTCATTAGCCCTACCAAACAATTGATCCAGAAGAAGCAAAACAAAAAAACAGCTAAAAAAGTGGGAATAATTGTGTCTTGACTTCAAATCGCAATCGTAACGGATTCCTCGATCAAACTTGTTTAATACCTGACACCTGACATAAACTGGCCTTATCCCAATATCCAACACCTGCACATAGCTAGAAAACACTGGGCCCCACTAGCAGAAATAGATTGCTGTTCTCCTATGAACAGTAAATAGCTTCCACCATTTTTAATGCAGTTTTTATTTTATATTATTTATTTCTCTCAAACAAAAACAAGAAACCCCTCCCACCCATGAACAATAAATTTGTTTTCAAATTCCAATATCTCCCACCCAACTATCACTTCCAGTAGATTTTTTACTTGGATTACATCCTGACTGTCTTCTTGATACCTGCTAATGCCCAATTTCAAGGTTCTGCTCCTTAAAGCGCAGGTTAACTTGTGTGACAATCAATGAAGTAAGTCGTTATAATGGGCTAGCCAGGCCCTCACATCTCCCCACTGGGTTGCTATAGAGATCCTTATTACATCGCCGGCTGTTTGCAAAAGGTTACAGATAGCAGCTCTCGGTGCATTGCCCTGTTAGAATAAAAGTAGTGGAGTAAATAATTAGATAATTATGGTTAAGAGGTCTTCTTACATCAACCTGGCACAGATATCATCTGCATCAATTCCCAATTTCATTGGGTTGGTTTTTCCCTATTTTTTTAGTTTTCCTAGCATTTGCTACAAGTGCAGATAAAACAGATAAACAGAAGAGTCTATGGGCAATTTATAAAGGATTGTCTTTTCCGCCAAAAATTAGCGCGACACATCGCAGCGAAAATAGCGCCTTTGGGCTTCGTTTCGCCTTATTTATAAAAAGCGAAAAAAACCACACTTCGCGGCTGAAAAAGGCGAACGGGCGCGATAAAGAGCGAAAAGTATCGCAGCGAAACTTAACGCATCTAAGAAGACTGCATTGCGAAAACCATTCGAACCAGAAAAGCCCACTAGAAAATGATGTCAAGTTTCAAAATGGCCACCTCACATTTACCAAGAAGTCAGCATGTCTTATTTAGTCATTTCTTAGAATTCTCAATCGGAATACAATTTTCTTTTGCAGCACATTCGCCTTTCTATGTGCGTTCGCTTTCCAAGGCATAGTCCATTATAATGCGCAGTCGCCTTTTCTAATGCGCGGTTCGCCTTCTAATGCGGTTCGCCTTCTAATGCGCGTTCGCCTTTCTTCTTTCTAATGTGCGTTCGCCTTTCTAATGTGCGTTCGCCTTTAGTGTCGCTTTTCCAAGGCATATTTCATTCTAATGCGCGATCGCCCTTCTAATGCGCGTTCGCTTTTACAGGCATATTACCCATTAGAATGCCTTTTCGCCAAACAATGACTTTTCACCACCTTCAGGGTCGCGCTAACTTTCGCTCTTTTAACGCAAAAAACCACTTTCGCTCTTTTATAAATCGCGTTATGCCTTTTCGCTCCCTTTTCGCTAAAATTACCATTGCGAAGTAAGGCGAAAAGGGTTTAGCGATAGCTCGCGGCTAAAGGGCATACCTTCAGCTGCAACTACAGCAGATGTCTTTATAAAAGAGATTGTTCGTCTTCATGGGATTCCTAGAGATATTGTTTCGGACAGAGAAGTACAGTTTACGTCCAAATTTAGGAAAGAATTATGTAAATCTTTACACATTCATAACTCTTTTTCCTCAGGTTACCACCCACAGTCTAATGGCCAAACAGAAAGAACCAATCAAACACTGGAACAGTACCTTCGCTGTTATACTTCTGCTTCTCAAGAGGATTGGTCTTCATTCCTACCATTGGCTGAATTCGCCTATAACAACGCCATCCATTCCTCCATCAAATGTTCACCATTTTTTGCAAATTACGGGTTTAATCCAACCTTTCTTGTTGACGTTCCGACAGCAGATATCCCAGATCTTCAAGCACGGTTGGGGGTTCTGAAACGTAAGCCCATGGAATTGAGATCCTTTTTTATTCAGGCTTAATGGTACGCTAACAAATCTAGAAGGGACTCGTCAAATTTTAAGGTTGGAGATTCTGTTTGGCTTTCAACACGTAATCTGAGGTTGAAGATTCCTTCTGTCAAGTTGGGTCCTCGTTTTATTGGACCTTTTCTAATTATGAGGTGTGTTAATGCCGTTACTTTTGAGTTGGAACTTCCTCGATCTTTGAAGGTACATCCAGTATTCCATGTGTCCGCTTTTAAAAGAAACATCATTAAACCTTTGTTGGCCCCTCCACCGCCTCCTCCGCCGCCTGTCTTGCTTGAAAATGTTGAAGAATATGAGATTTTTGCGATATTTGGTTAACTGGAAAGGCTTTGGTCCTGAAGAGAATTCATGGGAACCGGCTGAGCAGGTTCATGCACCTAGATTAGTTAAGGCTTTTCATTCAAGACATCCAGAGAAACCTGCAGGCACCCGGAGGTTGCCCGGGGGGGGGGGGGGGCAATGTAAGAGTCCGGAACTTACCTCTGGCCGCGGTCCAGCGCTGCCAAGCGGGCGTGCGCGTCATGCTCCGTGCGTGCGCACGTCCGTGCCGGTGCATAGGAGGTGTGGCGTCAGGAGCGTGCGCAGGAACGCGCGGATGCACGGGTCGCGCAAGGATGACGTGGAGGGGCCTTCATAAGCCTCTCCACATGGAGCAGTTCTTGCTGCCAGTTCAGATTTCCATCCTGTATCTGTTCTTCAGCTCCTGTTATTTTGTTTCAGCTTCTGTACTCCATATCCTCAAGCCTGCATTTTGTTCCAGTTCAGCTTCTGTATTCCATATCCTCAAGCCTGCATATTGTTCCAGTTCAGCCTCTGTACTCCATATCTTCAAACCTGCATATTGTTCCAGTTCAGCTTCTGTACTCCATATCCTCAAGCCTGCATATTGTTCCAGTTCAGCCTCTGTACTCCATATCCTCAAGCCTGCATATTGTTCCAGTTCAGCTTCTGTACTACTCTATATATTCAACCTGCTATGTTCAAGGTCAGTCTCTGTACTCCACATCATCAAGCCTGCATATTATTCCAGTTCAACCTCTGCACTCCATATTATCAAGCCTGCCTATTAGTACAGTTCGGCCTGTGCACTCCATACCTCCGCCTGCATAATCTTCAGGTCACTGCCAGTATCCGCTTACTGTTCAACCTGTGTCCTACCATCTTGTCTGCATATTTCCTGTGGTCAGTCGGTGTATCTCTACTAGCTGCCTCTCTACACGGCAGGTTATTCCCTGTGAATCCCGGATCTGCGGCCGAACCTGGTGTCTGCCTTGCCGCACAACATCCTCACCATCAGAGGCTCTGGAAAAGACCGGCAGACACTTAGACTCTGCGTCCAGTGAAGGGTTTGCAGGGACTCTCCTTGAAGAAATCCTAACACCTGGTTTCTTTTAAGGTTGTTGCAGTCAGTCATGGCAAATGACTTACTGCAGCAAAGAGCTGCACCTCCTCTGAAGACTGGTGTCAAAGGAGAGAGGTAAGTAAACGGAGCATTATAGAATGCTGGGAGGTAGGTAAATATTACTATTTTGGGTGTGTTTAGAAGGTAAGCATAGATTTTATTGCTGGGGGTAGACATTTCCCCTTAAGGTGTGCAATACTATACCCAAAGTTTTAAGAGGTATTTAGATAATTAAATTCAGCTAGTTGACATAGAGCAGAGGTGCCCAACCTGCACCCCCTTAGATATTTGAAAACCACAACACCCATCATTCACATTATGCTGGGAGTTGGAGTTTACAAACATCTGGAGGATCTCAAAATCGACATCCTTATTTAAATGAAGTATTCAGCCTGCAATGAGAATGTGTTATTGCAAAGTGTATCTTAAACTCGTTCCCTGCTGGCAGGGCTGCCATCAGGGGGGTACAGCCGATACTTTTGTACCGGGCCCGAGAGGCTTCTGGGGCCCGGAAAGGGAAACTACATGTGGGGCGGCTGGGCCCGGGCGGGCCCGCTATGTTAAACTTTTTTTGCATTGCCAGTCAGTCACACGCGTAAATGTACTGTTTACAGCTTGGTACTTACAAAGTTACAAGAGTCGGGCCCCAGCGCAGCAACACAACTACCGGTATGTCCATGTATGGGGTGAATGACGTCACAACGTTACCCACGCCACGGCGACGCACGCCCGTGCCGTGACGTCAGTCTATAAGGCTGTCCGGCGCAGTGCGAACTAGTGGAAGAGGCTTCAAGACCTGGCTGAGCTAGCTCCTCCTCTTTTCTCCTCATCCATTCAGGACGCGGGGGAGGTGGAGGTTTGATTTTGGAAGGAGGAGGAGCTGCCTGCCTGAATGAACGGCTGAACCTGAGTCCTGAGACGAGTGAGCGCGGCAAAGTGTCAGGCTCAGCACAGAAGACAGTCCAGAGACAGAGAGAGACCACCAGACCACAGACAGCACAGTGACAGCCCTGCCGGCTTCCTAGCATCCACATGACATCATATAATTGTATGTAGATATAAAGTCAGATATTGATTTACTTTTGCCAACTACTTTGCTTAATGCTTGGGGCAGGGCCTAGGGCCTGGGGCCTGGGGGGGGGGTCTCTTGTTGTGGGGAGTCTGGGGACTGGTGTTCAAGTTCCAATGATCTCCTGACTGTGTTTTCACACATGGTGAAACTTGGAAGGGGCAATCAATTGAGGGGTTTGGGGTGGTATTTCGTCATGTCCATGATCCACCATGATCCATGCATCATTACCCCATCCATTATTCCATGATTTCCATCCATCCATATATAATGAATTTATTGATTTTATTGCATTTTTTTTAATACATCCATCTCCATGTGTCATTTCATTTTGCCATTTGATTTGTGGGTGGGGGGGTGAGGGTAGGCCTTATCCAGTGTCATGATTCATGATTTATCCCATCCATCCCTGTCCATTCATATTTCATGAATTTAGTGATTTTATATCAGGTTTAAAATGTGTTTAATTTTAATGCATCCATCCATGTGCCATTTTTTTTGGTGTGTGTGTGTGGGGGGGGAGGTAGGCCTTATCCAGCCAGGCCATTGTAGATATACAGGGAGATTCAATAAAAGTTCTTATCGTTTAAAATGGTGCTAATTTTGCCCCAACCAATCAGATCTTGTTTAACATTTGAAAGCTAACATCTGATTGGTTGGGGCAAAATTAGCCCCATTTTAAACGATAAGAACTTTTATTGAATAAGCCTGATTGTTTCTATAATATTTAGGAAATATGTTACTTTTTTGGCCAAAAGATTTAACTAAATGACTCTTGCTTATTATTAACAATAATTGGACTAAGATATAATATTAAAACAGCAAAAAACATTCTTTACTGTTGTTTCTATTAATGCTTGTTTAGTACTTCAATTGTTGGTAGTATTATGTTAGGTTAGCTTTAGATAGATTAGGTTAGTTAGGGCCCTGCTGAAAGAGTCTACCTTGACGTGGTAGCAGGGCTTACAAATCTTTTGGCCAAAGGTTTTTTCAACAGGAGACTTGTGGTGGCGGCCTGGCAGGTATTATGTGTGTGTGTGGGGAGGTAATTACAAAGGGGGGGGGTGCAGCTGGGGCCCGGCTAGGGCCCAGTAATTTACCTAGTATGGGGCCCTGAAAATTCTGATGGCGGCCCTGCCTGCTGGTTTGCGCAGCTTAGATGCAGGGCTGTTGAGTCAGCATTGCAGATTGAGAAACAATTTTTGAGTACCTGGAGTTTGTATATTTTTGCTTTTAAGGTTAAATTGTAATGACAAGTATTTCTCTGCTGTAGTGGCGTAACTAGGAATCACTGCCCCCCCGGTAGTTTACACCTCTGCTCTGCTGCAAGAATAAAGCAAAGTGCATAGCTGTTTCACTAGCCTATTGTCTGGCTGAGCTATTATAACAAGTTAATTTAAGTGTAAGCATGTTTAGCTATTTTCAGATCTAGGCCCGATTCCCATGAAACTCACTTTCTCTGCTCATAAAATACACTAACTAGATATATTATTTAATATAACTTGGGCATGACATAGGTTTAACTAGAGTTTTTAAGCCCAAACTTAACAATAGCTTTATTTATAATAAAACCAAAAATAGACTGTCACTAGCCCAAATAGATTGAGCGATATCAACCCCTATTGTCCATTCCTCTGCTAATGTACACCCAAGGCTGGGTACACACCATACAATATTTTTGGTCGACTGTCCGATAATGCCGTGTATCGGTTGGTCGGCCGGACGAACCAATCGCTCACTAGCTGGTGGAAGCATCAATGGTGGCTGTATGAGTAATTTATGTGCCACAGAACCTGAATTGCTAGTCCTACCCCTGGGTTAAGCTTCTAACAACTGCACTTAACTTATAAATTTGAGATCGCCAGTGCAATGTTCCCTGACTCCCACTCCTGGCCCAGGGCAATACCAGGAAGATGCACTTTTTAAACATTGTGTCTTCCTATAGTTCTGCATACAGCAAAGAAGCAGAAAGATCGGCCTCTCGCTCCAGGGCAGGGTTGCCATATCATTTGCTCTATTGGGGACACACTTAATAATGTAATTATCAGAACTGCACTGATTACAAAGTGATTGCACTTAAACACCATTCATTCTAAGCCACGTTGCATGTGTCTCCCTACCGAATTCACTGATCTGGCATCCCTGCTCCAGGGCGATACAAAGACGATGCGCTTCTTGATAAGTAGGCAATATAATATTATTATATGGTCCATATAAAATAGAATATATGGATGTATCTGGTCATGATCTTCCTGCGTGTTCGTTGGTAACCCATTCAGGAATCCCCCCCTTAAAAAATCCTGCGCTTGCCCTGAAACTACATTTAAATCAAAGCAACCTGCATCATGCTTCTATTATTATATTAACTAGCTATTTTGCATGTAGATTTTGGATGTGTTTGTGTCTTAAAGGGAAAGGTGACAAATGGGTTGCCAAAAGAGCATTTGCTTTATTAGGGACACTTTTATTAAAGGGCATGTCCACCCCCAAAACTATAATCCCCCCAACTACTGGCCCCACCATGTAGTGTAGTTTAATCCTTACCTCACATCCCAGCTCCATAGGGTTCTCCTGTAGACCCCCCCCCAAAGTCCCAAAACTAAAACCACCAGGAGGATAGCAGGGCTCTTGCCTGCTATCTTGCCTCCGGTAGATATTTGCCATGCGTACTGCAGCCTTTCTCCCCCCTCCCTCCCCCTCCCTCTCCCCCCTCTCCCTGCCGTTCTACTATCCCTCCCCCTAGCTTTAAACCCCCTTAATGCTGCTCCCCCATGTCCCCCCCCAACCGCATACATTTTTTTTTCAAAAAGCTCCCAAACTCTTACTTACCTCTCCTCTTTCCTCCGTTGCACTGAATGACAGGCAGCCGCGTCCGTGATTGGCTGCAGCTCAGCCAATCACAGACGCGACTGCCGGTCCCGCCCCTCTGCTTGCATTCTCGCAAGCAGAGGGCCGGCAGTGCGGCGGAGGAACGAGGGGAGGTAAGTAAGAGTTTGGGGGGCTTTCTGAAAAAAAAATTTATGCGGTTGGGGCTGGGGGGACATCGGGGAGCAGCATGTTAAAATTTTTTTACAGGTGGACATACCCTTTAAATATAATTAGTACGGCTGCACTGTGATTGCAATTAAAAGACATTAACTTAGGTATGCTGCACAAGTTTTTAATAAGTGTTCCTACATGTCTTTTATGAACTGCTACACAGCCTTTCAATATGAAGATTTCATATGTGCATACCTCCTAACATTTAGAAATGGTAATGAGGGACAAGTTGCGGCGCCATACCCACTTTTATTGAGCCACAGCCATTTTCTAAGACCACTCCCACTTTGTTCAGGTGACATTTTAAAGACCACTATTCCCATTTTACATTGTTTACAAATGTATGATGTGATTAAGATAGCAGAAACAGACTAATATACTGAAGGCTCTGGCTAATGAACTGAAAGGACACTGGGTAATTAACTGGAGGGCTGACAACACTTTCTAATGAATTGGAGGGCTTACCACACCGTCCAATGAACTGGAGGGCTGACTAATAATGCTAATGAACTGGAGGGCTGAATAACACTGTGTAATGAACTGGAGGGCTAAAACACTGTCTAATGAATTGCAAGGCTCAATAACACTGGCTAATCAGCTGGAGGGCTGACTACAGTGTGTAATGAACTGGAGAGCTGACATACAATGGGTAATGAGGCGGGGGGCTGACAATACTTTAATGAACTGGAGGACTGACTAACAGCGCATAATGAACTGGAGGGCTGACAATACTGGTTGCAGTGGAGGGATGATAGTGTTAAACTAATAACTGACACTGTTTAAAGGGCATCTCCACCCCTCCTATAAAATTTAGATACACTGTAGTCCACCCCCCAAAACCCCATTTAGGCTATACTTACATTTAGAATAGATGCGTCCAAAGTTAGAAATTCACCTTACAAATCTTCGATCCACCAGCCTTTGGTCCCACCTCCTCCACTGCTGCAGCGTGCCCTTTACGTGTGCAAGCAGCAGCAGTGGAGACAGTGACTGACGGTCATTACCAGGAAGTAGCAGGGAGCTGCACTTATAGAAACAACATAGTACAGAGCTGCAAAGAGACGATAATGAAGTGAACCTGATCTTAGCATAGCTCTTTGAAATGCTTTTCTCGGTAGTCTCAATAAGGAATGAAAACTTCACTATCTGAAGGTAAATGAAACCTTGAACAGAACAATCCGGCTCCACATTTGTGTTAATTAGCCCTGTCCCAGCTACAATGAAAGCTACCATGAGATGTCACTGAATTCCAGTGAGAGGAGACTTTTCACTTTCCCTGGTCTAAACATGGCATATAAACACTGGGTTAAATCCTGCTTGACAGGGTATTTACAAGCATAAATTCAATACAGGCACCTCCCACCTCACATCTTTTACTGTCCTGCGTTAAAATTTATGGATGCGCTAACCCGTTTTTCCATACAGGGTCTCCCTCTCCCCTGCTGCAAGTCCTGTACCAAGTACTCATGCAAGGTCAGGAGAGGGTTTATCTTACAACTCCCTCCTGTTCCATTAATGCTGCAGTTGTGATGTCATTACTCGCCACTGGTCGCACTGAAGTGGGAGTAATGACATCACTCCGTGAGTCTTTTTAAACCTTGTGGCTTTGGGGTCTCCCTGAACTGGCATTCTTCCTGTGTTTGGATCCTGCCATTTTACAGCTGTGCTGTAAAGCTTATTTTGTGGTCCTTTTTGGGGCTGTAAGTACAGATCTATTGCTGATTAGAGGCTCAATAAGTATACTATAGCAAACCTCTCTTTTTGTTTCCTTTTGTCCCCATATTTATTCTCCACCCCCCACAGTGCCTTTTACTATGACTTCCTCTAAAAGGCACAAATCTGTGTCCAGAAGATCTGACCAACAAGAAGTGCATCCTTTGTGGCTGTCTCTAGACTTTTTGCCACCTGACACAAAATTCTAAATGCTTCCCCCCTCGCCGCCAGAAGGGGTGTGGTTTTATAATTGAAAGTGGGTGGTGCTTGTCTGGAAGTGGGATGTGACTTGTCCAGAAGTGGGAGGGGCTTTATACACGTTGATTTATCATTGTATTTACATATCATTCCTCCATTTATTTACAATACATTGAAGGACCCACCCTCTAGAATAGTATCCACAAAAGATCATCTATCTATCTATCGCTCTATCATCTGTCTATCTATCTATCTATCTATCTGTCTGTCTATCATCTATCTGTCTGTCTATCTATCTATCTGTCTGTCTGTCTATCATCTATCTGTCTGTCTATGTATCTATCTATCAATCTATCATCTATCTATCTCTCTCTATAATCTATCTCTATGTATCTATCTAGTCTATCTATCTAATCTATCTATTTATCTATCTAATCTATCTATCTCTCTCTATAATCTCTCTCTATCTATCTATCTATCTATCTATCTATCTATCATCTATCTATATCTCTCTCTATAATCTATCTTTATCTATCTATTATCTATCTATCTCTAATACTCTATCTATCTCTATCATGTATCTATCTATATCTATCTATTATCTATCTGTCTATCTATCTATCTATCTATCTATCTATCATCTATCTATCTCTCTCTCTCAAATCTATCTATCTATCATCTATCTATCTCTCTCTCTATAATCTCTCTATCTATCTGTCTATCACTCTCTCTCTATAACCTATCTCTATCTAGCTATCTAATCTATCTATCTCTAATACTCTAATCTATCTATCATCTATCTATCTTTTATCTTATCCTATCTTTATCTATCTGTCTATCTATCTATCTCTCTCTTATCTATCTAATCTATCTATCTATCTATCTATCTATCATCTATCTATCTATCTATCTATCTATCTATCTATCTGTCATCTCTCTCTCTATAATCTCTATCTATCTATCTCATCTATCTATCTATCTATCTATCTATCTATCTATCTATCTATCTATTATCTATCTATCTCAATACTCAATCATCTATCTATCTACTATCTATAATCTATCTATCATCTATCTATCTATCTTATCTCTCTCTATAATCTTCCTATCTATCTAATCTATCTATCTATTATCTATCTATCTCTAATATTCTATTTTCTATCTATCTATCTATCTCTATCATCTATCTATCTATATTTATCTATTATCTATCTGTCTATCTATCTATCTATCTATCTATCTATCTATCTATCTCTCTCTCTCTCTCTCTCTCTCTAATCTATCTAATCTATCTATCATTTATCTATCTATCTATCTATCTATCTATCTATCTATCTATCTATCTATCTATCTATCTATCGGTCTATCGCTCTCTCTCTATAACCTATCTCTATCTATCTATCTAATCTATCTATCTCTAATACTCTATCTATCTATCTATCTATCTATCTATCTATCTATCTATCTATCTATCTATCTCTATCTATTATCTATCTGTCTATCCATCTGTCTATCTATCTGTCTATCATCTATCTATCTATCATATATCTATCTATATATCATCTATCTCCATATCTATCTATCTATCTATCTATCTATCTATCTATCTATCTATCTATCTATCTATCTATCTATCTATCTATCTATCTATCTATCTATCTATCTATCTATCCAGGGCCCCAGCCATACCCATCCCTATAAAAGTTAAGTTGCCTATTATTAGGATTTTTTTCATTTCCAAATTCCGATTTTTATATATTTATATTATTGAATGAATGATCACTCACTGAATGATTCACATCTGTCACTGTCTGGAAAAAATATTTTCTGATTCAGTCTCTGTCTCTGAATCACTCGGAGTCTCGGACGGCCCGGGCCACACACAACAAGCAGCAGACCTGTCCTGGTCTGCACGGGCTGAACTCGCGCTCTTTGCACTGATGACGGACGCCACTACGTCACGCCTACGGCGACGCAGCACACGGCGCCGTGCAACGACGTAACACGAGGATGGATGGATTTCGGGATAGAGCCTGGATGCGGAGCCTGCTGTTGTGCCGTGTGGTAAGTAATGTAACAGACTAACAGTCAGTGTATGTGTCTTCCTTCCTTCCTCCAGCCAGGTTGCACACACCGGTAGCGCGCTGCGCGCACCCCCCCCCCACAAGTTAGGGAGGGAGTTGGGCAGTCGGACTCAGTAAAAAAAAAAAAAAAAATTCTCTGCCTTCCCCCACTATGACAGTGCCGGCTGCCGCTTCCCTACAGGGTGCTGCTCTGCAGTGTGCTGCACCCTGCATCATTAGCGAGGCGGCCCTGATAGTGCGGTTATGTAACCTTATCTAGCCCACTTTTAAAGCTATTCAGTGAACTTGCCATTAGCACATCTGCTGGAAACAGTTGTACAGTTTTACCGTTCTCACTGTTAAGAAACCTTTCCTAACGTGAAGATGAAACTTTTTTTTTCCAATCTTAAAGGATGTCCCCATGTTCTCCCATATGACAGATTAGCAAACTATGCACCAGAGATTTTACTGTATGGCTCATTAATATATTTGTCTAAAGTGATCATATCTACCAGAAACCCCATTGCTGCCCATTTTGATAATCTATCTAGCTTGTAGCAATTGCACATCATTTGAAGTTTCCAAAGCTCTGCATAGTAACCTTGCTCTCAATGCCCCTTTCTAAGTCATTTATAAACAGATTAAAAACAAGTGGCCCCAGTACGGAACCCTGAGGCTATTAGAACACTTAGAACTTAGGGCCCTATTTATAAAAGATCGGTATCGTTATCGTAAAATACCGATCGTTATCGTAAAATAACGACCGGGCTTTTACCGATAACGACCGTTATTTACCGATAACGACCGTTATTTACCGATATCGTTAAATACCAGTCGTTATCGGTAAATAACGACCGGTATTTACCGATATCGGTAAATAGCGGTCGTTATCGGTAAATAACGACCGGTATCGGTAAATAACGGTCGTTATCGGTAAAAGGCCGGTCGTTATTTTACGATAACAATCGGTATTTTACGATAACGATACCGTAAAATAGGGCCCTTAGCTCCATTTGCTATCCAATGATGAAGGTCGATAATGACGATTCCATTGCCACTAAGGTTTTCCCTCAGAATAGAGCATGATCTTTACTTTCCTTCATCTTATTATTAGAGATGGCCTGTTCGGGAATCCGAAACTGGATCTGCGGCGGATTTACGAGATCTCCGAATTGCAGATCTCGTGGGTTTTACGGAATTCTGCTTTCCAAATTTTTTCCGAACTGTTTTAGAAAATTAGAGAAAATTAGAGAAATATCCAAAATTCTAGAAATTTCAAAAATTCAATTAAATTCGAATTTTCAAGGAATTTTTTAAAATTTGGTAAAAATGATACAGTAACTTACTGTAAATGGCTGTGGAACCAGGGAAATGGTCTGGGGAACAGAAAATCAGAATTTTCAGAAAGAATCTGACTGGTATACTAACCAATTGCATTCTTTTCCCATCAGAATTGCATACAACAAGACATCTTGGACATAAAATAAACACATTTTATTGGCTAACTATAATGATTGAAAATGCAAGCTTTCGACTAGGCTTCTTCCTCAGGCATGATACAATACTGAATCTTGTAAAAGAACAAAGACTTTCTGACATTACACAGATGTTATCTTTTGCCCCCATGCCTGATTGGCAATGGCTGTTGTAAATAAAACAGTAAATACACATTCAATGATCACACGTAGTAGTAAAAGAATTAGCAAGGGTTAAACAAACAATCAGATACACTTCACCTCTAGTGTCCATGGAGGGTCTGGTATAAATCAGATATTTATGGGTTTGGGTGGTTTAGAGGAATTTAGTCTGATAAACTCTACATGACATTAAGATTAGAAACATAGTGACACATAAAGTTTAGATCTTTGTTGAGTCCAGAGTCCCAAATTTTTGTATAAGTTTACATTCCCATTCTAACCTCTCCTTTTGGGATCTGAAATTTCCCATGAGCACTGAGACTTTTAGGTCTTTCAGGCTATGTCCTTGGCTGCAGAAATGGGCACCCACAGGGACATCTTGTTTATAGTTGTTAATTGTGAATCTATGAGAGTTCATCCTTTGCCTCAGGGTCTGTCCAGTCTCTCCTACATATAGTCCTGAGGGGCACCTAGAACATAAAATCAGGTATACAACGTTGGATGATTTGCAGGAGAATGTTCCCTTTATTTCAAACCTATGTTGGGTTCCTGGTATTGGTATTCTGTCTCCAGTGTGGATGTACTTGCAGGTTTCACACTTTTTCTGCAAACAGGGAGATGTTCCATTTTGTGTGGGGCCTGTTAGCGAACTTTTTACAAGCATTTGTTTTAAGTTGGGTGGTTGTCGGTAAGATAAGAGAGGGGGGTCTGGGAATATTTCTAGTAATCTGTCGTCCTTTTGTAAAATGGGTTGGAATTTCTTGGTGATTTTTCGTAGTATTTCCATTTGGGGGTGGTATGTAACAATCAGTGGGATACGGTCCTCCTTTTGGATATGTTTGTATTGTAGCAGGTTGTTTCTGGGGATGCTGGTTGCTTTCTTGATCTGTGTTTCTGTAATGGACTGACTGTATCCCTGTTTTGTAAAATCTTTTTTGAGGTGTTCCAGGTGCAGATTTCTGTCTGTAGAATCAGAGCAAATCCTGTTATATCTTATACTCTGGCTGTAGATAATGGAGTTCTTTATGTGTTTAGGGTGAAAACTGTCATTACTGAGGTATGTGGGTCGGGCTGTAGATTTGCGATAGATGGATATTTGTATTGTGTTTCCTTTAATCTGTATTATGGTGTCCAGAAAGCTTATTTCGGTAGGTGAATGGTTCATTTTGAGTTTAATTGTGCGGTGGAAATCATTGTATTTTTGGTGGAAGTGCAGTAGGTCTTCTTTGCTTGTAGTCCAGATGATCAGAATGTCGTCTATATAGTGGAAGTAGGCCCTGGGTCTGATGGGGAAAGTTGAAAGAAAGTTTTCTTCTAAATTTGCCATAAACAAATTTGCATATTGTGGCGCAAATCAGGGACATAGCCTGAAAGACCTAAAAGTCACAGTGCTCATGGGAAATTTCAGACCCCAAAAGGAGAGGTTAGAATGGGAATGTAAACTTATACAAAAATTTGGGACTCTGGACTCAACAGATTCTTTCAGAAATAATCTGATTGGCATACTAACTAGAGATGGACCGGATCATGGATCTGAACCCTGTTCCACAGAGGATCTCCGAGATCTGCGAATCCGCAGAACTTGTGGATTTTCTGGATTCTGCTTTCTGCTTTCCAGATTTTCTGAACCCATGTTCGAAGATTTTCATATATCAAATTCACCAATGGCAGCTATTTTTTATCCGTTCCAACCCCTGGCAGCAAGACAGGCGCCATTTTGTCAGTGTGTTAAAGTGAGTTTAATGGAGACTATTGTGGGTATCACAATTTAGCCGTGGATGTAATTAACAAACCAATTCTGGAGGGCCAAGAGAGTGGTCTGGATGCCAAAATTATGCACCAGCCAGTGCTATGTAGCCCCTCTATTATAGTGCACTTCTGGCGCTGTATGTGCCTGGTGCCCATTGGAATGGTGATTTCTGAACAAACATAGTAGGAAGTCCAAGACTAGAGATGGACTGGATTTTGAATCCCAAAATTATTATTGAATTTTCGATAATTATCAAACATTCGAATTGATGCTCCTTGACATTAAAGCTCCATAACCTATACAAAAAATAGACTAAGGGGAGCGTTCACCTACCCCCTCCATTAGCGGAGCTCCACGTCAGTGGCCTTTCAGCATGATGCCACAGTTTTACATATACATTTACATTGCAAACAATGTGCTTTAAGCTGAATGGTATTAAAACTTCACCTTTATATGTAATCAATTCTGATTGGATACATAAAAATTTCAGAAATAATCTGATTGCTATACTAACCAATAAGATTCTTTTTCAATCAGAATTGGTTACAATTATATTGGTCTGTTCCCCAGACCATTTCCGAGGTCCCAGAGCCATTTACAGTAAGTTACTTTTTCAAAATTTTTTCAAAAATTCCTTCTAAACTTGAAAATTCCTTTAAAATTTGAAAATTCCTTGAAAACGCGAAACTCGAACGCGGCTCAAAAATATAATGAGGAAGCACGAAAAACAGTGTGATTGTGAGGAAAGTTATTTTTTTAAAGTTCTGTATATATGTACGTGTTCCCCAGACCATTTCCCAGGTCCCAGAGCCATGTAGAGTAAGTAACCATTGCTATTTTACATTATATTTAGGTGGATATGTGCAGATTTTTTTTCTCCCATTGACTTTAATGGGTTTTTCCCTGAATACACGAATTTGCAGGAGGAACGGATTTTAGCAGTTTCACGCACCTTTACTAATGATCTTTCTTAATAATCACCAGAATGTGTGAACTTTCAATTTCATTCTCAAATTCAAGAACTTGTGAACAAAGAATGGAAATGTCCAGATAAGAAAGTTTCCCTGTTCCAAAACTTTCAAAAGCTTTATCCATTCAAGCAAAGCCTGTCGAACATTCCCTTTGAAGTGACTTTCTGTTTGGCTCTTATCGACAAAAAATCATCAAAGAAGGGTTTACCTCAGATTCCCCTTATTCCCAAAGAACTCACTGGAGTTCATTTACTTCCAGTGCTCAGTCTTCCTTTTCTAAACTCCAAAATTAAAAAACACAAGTCAAGCAATTATGACTCGAGGTCCCCTCAGGATAGAATAGTTGGAGGAAGACTAAAGCAATTCTCTCCAATGTGGTCCCTATCTTATTTAATTTATTAGTGACATCTGTTGATTGGCACTTTACACTGCAAAACCAGAGGCCTGTACTACACTGATGATGGTTCAATAAAGCCAAAACCGGTGTGTAGTTGGCGTTTTGGTTTAGCTTGTGGAATGCTGTAAAAACCTTGTAAAAGGTATAACTTTCCTGAAAGCTGCCATGGAAATTACCCAGAAGTCTTTGTTTCTTTTTTGCAATGTCTTCAGTTTCTGGAGGAACCATCTTTAAGCAACTTTGTAACTTCCAGAACTCCGAGGAACAACCAAGCTCAAAAACTAATGAGACAAGAATTACTAAGACTGCAGAACATGTTATAGAACAAGTAACTCAAATCCAAAGGAAGTGGGGAATCTACTAATGGATTTTTCTGAGAAGCAAAGAAATTTTAAACATATGCATATGTCAACGACATCTTGATAAAAGCCTTACTACATCATCTCCAATTGTCTATAGATTGTCTGATAAACTGAGAGAAATCCATTCTGAATTGGAATCAAGATCTAATTTTTCTGGGAGTCCACATAAATTCAATCAAGTTTCAGTTCTCCATCACTCAAGAGAAACATGCTCAAATAATTCAAGAAGTACAGGAATTAATAAAACTGTATGTATCAGCCCAAGTATGCCAACAATTACTGGGGAAATTGGTCTCAACAAGTCGGTGAAGTAGTCTCTGCTACATCTCAGAGATCTACTACTGAATCTCCTAAAACAATAGAAAAAAGGTCCTCATTTATCTACCCCTCAAACAGAGAGGAATTATGTTGGTGGCTGAATGTGAATCACTTCAAACCCATCAAGCAGATCACAGTTAATACAGACGCCAGTCCCATAGGCTGGGGGGGAATTTGTCTAAATCAAAAAGCAATAGATGCTGTCTGACCCTTATTGCTTCCTATAGGGATTATGAATAATCTTTCAGATTTCCTAAACGATGCTGTTCTATGTAGATACATTTTTAAACATCTTGAGATGTCTAGCTTCCCAATCTCTTCCTTGTCATCCTCCGCTGGAATTGCTGGAAGAATGATAGGTTGATTCAAATGAAAGGTAGACAGAACTTTAGGCAGGAAATCATCCACAGGATATAATGTTACAGAGTTAGGGTGAAAGATTAGATGATCCTCTTTAGAAGACAAGGCCTGGATCTCTCATACTCTTCTCCCTGAAGTAAGAGCTACCAAAAGTAGAACTTTCAAAGATAAATCCATAAGAGAGGCAGTTTCTAATGGTTCGTAAGGTGGAAGAACCAAAGAATTTAAGACAAGAGGTAAGTCCCATTGTGGACAGATATTCTTTTTTGGGGGTCTTATTCTTAAGAAGAAAGGGATTCTCCCCTAACTGCCAAAATTGCTGAAATTTGGAGTTTGATGGTATTAAAGGATAATCCACCTTCGAGGCCCAACTGAAGAAATTCTAATATCTGTGGAACTGTCACTGTTGTTGGATTGAGATGACGAGATAGAGACCAGAGAGAAAAAGTATTCCAGATTATATCTGGAATTTGTAGAATCCTTCATAGCACTTAATAAGGTGGAAACTACACTAGAGGAGCATCCTAGCTGAGAAAACCTTCCCCTCTCAATCTCCAGGCTGCTAGATTCAGCTCCGATGGGTTTGGATGAAGAAGTTTGCCCTGTGAGAGGAGATCTTTCCACCAAGGAAGGTGATATGGACCACCCACCCTGAGTCTCCTGAGAAGCGGGTACCATGGACATCTTGGCCAATTGGGTAGGACTATGACTATCTCCACGTGGGATTGTAAGATCTTCTTTAGAACCCTGAATATCAATGGTATCGGAGGAAATATGTAAGCCAACATCCCGTTCCAGTCTTGACTCAGAGCGTCCGCAGCAAGGGCTTCTCTCTGATGAAATCGGGAGAAGTAGGTTGGAAACTTTCTGTTGCAACCTGAGGCCATCAGATCGATATTGGGAAAATCCCATCTTTCCATCAACCTTTGAAATATGAGAGGGTGAAGAGACCACTCCCCCTGGTCTACCCTCTGTCTCGAGAGGCGATCTGCCCATACATTGTGTTCTCCTGGAACATACTGGGCTGTGACATCCTCTAGATTTTCTAGAACAAACTTCATTATTCTTTGAAGCTCCAACATCATACCAACACTTCTCGTTCCTCCCTGCTTCCGTACATAGGTCGCTGCCGCTTGATTGTCTGTTCGGATGCAGATGGGTAGCCCTTTTATGAGATGTTGGAAGGCAAGAAGAGCGTGAAAGATTCCTTTCAACTCCAAGATGCTTGATGGTAGAAGACTTAAATTTTCCTCCCAAATTCCTTGAGCAGAATTTTGGTTCATGTGAGCTCCCCAACCACTGGCTGAAGCATCTGTAAACACCTCTATCCACTGAGGCTGGAGCAGAGGAGTTCCTCTGCGAAGGTTGCTGGGAATCGTCCACCAATTTATAAAGGTTTTGAGCTGGGGAGACAAAGGAATCTGTTGGGACCAATCCTTTTGCAGATTGTCCCGCCTGTCTAGAAAGTAAAATTGAATTGGTCTCATGTGCCATGCAGCCCACTTGACCAATCCTATCGCTGATGATATTGAATCCAAAAATTTCATTAATTGCCTGGCTGATGTGTTCTGCAGAGAAAGAAGATGTTCTGCTTGATGAATGATTGTCTGGATCCGTTCCGGAGGTAAGTATACCAGATTTAGCGCTGTGTTTATCGTTGCTCCTAGGTAAACCAGAGATTGAGAAGGCAGAAGATGGCTTTTCCTGAAATGTATTATCTAACCAAAGGTTTGGAGGAAATTTAGAACTTGGTCTCTGCTCTTGATTAATTAAGTTTGACTCCTTGCCACAATAAGAAGATCGTCTAAGTAAGCATAGATCTCTATCCCCATCATTCTTAACTTTGCAATTAAGACCACTAAGACCTTTGTAAAGGTTCTGGGAGAGGTTGAAAGACCGAAAGGAAGGCACCGAAACTGGAAATGTCGTCCTTCCAGAGTAAATCTCAGAAATCTCTGGTGCTCTATTGATATAGGAACATGCAGGTAAGCATCTTTTAGATCGATCGTACATAACCAATCTCCTGGGGTAATGGCTGTACGGATTGTTTGAAGAGTTTCCATCTTGAACCTCTTGCATTTGATGAAGTGGTTTAGGCGACGAAGATCTAAGATTGGATGAAAATCCCCTGTGGCCTTCATTACCAAGAAAAGCTGAGAATAAAACCTTGTTTGCTGTTGTGACTTCGGGACTTCCATGATTGCTTGCTTCACCAGCAATTCTTGAACATATAGCCTTAGGGTCTCTGCTTTTAATTTCACTGGAGGAATTCTTGTAGAAACATAATAATTCCTCATTGGTTTGTTCTGAAACTCTAGCCGATATCCCCTGTTCACTACAGAGACTACCCTGGCATCCTGAACACTGTCTGCCCATACTCCTCGGAACTTCTGAAGCCTGGCACCCACAGGAGGAGTATGGGCCGGCCCTATCTCATAGGGTCTTGGAGGCTTTAGGAGATCTGGATGGGGGGGGTCTTTGACCACGAAAAATACTAAATTGCCCCCCTTTCCAGTTGGTCGTTCTAGAATATTCTTTCCCAGGGCGGTAAGATCTTGTATCCTCTCTCTTCCTTCTAAAGGATCTATCCATCGGCTGTCTCTGATCCTTCGATTTCCTGTTAACTTGAGGGAGGAAATTGGTTTTCCCACCAGTGGACTTGGATATTATATCGTCCATTTCTTTCCCAAACAGCCTTTCACCTTCAAAGGGAAGTTTGCATAAAGTATTTTTTGAGGGAGTATCAGCAAACCAGGTCTGAAGCTATAAGGCTCGTCTGGCAGAGACTGATAGAGCCATCTCCCTAGCTGACAGTTTTACTAGATTTGCTGAGGTTTCAAGAGCAAAGTTGGAAGCTAACCAAAACTTTGATATGGACTTTGAAATAGACTCTCTGGAAGAATTATTTTTAACTGACTCATCCAATTTATTAATCCATAATGACAGACATTTGGATATGGAGACCATAGAAGCTGCTGCTTTACAACCGGCACCTGCAGTAATGTATGCTTTCTTACGATCCGATTCTATACGTCTGTCCATAAGGTGGCGAAGAGCAGATGCGTTGTCAATGGACAACAGGGGCGTGCACAATGGGGGCCTTTTCCCAAGATGAGACCTTATCGGAAGGATAAGGATACAATTTCTCATATTTATTTTCAATAGGCATTTTACTGGACAATTTCTGCCACTCATTGGTCACCAGGTCCACCACTTCATTATGAAGTGGGAAAAAACTCTTTTTCTTTTTTTGAAATAAGGAAGAGGTTGAAGCTTGCTGAGATTCTTCAACTTTAAGGGTATGCCTGATCTGCTTAATCAGGGATGACATCTGTCTAAGGTCAAATCCTGACTCTTCTGAATCTCTCTGAATCTAAAATCGATGGCGATGAGTTATCCTGAGGAATAGGCTGAGGTTGTGTAACTGCTGCTGAGGTAGAAGTTTGAGATTCTTTGAATCCCTGAGAAACAGCTTGAGTAATCCATCCTAAAATGTCAGCTGGTTGAACTCCCTGGACCTCCATAGGCTTGGGCTGTTGAGGTGATGTTTGCCCTTTAAAAAATTCCTCTATACAATTTAAACAAAATCTCTTATCTTTATACGCTTGATTCCTGCAGGCTTCACACATAGGGACATCATGTTCCTCTGAAGATGAGATTCTAGACCTCTTCCTAGAACTTCCACACGAACCTTTATGGCTGCAAGCAGAAATAATTTAAATCAGTAACTTCTAAAAGTACATTAATAAACCTCTCAGACAGGCACAAATTGAATCTTCTTACCACCTCCCTTTATCTCTCACACCACTGGCAGCCGGCTCCATAGTAAGGGGCACTGTGTGCAGACCGCAGCCATAGGCAGGAAATGCTGGCTTCATTCGCGGGATGTACCCGCGGCGCACGATAATGACGTAGGACGTCATGCGCGATGACGTCATTGTGCGCTGCGTAATGCGGAAGAAGCCGCGACTACCAGGAAGGGAACTGCCGGTGGTCTCCCGCCTGAGAAAGCGCACGACTTTCACAAGAGGCTGGGACTTCGGCCAAAGGAGAGGTACAGAGGCCGGCAAACAGGTGAGCTAGCGCAAGGCACACACCATACATCCAGTCTTTGGTAGGAGACAGAAGAAACAGACTACACTGAGCCCAGGGAGGAGGGGCTATTTATAAATTCAGTGGAGTCTGTTTCTGATTGGAGGAGATGGGGAACAACCCAATTGTTATTGCTGCCCAGGGATGGCCAGGAAACTTAGCTTGTGGAACCCAGATAAGAAAGCCTGGGCAGTGAATGCCTTTTCTTTCAGGTGGACCTTCTCCCTGGTATATATCTTTCCACCGGTGCCTCTGATTCAGAAAAAGATCCAGGAAGACAGAACCAAAGCAATTGTGATGTTACCTTGGTTGTCTCGGAGGCTGTTGTTTCCTTGGGCCAAAACTCTCGCCATACATACTCTAATGCATCTTCCACTTTGGAAGGTCCTTCTATCCTGAGTGCCACACTTTCTCTCAGATCTTCAGAAACTGGAAGTAAATGGCATGGCTATTAAAAGAGGGGAATTGTTAATCAAAGGTTGTTCTTCCAACACCATTTCAACATTATTGGCTTCCAGGAAACAGAATACCTCGAAGAGATACTACAAAGTGTGGGAAACTTTCTCTTGTTGGTGTACACCTAAGAATATTTGTCTTTTGTGTTTTTGTATTTTAACTATTAAAGCTCTATTAGTTTTCCCTATATAGTATTTTGAACACGGGTATATAACAGCATATACTACCCCCTCTGATTTGCAGTTAAACCTATGTTTTAGAATAAGAACATCTTTGGTGTTGTTATTAAATAGTTTATCAGAACAGAGTACACGTTTACATAAAGAACTTTCCCCACGTTTAAACATCCCATTCCTGGATCTTGGTCTTCTGTTAATGAATTTTAATATTTTGAGCCATCAATCCCTTCAAACTATTAAGTTTTCTTTACTAAAAATAATTTTGGGTTTGTCTCCCTCATTTCCCTTTTAAGATCTTCCCTATCTTCGTATATTATTTTTAATACTTAACGTTTCACTTTACCTTTAAATCCATCTTTTTTCAAATAATGATTGTCTATCTACTTCTTTAGCCCTATTTCTAGATTGTATAAATAGATCACTATTATAGTGTTTATCTTTCTAAAATCTTGGATGTGGGTACAGTTATGTCTCAACCTTAAAGGGCAACTGTGTTCTCAAAACAAGTTAGGGTTAAATGAAAACCTGCACCCTGAAATTACATTGGGGTGAATGTTTAAACTTCCTGCTTCCTGCTCCAGTAGGTTGTGGGGCAGCTGACCTCTGCTCATACGCCCCGGGGGGAGAAGCATGCTCAGACTTAATGCTGGGGAAATCAGGAAGTACCTAGGGAAAAAATTGACAGTTGAGAAGGGGAGCCTATTAATGCAGACAGAGGCTGGTCACATGACTACAAGCTGGTCACATGGCTGAAAACAGGAAGTGTTCAAGCAGGAAGTAATATTGCTGAACCTTTCCAGTAATAACTTTTAACTAATACATTTTCCATAGAGATGTGAGTTAGCTTTTACTTTGAAGGTATAATGGAATGCTTTTTATATAATTCTTACTAGTTTGGAAGAATTCGAGACCACAGTTACCCTTTAAGAACTGACCATATGAGATATTATCAATCCAGTTTATGTTATGATCACTTCTATAGTCTATGAAAGAGGCCACACTATGGACAATACCGCATGCGTTACTGTCTCTGCTCATCGATCCCTGTAATATTCGGGCATGTGAAGCCCACCAAAAATGGTGATCACATGAGATCCAATAAGCAGATCGTAGTGCAACAGACTCTAGCGCACATAGTGGGGCCAGACCAATTGGCCAACACAAATGTGCACAGTGCTCCTTTCAGCCCTTAACGTCATGCTAACCGATTTACGGTCGGTTAGCATGACGTTAAGTCTTGCTTTGTGGTGGCTGCGAGTACTAGAAGAGGCACTCCCAGTCAGCAGTTAATTTTTTTTGTACGCAAAAGCAGACACCATCTCTAGATAGTTGTAAAGGAGAACTAAATCTACATTTTTTTTAACCCTTATGCAAAAAACATTTTCCCCCAGAACATCTATTAATGCTGTTGCATATAAGTTGCAATTACATACAGGTAAGAATTAGAATCTGTAACAAAGAAGTCTTCTGTGTTGCCAGCCCAACTAACAGCCTGTTTAGTCTTCAAAGAGCCTTTTGGGCATGTGCACCTATTGGCCATGGCCCCTGACTAAAGTATTTACTGTCCCTATGCCCATATTCTTTATAATAATGTATCCAAACTAATAAGGAAGTTCCTGATAAAACTTTGCCAGCTATTTTTACCCTATAGTTTATTTTCAAGCCAGTATGAAGTTATTTTACAAACAGCGTACCAGGAACAATAAAAAAGATTCAGGTATTTTACTGCTTCCATTTTGTTTCTAGCAAAAGATAAGCAGGGAGATTTAATAAAAGTTTTTATCATTAAATATGGTGCTAATTTTGAAATAACCAATTGTATCTCTTTTTTGTGTGAGCACTGGTGGGTTATTGGACTAATGTTCTACTTTTAGAAAAACACAGCCCATAAAATTGAGATTCAAATCCAAACACTTACTTTTGACATTTGTATTTTCTTTCTGCCTCAATGCATGGTATAAAATAAACTGTAAGATTACAGTTGTTTTTTTATGCGTGTGGGAAAATAGAAACACAATTCAACACTGATAAATCATTCTTCCGTGCTGGAATATGATAGGCTGTCAGCTTCTAGGACACATGGCTTCAGTTTCCTTGTTATGATCTTCAAGGCACTAGAAAGAATGTGACATGTACTGGGACTACTTAGACTTCCACCAAAACAATGAGGGTTGTGGATTATGGAAGCTGACTGCTAGTACATACAGGTAAATTCAATGTGCTCTCTCTTTTTGGAAAATGTGTCTGGTGACTAAGTGATTTTAATATTGTTATAAATTATTACTATAAAAAAATTTTAATACCTCTTTTCTAATTACATAAAGTCAACAGGCATCTGTGCATTCATTTTATAAAAATCACTTCTTATTGGAAAAAGGGTTAGCCTAAAAGAGAAGTATAATCATGGTTTGGCTATATTGCACTTTACATGAACATAAATATTACACATGCAACTCACTTTCAATCACATTTCCATTCAGGTACAGATGTTCCAGATGGCTGTTAATTAATGGAACCACTGAGAATTTGTTGTGTGCAAGCTGTAGGACCAGGAGACTGGAGATATTAAAGCCATTTTTTGGGAGTCCTTTTTCAGAGAGTTGGTTATAATTGAGCCTTAAGAAGGACAATTTAGGGAGTTCCTTGAAGTAGCCTTCTGGAATGTCTTCTATATTATTTCTATCTAGAAATAACTGGTTGAGAGAATCGGGAACTGTGGGTGGCATCTTCCTCATAATATTGTGGGCCAAATTTAACTGGATAAGGTTTTTCAGTCCCTTAAATGTATTTTTGTTGAACACACCATCACTCAACTTGTTGTGATGCAGGTCTAGCAATATTAAGTTTTCCATCTTACTGAATACTCCAGATGGTATCTTGGATATCTGATTTCGACTAAGGCAGAGTTGCTCTAGCTTGGCGGGTAAATAAGATGGTACTTCCTTCAGTTGGTTTTTGTTTAGATAAAGGTAGGTAAGATTGTCCATTTTCTCTAGAATTTTTCTTTCTACCTTCTTGATTCGATTATTGTCCAGGTTAATCCACTGAATTTCTGTTGCATTCTTGAATGCTTCCTCTTGTAGGTCATCAATAAAATTGTTTTGCAGGTAGACATAATGGGCACGAGAAGGAAGAATTGGTACCTTGCGGAGGTTGCGGCTGTCACAGTAGATTGTGGAGGGGAAATCAGGAGGACAGAAGCATTCCCTGGGGCAGTCAGGAAAAATGGATGGAGGACCAGGGGGGAGTGGAGGAGGAAGGTCAGTAGGTTCTACAGGTTCTGGTGCTGCTGGTGTTGGTCTCTTGGGTGGACGGACTACCGTAGGTCGAGGTTTGCGACGCTGACTATTCACTTCAGTAACCAGGATAAGGTAAAAAAGCAGAATTGCCCAGGCTCTCATAGTTAACTTCTAAAAAAAACCAAAATTTTTTATAAATGTTTTCCATTTTAAAATTACACAACAAAGTTTAAACAGTCAAGTAAGACTAGCCATATCTGTGGCTGCACGATAATGTAACATATCCAAATATCACATCTGATCATAATGTAGTGCTACAAGTATACCACCTTACACCCTTGATTATAGGCATATTTTAGGCAAAAAAATCCCAGTAAAAGGGGAAAAAAATTCCTGGTCAGAAAGAATACCTGGAACAACAAGAACTATATTTTTTAATACCAATAACCTTTATATATATTTTAATTTTAGAAACTCATCCAGGCCTCTCTTTGTTTATATTTAAAATATACCCATTTGCTTAATTTGCTAATTGGTCTTTGCAACTTTTTGCACATTTCATTGTTTTTTTCATTTATAGAACATGAGCACGACCTGTGTTTTCAACAATGCAAATATACATATTTTAGACTATGTAGACAACAGGGAGGCTGTAGAGAAACTATGCAGCACATATGGTTTAAAATCTCTTTTATTTATCTTGGAACTGCTAAAGCTAGAGAGCCATTTTGGCTAAAAGTGCTGAATATGATGAATACTGTTCAAGCTCAAAGTCACAGTAGACCTGTGACAGTAAAGATCCATACATTAACTATTAATCGTTAGGGTCACCTTGGGCAGTTTAGATGGGAACAACTCTCTACCTATATATCTACTTTTATTCTATAGCTATAGACAGCCTTGTGACTAATATATAAAAAGCAGTGATGTATGCTTAAACAATAATAAAAATTGAAGGCAGATTAACTCACTTACCGACGCACCATTCACAGCTTCTCTCCTGTGAATCAGAGCACTGTCCTGATCACACACCTATCTTTAATATTGGTGCGTATGCCAAAAGGATAGGAGCACATTCAAGGCAGCACACCATTTGCTTGAGAGAAGCTGCAAGTGGAGTGCCAGAAAGTAAATTTATCTGTGTAATCCAGGTGTTTTATTATTCACAGGGAGGTGGGAATAAGCTATCTCACCTCCCTGAGAATAATAGATACATTTGCAAAATACATGTATATGACGGTATAGTGCTCTTTTAATTCTGTACAGCAACACATCTTGTGGAATTTACAGTTGTCCTGTTTTTAAATAGATATGAAAGAAAAATATATATATATATATCACTGCAAGCTGCAAATTCTTGAAGTTTTGCTGCATAGCAAATCCACCATGTTAAACATACAGACAAGGAAGAAATCTGCAGCAGAACATTAGTATAGTAATTAGGATTGAATAAAAACATACATCTATTTAGTCAAACCTAACCAGCAATACCCACATTTCCTGCCTAACAGTTGATCCAGAGGAAGGCCAAAAAAATCCTTCCTGACTCCAAGTGGAAATCAGAAATATCCCCGAATCATCTCCAACATTATGTACATTTATTCTTTATTTTTAGAAACGCATCCAGATTTTTTTTTTAAAGGGTATGTCAACCTTTAAAAATATTTTTTTATATGTTACTCCCCCTGTCCCAAACTTTACTTACCTCCCCTCTTTCCTCCGCCGCGCTGCCGGCTCTCTGCTTGCGAGAAAATGCAAGCAGAAGGGCGGGACCGGCAGTCGCGTCTGTGATTGGCTGAGCGGCAGCCAATCACGGACGTGGCTGCCGGGAGTTCATTTTGGCGGAGGAAAGAGGGGAGGTAAGTAAAGTTTGGGGCATTTTCTGATTAAATAAATAGAGCGGTTGGGGCTGGAGGGACAGGGGCAATATTACATATAAAGGGATTTACACTAGGGGGAGGGAATGCTAATCGGGAGGGAGTGGGAGGGGGAGAAGGGCTGCAGTACGCATGCCAAACTTCTCCCGGAGGCCAGGTAGGAGGCAGAGTCC
The DNA here is from genome assembly GCA_019447015.1 of Hymenochirus boettgeri. Lineage (NCBI taxonomy): Eukaryota > Metazoa > Chordata > Amphibia > Anura > Pipidae > Hymenochirus > Hymenochirus boettgeri. The sequence continues at coordinate 131,099,723 of CM033470.1, forward strand.
TATATGGACTCTGTTATCCTCCTGGTGGGCAGTTTTTGGGACTTTGGGGGGGGGAATACAGGAGAACCATATGGAGCTGGGATGTGAGGTAAGTATTAAACTACACTACATGATGGGGCCAGTAGTGGGGGGATTATAGTTTTGGGGGTGGACTTGCCCTTTAAATCATCCAATAAACCTCCAATCACCATGTCTAATGGAAGACAGTTCCGTAGTTATACTGTTCTTACAGTGGAAAAACCCTTTATGAACTTGAAGACTAAACTTCTTTTCTTCCAGACTTAAGTGAAGTCCATGTGTCCTCTGACATGTTATATTGCTGAACAATTTATTGTATGGCCCGTAAATGTATTTATTACATTAATGTAATAACATTAACATTAAATTACTCATATGCCCTTGCAAGCACATTTCTCTATCATGCATAATTCTAACTTATACATTCTGTCTTCATATTCAAGCTCTCCCAGCCTCCTTATTTATTTGCCCTTGTCTGAACCCTTTCCATTTACGAGATGGTTTTTTTTGTACACAGGATTCCAAAATTGCACACCATATTCCAAATGATGCCTACTTTATGCTTTGTAAAGAGCGAGAATATTTTTTCTCTCACTTGAATCCACCCCCCTCTTTATGCAAGACAATATCTTGCAGGCTCTAGCTGCTGCCACCTGGCGCTGCTTGCTATATTTAAGTTTGTTATCCGCCAAAAAGATCCTTTTCCAATCTATTCACTTAACAGTTATTTATAGTATAAGCAGCACAAGGATTTTTAAGCCTAAAATGCATGACCTTAGATTTATCAACATTGAATCTCATCTGTCACTAATTTACAGCCCAATATGACAATATTTCCACCTGCAACAATTGCACATCATCTGTAGATTAAAATGACCAACACAGTTTTGTGTCATCTGCAAACAAGGACACCTTGTTGACAATACCTACTTCTAAATCATTATTAAACAGATTAAAAATACAGAACCCTGTGGCACACCACTTTAGTAGAGATGGACAAACTTCCTGAAGTTCGGTTCGTTTTCAAACTTGCAAACATTATTAAAAGTTGGAAAACAATACCATACCAATACAATGGGGAGAAATAGTTTGAAAAGTTCGGATTAAGGGCTAGGCTACACTGCTGCGTTTTTTTTGCGTTTGCGCTTGCGATTTTAAAAAATCATTGAAAACACGGCAACGCAAAAAAAGCACGTTTTTCGGTGTATTGCGATTGCGATTTGCTTTCTGCATTTTTAATCACAATCGCATGCGTTTTCCTATGCTTATTGAAGAAATCGCAAGCGTTGCAGTGTGGCCGTGCCCTAAGTACAGAAAAAATAGCAATGGTAACTTACTGTACATGGCTGTTGCACCAGGGAAATGGTTTGGGGAACATGTCCATATAACCAAAACATATTATTCCTTCCCCCACCATTGAACAATTGTTTGGTTTCCACATGCTACATTCCAGGGTTAAGACCAATTCGAGGGTTACCGTAATTGAAGGCTACATTTGAGGGTTACCGAATTTGAACATTCGTGGGTTACTAATTCGAAAATTATAAATTTTTGGGTAATTAGCGAAAATAAGTCAGCGAGTTCAAAAAAAACATTAGTTTTGATAGTTCGGAGATTGTACATCACGTACAATCAGTACACTTTAGTCCACATTAAAGGTGCACTATTAACAACTACTCTTTGCATCCGATCCATCAACCAATTTTCTATCCATGGGGGACTGTATTAAAAGCCTTAACAAAACCCAAGTATACTACATCAACTGCTATGCCTACTCACTTCCTCATAAAAGCCAAGTAAGTTTGTTAACAAGATCTGCTTCTTATAAATCCATGCTGATTACTACTTATAAGCTCAGTCTTTGAAATATACTCTAGAATATGTTCCTGTATCAAACTTAACAGGATCTTCCTGTAAGTTAAACTCACAGGTCTGTTATTACCAGGCTGTGAACAACTACCTTTTTTAAATATATTGGAATTACATCAGCTTTTCTCTAACCCAGAGGAATGCTTGCAGACATGAGGGAATTTAAGAAAATAAGAAACAATGGCCCGGATAAAACTAAACTTGGCTTCCTAAGGAGCCGAGGATGAAAGCTATGGTTCACTATTGATGGAATGGAAATAGATATTTTTTTGTGTGATAATTAAGTTAAGTGTGTCCCCTACTTGACCAAATGATCTGGCAACCAAGCTCTCACCTTTCAATGCACTCATACATCATGTCATCAACAGCTTCATAGCCTTGTTATATGTAGATTTCATAAAAGTTTAGGCTCAATATGTCACAAGCTCCAAAAGATTGTTTTTAATCTTCCACAGTCTCCTAGATCGGGGATTCTCAAATGGTGTGCCTCCAGATGATTGAAAACTACAACTCACAGCATTCTTAAAGTACAGAGGGAAGGCCACTTTTGAATGGCACCTATAGGCGGAAAGGGAGGGAGCTGTGCACAAATCACGCCACTGCTGTGGTAAAGCATTACCGCAATAGCTACCACATAGCTTTTCACTGGCTGGTAAACTGGAGGGCTGACTTAACACTGACTGATGAACTGAAGGATTGAGTGGAGAGTTTATTTAACACTGGCTGATGGACACACCACAGAGGTTGGTACACAAGTTTTGCCCTCAGTGACTGGTACATAAGTTTTGCCTCCAGTGATTGGTTTACAAGTTTTCCCCCACAGTGATTGGTGCATAGTTTTTGCCCCTCAGTGACAATTACACAAGTTTGCCCACAGTTAGTATATCAGTTTTGATCAGAGGGGTTGGTACATACCTTTTGCCCACATTGGTAGGTACATAAGTTTTGCCCACAGTGATTGGTACATAAGTTTTGTGCACAATGACTACTTACTGTGGTAGCAGAGGGAGGATCTTGGGAGAGACACACTCTTCTTCAGGGCTGGATTAATCCCAGGCCCAAAAGATAGATAGATTTGATAGAGAGGATAGATAGATTAGATAGATAGATAGATAGATAGATAGATAGATAGATAGATAGATAGATATAGTGAATGATAAGATATAATTTATATTATATAAGTTATCTAATATATAATGGGCATGCAAAATATTCAATAGCATAGGAGAGCTACAACAGTTTAAAAACTGAACTCCAGACTAGGACACAACCTAATCAATGATCTAGATTAACTATGTCCTGCACCAACCCCCTCCCCCTTCCCTGACCCCAGCAGCCCCCACCTTTAGCCTAATAAATAAAACAGGCAGAGGAGACCAGTGTTTCCTCTAAGCTGCGCGTGCATAAAGTGGTGCTGCGGTATGAGGCACACAAAATAAAATTTTGGATGCACACAGAAAATATATTTCTGTGCACACAGCCGATTTGAGGCTAGAGGGAACATTGGAGCAGACACTGCTGCTAAAGTAAAAACAGACACCAGCCTCTGTCACAGGCCACACAGTCTATGGTTACATTTGATCAGCCCCCGCAAAGCAAATAAATACAGCAGCCACAGATATTATGGACCCCAGACCAGACAGTGTAAAGCTCTTTGCAGCTACTGTACGTACCCAATCACTGTCAGATTCAGACCTCATATTGGCTGCTGGCTTTTCCATGCTTGCCTGTCATTGACATGCCTGTCTGCCTATTTGGAATGTTAGACAGGATCCCAAGGTGTGTACCCAGCCTTAGATAAATAAAAACCTTCAGAGCAGATCAATCCAGCTCAATATTTTTATAATTTCCCAATCAAAGCACCACAGACACACTAAACTGAGAGCTGATTGAAATCCAATGGGAGTAGACTCCTATAGTATATGAGGACGTAAGACTGGAAAAAGTGTTAAAATGGTTGGAAGAAAAACAGACATAACAAAAAACAAAAATCAATAAGACAAAAGAATTCCTTAATGGTAGGAGAAAGATAAAAAGGTGCCCTTTAAGTCCAATAAGACTACCACCAGCAGCAGGAACGATCTGTGCAACTACAGACCATCTGACCTAATGTCTATGCTACAATAAACAATACAGTATGTGCAACTACATATTTTCCGATCGATGTGCTGTCACTGTGCTGGTGTGATGTATTAGAAGGGACAGATTTGTCGGTACCATGCAATGTGCATCCTGCCACATGTATAGGAACCTGGAGCAGATGATCCAGGGAACCTATGTTTGTGTCAGGTGTGAGTAGGTTGCCCATTTGGAAGATGAGGTGGAGAGTCTAAGGGGGCAGCTTACAGCATTGCAGGGATTGGCAGAACTGGGTGGTCAGCAGGCACTGGCTGGGGCCAGTATAGAGGTGGGTGGAAGTGGGACAGGGAAGGTTGAGGGGGGAGGTAGTTTTGTAGTAGTGTAGTACTAGAGGAAGTGGGGGACAGAAGGGTAGGGTGGCTTCTTCCCAGATTGCCCATCCCAACAGATTTGCCAACTTAGGTAATGAAGTGGAGGAGGACACGTCGGAATTAGCATGTATGGAGGGGGCTAGTCTCTTGAGCACCCAGGGGACTGCCATCTCTGATACAAGGGAGGAGGAACGAAGGATCAGGATTTCAAGGCAGGTGGTTGTGGTAGGGGACACCATTATAAATAAGGTAGATAGGGCTAGGGTTCAGCATGTGGTGGATTGTGTAGACAGATTATTGGGTGGGGCCGGGTGTGACCCGGTGGTCTTGGTTCACATTTGTGCCAAAAATTAGAGGAGGAGGTGAGGTCCTTAAACATGATTTTTGAGAGCTAGGGGCCAAGTTAAAAGCAAGGACCTCCAGGGTAGTGTTTTCAGAAATACTACCGCAGCCAGGGAGACAGCGGGAGCTTAAGGGCATTAATGTGTGGCTAAGAGAGTGATGTAAGGAAGAAGGGTTTGGGTTTATTGAGAACTAGGCAGACTTTGCAGTCGGCTACAGGCACTTTAGTAGGGATGGGTTGCACCTCACTGATGGCGGTGCAGCTGTTTTAGGGGAGAAGATGGCTAGAGGGTTGGAGAAGATTTTAAGCTAGGTTGGGGGGAGGGTATTAGCAGTCTCACTGGGATAGAAAGCCCAGGAGGAAAGCAGGGTGTAGATAGGCCAGTGGTGGGTGGAAAGGGGGGTGGGGCTAGCATAGGGGATAGGGAGGCATGTGTATTAAAGTGTACAACGTATGGCCCAGCACAGAAGAGCCAATTCCTCGGGTCAGGACTCAGCCGTGTATCTGCATCTTAAGGATAAAGGACATACCTTTGAAGATTGTAATGTTAACATACTGGCGAAGGAACGTGACTGGTTCAAGAGAGGTGTTAAGGAGGCCATTTATGTGAAAATAAAGAAACCAAGCCTAAATAGAGGTGGGGGGGGTTCGACACCAACTGTCTGCCATGTACAATGCTGTTTTAACACCTTACTCTGGGCGTTCCTATAACACCTCTTAGCCACTATCTAATCACACCCTTAACACCTGGCTGTGATATGCTAATTGGGATTTTCCAGGGTACATAATTGCCACAGATTCTTGTACAAGTCATTCTGAATTGAGAAAGCCAGTCGGATGACTAGCGAAACGTCTTCAAGAACTACATTTCAAGTCCAGTTGATCTAATTGAATACAACAGATATACTTGTTTAGGCAGGACAGAGAAAAAAGGAAAGGGGGAGGAGTATGTGTTTATGTTAAAAAAGAATTGGAGCCAAATTTAAAAGAAGAGATAATTGGCGATATGGATGTTAAAGTGGAGGCAATATGGGTGGAATTAGGCAATAGGAAAGGGGGTAATGTCATTGTTGGTAAGCCGCCAAATGCTAGCAGAGAGGAGGTGAGTCAACTTCATATGCAGTTTAATTGATTGGTGTAGTGCAACTGGCATCACAGAAAAAGGCGATGAGTTCCTAAATTTGCTGCAGGATAATTTTCTCTCACAGGTGGTTAAGGTTCCTACTAGAAAAGGAGCTCTGTTGAATCTGGTAATATCTAGCATCGTGGAGCGCATTATAGATATAAAGGTAACTGGAGGCTTAGGGAATAGTGACCATGAAATAGTGGCGTTTGGACTTTGTTATCGAAAGGATAAGTGCGCTGAGTTAACAAAGACTTTTAATTTCCGGAAGGCAAATTCTCCCAGGTTAAAAGCAGCTCTTCAGAATGTCAACTGGGATAATGTATTATCAAGTAAAGGTACTGAACAGAAGTGGACTGTGTTTCAAGGGGATTTTAAGCCAGTTCACATCTAAATATATACCCTTGGGAAATAAATGTAAAAAAATAAATCCGTGCTCATGTGGCTGAATTCTGATGTAAAGAGGCAAATGGAAAGGAAGAAAATGCATTTAAAACCTTTAAGGCCGAGGGAACGGAAAGGGCCTTTAGGGATTATAAAAACTGTAAAAAGGAGTGTAAGAAAGCAATAAAACTAGCTAAAATTAATAATGAAGTTAGGATAGCTGAACAAAGCATTACTAAGCCTAAATTTTTTTTAAAGTATATTAATAATAAGAAGATGAGGACTGAGAATGTGGCACCATTATGGAGGATGGTGATAAAGCAAATGTCTTGAATAATTTTTTCCCCTCTGTATACACTATAGAAGATCCAAGTACAGATATCATAGAGTATAGTAGCAATAATGGTATAAAAGATTTAACCGAGGATATGGTACAAAAAGAACTAAATAAGGTTAATATTAATAAATCTCCTGGACTGGATAAAATACATCCTCGGGTACTTAGGGAGCTAAGATCAGTTTTATCTAGGCCATTGTTTGTAATTTTTGCAGATTCTCTCATATCCGGATGTGTGCTTCTGGATTGGAAAAAGGCTGATGTTCCAATATTCAAAAAGGGTAGTCGTTCACAGCCAGGTAATTTCAGGCCTGTAAGTTTAACTTCAGAGGTGGGGAAGATCCTGGAAAGTTTAATAAGGGAACATGATCTAGAGTATGTTTCAAGGACTGACATTATAAGTAGTAACCAGCATGAATTTAGGAGGAATAGATCTTTTCAAACTAACTTGCTTGGCTTTTATGAGGAAGTAAGTAGAAATTTAGACTCTGCCATAGCAGTAGATGTAGTTTACTTGGATTTTGCGACTAATGTATAAGCTATGGTCTGTTGGTCTGGGGAGTCACATTTGTACATGGATAGAAATTGAATAGGATGCAGATAGTAGTTGTAAATGGGGCTTCATCATTATGGACTAAAGTGCTAAGTGGGGTGCCACAGGGTTCTGTGTTGGGGCCGCTTCTATTTAATCTATGTATTAATGATTTGGAAGTGGGTATTGTCAGCAAGGTTTCTGTGTTTGCTGACAACAGAAAACTTTGACGACCATTAAAAACTTCAGAGGATGTGCAATCGTTGCAAGGGGATCTACATAGATTATCACATTGGGCTGCTAAGTGGCAGATGAGATTCAATGTTGATAAATGTAAGGTGATGCATTTTGGACTTAAAAATCCTTGTGCTACTTATACTATAAATGGCTCTGTGTTAAGTGAATCCCCTAAATTAACAAGGGGATTGGGGGAGCTTGAATATGAAGAGAGACTGGAAAAGTTACAATTATGTACGCTGGAGAAAAGGCGCTTGCATGGGGATATGATTACTGTGTATAAATACATTAACGGGCCATACAATAATCTATCTGGGGCATTTTTCACCAATAGAACACGTCAGAGGACATCCCTTAAGACTTGAAAAAAAAGGGTTTAGGCTTCAAGTTCGGAAAGGGTTTTTCACTGAGAACGGTAAAGCTATGGAACTGTCTTCCAGTGGACTTTGTTATGGCAGGTTCATTGGTCAGTTTAAAAAAAAAGCTGGATGAGTTTCTGCAAACAAGGAATATTGCAAGTTACTGGTATTGATACATAAAGTAGAGTTGATCCAGGGAAATTTCCGATTGTCAGGAAGGAATTTTTTCCCCCTTCATAAATTTGGTGGTTTTTTTTGTCTTCCTCTGGATCAACAGTTAGGCAGGAGCTGAGGATATTGCTAGATGGGTTGGACTGGATGGACGTGTGTCTTTATTCTACCTCAAATACTATAAACTATGCCCATGCTACAATGCCACCACAGCTACTACTGGATGAAAATGAGGTTCTAAGTTCTAATTTTTCGCAGGCATTTACTTTTGAAAGAGAAATCAGTACACAAAAGTCCCTCTCCACTTTTGATGTGCAGTGACATCTCTATTTGAATAAGTGAGTCTAGGTGTTGTTCTTTGGGAAGTGAGTTGGCCTAGGTGCGAGTCTCTGCAAGTGGGTTTGTGGCCTGCTGAAGTGGGTGTAGTTTGTTGGTATGGTAATCTGTTGTGTAATAAAATGGGCACCAAAAAAGTAATTGACTATTCGCTTCTCAGAGCTCAAAAGTAAGGGACACTCTTAATGAAAGCCATGTTCCATACAATGACAACTATTGGTCAAGGCAGCTCTGGTATGAAAATAGGCGAATATACAATATAGTTATTATAATCATTTATTAGCTGCTTTAAAGCTGTCTGAGCTTCTAAAAAGTTCATAGAGCCATTAAGGAGGTGGAAAGGGGAGGAAAGGGGCCTGGACTTGGAAGGGGACCAGAGAGTAAAGAAAAGCAGTAGCCTCTTACCTGCAATATTGCATTTTAACCACTATGTGGCGCAACACAAGAGTTCCGTTACTAGAAATAGATATATGGGGGCATGTTGTTGTTTCCTGGGAGTTCCTTGTTGCTGGTGCTTGGTCCCTGGTGTACAGCAGTGATTTAGTCAGTAAGTGGCTTTACTGTATATGGGGGCATTATTTACATTATATATATATGAGAAAGGGGATGTTGTATATCCTCGAAACGTCGCATTGTATATATGGACAATAAATTGAAGCAAAATTGAACTGTGTGCGGTACTATTTCCTTTGCATATATATATATATATATATATATAGTCTGCCGTGGGTCCCGCACTCACGTTTGAAATTTCTTTAGCCCCGGTGCATCTATATACAACATATACTACCTCCAAAGAATAGAGCACTCGTGGGTCTTCACACATCAAACTTTTATTTGTACATCGACGCGTTTCAGCTGACTCAAGCAGCCGTCCTCAGGGATCAGGATCAGGATCCTGAGGACGGCTGCTTGAGTCAGCTGAAACGCGTCGATGTACAAATAAAAGTTTGATGTGTGAAGACCCACGAGTGCTCTATTCTTTGGACTATATATATATATATATATATATACTGGTCAATGTGTAATGGACATTGGTGGCATTTTATATATACTAGACAATGTGTGGACTTCACATTGGGGACATTTTATATATACTGGTCAATGTAATGGACATTGGCGGCATTTTATGTATACTGGTGAATGTGTGTAATGGACGTTGGGGGCATTTTATATATACTGGGCAATATGTGTACTGGACATTGGGGACATTTTATATATACTGGTCTGTGTGTGGACTGGACATAGGGGCATTTTATATATACTGGGCAATTTGTGTACTGGACATTGGGGCATTTTATATATACTGGTCAGTGTGGACTGGACATTGGGGGCATTTTATATATACTGGTCAGTGTGTGAATGGACATTGGGGGCATTTTATATATACTGGGCATTGTGTGTAATGGACATTGGGGGCATTTTATATATACTGGTCAGTGTGGACTGGACATTGGGGCATTTTATATATACTGGGCAATTTGTGTATTGGACATTGTGGGCATTTTATATATACTGGTCAGTGTAACATAGTAATTGAGGTTGAATAAAGACATATGTCCATCAAGTCGAACCTATTCACTTTTTTTTTAACCCTTCCTAACAGTTGATCCAGAGGAAGGCAAAAAACCCAGCTTAAAAAAAAGGGGGAGGAGAAATTCCTTCCTGACTCGGTAAACGGCATTTGGAAAGTATCCCTGGATCATCCAGATCTACAGATCTAGTTCTCAATATTTTTTAGTTTTAGAAACTTATCCAGGCCATTTTTAAAGCTATTCAATGAACTTGCCATCACCACATCTGCTGGAAGACAGTTCCGCAGTTTCACCGTTCTCACTGTAAAGAAACCCTTCCTAACCTGAAGATGAAACTTCTTTTCTTCCAACCTTAAAGGATGTCCACAAGTCCTCTGATATGATTTATTCGTGAACAATGCACCAGAAAGTTTATTGTATGGTCCATTTATATATTTGTATAAAGTTATCATATCCCCACGCAAACGTCGCTTCGCCAATGTAAACAGCCCTAACTTTGTTATTGTATACTGTATGTGTGTGCAAAATGTGTCTGTTTAATATATGTTCTAGTCTGTGTAACGTGTCTAAGTTAGGGCCCACCACAGAAATTTACCCTATATGGGGCCCAGAAAAGTCTGACGGCGGCCCTGTGCGCATGTATAACAACTAGGTCAGTTAAAAGGGAGAGTGGGTAAGAGGGTGATACTGAGCCAGAGCCAAACAAGTACTGGCTTGAAGGAATGCAGAAAACACACTTATGCATCATTATATCTGTTGTTTAGTGCAGTGGCCTTTTAACGCTGCAAAATATGTAATATATTTTTAGTAATTAATGTGTTTGATTTTGATGCCACAGCACAGTTTATGACAAGGTGGAGGTCAATTTTAAGAGGGAAATTAACCTGAAGAAAGAATGTTCCAGTAGCGGGCCAGGATCTTGCATGAAGTATGCACAGTAAGTATTTTTTTTATAAACTTTAATATGTCCAGACACCTCCATCTATACACATTGTGCCTATTTTTTCCAGGTCTGAAGATCCCAGAGAAATCTGCTTTAGAGGTAAAATGGATAAATGAACCCCAGGAACAGAACCCCAGACAAGATCAAGCAAAATCATTTACAGATTCCATAGTTGTTGAAGATTTTACTTCTTTTGGCCAACCTGCACCTGTTCCATCATCTTCAACCCCACAACATTCTGCTGCATGAAGGACATTATGTGCTGTGCTTCCCTTGCAAGAGCACAACAATGATAACAGCAATGGGCCATCCACTATCATAACCACCCGTCACCATCTTCTATAGAACGCCCCTACATGATGCAGACTGATCCTGACTGGGCTAAGAAATGTCAAGTTGGCAAAAGATGAGAGTCGCACTCTTAAAAACTCAAGTCACTAACACAAAGTTTTGGGGGAATTATCCCTTCCTCGGGGTTACTTGTGTTACTGAATGCAGTGTGCAACTTATTCTGAGCCCCCATTTTTTCTTTTCCATAAGGCATATAACTGAAGTTTAAGGTGCACCAAATCAAGGGAACAGGTTCTAATTTTATTCTAACTGCTATAGTTGCAAAATGGAGTACAACCTACCTATAGTTGTCAATGATACTCAAGTGCAGATTTGTTTTATTGTTGCTGGACATGGACAGTTTTGTATTGCCTCTATCTTTCTATGTATCAAAAATTATTGCCTTCTTCAAGCCTATGGTACACATGTTAGGATTGTCATTCATCCCAGCTTCTCACATAGAATCCAGCATTGCCTTTACTTTTACAAGATGTGACTGCTAATCAGAGGTACGAACAACCACATCATCAAGAAAAGCCTCTGCATATTTAATATACGGCAGCAGGATTTTTTCCCATCATACACTGGAACGGGGCTAGAGCCCCATGGAGCCCAAAGGGTACTGGACAAGATCCTGTGGTGTAAAGAAGGCTGTCTTTTTCTTAGCATGCTCAGTTAGTGGTACATGCCTATAACTTTTAGTAAGGTCTAATGTGGTTACCTAGCATTCCCAAGTTTGTCAATTAATTCATTTACCTGAAGCATCAAACTTGGAAACAAATTTCCTAAAATCATTACAGCAGCATAAACTACCATCTAGCTTTGGAATCAACACAATTGTACTTGACCAGTCACTTTAAGATTCCTCAATTACAGTACAAAACGTTTCAACATTTTCTTTACCTGCAGAAATGGCTTCACATCTTGCTACAGGTACCTGATAAGATTTTTAATGGGTAAAAGATTTTAATGTGGGTAAAAAGAGTGTACAATAATGGACTTAAAACACAGCCTTGTGGAACCAATTTACCACCCACAATTTTTACAATTTCCTTTAACTATGGGTAGGTCATCTCTTTTTACTTCCCAATCTGGCAGTCTCACTTGCCACATTGCCACACAATAGGTTGGTACACACTAAATATCTTTAAAAGATGACTGAGAGAATCTTTAAGATTGTCTGTCATTTTTTAAAGATCACTCTACACACAGACCTGAGGATAGGGAGAAGATTATTTCCTGCTGTTCCCTAGCATACGCATTGGCGTAATCATGCACGTGTGGATGGCGTAATCACGCAGCGTGCGGGGAACAGAAGGAGATTACGTTCGGAGGCCCAGGAAGGTGGAGGGAGCAGAACATCTCGGCGGGGCAGAGCTGAAGATGACATGTTCCAGGAGAAGGAAACCAGAAAGTTTCTAGCAGAAAAGGTAGGCTCTGGGGGAAGAGATAAATATGTTTTAGCCAACTTTAGATTTAAAACAACATCTTGCAAATAACTTAAAGTTCTTTTTTTATGGTGTACTGGGAAAGTGAACTATTCGTTTAATGCCTTGATTGAAGACCAGGAAGTTAACTTCTCTTCAATCAATTTCTCAGGAGCCAGGAATTTAGCACAATCCACCGTGGGCACACTAACACTAACAGGTCCTGACCAATTCCTGGTTCTGTTCAACTATAGTACGCATACACGATAATGCACGCTATAGATGATCTGAACTAGGAAGCGGTCAATAATTGTCAGTGCGGCTGTGGTGGATTGTGCATAAGGTAAATATACTCACCTTCTTTCCTGACTCCTGAGAAATTGATTGAAGAACAGGCTGTAAGGCATAGCTCCTTAACCTCCCAGTCTTCAATCAATGCATTAAAGGAATAGTTCACTTTTCCAGTGAACTATTCCTTTAAAGTGTGTACCAGCTTTAGTAGCAGGCTTCTCTGTATTCCCAGCAAACAGAGTTAGTGGGGAGAACCCTTCATAAGGAACCTCCACCGACACACTTTTTACATTTTCCAACAGTTCTGAGTTTCCTTCCTCAGAGGTTTTACTCTCTGGTTTTGGGATCCTTTGGCTTTGCTACAATTGCCAGAAATTAGCGATTTCTGAACCCACGAAAAGAAACAATTAAAGCACAGGGGTGTCTACCGCCACTTTAGCAGTGTGGTATTCATCGATGCTTTGTTGGATTTACAAGACTTGTTTTAAAGGAACTGTAAACCTAAAAAAATAAGTGAAATAAGTGTTTGCCAATCATTTCTATTATTCACAGGGAGGTGAGAACGCTTATTCTCACCTCCCTGTGAATAATAGCTTGCTCAGGGGACACAGCGGCACTTACCTTACCTGGCGCTCCGCTCGCAGGTCCTTCTGAACTGACAGCCGCGCTGTCCTTCTCTCCCGATCGCGCCTATCTTTTGTATTGGCGCACATGCGCCAAAGATAGGCGCGTGGTCGGGAGACAGGGGCAACGTGGCTGTCCGATCAGAAGGAGCCAGTGGAGCGCCAGGTAAGGTAAGTTCCGCTGTGTCCCCTAAGCAAATTATTATTCACAGGGTGGTGAGAATAAGAGTTCTCACTCCCTGTGAATAATAGAAACGATTGGCAAACACTTATTTTTTTAGGTTTACAGTTCCTTTAACAAGAGTAACCAAACTCCTCAAATCAAGTAAAGCATTAAACATTTTTACACAAATCTAAAACTTCCTGCGCTTTAAAAAATACATAAATGCAGGAAAGAAAAATATTCAACTAATCTAGTCATATATTAAAGGGTATGTCCACCCTTATAAAACCTTTTCCCATATCAAAGTTCTTGCTCCCCAAGCCCCATCCGCATTAGTCCCCAAATCCTTACTTACCTGAGTGGGCTGAGAGGCAGCCAATCACGGACCCGGCTGCAGATAGTGCAGAACGGAGAAGGAGAGAGGGAAGGTAAGTAAAGATCAGGGCACTTTCTTGCAATAATACTAATGCGGTGTGGGCTGGGGGAGCAAGAACTATGATATGGGAATGGGGTTTAACTCTAGGGGGAGGGAGACCAAAATGGGAGGGAAGGGGGGAGGAGGGCTCTTCTGCGCATGACAGGAGGCAGAGTCATATATGGACTCTGCTATCCTCCTGGTGGGCAGTTTTTGGGACTTTGGGGGGTGGGGGGATTTCAGGAGAACCATTTGGATCTGGGATGTAAGGTAAGGATTTTACTACACTACAGGGTGGGGCCAGTAGTTTACCTGGAGATTAAAATGTATACCTACACCCACAGGAAAGGGATTTGATACTTATAATGATGCACAAAAAAAAGCAAGCCTGAAAAGGTATTTTAATATTCAAAAAATTAGAATATAGTAAGGAGAGAACATGGGATGGATATGCAGAATCTAGCTAACTTAAATCACCTAATGACTAGGAATAAGGTAGTCCACATTATAGAGACTAATATAAAATCAAAGTCTCCTTTTTACCCAATACAGGAAAATTAAAATATAAGTTAAAAGGTAAATACAACATAACATACAATGAGTGGCAAGCTCTAAAAGGACTACAGGATAATGGAGTCACAATAAGACCAGCAGACAAAGGAGGTGGAATAGTTGTGATGAATACTGAAGATTACCTGATGGAAGTGTACATTTACAAGTGTATATTTAAAGATGAAAGTACATCTAGGAGGCTAAGCAAGGATCCTAATGATGAGCTGATACGAAAGCATACGAAAAAGGAATAAAATGAGAGATATCCATAAAAATGGGAGATAGCCATAGAATAGTATAGTCCAAAAATATAATACACCATTCTTTTATTGCAATCCAAAGATCCATAAAGTCCTAAAGAACCCACAGGGTGACCCATTATAGCAGGATCCAATAGCATGACAGCCCCATTGTCTCAATATATAGATGTATTATTGCAAACTTAAGTACAAAATTTGGAGTCATATATGCTTATGCATGCTCTCATCCTATTGTTCCTGGACTACTGTAACCTACTACTTACTGGTCTTCCTGCTTCCCACCCTTCTCCTCTTCAGTCCTTTCTAAACTCCGCTACACATATTGTTTTACTCTCTAATAAACAGTATCTCAAATCGCCTACAGTGCATTGTATATAAAAAAATTTACAGCAAGAAAAATGCAATGCATAGTAGTATATGTCATAAAAATATTAAAATATGTATGAAGCAGCGAACAAATTTTTGATCACAAGGTTGCACAAGGGTAAAATGCCCATGTGGACTACTGTATATGGGGCGAACAATTAGAAAAATTAGGAAAAGATTAAGAGAACACAAGAGAGCTGTTATTAAAGGACCTGTACCACAAAAAACCTTAATATTAATTGATTGTCTTAGGCTGGATAATTAATTTTTTTTTATTAAGTTTATTTTATTTTAAAAAATTTCCTGATTAATGGAATTAAAATATTACACATCTTATATTAAAAAATGTAACTGATAAAAAAAAACATCCAATGAATCAGGTATATTAAATGTAATCTTTTTATAAAAAAACAATCTCTCTATAATGAGAATTGAGTTAAACCTATTGGTCTGGTCCTTTAAGAAAATTCAAGTTTCTCATGGGTCCCCTGTAAAATGTAATTGCCTACCCCTGTCTAAGGCAATCTTTCTCATGGATTTGGAACATACTTCCTGTGGTACATCTGTACATTAACATGTGCAAACAAAGATCTTTCCAGATCTATGGGCCCTGAGGCAAAATTTGGACATGCCCCCCCCCCAACCCCTTTGCAAACATAAATCAGCACCGCAAACCAAATAATCATTCCCATAAAAAACATACAAATTCATCTTTTCATACTTTACCCATACACATAGCGGAACTATTCAATCAGATTCCAACATTATTTCTAAACTTAGATCCTCAAACTGTACACATTTGAAATTACAGACAAACCGACACTGGTTAATGCTTGCCACATAGAAACTGCTTAAATGCTTGACACAGAGACATAGGTAAAAATGCTTAGTACACAAACCACTGGTAAAATGCTAAGCACACAGACACTGATAAATCGGTTAAAAAACTGGCACTATTAAATGGTTGGCACACAGACACTGGTAAAATACTTGACACACCTACACCGGTATCATAACTGGCACACAAGCATAAGTAAAATACTTCCAAACAGCAACTAGCAAAATGGTTAGAACACAAACATTGGTAAAATTATTGGCAAATTGGCAGTGGCAATTTGTTGGCATTGCCAACCAATGCCAACAATTTACAACTGCCAACCATTTTACCAATGTCTGTATGCCAACTTGGCATGCAGACATTGGTGAAATGGTTATCAAATTAGTTGTTGTAAATGGTTGGCAGCTAGCACAAAGAAAGTAATGAAAATCTGTAGGTATTATAGGCAAAGTGGCAATGGTAAATGGTTAGCAGCTGGCTGACACAAAGACACTGGTAAAAAGCAGCAGATATTTATCACCCATATTCCCTTTGCATTACATCACTGAAGAGAAAGCAGCAAAGCACTGGCAGCATGTAGCAGTCAATCACTGTTCTTGCAGTGCGCGCCAGGACACCTCCCTCCAGCCTTTACTATCCCCCAGGTACCCAGGCCTGGTTGCTATTGCAACCACTGCAAACCCGGTACCTACGCCAGTGATCTTTCTTACAAATGCAGTTTCATATTGCATGGGTTCTTCCATTAAGAGGCAGTTAGCAGAAATGTGTCCAAATGTCTAACACTTCTAATACCTTAAGTCATTATATAGTCCCTTATAAGGCAGAGGTCACCTAGATGGCATCTTCCAAGGGTTTGTCCCAGTGCATACAGTCTCTCCAGTTTAGGAAATTACAGTCTGCCTTTTTCAGTGTAACCTCCCATCAAAAAGGCTTACCAGATCCAGAAGTACCAGTCTTTGGAGTAAGGTTATGTTGCAACAGTGGCAGTTCTGCAGTTTTCCCACAGCCAATTACCTCTCAACAATCTCTCCAAGGTGATTAACTGTTTTAGAGCCTGCATGGCTCACTCATATGCATAGCTTAGCTGGTAGTGCCCTCAGGAAACGGTCCGTCACTGCAAGCTCTGGAATTTGGAGTTGTCAGTATCACTGGCTGAAACCATCTGTTGACTAGATAAATGAGGTCCTAAATTTGCAGTAAACCATGTGGTATTTGATCAACCCTGCCCACTGTTTTTTAGGCCATCACACTTGCTCTGCTGTTGGGTGACATGATGCTATAACCTTTTGAAATGTGCCCCAAAGCGTTTTTAGATATTTTTCTACTATAGTGCCCCGAACCCTTTAAAACTGAACAAATACACCCCTCCTCATCTTGATCCTCAATCCTGAGGACGTACGTACCCACACAGAAATAAATATGCACAGAAAAAGGTCTAAAGGTACCCCCAAAAAGATTACAGATACTATTGGACAAACGTCTGGTGCAGATCTCACTTAAGCAAATCTGCGACACCAAGTGTGGCCATATACAGCAAAGTGTGTCCACCAAGATCCACCTGGGATATACAGTGGGGAGATGGACTGATGGACTTGATGGGCATGGAAGACCAATTTACCTAGAAACCAGAGGAGAAAGTAAAGGACCATATACTCTAACTAAATATACAGCTGCCATCTATGTCACAATGAATACTGCACTAACACACTAGAAGTTGTGGCCTAGTGTATCTCAATTCTTTGTCACCCAGACCATCTTCCTATTTATTATTAGCATTACTCACATATCTTTTTAATACATATTTTCTGTTTTTACACGTGTAAATTAATGAACATTGGACAGTGAGATCTTTATTTCCAGAAACCATGAAGCAGCATAGTAACATAGTAACATAGTAATTAAGGTTGAATAAAGACATACGTCCATCAAGTCCAACCTATTTTTTTTTTTTTAACCCTACCTAACAGTTGATCCAGAGGAAGGCAAAAAAAAACAGCTAAAAAGGGGGAAAAAAATTCCTTTCTGACTCCAAACGGCAATCGGAAAGTATCCCTGGATCAACCAGATCTATATGCATTAATACCAGTAATTCTCAATATTTTTTAGTTTTAGAAACTTATCCAGGCCTTTTTTAAAGCTATTTAATGAACTTGCCATTACCACATCTGCTGGAAGACAGTTCCACAGTTTCACCATTCTCACTGTAAAGAAACATTTCCTAACCTGAAGATTAAAGGAGAACTAAACTTACATTTTCAAAAACCTAATGTGAAACTTTTTCTCCCCAGAACACCTATACATTGTAAGATTCTTCTCTGGTACGTTGCATTTAGTATATGTGAGAAATAGATTCTGTAAATAAGAAGGCTTCCATGTTGTTGTCAGTACAACCCACAACCCATGAAGTCATCTAAGAACCACGCCCCCTGACCCCAGTATTCACTGTCTCTATGCACAAAGTGTTTTCTATACAGATGTCTACAAACCAATATGGAATCCCTGATAAGACTTTTAAAGCTGCTTGTTACCCTGCAGTTTATTTACCAGTCAGTGTGAGTTGCTAGAAAATAAACTGCAGGGTAACAAGCAGCTTTCTAAGTTATCAGGGATTCCATATTCCATTTTTTAAATTATTCTTTTACTAGCAAAAGATAAAGTTACC
This sequence comes from Hymenochirus boettgeri, assembly GCA_019447015.1. Lineage (NCBI taxonomy): Eukaryota > Metazoa > Chordata > Amphibia > Anura > Pipidae > Hymenochirus > Hymenochirus boettgeri. The sequence continues at coordinate 131,118,287 of CM033470.1, forward strand.
AAATGTAGCTGGACTCTCTGCTTATTCAGTGTTGGCGCACCAGGTAAGGCACCAGATTTAAAAACTACGCAGTTCAGAAGGTCACAAGTTCAATACCCCAGATGTAGCTTTTTTTGTTTCTATTATATTCCATGAGAAAGATAAAGCTTCTAATTGTACCGTGACATTCAGCTTGTGTAGTGGTGGCTCACCTTGTAAGACACCAGGGTTAGACACATACAGTTCAGAAGATCTCAAGTTCAATACCCTAGCTAAACCTTTTTTTGTTTCTATTATATTCCATGCAAAAGATATGATTCTGTTCCTAGACTTTAAGCTTATTCAGCGGTGGCACACCTTGTAAGATGCCAGGTTTAGACACATACAGTTCAGAAGGTTATGAGTTTGATTCCCCCAATGTATTTTTATTTTTTGGTTCCATTATGTTCCTACTACAATATTCTATGTGTACCAACAGTTTATATAGTGTCTCTCTTAGCCTAGAGGTAAGACGTCTGCTTTTAGCAAGACAGGGTAAATTTACAATTTGCAGGTTCTATTCCCCACACTTACTTTTATTTTTGCTGAAATGTAAGTATTCTGTTTCTTACATCCATGCTATCTATGAAATACACTGCAAAGATTCATTTTCTTTTTGTATGAAAAGCAAAGGATTATATCATTGTTAGGACAGGAGCCTTGAATGTGCAACTTCCTTGTTTTGATCTGTTGAGCTTTATGGAGCATGTGCCTGTACGCAGACACTTAGCTGGGGGTTTACCCAGCTAAGGTGGATTGTGGGAGCTGACCCCTAGTACTCACAGGTTCTTTTCATAAATTACCCAATGGCCACAGCAAAGGGAGTGGTGAGACACAGCTTTTTGTATGTTTGTGAATGTGCTCTGTCTATTGGGACAATGTTGTCTGGAGACTTTAGTTCCCCTTTAAACTTCTTTTCTTCCAACCTTAAAGGATGTCCACGTGTCCTCTGATATGACCTGTTAGTAAACAATGCACCAGAGAGTTCATTGTATGGGCCATTAATATATTTGTATAAGGTTATCATATCCCCACGCAAACGTCGCTTCTCCAATGTAAACAGCCCTAACTTGTCTAATCTGCCTGCATAGTCAAGCCCCTCCATTCCCCTTATTAATTTAGTTGCCCTTCTCTGAACTGCCTCAATTTCCAAGATGTCCCTTTTGTATATGGGATTCCAAAACTGCACCGCATATTCCAAATGAGGCCTTACCAGTGCCTTGTAAAGAGGGAGAATAATATTTTTCTCTCTTGAATCTATTCCCCTTTTTATACTAGACAATATCTTGCTAGCTCTAGCCATTGCTACCTGGCATTGTTTGCTATAGCTAAGTCTGTTATCTACCAGAACCGCCAAATCTTTTTCCATTACAGATGCACTTAACACAGAGTTATTTATGGTGTAGGTGGCACAGCGATTATTAAATCCCAAATGCATCACCTTACATTTATCAACATTGAATCTCATCTGCCATTCTACTGCCCATTTTGATAATCTATCTAGGTCTGCTTGCAGCACTTGCACATCATTGGAAGTTTCCAAAGCTCTGCATAGTTTAGTGTCATCAGCAAACACAGAGACCTTGCTCTCAATGCCCCCTTCTAAGTCATTTATAAACAGATTAAACAGAAGCGGCACCAGTACAGAACACTGAGGCACTCCGCTTAGAACTTTAGCCCACATAGATGTAGCTCCATTAACCACCACTCTATGTTTGCGGTCCAATAACCAGTTCTCTATCCATGAACAAATGTTTTCTTCAAGGCCAACAGTCCTCAGTTTATACATTAGCCGCCTATGTGGCACAGTATCAAAAGCTTTTGCAAAATCCAAATATACCACATCCACTGCTGTGCCTGAATCTAACTTCTTACTCACTTCTTCATAAAACCAATTAAATTTGTCTGGCATGATCTATTTCTCATAAATCCATGCTGACTACTACTAATAAGATGATCTCTGGAGACAAAGTCAAGGATATGATCCCTTAACAAAGTTTCCATCACGTTCCCTACAACTGATGTTAGGCTTACAACCGTGATTGGCTGCTGAGAAGCAGCCAATCACGGACGCGGCTGCCGGCTGCACAGAACGACAGAACGCCGGGGGAGAAAGGGAAGGTAAGTAACTATCGGTGGACTTTCTAACAAATCTTTTATAGCGTTGTGGCTGGGGGAAGGAGAACTATTATGTGGCAAAGGGGTTTGTAGCTAGGGGGAGGAATCGCAAAACGGGAGGGAGAGGGCTGCAGTGCGCATGCCAAACTTCTCCCGAAGGGGAGACAGGAGGCAGAGTCCTATATGGACTCTGCAGTACTCCTGGTGGGCAGTTTTTTTTTTACTTTAGGGGGGTATTACTGGAGAACCATTTGGAGCTGGGATGTAAGGTAAGGATTTTTATTCACTACAGAGTGGGGCAAGTAGTGGGGGAAATTATAGGTTTGGGGGTGGACATGCCCTTTAAAATCTGAAAAACAAGTTTTGGAGTAGTCAAAGATAACCTTTAAAGGAACACTAAACTGGGAATTATAGGTACTTAAAATATGTTTCTATTATTCACAGGGAGATGAGAATGCTTATTCCCACTTCCCTGTGAATAATACAATGCCCAGGGGACACTGCCGAGCTTACCTTACTTGCACTCCACTCGCAACTGCTCCTTAGCTGTCAGCCGCGTTGTCCGATCACACCTATCTTTTGGATTAGAAAAGTATTAATTGCTTGTCTGAGGAATGAACTGGTTCCGAAACGTTACAAATAAATATTTGATGCACTTAAGACTGGAGTGCGCAGCGATGTTCTTTTTCTGACACTTACCTCTGTTGGCTACAGACGCCGGAGCACCCAGTATTTGAAACATTACATTTTTGTTTACGTGTGCAGGATCCTCAATTACTATACTTGGTATCTTTTGTATTGGCGCGCATGCGCAGAAGATAGGTGATCAGTCAGGACAGCGTTCCTGACAGCTGTGAAGGAGCGCCGGTAAGGTAAGTCAACACTGTTCCCCAGGGCATTCTTTTATTCACAGGGAGGGGGGAATAAGCGTTCTCACCTACCTGTGAATAATAGAAACAGATTTTATGTACTAAACAGAGTACATAAAATCTGTTTAGTGTCTCTTTAACTGATTTACTAATATTTTATTTAACTTAATTAACTATCAGATATTTATATAACCTTACTAATAAGGCTGGTCAGACAGGGAATAGAATATTATTGATTGTGTATATATGTGATTGTTAATAGCGTTTTTTTTATAAAATAAAAATAATATTATTAGCATTATTTTATTGCTCTATTCTGTTTTAAATGTTGTCTTTTCCTTAGTTATAAGGTGTGTTCCAGTAGATCAACTATACAATTGCAGATTCCACCACACACCAGGTTTAAGTCGCCACAACCATTTATCAAGACAAATGGGGTTGTGCTGCTGATCTAATCTTAAAAATTCCACATATATATTTTTAAAAATACAGAGATATTATAACAATATATATGTGCAGAAGATTAAACATGATAACGCTAGCCAAATAGTAAGACAAAGACAAAACTAACAACTAGGGAATTCAAGTGAACCAACTCTGCAGGATTATGATTTACCAATGGCTAATTCATTTTCTGTATCCCCAGCTCACAATGATGATCTATCCCATACTCTGCTCCTCCCACAGTCCTTTTCTGGACTGGTCAGTGGGAAGATGTCTCAACAAATCATAGAACCACTGTGGAGGCGGAGATGCCAGCACTAACAATTTTTTAAATTATATATTAAAAATACCAGGGCTATGATAAGAACTTCTGAAATAGAAGGCCCGAATACTTTCTGGGGGAGAAGGATATTTGGAACAGTATAAATGCACTGTAAATTGGGTGAATAAAAATTCATATGTGTACATGAACAGCCCTAGTAGAACACAAGCTTAGGAGTTCCCTGCAAGAGAAAAATAATTAAACGGAAACACAGATTTTGCTGGCACTTAAATTAACTAAAACAATTGACCTGTGATTTTGGTCTCCTAATCTTTTAAAAAAAGAAACAAGAGCTCCTTTACCTCCCATTCTTCAATTAAATTGAAAAAAGGTTTGTCTTTTTTGCGAGGTACTGAAAAAAGGAGGGGGAAAAAAAGAGGGGTACTCCAGCATCAAGGTATTAAAATACAATTTATCAGATGGTCCATACAGTATCTCTTTATTCAGCCTCAAATACCATACTATACCACATGGTTTATGCAGTTAAATAATAAAATAATGTACTATACCCCCACAAAGCACCCCCTCTCCTAATATTGAAGGTACAGTAAGGACATAAACCACTAGGTCCTCGTTCCAGGGTTTGCTTTAAATTTTTCTAACAAAACAGTCTGGAGCACAGTGTGCCTTAGTTAATCAAGGGAAGACGCACTCTGCAAGGAGCAGTTCTGGAGGAATTCCCGGAGAGAAAATCTCCGTAAAAGAATATTTTAGAATAGCATGCAAACAAATCACAAAAATGTTTCCAAGGTATTCTTGTAAAACAACATTAATATCATTTTGAGAGACTGCTGGGGCATTTGTTAGACTAAAGGGCTTTACTAAATATTTATATTTGTTTTGCCTTCCACTGTATCAACTGTTAGTTAGAGATCATGGGTAGGCTAAAAAGGATGGACTAGATGGACATTTTTTTCAACCTCCAATACTATATAATACTATGTTATAATATCCATCCCTGGTACAAAAAGCAGTCTTCCATTCATCCCCCATCTAATTCTGATGAGCTTTTAGGCACCATGGAGTTAAGGTAATAACTGTTTCCCAACCATGTAACAATAAATAATATCATGCCCCAACTTAAGTAAAAATCCAGGGAGTGGGCTCCACAATCTGCAACAACAGGAAAACTCACTCAAGGTATAGAGAATAATAAACAAAGTGGATAATAGGAGTTAAAAGTGTACATGTAATGTAATGGAGTCAGGAAGACATTTTTTCCCCTTCATAATTCTGGTGGTTTTCTTTTTTGCCTTCCTCTGGATTAACAGTTAGGCAGGAAATGTGGGTATTGCTGAGTAGGTTGGACTGGATGGATGTACGTCTTTATTCAACCTCAAATACTATACTGTACTACTATACTTATACAATATAAAATAATACACAATAACAATATAAAATGTAAAATATCTAGAAATATAGAACTGTGTCCATTAAATCATTCGAGGAGCAAGTCTCCTATGGCTAGAATGTCAGTGCTGTAAAGATAATTAACCTCTGAAGCACACCACCTCACATCAGTACCTCAATGCTTGAAACAATGAGTAGTGGGAATCTTCACTGGCCAGTACCAGCTGGAGCTGCAGTGCTCAGGGGGAAATCTGTGTGGTAGACAATACTTGACTGCTCTTTGACCTTCAATGACGCTTGCTGTTTGCTCGCCCGTTAAAGGATAGTAACTGCTCCACAACAACGTAAGGATGCTGTCTGCACAATAATATGGTAGACAAGAAGATCTGGCTATGCAAGCTGTATCTGTCAGTTGTCTAGATGGTACCTGGCCCTGGGGATGAATCTCACTCCTGAGACTCAAAGTCCTGTGAAAAGTGCAAAAGTAAGTATGAAATAAAGAAAAGATACTAAATTGGGCCTAACCATAATGTTATTGTAAAATACACCATTGCTATGTGTTTCATCAATAACTTGACTTCATGAGAATGTGATATGTTAATTCCTAGGTAGTATGCACCTCACCAAGGTCTACAGTCTCAAAGTGTTGAGAATTTGGAATTTTGGCATTTATTTTGCGAGTGATAATTAAGTCATTCACTTACACTAATAAATACATCCATTCAGCATCTTTACCTCTTATGCTATAAGAGGTGCAAAAGTTTGCTGTTTCTTTTAATTTGCAGCAACCAATCAGCAAGTTAAAAAAAAAAAATAAGCATTTTACTTGGTTACTGCAGTTCCTATAACTTCTCATTGACTGCTGAAAATGAATAGCACATTTTTAGGAGGCCAATAGTCCAAAAGGGAATATACAAGCTGAACTCAGGTATGCAAATAGGATACTGGAACCAATGTGGTTGCTGGGTACTGTGGGCTGGATTCTTGGACCTAGAAGGTTGCTGGGTACTGTAGGCTGGACACTGAAACAGAGAAGGTTGCTGGGTCCAGTAGGCTGGATACTGGAACAGAGAAGGCTGCTGGTAACTGTAGGCCTGATACTGGAAACAGGCAAGGTAAAACACTGGAAACTTGATACAGGCAATGTAAGTTATTGGTTACCAGCTAGGTAAATCACTGGATACAGGTAAGATAAGTTGCAGGGTACAAGAGCCAGGGGCTACAAACAGGCACGTGGCTCAGGAGTTTTTGAATCTTCACACCATACGGTGCAATGTTGTGCCGTCAACGTGTCACCGCAGGTACCTGAGTGACGTCATCACGATGGACCGAGCGGGACTCGGGAGGGGCGTGTAAGCGGAGCAGTTTTGAACCTGGCTCAGCTTACCAGCTGTGTTAGCCTTATAAGACATATGTGCATTTGGTATAGCTTTATTACTTGTAGTGAAGAGACTAGTGGCAGCTTCAGTTTTTGAATTTTCTTTTTCATTCTTGATTTCCTTATATGTCATGTGTGGATTTTTCCTCAGTCCAAACATTTTGTGTCAGTTCTTGAATTTTTTAACACACAGAACACAATAACCACACTCATGCTGAGCATCACTTTGTATGTGTCCTGGAGCCCTATTTATAAAAGATCGATATCGTAAAAAAGCGATCGTTATCGTAAAATAACGATCGGTATTTTCGGATTAACGATAGGTATTTTCCGATAACGATCGGTATTTTACGATATCGTAAAATACTGATCGTTATTGGAGAATACTGATCGTTATCGGAAAATATCGATCGTTATTTTACGATAACAATCGCCATTTTAGGATAACGATCGTTATTTTTTCGATAACGATATCGATCTTTTATAAATAGGGCCCTTGATGTAGATTTCTGTGCCCTTTTTATGATTCACCTTCTTGCATTTTGTAATTTTGTGGCAGATGAGATTCAATGTTGATAAATGTAAGGTGATGCATTTTGGACCTAAAAAATCCTTGTGTTACTTATACTATAAATGGAAAGTGAAATAAAAGTGAATCCCTGTTAGAAAAAGATTTTGGAGTTTAGGTGGATAACAAACTGTAGGGGTTTAGCCAAGTCGTAGGCAGTAAAGCAAGCGTTCACAGTGCAGTTTGTGCAAAGGAATACTCTTAGTCCATGTTGCAAGGCATGAAAATAAAATACAAAAATACAAAGTAAAACAAAACACAAATAAACTGATGCTCGTCTGAACTCTAACTTCTAATACAGTACACACACTGCCTATACAAGTTCCCTACTGTAGGACACAGGAATAAATACACATTAGTCTGTTTACTCACTGAACCATGTTTTGCTGGCTGACTCAGGCCTCCCATGCAGACAGAGAGAGAGAGACTGGAGAAAAAATTCCCTTTTCTTGACAGCTAAATCTATTCCAGCTATACTACTCACTGGAAAACCTGGAGTGGTTATAAGGATTAGGAATCCACCCTTCACTTGTGGATTCCCAGTAAAACCAGCCCCAGTACACATATTACATGTGCCAGACAGGTAAAGAAACCATTCCTTACCCAAAACAAACTTGCCGGTTTTATTCTACCATCTGTAGGTAAGAAACCTTAGAAGAATTTACCTACCCTCTACTACTTTGCCAATAGGCATGTTAAAAAACTTATAGGTAGCAAGCAGTTCCAGGCAGCAACAGCCAGCAATAACAGCCTTGTATAAAGAGAGGTATGGATTCTAGGGAGAAAAACGTTATTCTCCATCTTAACAAATCATTGGTAAGGCCTCATTTGGAATATGCAGGGAAAATCCTGTGTACAAAAAGGACATCTTGGCAATGGAATGGGTTCAGAGAAGGGCAACTAAAACAATAAAGGGAATGGGGGAGCTAGAATATGAACACAGAATGGATAAGTTACAATTATGTACACTAGAAAAAAGGCGTTTGCGTGGAGATATGATTTACTGTGCACTACTTGAAGAAAAGAAGTTTTGTCTTTAACCCTTTGCGTTAACCTCCGTTATACTATTAATATACTCCTATTAATATACTATATATATACTCCTCTATCTACCCGAGTGATGTCCACAATACCTTCCCCCCCATAGCTACCGTATATAGTTGCTTATAAACCAAAGTTGTCATGCTAATAAAATAGCCTGAAAACCGAACCTTAGTTAATATTTGAGTCCATCACTTACTTGCTCCAGTGGCCGCTCGCTCAGCATCCTCTGCTGGCTGATGTCGCAGTCTCACATCCCGACACTGAGTAATGACATCATGCGCAAGAGCAGAGGAAGCAGAGTGAGCAGCCAGAGAAGGTATAAGCGGCGGAGTGAGCAGCCTGAAAAGGTAGGAGAAGGCAATTCCCACTGGGGGGGGGCTCTCGGAGGGGTGAAGGAATGGCAGTAATCCCTGCAGTGGCAATTCCTTGCCACTGAAAATGTTTGAAAACTACAACTCCCAGCAACTAAAGCATGCTGGGAGGTTTTATGCCCAAACATCTGGAGTGCCAAGGAATGAGGCCGAACTGAGTGTTGCCTGCTTGGTGCTAGGGCTCGACATGTGGTGGATCATGTAGATAGATTATTGGGTGGGGCCGGGTGTGACCCGGTGTTCTTGGTTCACATTGGTGCCAATGGCAAAGTTAGAGGAGGAGGTGAGGTCCTTAAACATGATTTCCAAGAGCTAGAGGCCAAGTTAAAAGAAAGGTCCTCCAGGGTAGTGTTTTCAGAAATACTACCGCAGCCACGTGCTAAGCCAGGGAGACAGCGGGAGCTTAGAAGTATTAATGCGTGGCTAAGAGGGTGGTGTAGGGAAGAAGGGTTTGGGTTTATAGAGCACTGGGCAGACTTTGCTGTTGGCTACAGGCTCTTTAGTAGGGATGGGTTGCATCTCACTGATGGTGGTTCAGCTTTTTTAAGGGAGAAGATGGCTAGAGGGTTGGAGGAGATTTTAAACTAGGTTTGGGGGGGAGGGTATTAGCAGTCTCACTGGGATAGATAGCCCAGGAGGAAAGCAGGGTGTAGATAGGCCAGTGGTGGGTGGAAAGGGGGTGGGGCTAGCATAGGGTATATGGAGGCATGTGTATTAAAGTGCATAAATAAATTACAGGATCATAATCTAAAAAGTATGTTTGCAAATGCGAGAAGCCTGGCTGACAAAATGGGTGAATTGGAAATGATGGCGTTGAATGAAAAGTATGATGTAATAGGTATAGCAGAAACGTGGTTCTCACGACTGGGCTGTACATTTAGAAGGATACGCCTTGTTTAGGCAGAACAGAGAAAAAAGGAAAGGGGGAGGAGTATGTGTTTATGTTAAAAAAGAATTGAAGCCAAATTAAAAAGAAGAGATAACTGGCGATATGGATGTTAAAGTGGAGGCAATATGGGTGGAATTAGGCAACAGGAAAGGGGTTAATGTCATTGTTGGTGTCTGCTATAAGCCGCCAAATGCTAGCAGGGAGGAACTGAGTGAGCTTCATATGCAGTTGGCAAGCGCTGCAAGTTTGGGGAGTGTGCTCATTATGGGGGACTTTAATTACCCTGACATTGATTGGTGTAGTGGAACTGACAACACAGAAAAAGGCGATGAGTTACTGAATTTGCTACAGGATAATTTTCTCTCACAGGTGGTTGAAGTTCCTACTAGAAAAGGAGCTCTGTTGGATCTGGTAATATCTAACATTATTGAGCACATTATAGATAAAAAGGTAACTGGAGGCTTAGGGAATAGTGACCATGAAATAGTGTTGTTTGGACTACCGTATGTTATCGAAAGGAAAAGTGCGCTGGGTTAACAAAGACTTTTAATTTCGGGAAGACAAATTCTCCCAGGTTAAAAGTAGCTATTTTTATTATTATGTATTATCAGGTAAAGGTACTGAACAGAAGTGGAATGTGTTCAAGGGGATTTTAAGCCAGTTCACATCTATATTTATACCCTTGGGAAATAAATGTAAAAAAAAATAAATCCGTGCCCATGTGGCTGAATTCTGAAGTAAAGAGGCAAATGGAAAGGAAGAAAAAGGCATTTAAAAACTTTAAGTCAGAGGGAACGGAAAGGGCCTTTATGGATTATAAAAACTGTAACAAGGAGTGTAAGAAAGCAATCGAACTAGCTAAAATTACCGTAATAGTAATAGTAATAGTAATTACAGGCCTGTAAGTTTAACTTCAGTGGTGGGGAAGATCCTGGAAATTTAATAAGGGAACATGTTCTAGAGTATGTTTCAAGGACTGAGATTATAAGTAGTAACCAGCATGGATTTAGGAGGAATAGATCTTGTCAAACTAACTTGCTTGGCTTTTATGAGGAAGTGAGTAGAAATTTAGACTCTAGCATAGAAGTAGATGTAAGTTACTTGGATTTTGCAAAGGCTTTTGATACAGTCCCCCATAGGCGACTAATGTATAAGCTAAGGTCTGTTGGTCTGGGGTCACATTTGTACATGGATGAAAATTGGTTAATGAAAGGATGCAGAGAGTAGTTGTTAATCGGGCTTCATCATTATGGACTAAAGTGCTAAGTAGTGTGTCCACGGGTTTTTGTTGGGGCCCTTCTATTTAATCTATTTATTAATGATCTGGAGTGGGTATCGTCAGCAAGGTTTCTGTGTTTGCTGACGACACAAAACATTGTCGACCATTAAAACCTCAGAGGATGTGCAATCGTTGCAAGGGGATCTAGATAGATTGTCACATTGGGCTGCTAAGTGCCTGATGTTGATAATGTAAGGTGATGCATTACCGTATATACTCGAGTATAAACCGAGTTTTTCAGGCTGAAAAATCAGCCTGAAAACTCGGACTCGGTTTATACTCGAGTCAACCACTTACCTGGGATTCCGGCAGCCGTGCGATCCTTTTCTGACTGGCGCGCCGGCCTGACGTCACTGCCTGGCGCCAAGCCGCGCCGGGCAGTGCACTCAGCCGGCGCGCCGGTACAGGAATGGGCGCGCGGCTGCCGGAATGCTGATACCGTACCTGCCAGGATGGATGGAGGAAGATAGAAGAAGAAGATTCGTCCACGGAGAAGAGTCCAGGAGAAGAGTCCACAGGGAGAAGAGTCCAGGAGAAGAGTCCAGGAGAAGAGTCCACAGGGAGAAAGAGTCCAGGAGAGAGTCCACAGGAGAAGATCCACGGAGAAAGTCCACAGGAGAGAAGAGCAGGAGTCCACAGGGAGAAGAGTCCACAGGGAGAAGAGCCCACAGGTACAAACTGAACTGAGGGGGAGGGGGGCATTAAAGATGTTTGGGAACTACAACCTCCCAGCATTCTTTATTAGCTGGGGTTGTAGTTTCCAAACATCTTGAATGCCAAGTGAGGGTGGCATTCAAGATGTTTGGAAACTACAACTCCCAGCTAATAAAGCATGCTGGGAGTTGTAGTTTCCAAACATCTTGAATGCCACCCTCATTTGGCATTCAAGATGTTTGGAACCTCAACTCCCAGCATGCTTTATTAGCTGGGAGTTGTAGTTTCCAAACATCTTGAGTGCCAAGTTTCTACCCTCGGTTTATACTCGGGTCAATAACTTTATTAGGATTTTTAGCTGAAATTGGGTACCTCGGTTTATACTCGGGTCGGTTTATACTCGAGTATATACGGTATACTACAAATGGCTCTGTGTTAAGTGAATCCCTGTTGGAAAGGGATCGTGGAATATTGGTGGATAACAAACTTAAAGGTAGCAAGCAGTGCCAGGCAGCAACAGCCAGAGCCAGCATGGTATTGTCTTGTATAAAGAGAGGTATGGATTCAAGGGAGGAAAATGTTATTCTCCCTCTTTACAAAGTATTGGTAAGGCCTCATTTGGAATATGCAGTGCAATTGTGGAATCCTGTGTACAGAATAAAGGGGTGCGCCTCTGGAAAATCTAGCCCCGGGTGAGCGAGACACGAGCCTGGCGAGCGCTAGCCTGGGCGACCTGGCATTGTTGCTATAGCTAAGTCTGTTATCTACCAGAACCGCCAAATCTTTTTCCATTACAGATGCACTTAACACAGAGTTATTTTATGTGTAGGTGGACAGCGATTATTAAATCCCAAATGCATCACCTTACATAATCAACATTGAATCTCATCTGCCATTCTATCGCCCATTTTGATAATCTATCTAGGTCTGCTTGCAGCACTTGCACATCATTGGAAGTTTTCCAAAGCTCTGCATAGTTTAGTGTCATCACAAACACAGAGACCTTGCTCTCAATGCCCCCTTCAATAGTCATTTATAACAGTTAAACAGAAGCGGCACCAGTACAGAACACTGAGGCACTCCGCTTAGAACTTTAGCCCACATAGATGTAGCTCCATTAACCACCACTCTATGTTTGCGGTCCAATAACCAGTTCTCTATCCATGAACAAATGTTTTCTTCAAGGCCAACAGTCCTCAGTTTATACATTAGCCGCCTATGTGGCACAGTATCAAAAGCTTTTGCAAAATCCAAATATACCACATCCACTGCTGTGCCTGAATCTAACTTCTTACTCACTTCTTCATAAAACCATTAAATTTGTCTGGCATATCTATTTCTCATAAATCCATGCTGACTACTACATAAGATGATCTCTGGAGACAAAGTCAAGGATATGATCCCTTAACAAAGTTTCCATCACGTTTCCCTACAACTGATGTTAGGCTTACAACCGTGATTGGCTGCTGAGAAGCACCAATCACGGACGCGGCTGCCGCTGCACAGAACGACAGAACGCCGGGGGAGAAAGGGAAGGTAAGTAACTATCGGTGGACTTTCTAACAAATCTTTTATAGCGTTGTGGCTGGGGGAAGGAACTATTATGTGGCAAAGGGGTTTGTAGCTAGGGGGAGGAATCGCAAAACGGGAGGGAGAGGGCTGCAGTGCGCATGCCAAACTTCTCCCGAAGGGGAGCACGGAGGCAGAGTCCTATATGGACTCTGCAGTACTCCTGGTGGGCAGTTTTTTTTTTACTTTAGGGGGGTTTACTGGAGAACCATTTGGAGCTGGATGTAAGGTAAGGATTTTTATTCACTACAGAGTGGGGCAAGTAGTGGGGAATTATAGGTTTGGGGGTGGACATGCCCTTTAAATCTGAAAAACAAGTTTTGAGTAGTCAAAGATACCTTTAAAGGAACACTAACTGGGAATTATAGGTACTTAAAATATGTTTCTATTATTCACAGGGAGATGAAAATGCTTATTCCCACTTCCCTGTGAATAATACAATGCCCAGGGGACACTGCCGAGCTTACCTTACTTGCACTCCACTCGCAACTGCTCCTTAGCTGTCAGCCGCGTTGTCCGATCACACCATCTTTTGGTTAGAAAAGTATTAATTGCTTGTCTGAGGAATGAACTGGTTCCGAAACGTTACAAATAAATATTTGATGCACTTAAGACTGGAGTGCGCAGCGATGTTCTTTTTCTGACACTTACCTCTGTTGGCTACAGACGCCGGAGCACCACGTATTTGAAACATTACACTTTTTGTTTACGTGTGCAGGATCCTCAATTACTATACTTGGTATCTTTGTATTGCGCGCATGCGCAGAAGATAGGTGATCAGTCAGGACAGCGTTCCTGACAGCTGTGAAGGAGCGCCGGTAGGAGTCAACACTGTTCCCCAGGGCATTCTTTATTTCACAGGAGGGGGGAATAAGCGTTCTCACCTACCTGTGAATAATAGAAACGATTTTATGTACTAAACGAGTACATAAAATCGGTTTAGTGTCTCTTTAACGGATTTACTAATATTTTATTTAACTTAATTACACTATCAGATATTATAAACCTTACTAATAAGGCTGGTCAGACAGGGAATAGAATATTATTGATTTGTTATATATGTGATTGTAATAGCTTTTTTTTTATAAAATAAAAATAATATTATTAGCATTATTTTATTGCTCTATTCTGTTTTAAATGTTGCTTTTCCTTAGTTATAAGGTGTGTTCCAGTAGATCAACTATACAATTGCAGATTCCACCACACCCCAGGTTTAAGTCGCCACAACCATTTATCAAGACAAATGGGGTTGTGCTGCTGATCTAATCTTAAAAATTCCACAATATATTTTTAATACAGAGATATTATAACAATATATATTGCAGAAGATTAAACATGATAACGCTAGCCAAATAGTAGACAAAGACAAAACTAACAACTAGGGAATTCAAGTGAACCAACTCTGCAGGATTATGTTTACCATGGCTAATTCATTTTCTGTATCCCCAGCTCACAATGATGATCTATCCCATACTCTGCTCCTCCCACAGTCCTTTTCGGACTGGTCAGTGGGAAGATGTCTCAACAAATCATAGAACCACGGTGGAGGCGGAGATGCAGCACTAACAATTTTTTAAATTATATATTAAAAATACCAGGGCTATGATAAGAACTTCTGAAATAAAGGCCCGAATACTTTCTGGGGGGAAGGATATTTGGAACATATAAATGCACTGTAATTGGGTGAATAAAAATTCATAGTGTACATGAACAGCCCTAGTAGAACACAAGCTTAGGAGTTCCCTGCAAGAGAAAAATAATTAACGGAAACACAGATTTTGCTGGCACTTAAATTAACTAAAACAATTGACCTGTGATTTTGGTCCCCTAATCTTTTAAAAAAAAACAAGAGCTCCTTTACCTCCCATTCTTCAATTAAATTGAAAAAAGGTTTGTCTTTTTTGCGAGGTACTGAAAAAAGGAGGGGGAAAAAAAGAGGGGTACTCCAGCATCAAGGTATTAAAATACAATTTATCAGATGGTCCATACAGTATCTCTTTATTCAGCCTCAAATACCATACTATACCACATGGTTTATGCATAAATATAAAATAAGTACTATACCCCACAAAGCACCCCCTCTCCTAATATTGAAGGTACAGTAGGACATAAACCACTAGGTCCTCGTTCCAGGGTTTGCTTTAAATTTTTCTAACAAACAGTCTGGAGCACAGTGTGCCTTAGTTAATCAAGGGAAGACGCACTCTGCAAGGAGCAGTTCTGAGGAATTCCCGGAGAGAAAATCTCCGTAAAAGAATATTTTAGAATAGCATGCAAACAAATCACAAAAAGTTTCCAAGGTATTCTTGTAAAACAACATTATATCATTTTGAGAGACTGCTGGGGCATTTGTTAGACTAAAGGGCTTTACTAATATTTTATTTGTTTTGCCTTCCACTGTATCAACTGTTAGTTAGAGATCATGGGTAGGCTAAAAAGGATGGACTAATGGACATTTTTTTCAACCTCCAATACTATATAATACATGTTATAATATCCATCCCTGGTACAAAAGCGTCTTCCATTCATCCCCCATCTAATTCTGATGAGCTTTTAGGCACCATGGAGTTAAGGTAATAACTGTTTCCCAACCATGTAACAATAAATATATCATGCCCCAACTTAGTAAAAATCCAGGGAGTGGGCTCCACAATCTGCAACAACAGGAAAACTCACTCAAGGTATAGAGAATAATAACAAAGTGGATATAGGAGTTAAAAGTGTACATGTAAGTAATGGAGTCAGGAAGACATTTTTTCCCCTTCATAATTCTGTGGTTTTCTTTTTTGCCTTCCTCTGGATTAACAGTTAGGCAGGAAATGTGGATATTGCTGAGTAGGTTGGACTGGATGGATGTACGTCTTTATTCAACCTCAATACTATACTGTACTACTATACTTTACAATATAAAAATAAACACAATAAACAATTAATGTAAAAATATCTAGAAATATAGAACTGTGTCCATTAAATCATTCGAGGAGCAAGTCTCCTATGGCTAGAATGTCAGTGCTGTAAAGATAATAACCTCTGAAGCACACCACCTCACATCAGTACCTCAATGCTTGAAACATGAGTAGTGGGAATCTTCACTGGCCAGTACCAGCTGGAGCTGCAGTGCTCAGGGGGAAATCTGTGTGGTAGACAATACTTGACTGCTCTGACCTTCAATGACGCTTGCTGTTTGCTCGCCCGTTAAAGGATAGTACTGCTCCACACAACGTAAGGATCTGTCTGCACAATAATATGGTAGACAAGAAGATCTCTATGCAAGCTGTATCTGTCAGTTGTCTAGATGGTACCGGCCCTGGGGATGAATCTCACTCCTGAGACTCAAAGTCCTGTGAAAGTGCAAAGTAAGTATGAAATAAAGAAAAATACTAAATGGGCCTAACCATAATGTTATTGTAAAATACACCATTGCTAGGTGTTTCATCAATAACTTGACTTCATGAGAATGTGATTTGTTAATTCCTAGGTAGTATGCACCTCACCAAGGTCTACAGTCTCAAAGTGTTGAGAATTTGGAATTTTGGCATTTATTTTGCGAGTGATAATTAAGTCATTCACTACACTAATAATACATCCATTCAGCATCTTACCTCTTATGCTATAAGAGGTGCAAAAGTTTGCTGTTTCTTTTAATTTGCACAACCAATCAGCAAGTTAAAAAAAAAAATAAGCATTTTACTTGGTTCTGCAGTTCCTATAACTTCTCATTGACTGCTGAAAATGAATAGCACATTTTTAGGAGGCCAATAGTCCAAAAGGGAATATACAAGCGAACTCAGGTATGCAAATAGGATACTGGACCCAATGTGGTTGCTGGGTACTGTGGGCTGGATTCTTGGACCTAGAGGTTGCTGGGTACTGTAGGCTGGACACTGAAACAGAGAAGGTTGCTGGGTCCAGTAGGCTGGATACTGGAACAGAGAAGGCTGCTGGTAACTGTAGGCCTGATACTGGAAACAGCAAGGTAACACGGGAAACTTGATACAGGCAATGTAAGTTATTGGTTACCAGCTAGGTAAATCACTGGATACAGGTAAATAAGTTGCAGGGTACAAGAGCCAGGGGCTACAAACAGGCACGTGGCTCAGGAGTTTTTGAATCTTCACACCATACGGTGCAATGTTGTGCCGTCAACGTGTCACCAGCAGGTACCTGAGTGACGTCATCACGATGACCGAGCGGGACTCGGGAGGGGCGTTAAGCGAGCAGTTTTGAACCTGGCTCAGCTTACCAGCTGTGTTAGCCTTATAAGACATATGTGCATTTGGTATAGCTTTATTACTTGTAGTGAAGAGACTATGGGCAGCTTCAGTTTTTGAATTTTCTTTTTCATTCTTGATTTCCTTATAGGTCATGTGTGGATTTTTCCTCAGTCCAAACATTTTGTGTCAGTTCTTGAATTTTTTAACACACAAGAACACAATAACCACACTCATGCTGAGCATCACTTTGTATGTGTCCTGGGCCTATTTATAAAAGATCGATATCGTAAAAAGCGATCGTTATCGTAAAATACGATCGGTATTTTCGGATTAACGATAGGTATTTTCCGATAACGATCGGTATTTTACGATATCGTAAAATACTGATCGTTATTGGAGAATACTGTCGTTTCCGAAAATATCGATCGTTATTTTACGATACAATCGCCATTTTAGGATAACGATCGTTATTTTTTCGATAACGATATCGATCTTTTTATAATAGGGCCCTTGATGATTTCTGTTTCTGGCCTTTTTATGATTCACCTTCTTGCATTTTGTAATTTTGTGGCAGATAGATTCAATGTTGATAAATGTAAGGTGATGCATTTTGGACCTAAAAAATCCTTGTGTTACTTATACTATAAGGAAAGTGAAATAAAAGTGAACCCTGTTAGAAAAAGATTTTGGAGTTTAGGTGGATAACAAACTGTAGGGGTTTAGCCAAGTCGTAGGCAGTAAAGCAAGCGTTCACAGTGCAGTTTGTGCAAAGAATACTCTTAGTCCATGTTGCAAGGCATGAATAAAATACAAAATACAAAGTAAAACAAAACACAATAAAAAACTGATGCTCGTCTGAACTCTAACTTCTAATACTACACACACATGCCTATACAAGTTCCCTACTGTAGGACACAGGAATAAATACACATTAGTCTGTTTCACCTGAACCATGTTTTGCTGGCTGACTCAGGCCTCCAATGCAGACAGAGAGAGAGAGACTGGAGAAAAAATTCCCTTTTCTTGACAGCTAAATCTATTCCAGCTATACTACTCTGGAAAACCTGGAGTGGTTAAAGGATTAGGAATCCACCCTTCACTTGTGGATTCCCAGTAAAACCAGCCCCAGTACACATATTACATGTCCAGACAGGTAAAGAAACCATTCCTTACCCAAAAAACTTGCCGGTTTTATTCTACCATCTGTAGGTAAGAAACCTTAGAAGAATTTACCTACCCTCTACTACTTTGCCAATAGGCATGTTAAAAAACTTATAGGTAGCAAGCAGTTCCAGGCAGCAACAGCCAGCAATAACAGCCTTGTATAAAGAGAGGTATGGATTCTAGGGAGAAAAACGTTATTCTCCATCTTAACAAATCATTGGTAAGGCCTCATTTGGAATATGCAGGGAAAATCCTGTGTACAAAAGGACATCTTGGCAATGGAATGGGTTCAGAGAAGGGCAACTAAAACATAAGGGATGGGGAGCTAGATATGAACACAGAATGGATAAGTTACAATTATGTACACTAGAAAAAAGGCGTTTGCGGGGAGATATGATTACTGTGCACTACTTGAAGAAAAGAGTTTTGCTTTAACCCTTTGCGTTAACCTCCGTTATACTATAATATACTCCTATTAATATACTATATATACTCCTCTATCTACCCGAGTGATGTCCACAATACCTTCCCCCCCATAGCTACCGTATATAGTTGCTTATAAACCAAAGTTGTCATGCTAATAAAATAGCCTGAAAACCGAACCTTAGTTATATTTGAGTCCATACTTACCTTGCTCCAGTGGCCGCTCGCTCAGCATCCTCTGCTGGCTGATGTCGCAGTCTCACATCCCGACACTGTAATGACATCATCGCAAGAGCAGAGAGAAGCAGAGTGAGCAGCCAGAAAGGTATAAGCGGCGGAGTGAGCAGCCTGAAAAGGTAGGAGAAGGCATTCCCACTGGGGGGGGGCTCTCGGAGGGGTGAAGGAATGGCAGTAATCCCTGCAGTGGCAATTCCTTGCCACTGAAAATGTTTGAAAACTACAACTCCCAGCAACTAAAGCATGCTGGGAGGTTTTATGCCCAAACATCTGGAGTGCCAAGGAATGAGGCCGAACTGAGTGTTGCCTGCTTGGTGCTAGGGCTCGACATGTGGTGGATCATGTAGATAGATTATTGGGTGGCCGGGTGTGACCCTTGTTCTTGGTTCACATTGGTGCCAATGGCAAGTTAGAGGAGGAGGTGAGGTCCTTAAACATGATTTCCAAGAGCTAGAGGCCAAGTTAAAAGAAAGGTCCTCCAGGGAGTGTTGTTCAGAAATACTACCGCGCGCCACGTGCTAACCAGGGACAGCGGGAGCTTAAGTATTAATGCGTGGCTAAGAGGGTGTTGTAGGGAAGAAGGGTTTGGGTTTATAGAGCACTGGGCAACTTTGCTGTTGGCTACAGCTCTTTAGTAGGGATGGGTTGCATCTCACTGATGGTGGTTCAGCTTTTTTAAGGGAGAGATGGCTAGAGGGTTGGAGGAGATTTTAAACTAGGTTTGGGGGGGAGGGTATTAGCAGTCTCACTGGGATAGATAGCCCAGGAGGAAAGCAGGGTGTAGATAGGCCAGTGGTGGGTGGAGGGGGTGGGGCTAGCATAGGTATATGGAGGCATGTGTTATAAAGTGCATAAATAAATTACAGGATCATAATCTAAAAAGTATGTTTGCAATGCGAGAACCTGGCTGACAAAATGGGTGAATTGGAAATGATGGCGTTGAATGAAGTATGAGGTAATAGGTAGTCAGAAACGTGGTTCTCACGACTGGGCTGTACATTTAGAAGATACGCCTTGTTTAGCAGAACAGAGAAAAAAGGAAAGGGGAGGAGTATGTGTTTATGTTAAAAAAGAATTGAAGCCAAATTAAAAAGAAGAGATAACTGGCGATATGGATGTTAAGTGGAGGCAAATGGGTGGAATTAGGCAACAGGAAAGGGGTTAATGTCATTGTTGTGTCTGCTATAAGCCGCCAAATGCTAGCAGGGGGGAACTGAGTGAGCTTCATATGCAGTTGGCAAGCGCTGCAAGTTTGGAGTGTGCTCATTATGGGGGACTTTAATTACCCTGACATTGATTGGTGTAGTGGAACTGACAACACAAAAGGCGATGAGTTACTGAATTTGCTACGGATAATTTTCTCTCACAGGTGGTTGAAGTTCCTACTAGAAAAGGATCTGTTGGATCTGGTAATATCTAACATTATTGAGCACATTATAGATAAAAAGGTAACTGGAGGCTTAGGGAATAGTGACCATGAAATAGTGTTGTTTGGACTACCGTATGTTATCGAAAGAAAAAGTGCGCTGGGTTAACAAAGACTTTTAATTTCGGGAAGACAAATTCTCCCAGGTTAAAAGTAGCTATTTTTATTATTATGTATTATCAGTAAAGGTACTGAACAGAAGTGGAATGTTTTCAAGGGGATTTTAAGCCAGTTCACACTATATTTATACCCTTGGAAATAAATGTAAAAAAAAATAAATCCGTGCCCATGTGGCTGAATTCTGAAGTAAAGAGGCAAATGGAAGGAAGAAAAAGGCATTTAAAAACTTTAAGTCAGAGGGAACGGAAAGGGCCTTTATGGATTATAAAACTGTAACAAGGAGTGTAAAAGCAATCGAACTACTAAAATTACCGTAATAGTAAGTAATAGTAATTACAGGCCTTTAGTTTACTTCAGTGGTGGGGAAGATCCTGGAAATTAATAAGGGAACATGTTCTAGAGTATGTTTCAAGGACTGAGATTATAAGTAGTAACCAGCATGGATTAGGAGGAATAGATCTGGTCAACTAACTTGCTTGGCTTTTATGAGGAAGTGAGTAAAATTTAGACTCTAGCATAGAGTAGATGTAAGTTACTTTATTTGCAAAGGCTTTTGATACAGTCCCCCATAGGCACTAATGTATAAGCTAAGGTCTGTTGGTCTGGGGAGTCACATTTGTACATGGATAGAAAATTGGTTAATGAATAGGATGCAGAGAGTAGTTGTTAATCGGCTTCATCATTATGGACTAAAGTGCTAAGTAGTGTGTCACAGGGTTTTTGTTGGGGCCTCTTCTATTTAATCTATTTATTAATGATCTGGAAGTGGGTATCGTCAGCAGGTTTCTGTGTTTGCTGACGACACAAAACATTGTCGACCATTAAAAACCTCAGAGGATGTGCAATCGTTGCAAGGGGATCTAGATAGATTGTCACTTGGGCTGCTAAGTGCCTGATGTTGATAAATGTAAGGTGATGCATTACCGTATATACCGAGTATAAACCGAGTTTTTCAGGCTGAAAAATCAGCCTGAAAACTCGGACTCGGTTTATACTCGAGTCAACCACTTACCTGGGCATTCCGGCAGCCGTGCGATCCTTTTCTGCACTGGCGCGCCGGCCTGACGTCACTGCCTGGCGCCAAGCCGGCGCCGGGCAGTGACGTCCCGGCGCGCCGGTACAGGAATGGGCGCGCGGCTGCCGGAATGCTGATACCGTACCTGCCAGGATGGATGGAGGAAGATAGAAGAAAAGAGTCGTCCACAGGAGAAGAGTCCAGGAGAAGAGTCCACAGGGAGAGAGTCCAGGAGAAGAGTCCCAGGAGAAGAGTCCACAGGGAGAAAGTCCAGGAGAAGAGTCCACAGGGAGAAGATGCACAGGGAGAAGAGTCCACAGGGAGAAGAGAAGAGTCCACAGGAGTCCACAGGGAGAAGAGTCCACAGGGAGAAGAGCCCACAGGTACAACTGAACTGAGGGGGAGGGGGGCATTCAAGATGTTTGGGAACTACAACTCCCAGCATCCTTTATTAGCTGGGAGTTGTAGTTTCCAAACATCTTGAATGCCAAGTGAGGGTGGCATTCAAGATGTTTGGAAACTACACTCCCAGCTAATAAAGCATGCTGGGAGTTGTAGTTTCCAAACATCTTGAATGCCACCCTCATTTGGCATTCAAGATGTTTGGAAACTACAACTCCCAGCATGCTTTATTAGCTGGGATTTGTAGTTTCCAAACATCTTGAGTGCCAAGTTTCTACCCTCGGTTTATACTCGGGTCAATAACTTTATTAGGATTTTTAGCTGAAATTGGGTACCTCGGTTTATACTCGGGTCGGTTTATACTCGAGTATATCGGTATACTACAAATGGCTCTGTGTTAAGTGAATCCCTGTTGGAAAGGGATCGTGGAATATTGGTGGATAACAAACTTAAAGGTAGCAAGCAGTGCCAGGCAGCAACAGCCAGAGCCAGCATGGTTGTATTGTCTTGTATAAAGAGAGGATGGATTCAAGGAGGAAAATGTTATTCTCCCTCTTTACAAAGTATTGGTAAGGCCTCATTTGGAATATGCAGTGCAATTGTGGAATCCTGTGTACAAAAAGGACATCTTTGAAATGAAAAGGGTTCAGAGAAGGGCAACTAAATTAAAAATATTTAACGGGCCATGCAATAAACTATTTGGGACATTGTTCACCAATAGAACATGTCAGAGGATCCCTTAAGACTTGAAGAAAAAAGGTTTAGGCTTCAAGTTCGGAAAGGGTTTTTCACAGTGAGAACGGTAAAGCTATGGAACTGTCTTCCAGTGGACGTTGTTATGGCAGGTTCATTGGTCAGTTTAAAAAAAAAGCTGGATGAGTTTCTGCAAACAAGGAATGTTGCAAGTTACTGGTATTGATACATAAAGTAGAGTTGATCCAGGGAAATTTCCGATTGCTACTTGGAGTCAGGAACAAATTTTTTTCCCCTGGATAAATTTTGTGGGTTTTTTTTTGCCTTCCTCTGGATCAACAGGCAGGAAATGAGGATATTGCTAGATGGGTTGGACTGTATGGACATATCTTTATTCAACCTCAAATACTATTCTTTACTAGTTGCATTTTAAATGGACAGAAGAATTCCCATAGAGTAATAACCAAATACAGTATGGCTATTACTGTATGGGAATTCTGCTGTCCATTTAAAGGGCAACTAAAGCCTCAAAACAATACAGAATCAGAAGGAGGATGGTATCTATTGCTGCCTTCTGATTCTGTATTGTTTTGAGGCTTTAGTTGCCTTTAAATGGACAGCAGAATTCCCATACAGTAGTCCCATACAGTAATAGATTTGGCTATTACTGTATGGGACTACTGTATGGGAACTCTGCTGTCCATTTAAAGGGTAACTAAAGTCTCAAAACAATACAGAATCAGAAGGCAGTAGTGGTTATAATTTTTACCCCCAGTTTATACTTGAGTCAATCACATTTACTCCTTTTTAAAAATTAAAAATATGTACCTTGGTTTATACTTGGGTCAGCTTATACTCAAGTATATATGGTAACTTAAAATGTCCTCCAATCCTTTATTATTTCTAATTTTGCAGTATAGATACCCTTTAATAACTTACCTAAAATATATTTTTATACGATCAACAATTCTATAGTACATAGTAACATATTAATTGGGGTTGAATAAAGACAGAAGTCCATCTAGTCCAACCTTTATAAGCTCCTCTTTAACCCTACATAACAGTTTATCCAGAGGGAGTCAATATATTATGGCCCATTAATATATTTGTATAAAGTGATCATATTCCCATGTAATCATTGTTTTCAACAATGTAAACAGACCTAATCTGTCTAATCTGCCTGCATAGCCAAGCCCCTCCATTCTCCTTATTGATTTAGTTTCCCTTCTCTGAACTTCCCTTTAAAAGATTCCAAAACTACACAGCATATTCCAAATGAGGCCTTACCAGTGCTTTGTAAAAAAGGAGAATAATATTTTCTCCCTGGAATCTATTCCCCTCTTTATACAATATGTCTTGCTAGCTCTAGTAGTGGCTTGGCAGGTATAAGAGCGAGCACCCCTGACCCCCACATTCAAATCCCCCTAACCCCCTTGCCCCACAAAACACACATGACACAATAATTAGAGCAAAAGGGGTCACAGCTTTATTTATATAGCATGAATTATATAACCTTAGAAAAAGTATTCTCTTAAAACAGTAAACAATATCTGAATCTTATTTATAACTCTATATCCGTTTAAGAATACTACTCCAGCAGATGTTCCTTGGAAACCACCGTAGAAACCCCATCCCCTTTTGCCAGCCGTAAGTGGCTCAGCAAGGGTATCACACATTGTGCTGAACAGGCATCACTGGTGCCAAAGGGACTTGAATGGCCCTTCTTTCCGGAGCTGCCACCCCACACAAGTCACATAAGTTGCCAAATAAGTCAGCTTCCAAAAGAACCCCCCCCAGCTGTGACAGCGAAACAATAAGGAAGTAAACCTTAGAACCCAAAGGAAGGGATTAGCTAACTACTCTGCTTAATTTCTTCCTGGCAGTTTTCCTTGGGGATCTGAACTTTTATAGCCCACCTAAACTCCCTGACCCCTCCTTCAGGGCAGCCTGACCCTGTATTACCCAATAGGATACCGAGGCTTCACTCTATGCCCTGCCATTCATCCCTCATGCCTTGAAGTCGATAGTGATGTCTGCCTGGCATTGCCTACTACAGCAAAGTCTGTTATCCACTAGAACCCCCAAATCTTTTTCCATTAGAGATTCCCCTAGCACAGATTTATTTATGGTGTAGGTGGCACAAGGATTGTTAAATCCTAAATGAATCTCATCTTCCACTCTACTGCCCATTTTAATAATCTATCAATATCTGCTTGCAGAAACTGCACATAGTATAGTATAGTATAGTATAGTATTTGAGGTTGAATAAAGACATATGTCCATCCAGTCCAACCCATCTAGCAATATCCTCATGTCCTGCCTAACTGTTGATCCAGAGGAAGGCAAAAAAAACCCACCAAATTTATGAATTTACGGCAATCTGAAATTTCCCTGGATCAACTGTACTTTATGAATCAATACCAGTAACTTGCAACATTCCTTGTTTGCAGAAACCCATACAGCTTTTTTTTTTTAAACTGACCAATGAACCTGCCATAACAACATCCACTGGAAGACAGTTCCATAGCTTTACCTTTCTCACAGTGAAAAATTCTTTCTGAACTTGAAGCCTAAACCTTTTTTCTTCAAGTCTTAAGGGATGTCCTCATGTCCTCTGACATGTACTATTGGTGAACAATGCCCCAGATAGTGTGGCCCGTTAATGTATTTATACACAGTAATCATATCCCCACGCAAGCGCCTTTTCTCCAGCTTACATAATTGTAACTTTTCCAGTCTCTCTTCATATTCAAGTTCCCCTAATCCCCTTATTAATTTAGTTGCCCTTCTCTGAACCCTTTCCATTTCAAAGATGTCCTTTTTGTACACAGGATTCCACAATTGCACTGCATATTCCAAATGAAGCCTTAACAATGCTATGTAAAGAGGGAGAATTACATTTTCCTCCCTTGAATCCATACCTCTCTTTATACAAGACAATACCATGCTGGCTCTGTCTGTGCTGGCTGGCACTGCTTGCTACCTTTGTTTGTTATCCACCAAATTCCAAGATCCCTTTCCAACAGGGATTCACTTAACACAGAGCCATTTATAGTAATAGTAGCACATCCAAAATGCATCACCTTACATTTATCAACATTAAATCTCATCAGCCACTTAGCAGCCCAATTGACATCTATGTGATCCCCCTGCAACTATTGCACATCCTTCTGAAGTTTTTAATGGTCGACAACGTTTTGTGTTTTTTTGATGATACCCGTTTTGTGTTTTTTTTGATGATACCCATTTCCAAATCATTAATAAATAGATTAAATAGATACGGCCCAACCAGAACCCTGGGCACCTCACATATTGATGAAGCCCCATTTACAACTACTCTCTGCATCCTATTCATTAACCAATTTTCTATCCATGTACAAATGTGACTCCCCAACCAACAGACCTTAGCTTATACATTAGTCGCCTATGGGGGACTGTATCAAGCCTTTGCAAAATCCAAGTAAACTACATCTACTTCTATGCCAGAGTCTAATTTTTTTTTTTTTTCTACTTACTTCCTCATAAAAGCCAAGCAAGTTAGTTTGACAAGATCTATTCCTCCTAAATCCATGCTGGTTACTACTTATAATGTCAGTCCTTGAAACATACTCTAGAACATTTTCCCTTATTAAACTTTCCAGGATCTTCTCCACCACTGAAGTTAAACTTACAGGCCTGTAATTACCCGGCTGTGAACGACTACCCTTTTTGAATATTGGAATAACATCAGCCTTTTTCCAATCCAGAGGCACACCACCGGACATGAGGGAATCTGCAAAAATAAGAAACAATAGCCTAGATAAAACTGAACTTAGCTCCCTAAGTACCCGAGGATGTATTTTATCCAGTCCAGGAGATTTATTAATATTAACCTTATTTAGTTCTTTCTGTACCATATCCTCAGTTAAACCAAAGTGCATTTAAATCTTTTATACCATTATTGCTACTATACTCTATGATATCTGTACTTGGATCTTCAATAGTGTATACAGAGGGGGAAAAAGTATTTAAGACATTTGCTTTATCGCCACCCTTCGTAACTAACTTATCCCCCTTAATTAATGGTGCCACATTCTCAGTCCTCATCTTCTTACTATTAATATACTTAAAACATTTTTTAGGCTTAGTGATGCTTTGTTCAGCTATACTAACACCATTCTTAATTTTAGCTAGTTTGAATGCTTTCTAACACTCCTTGTTACAGTTTTTATAATCCGAAAGGCCCTTTCCGTTCCCTCTGCCTTAAAGGTTTTAAATGCCTTTTTCTCCCTTTCCATTTGCCTCTTTACATCAGAATTTAGCCACATGGGCACGGATTTATTTTTTTTACATTTATTTCCCAAGGGTATACATTTAGATGTGAACTGGCTTAAAATCCCCTTGAACACAGTCCACTTCTGTTCAGTACCTTTACCTGATAATACATTATCCCAGTTGACATTCTGAAGAGCTGCTTTTAACCTGGGAAATTTTGCCTTCCCCAAATTAAAAGTCTTTGTTAACCCAGCGCACTTTTCCTTTCGATAACAAAGTCCAAATGACACTATTTCATGGTCACTATTCCCTAAGGCTCCAGTTACCTTTATATCTATAATGCGCTCCACGATGTTAGATATTACCAGATCCAATAGAGCTCCTTTTCTAGTAGGAACCTCAACCACCTGTGAGAGGAAATTATCCTGCAGCAAATTCAGGATCTCATCGCCTTTTTCTGTGATGGCAGTCAATGTCAGGGTAATTAAAGTCCCCCATAATGAGCACACTCCCCAAACTTGCAGCCCTTGCCAACTGCATATGAAGTTGACTCACCTCGTCTCTGCTAGCATTTGGCAGCTTATAGCAGACACCAACAATGACATTACCCATTAAAGTCAATGGGAGTCAAATAGTTCAAAAAGTTCTAATGAAATACAAATAAAATATTAATGGTAACTTAATGTAAATGGCTGTGGGACCTGAGAAATGGTCTGGGGAACATGTTCAAATATCCAGGACATTCGAAAAATCTATTTTACTCTCACTGGCGCTATTTTCGAGCTCTCGCGTTCGAAAATTCGATGTTTGCGCCTAGGTATCATGTACATTTTACTCGCAGGTTCGATGCTCGCGTATAGGCTTTAATGGACACTTTACTTGCGGATTTGATGTTCGTGCCTAGATACCATGGACATTTTACTCGCGGATTCGATGCTCGCTTATAGGACACTTTACTCGCGGATTCGATGCTCACACCTAGATACCATGGACATTTTGCTCGCGTATAGGTATAATAGGCATTTTACTCGCATATTTCAACGGTCGAACATTCGATATTTACCGAAAGTCCGAAAATATCGAAAATCCGGGTCCGGGATAGTTCGAGAAATCCGAATTCGTTCTAATTCGAATTGTTTGGCTCGAGTTTGAGTTCTAGTCCATCTCTAATTGCCAGTTATCTCTTCTTTTAAATTTGGCTTCAATTCTTTTTTAACATAAACACATACTCCTCCCCCTTTCCTTTTTTCTCTTTCCTGCCTAAAAAAGGCATATCCTAAATTTACAGCCCAGTCGTGAGAACTGTTCAACCACATTTCTGCTATAACTATTACATCATACTTTTCATTCAATGCCATAATTTCCAATTCACCCATTCTGTCTGCCAGGCTTCTTGCATTTGCAAGCATAAATTTTAGATTATGATCCTGTAATTTATTTGTACACTTTAATAAACATGCCTCCCTATCCCCTATGCTAGCCCCACCCCCCTTTCCGCCCACCACTGGCCTATCTACACCCTGCTTTCCTCCTGAGCTATCTATCCCAGTGAGACTGCTAATACCCTCCCCAAAAAAGCAATACCGTGGGTTTATAAATATGGCCCTTGGTATCATAAAGTCTTCTGTTATGTATAGTTTTGCTGTAGCTGAAATGGTGACAGTTTGTATGCTGGTGGGAAATTCCCTCTCCCAATTCTGCCTCATAGGGATTACTGAGCATGCTTGCCCTCACAGAGAGTCAGATAGTCTGGCAGGGGGCTCGACTGAGTTTGAGCAAAACAAGTCATGCAGCAACACAAACAGCTCAGAATAAGTGCTACTTACATGTATTCATTGTATACATTAGGGCATTTGCCAAAAAAGCATCCTAGGAGGGTGATTTTGGACAAATCACAAGCAAGGAATGGGAGGATGCTTTGGTAACGCATAGACTGGCTTTCCCCAAAGCTTCTGATAGGGTTTCCCAGATATATTTTCTGCGCAGATCAAATCTTACACTGTTTCGAATTGCCTCATATATGTCCATTTACAATTTTAGTTGCCCCAAATGCCATAAGGCACCTGGAACCTTTTCCCACTTGCTATGGGACTGCTCATATCTACAAGGATACTGGCAACAAATTCTGCAGTTCCTTCACAAATACATGTGGGGCAAGACCCCAAGGCATGCCTACTAGGGATCATGGATCATTTTATCAAATGTTATTGTATTATTGTACAACTAGACATTAAGCCCGCTACAATAACGGGCGCTAGAAGCACAGAGTGCCCCCTTAGTGTCCCAAGGCCATAGTCCTCCTCCATGTCCCAAGGCCTCAGTACCCTCTTAGTGTCCCAAGGCCAGAGTACCCTCTTAGTGTCCCAAGGCCAGAGTTCCCCCTCTGTCCAAGGCCAGGGACCCCCTCTGTCCCAATTCCAGAGGCCCCCTGTGTCCCAAATCCAGCCCCCCCTCTGTCCCAAATCCAGGGCTCCCCCTTTGTACCAAATCCAAGCCCCCCCCCTGTCCCAAATCCAGGGGGCTCCCTCTGTTCCAAATCCAAGGGCCCCCCATCTGTCCCAAATCCAGGGGGCCCCCTCTGTCCCAAATCCAAGGGCCCCCGTCTGTCCCAAATCCAGGGGCCCCTCTGTCCCAAATCCAGGGGCCCCTCTGTCCCAAATCCAGGGGCCCCTGTCCCAAGCAACCTTACCTGCAGTCTGTTTAATTGCTGTTCTCCCTCCGTGTGTTTCCTGTGTTTCTTCCTCTAGTGGTGAGTCAATAGGAAATGCAGAGACTCTCCCTCTAATGGTGAGTCAATAGGAACTGCAGAGACTCTCCCTCTCCCTTTTTTAGCTGGGTTTTTGCCTTCTTCCAGGTCAACTGCTAGGAAGGGTTTTATAAAAAGTGAATATGTTGGACTTGAGGCATATGTCTTATTCACTCAATTACTATGCTACTTAAAATCCTTGTGCAGCTTATCAATAAATGGTTTTGTGTTAAGTGAATCTCTTTTGGAAATGGATCTTGGAGTTCTGATGGATAACCAACTTAAAGGTAGCAAGCAGTGCCACAGCAACAGCTAGAGCCAGATATTGTCTGGTATAAAAAGGGGTTTGGATTCAAGGGAGAAAAATATAATTCTCCTCTTTACAAAGTACTAGTAAGGCACATTTGCGTTGCAGTTTTGGAATCCTCTGTACAAAGGACATGTTGTAAATGGAAAGGGTTCAGAAGGGCAACTAAATATACAGGAATGGGGAGCTTGAATATGAAGACATATTGGAAAAACGATTGCATGGGAATATTGTTACTGTGTAACATTAACAGTCCATATAATAAACTGGGGCATTGTTCTCCTAAGTACATGTCAAAAAACACATGGTCATCACTTAAAGGAGAACTAAACTTAAATTTTTTAAAACCTAATGTGAAAGTTTTTCTCCCCAAACACCTATACATTGTAAGATTTTGCATTTAGTATATGTGAGAAATAGATTCTGTAACTAAGAAGTTTCCATGTTGTTCAGTACAACCCACACCCATGAAGTCATCAAAGAACCACGCCCCTGACCCCAATATCACTGTCTCTATGCACGAGTTTTTCTATACAGATGTCTAAACACCAATATGAATCCCTGATAAGACTTTAAAAGCTGCTTGTTACCCTGCAGTTAATTTACCAGCAGTGTGAGTTGGTGGAAAATACAAGCAGCTTTCAAAGTCTTATCATGGACATCCATATTCCATTTTGTTTTTATTATTCTTTTCCTAGCAAAAGATAAAGCTTCCAATGTAGCTGATTCTCTGCTTATTCAGTGTTGGCTTACCGGGTAAGGCACAAGGTTTAAAATGCACATTCAGAAGGTCACAAGTTCAGTACCCCGGATATACTTTTTTGTTTCTAATATATTCCATGCAAATATAAAGCTTCTAATTGTTACTTACTCTTTCAGCTTATTCAGTGGTGGCTTACCATGTAAGGATCCATGTTTAGACACAATACAATTCAGAAGGTCATGAGTTTGAATCCCCAATCTTACCTTTATTTTGTTCCATTATGTTCCTAGTACAATATTCTACATGAATCATGGGTTATTGTGTCTCTTTAGCCTAAGGTAAGAGCTCTGCTTTTAGCAAGACAGAGTAAATGTACAAGTTGCAGGTTCTATTCCACAACTTTTGTTTTTGCTGAAAAGTATTCTGTATCTTACATCCATGCTATCTTTGAAATACACTGCAAAGATTACTTTTATTTTTGTATGAAAAGTAAAGGATTATATCATTGTTAGGACAGGAGCCTTGAATGTTTGAAAACAAAAAACTGAATCCCTGTTCTGTGTCAGGGAGAGGGAGGATCTCTGTGCTATAATGTGATTGGCTGTCAGCTTCTAGGAAGCAAGGCAGCAACTTTCTTGTTTTGATCTGTTGAGCTCTACAGAGCATGTGCCTGTACGCAGACACTTAGCTGGGGGTTTACCCAGCTAAGGTGGATTGTGGGAGCTGACCCCTAGTACTCACAGGTTATTTTCATAAAATACCCATGGCCACAGCAAGGGAGAGGTGAGACACAGCTTGTTGTATGTTGTGAATGTGCTCTGTCTATTGGGACATGTTGTCTGGAGACTTTAGTTCCCCTTTAAGATGGAAGAAAAGAAGTTTAGAGAGTTTTCACTGTAGGATGGTAAAACTATGGAACTGTCTCCAGTAGATGTAGTGATGGCAGGTTCATTGGATAGTTTAAAGGGCATGTCCCACCCCCAAAACTATAATCCCCCAACTACTGGCCTCATCATGTAGTGTAGTTTAATCCTTACCTCAATCCAGCTCCATAAGGTTCTCCTGTAGTCCCCCCCCAAAAAAGTCCCAAAAACTCGCC
Source organism: Hymenochirus boettgeri (assembly GCA_019447015.1). NCBI lineage: Eukaryota > Metazoa > Chordata > Amphibia > Anura > Pipidae > Hymenochirus > Hymenochirus boettgeri. The sequence continues at coordinate 131,149,963 of CM033470.1, forward strand.
ACCAGCACAGAGTCCATATAGGACTCTGCCTCCTACTGGCCTCTGGGAGAAGTTTGGCATGCTACTGAGCCCTTTTCCCCCCCTTCCTCTCCCTCCCTCTCCCTCCCTCTCCCTCCCGTAGGATTCCCTCCCCCTATTTTAAAACCCTTTTCACCAAAGATTCCCCGTCCCCCCAGCCCCAACCGCTAAGCTAGTATTATTAGAAAATGCCAGAAACATTACTTACCTTCCCTCTTGCCTCCGCCGCACTGAACACGACCAACTGCCGGTCCCGCCCCTCTGCTTGCATTTACTCGCAAGAAGAGGGCCTGGCAGGGCGGCGGAGGCAAGAGGGAAGGTAAGTAAAGTTTGGGGTGGGGGGCACAGGGGGAATCTTGGTGAAAAATTTTTTTTAAGGGTGGACATACCCTTAAAAAATAAAAAAACCTGGACGAGTTTCTAAAAGCAAAGTATGTTGCTTGTTACTGGTATTAATAAATAAATGGGATTCATCAAGGATATTTCCAATTGCCACGTGGAGTCAGGAAGGAATTTTCCCCTTCTCATAATGTCTTTTTTCGCTTCCTCTGGTTCAAGGCAGGAAATGTGGGTATTGATGAGTAGGTTAGCCTAGATGGCATATGTCTTTATTTAGCCTGAATACATATTATACTAAGGTATCAGTTCTGGTACATTGATACTGTTAGGAATGTGACCACAACTATGAAACCATCACAGTGATGGAATAAAACAATTATTAATTTATGTATGCTTTTCTATGATATTATTTCTGTTCTAGGATTTTTTAACAATGTAATATGCTTTAGTTTAATAGGGTATGAGATATATTTATTAATAAGTTTTTCACCTTGCTCTGCTTAAATTCAGTCTTGGTGGGTGTAGCATCAAAACATTGCAATTATATTGTTATACAGGGCATAACTATCAGGGGGGGGGCAACCACAGGGGGGCAAGGGTCTCTTTTTCTTTTTATGACAGATATAACCTCCACCCGAAAACCACTGTGGAAGAAGCACGGATAGGGGTCCCATCATAGTTTTGCTGGGTTGCCCAGTGATTCCTAGTTACCCCACGGCTCTTACATAATGTTCTACCAAACATCTACAGCTCCTTCTCAGCCTTATACTTGGTACATGGTATCTAATGCAGACAGACATCATTGTACGAGGTATAAAAATCTAACAGTTTGTACAGAAAGCGGAGTATTTGGTAATAGCCATCCATATCTATTTCCCCCTTTAAAACTGATTTGGAAGAAGAACAAGCACAAGAATCATCTGACTGGAATGAAAAAAACATGAGAGAGCCAAGCACTTTGGGACTTTCTAGCTGCGTGTCAGCTGTTTGTGCAGCTGGGTGGGACAGACTGGAATGATTAAGGAAAATTCTACAATCCCCTCTTTATTATGACTTTAAAATGCAATGTTTAAAAATAAAACACATTTTAAATAAAATAAAAAATATATATAAAATATAACACACTATTAACATAACAGTATATGGTAGTCATCTTAGCATATTACCATAACTAAGTATATAGAGTATACATTGAGAATTGGATATATTTATTGTCACTTATTCCACTGAATTAACTGGCCAACTTTTCTATAGTTATAGTATGTACACAAGTTATAGTGTATATCAATAATAACATGAGTTAGTGGTTCAAACAGATTTTGGTGGAAGGTGATCTGCTAGGGCCAGACACACTTCCCCACACGTAGCCCATACATGTTTATTTAAAAAATCAGTAATTGCATGTTTGTGCAGAGAATTTCCATTGCCCCACCCTTATTGTATTTGGTAGGGCATCCTCTATTTGTATAGTTTTTTTTAGGTAGGTGTGCAATTAACAGCGGATTTCCACTGTACAAGGGATGATGGGATTGTTACTATCCTTGGATTGTTATAGGGGGATTACTGTGTATAGGGGGATTGATATAGGGGGATCACTGTGTAATTATGCACTTTAGGGTTACCACAATTACTATGCAATTATGCTCCTTCAGAAGACACCACTTTAATGGGACCAGTTTTAAGGAAGGCAGTATTGTAACGGGAGAGCCTGACAAAACCACAGAATTATCAAGGTGAAACATGTGTGGTTGTTCAGATACCAATTCGGAGTGTGGGATAGCTTGCATGGTGGAGACACATCGGTGGTTGCTGCTTATATTCTGGGTGAAGAACGAAGGTGAGTTCTGGCCAGTATCTACACAATAAGGAGAGGATAACGCCAAATAAGGGATTAGCTGTATGGAGCCATGAGTATGATTGTTACGCTAGTTGTTCACATATTACACTCCTGGCAATATAATCTACACAAACTGTAAGCCCCAGTTCATACTGTACAGTGTGCGTCCCAGTTTATACTATACAGTGTGCGTCCCTGTGTCCGTGTGTGTGTCACTGCAGTTCCTATGGACTCACCACTAGAGGGAGAGTCTCTGCAGTTCCTATTGACTCACCATTAGAGGGAGAGTCTCTGCATTTCCTATTGACTCACCACTAGAGGAAGAAACACAGGAAACACACGGAGGGAGAACAGCAATTAAACAGACTGCAGGTAAGGTTGCTTGGGACAGGGGCCCCTGGATTTGGGACAGAGGGGGGGCTGGATTTGGGACAGACGGGGGCCCTTGGATTTGGAACAGAGGGGGCCCCCTGGATTTAGGATAGATGGGGGGCCCTTGGATTTGGAACAGAGGGAGCCCCCTGGATTTGGGACAGGGGGGGGCTTGGATTTGGTACAAAGGGGGAGCCCTGGATTTGGGACAGAGGGGGGGCTGGATTTGGGACACAGGGGGCCTCTGGAATTGGGACAGAGGGGGTCCCTGGCCTTGGACAGAGGGGGAACTCTGGCCTTGGGACACTAAGAGGGTACTCTGGCCTTGGGACACTAAGAGGGTACTGAGGCCTTGGGACATGGAGGAGGACTATGGCCTTGGGACACTAAGGGGGCACTCTGTGCTTCTAGCGCCCGTTATTGTAGCGGGCCTAATGTCTAGTTGTACAATAATACAATAACATTTGATAAAATGATCCATGATCCCTAGTAGGCATGCCTTGGGGTCTTGCCCCACATGTATTTGTGAAGGAACTGCAGAATTGTTGCCAGTATCCTTGTAGATATGAGCAGTCCCATAGCAAGTGGGAAAGGTTCCAGGTGCCTTATGGCATTTGGGGCAACTAAAATTGTAAATGGACATATATGAGGCATTCGAAACAGTGTAAGATTTGATCTGCGCAGAAAATATATCTGGGAAACCCTATCAGAAGCTTTGGGGAAGCCAGTCTATGCGTTACCAAAGCATCCCCCATTCCTTGCTTGTGATTTGTCCAAAATCACCCTCTAGGATGCTTTTTTGGCAAATGCCCTAATGTATCAATGAATACAGTAAGTAGCACTTTATTGAGCTGTTTGTGTTGCTGATGACTTGTTTTGCAAACTCAGTCGAGCCCCCTGCCAGACTATCTGACTCTCTGTGAGGGCAGCATGCTCAGTAATCCCTATGAGGCAGAATTGGGAGAGGGAAATTCCCACCAGCATACAAACTGTCACCATTTCAGCTACAGCAAAACTATACATAAACAGAAGACTTTATGATACCAAGGGCCATATTTATAAACCCACGGTATTGCTTTTTTGGGGAGGGTATTAGCAGTCTCACTGGGATAGATAGCTCAGGAGGAAAGCAGAGGGTGTAGATAGGCCAGTGGTGGGCGGAAAGGGGGGGGGGGTGGGGCTAGCATGGGATAGGGGGCATGTTTATTAAAGGGTACAAATAAATTACAGGATCATAATCTAAAATTTATGCTTGCAAATGCAAGAAGCCTGGAGACAGAATGGGTGAATTGGAAATATGGCATTGAATGAAAAGTATGATTGAATAGTTATAGCAGAAATGTGGTTGAACAGTTCTCACGACGGGCTGTAAATTTAGGATATGCCTTTTTTAGGCAGGAAAGAGAAAAAAGGAAAGGGGGAGGAGGATGTGTTTATGTTAAAAAAGAATTGAAGCCAAATTTAAAAGAAGAATAACTGGCAATTAGAGATGGACTAGAACTCAAACTCGAGCCAAACAATTCGAATTAGAACGAATTCGGATTTCTCGAACTATCCCGGACCGGATTTTCGATATTTTCGGATTCGGTAAATATCGAATGTTCGACCGTTGAAATATGCGAGTAAAATGCCTATTATACCTATACGCGAGCAAAATGTCCATGGTATCTGGTGTGAGCATCGAATCCGCGAGTAAAGTGTCCTATAAGCGAGCATCGAATCCGCGAGTAAAATGTCCATGGTATCTAGGCACGAACATCAAATCCGCAAGTAAAGTGCATATAAGCCTATACGCGAGCATCGAACCTGCGAGTAAAATGTACATGATACCTAGGCGCAAACATCGAATTTTCGAACGCGAGAGCTCGAAATAGCGCCAGTGAGAGTAAAATAGATTTTTCGTGTCTGGATATTTGAACATGTTCCCCAGACATTTCTCAGGTCCCACAGCCAATTACATTAAGTTACCATTAATATTTTATTTGATTTCATTAGAACTTTTTGAACTATTTGACTCCCATTGACTTTAATGGGTAATGTCATGTTGGTGTCTGCTAAAGCTGCCAAATGCTAGCAGAGACGAGGTGGAGTCAACTTCATATGCAGTTGGCAAGGGCTGCAAGTTTGGGGAGTGTGCTCATTATGGGGGACTTTAATTACCCTGACATTGACTGCATCACAGAAAAAGGCGATGAGATCCTGAATTTGCTGCAGGATAATTTCCTCCTCACAGTGGTTGAGGTTCCTACTAGAAAGGAGCTCTATTGGATCTGGTAATATCTAACATCGTGGAGCGCATTATAGATATAAAGGTAACGGAGCCTTAGGGAATAGTGACCATGAAATAGTGTCATTTGGACTTTGTTATCGAAAGGAAAAGTGCGCTGGGTACAAAAGACTTTTAATTTGGGGAAGGCAAAATTCCCAGGTTAAAAGCAGCTCTTCAGAATGTCAACTGGGATAAGTATTATCAGGTAAAGGTACTGAACAGAAGTGGACTGTGTTCAAGGGGATTTTAAGCCAGTTCACATCTAAATGTATACCCTTGGGAAATAAATGTAAAAAAATAAATCCGTGCCCATGTGGCTAAATTCTGATGTAAAGAGGCAAATGGAAAGGGAGGAAAAGGCATTTAAAACCTTTAAGGCAGAGGGAACGGAAAGGGCCTTTCGGATTATAAAAACTGTAACAAGGAGTGTTAGAAAGCATTCAAACTAGCTAAAATTAAGAATGGTGTTGTTATAGCTGAACAAAGCATCACTAAGCCTAAAAAATGTTTAAGAATATATTAAAGAAGAAATGAGGACTGAGAAGTGGCACCATTAATAAGGGGGATAAGTTAGTTACGAAGGTGGCGATTAAAGCAAATGTCTTAAATACTTTTTCCCCTCTGTATACACTATTGAAGATCCAAGTACAGATATCATAGAGTATAGTAGCAAAATGGTTAAAAGATTTAAATGCACTTTGGTTAACTGAGGATATGGTACAGAAAGAACTAAATAAGGTTAATATTAATAAATCTCCTGGACTGGATAAAATACATCCTCGGGTACTTAGGGAGCTAAGTTCAGTTTTATCTAGGCTATTGTTTCTTATTTTTGCAGATTCCCTCATGTCCGGTGGTGTGCCTCTGGATTGGAAAAAGGCTGATGTTATTCCAATATTCAAAAGGGTAGTCGTTCACAGCCGGGGGTAATTACAGGCCGTAAGTTTAACTTCAGTGGTGGAGAAGATCCTGGAAGTTAATAAGGGAAAATGTTCTAGAGTATGTTTCAAGGACTGACATTATAGTAGTAACCAGCATGGATTTAGGAGGAATAGATCTTGTCAAACTAACTTGCTTGGCTTTTATGAGGAAGTAAGTAGAAATTTAGACTCTGGCATAGAAGTAGATGTAGTTTACTTGGATTTTGCAAAGGCTTTTGATACAGTCCCCCTAGGCGACTAATGGATAAGCTAAGGTCTGTTGGTCTGGGGAGTCACATTTGTACATGGATAGAAAATTGGTTAATGAATAGGATGCAGAGAGTAGTTGTAAATGGGGCTTCATCAATATGTGAGGTGCCCCAGGGTTCTGTGTTGGGGCCGTATCTATTATATCTATTTATAATGATTTGGAAATGGGTATCATCAAAAAAAAACACAAAACGGGTATCATCAAAAAAAACACAAAACGTTGTCGACCATTAAAAACTTCAGAGGATGTGCAATAGTTGCAGGGGGATCTACATAGATTGTCACATTGGGCTGCTAAGTGGCTGATGAGATTTAATGTTGATAAATGTAAGGTGATGCATTTTGGACTTGTGCTACTTATACTATAAATGGCTCTGTGTTAAGTGAATCCCTGTTGGAAAGGGATCTTGGAATTTTGGTGGATAACAAACATAAAGGTAGCAAGCAGTGCCAGCCAGCAACAGACAGAGCCAGCATGGTATTGTCTTGTATAAAGAGAGGTATGGATTCAAGGGAGGAAAATGTAATTCTCCCTCTTTACATAGCATGTTAAGGCTTCATTTGGAATATGCAGTGCAATTGTGGAATCTGTGTACAAAAAGGACATCTTTGAAATGGAAAGGGTTCAGAGAAGGGCAACTAAATTATAAGGGGATTAGGGGAACTGAATATGAAGAGAGACTGGAAAAGTTACAATTATGTAAGCTGGAGAAAAGGCGCTTGCGTGGGATATGATTACTGTGTATAAATACATTAACGGGCCACAACTATCTGGGGCATTGTTCACCAATAGTACATGTCAGAGGACTGAGGACATCCCTTAAGACTTGAAGAAAAAAGGTTTAGGCTTCAAGTTCAGAAAGAATTTTTCACTGTGAGAAAGGTTAAGCTATGAAACTGTCTTCCAGTGGATGTTGTTATGGCAGGTTCATTGGTCAGTTTAAAAAAAAAAAGCTGTATGTATGGGTTCTGCAACAAGGAATTTGCAAGTTACTGGTATTGATTCATAAAGTACAGTTGATCCAGGGAAATTCAGATTGCGTAATTCATAAATTTGGTGGGTTTTTTTTTGCCTTCTCTGGATCAACAGTTAGGCAGGACATGAGGAATTGCTAGATGGGTTGGACTGGATGGACATAGTCTTATTCAACTCAAATACTATACTATACTATACTATACTATGTGCAGTTTCTGCAAGCAGATATTGATAGATTATTAAAATGGGCAGTAGAGTGGAAGATGAGATTCATTTAGGATTTAACAATCCTTGTGACCTACACCATAATAAATCTGTGCTAGGGGAATCTAATGGAAAAAGATTTGGGGGTTCTAGTGGATAACAGACTTTGCTGTAGTAGGCAATGCCAGGCAGACATCACTACGACTTCAAGGCATGAGGGATGAATGGCAGGGCATAGAGTGAAGCCTCGTATCCTATTGGGTAATACAGGGTCAGGCTGCCCTGAAGGAGGGGTCAGGGAGTTTAGTGGGCTATAAAAGTTCAGATCCCCAAGGAAAACTGCCAGGAAGAAATAAGCAGAGTAGTTAGCTAATCCCTTCCTTTGGGTTCTAAGGTTTACTTCCTATTGTTCGCTGTCAAGCTGGGGGGGGTTCTTTGGAAGCTGACTTATTTGGCAACTTATGTGACTTTTGTGGGGGGTGGAGCTCCGGAAAGAAGGGCCATTCAAGTCCCTTTGGCACCAGTGATGCCTGTTCAGCACAATGTGTGTACCCTTGCTGAGCCACTTACGGCTGGCAAAAGGGGATGGGTTTCTACGGGTTTCCAAGGAACATCTGCTGGAGTAGTATCTTAAACAGGATATAGAGTTATAAATAAGATTCAGATATTGTTTACTGTTTTAAGAGAATACTTTTTCTAAGGTTATATAATTCATGCTATATAAATAAAGCTGTGACCCCTTTTGCTCTAATTAGTGTCATGTGTGTTTGTGGGGCAAGGGGGTTAGGGGGATTTGAATGTGGGGGTCAGGGGTGCTCGCTCTTATACCTGCCAAGCACTACTAGAGCTAGCAAGACATATTGTTATAAAGAGGGGAATAGATTCCAGGGAGAAAATATTATTCTCCTTTTACAAAGCACTGGTAAGGCCTCATTTGGAATATGCTGTGTAGTTTGGAATCTTTTAAAGGGAAGTTCAGAGAAGGGAACTAAATCAATAAGGAGAATGGAGGGGCTTGGCTATGCAGGCAGATTAGACAGATTAGGTCTTGTTTACATTGTTGAAAACAATGATTAAATGGGAATATGATCACTTTATACAAATATATTAATGGGCCATAATATATTGACTCCCTCTGGATAAACTGTTATGTAGGGTTAAAGAGGAGTCTATAAGGTTGGACTAGATGGACTTCTGTCTTTATCAACCCCAATTAATATGTTACTATGTACTATAGAATGTTGATCGTATAAAAATATTTTTAGGTAAGTTATTAAAGGGTATCTATACGCAAAATTAGAAATAATAAAGGATTGGAGGACATTTAAGTACCAATATACTTGAGTATAAGCTGACCCAAGTAAAACCAAGGTACATATTTTTAATTTTAAAAAGGAGTAAATGTGATTGACTCAAGTATAAACTGGGGGTAAAAAATATACCACTAACTGCCTTCTGATTCTGTATTGTTTGAGACTTTAGTTACCCTTTAAATGGACGCAGAGTTCCCATACAGTAGTCCCATACAGTAATAGCCAAATCTATTACTGTATGGGACTACTGTATGGGAATTCTGCTGTCCATTTAAAGGCAACTAAAGCCTCAAAACAATACAGAATCAGAAGGCAGCAATAGATACCATCCTCCTTCTGATCTGTATTGTTTTGAGGCTTTAGTTGCCCTTTAAATGGACAGCAGAATTCCATACAGTAATAGCCATACTGTATTTGGTTATTACTCTATGGGAATTCTTCTGTCCATTTAAATGCAACTAGTAAAGAATAGTATTTGAGGTTGAATAAAGATTGTCCATACAGTCCAACCCATCTAGCAATATCCTCATTTCTGCCTGTTGATCCAGAGGAAGGCAAAAAAAACCACCAAAAATTATCCAGGGGAAAAAAATTTGTTCCTGACTCCAAGTAGCAATCGGAAATTTCCCTGGATCAACTCTACTTTATGTATCAATACCAGTAACTTGCAACATTCCTTGTTTGCAGAACTCATCCAGCTTTTTTTTTAAACTGACCAATGAACCTGCCATAACAACGTCCACTGGAGACAGTTCCATAGCTTTACCGTTCTCACTGTGAAAAACCCTTTCCGAACTTGAAGCTAAACCTTTTTTCTTCAAGTCTTAAGGGATCCTCTGACATGTTCTATTGGTGAACAATGTCCCAAATAGTTTATTGCATGGGCCGTTAAATATTTTTAATTTAGGCCCTTCTCTGAACCTTTTCATTTCAAAGATGTCCTTTTTGTAACAGGATTCCACAATTGCACTGCATATTCCAATGAGGCCTTACCAATACTTTGTAAAGAGGGAGAATAACATTTTCCTCCTTGAATCCATATCCTCTCTTATACAAGACAAACAAACCATGCTGGCTCTGGCTGTTGCTGCCTGGCACTGCTTGCTACCTTTAAGTTTGTTATCCACAATATTCACGATCCCTTTCCAACAGGGATTCACTTAACACAAGCCATTTGTAGTATACCGGTATATACTCGAGTATAAACCGACCCGAGTATAAACCGAGGTACCCAATTTCAGCTAAAAATCCTAATAAAGTTATTGACCCGAGTATAAACGAGGGTAGAAACTTGGCACTCAAGATGTTTGGAAACTACAAATCCCAGCTAATAAAGCATGCTGGGAGTTGTAGTTTCCAAACATCTTGAATGCCAAATGAGGGTGGCATTCAAGATGTTTGGAAACTACAACTCCCAGCATGCTTTATTAGCTGGGAGTTGTAGTTTCCAAACATCTTGAATGCCACCCTCACTTGGCATTCAAGATGTTTGGAAACTACAACTCCCAGCTAATAAGAATGCTGGGAGTTGTAGTTCCCAAACATCTTGAATGCCCCCCCTCCCCCTCAGTTCAGTTGTACCTGTGGGCTCTTCTCCCTGTGGACTCTTCTCCCTGTGGACTCCTGTGGACTCTTCTCTTCTCCCTGTGGACTCTCTCCCTGTGGATCTTCTCCCTGTGGACTCTTCTCCTGGACTTTCTCCCTGTGGACTCTTCTCCTGGGCTCTTCTCCGGATCTCTCCCTGTGGACTCTTCTCCTGGACTCTTCTCCTGTGGACGACTCTTTCTTCTATCTTCCTCCATCCATCTGGCAGGTACGGTATCAGCATTCCGGCAGCGCGCGCCCATTCCTGTACCGGCGCGCCGGGACGTCACTGCCCGGCGCCGGCTTGGCGCCAGGCAGTGACGTCAGGCCGGCGCGCCAGTGCAGAAAAGGATCGCACGGCTGCCGGAATGCCCAGGTAAGTGGTTGACTCGAGTATAAACCGAGTCCGAGTTTCAGGCTGATTTTTCAGCCTGAAAAACTCGGTTTATACTCGGTATATACGGTAATGCATCACCTTACATTTATCAACATCAGGCACTTAGCAGCCCAAGTGACAATCTATCTAGATCCCCTTGCAACGATTGCACATCCTCTGAGGTTTTTTAATGGTCGACAATGTTTTGTGTCGTCAGCAAACACAGAAACCTGCTGACGATACCCACTTTCAGATCATTAATAAATAGATTAAATAGAAGAGGCCCCAACAAAAACCCTGTGACACACTACTTAGCACTTTAGTCCATAATGATGAAGCCGATTAACAACTACTCTCTGCATCCTATTCATTAACCAATTTTCTATCCATGTACAAATGTGACTCCCCAGACCAACAGACCTTAGCTTATACATTAGTGCCTATGGGGGACTGTATCAAAAGCCTTTGCCAAATCCAAAGTAACTTACATCTACTCTATGCTAGAGTCTAAATTTTACTCACTTCCTCATAAAAGCCAAGCAAGTTAGTTGACCAGATCTATTCCTCCTAATCCATGCTGGTTACTACTTATAATCTCAGTCCTTGAAACATACTCTAGAACATGTTCCCTTATTATAATTTCCAGGATCTTCCCCACCACTGAAGTTAAACTAAAGGCCTGTAATTACTATTACTTACTATTACGGTAATTTTAGTAGTTCGATTGCTTTTACACTCCTTGTTACAGTTTTATAATCCATAAAGGCCCTTTCCGTTCCCTCTGACTTAAAGTTTTTAAATGCCTTTTTCTTCCTCCATTTGCCTCTTACTTCAGAATTCAGCCACATGGGCACGGATTTATTTTTTTTTACATTTATTTCCAAGGGTATAAATATAGTGTGAACTGGCTTAAAATCCCCTTGAAAACATTCCACTTCTGTTCAGTACCTTTACTGATAATACATAATAATAAAAATAGCTACTTTTAACCTGGGAGAATTTGTCTTCCCGAAATTAAAAGTCTTTGTTAACCCAGCGCACTTTTCTTTCGATAACATACGGTAGTCCAAACAACACTATTTCATGGTCACTATTCCTAAGCCTCCAGTTACCTTTTTATCTATAATGTGCTCAATAATGTTAGATATTACCAGATCCAACAGGATCCTTTTCTAGTAGGAACTTCAACCACCTGTGAGAGAAAATTATCCGTAGCAAATTCAGTAACTCATCGCCTTTTGTGTTGTCAGTTCCACACACCAATCAATGTCAGGGTAATTAAAGTCCCCCATAATGAGCACACTCACAAACTTGCAGCGCTTGCCAACTGCATATGAAGCTCACTCAGTTCCCCCCTGCTAGCATTTGGCGGTTATAGCAGACACCAACAATGACATTAACCCCTTTCCTGTTGCCTAATTCCACCCATTTGCCTCCACTTAACATCCATATCGCCAGTTATCTCTTCTTTTTAATTTGGCTTCAATTCTTTTTTAACATAAACACATACTCCTCCCCCTTTCCTTTTTTCTCTGTTCGCTAAACAAGGCGTATCCTTCTAAATGTACAGCCCAGTCGTGAGAACCACGTTTCTGCTACCTATTACTCATACTTTCATTCAACGCCATCATTTCCAATTCACCCATTTTGTCAGCCAGGTTCTCGCATTGCAAACATACTTTTTAGATTATGATCCTGTAATTTATTTATGCACTTTATACACATGCCTCCATATACCTATGCTAGCCCCACCCCCTCCACCCCACCACTGGCCTATCTACACCTGCTTTCCTCCTGGGCTATCTATCCCAGTGAGACTGCTAATACCCTCCCCCCCAAACCTAGTTTAAAATCTCCTCCAACCCTCTAGCCATCTTCTCCCTTAAAAAGCTGAACCACCATCAGTGAGATGCAACCCATCCCTACTAAAGAGCTGTAGCCAACAGCAAAGTTGCCCAGTGCTCTATAAACCCAAACCCTTCTTCCCTACAACACCCTCTTAGCCACGCATTAATACTCTAAGCTCCCGCTGCTCCCTGGTTAGCACGTGGCGCGCGGTAGTATTTCTGAACAATACCCTGGAGGACCTTTCTTTTAACTTGGCCTCTAGCTCTTGGAAATCAGTTTAAGGACCTCACCTCCTCCTCTAACTTGCCATTGGCACCAATGTGAACCAAGAACAAGGGTCACACCCGGCCACCCAATAATCTATCTACATGATCCACCACATGTCGAGCCCTAGCACCAAGCAGGCAACACTCAGTTCGGCCTCATTCCTTGGCACTCCAGATGTTTGGGCATAAAACCTCCCAGCATGCTTTAGTTGCTGGGAGTTGTAGTTTTCAAACATTTTCAGTGGCAAGGAATTGCCACTGCAGGGATTATGCCATTCCTTCACCCCTCCGAGAGGCCCCCCCCCAGTGGGAATGCCTTCTCCTACCTTTTCAGGCTGCTCACTCCGCCGCTTATACCTTTCTGGCTGCTCACTCTGCTTCTCTCTGCTCTTGCGATGATGTCATTACAGTGTCGGGATGTGAGACTGCGACATCAGCCAGCAGAGGATGCTGAGCGAGCGGCCACTGGAGCAAGAAGTATGGACTCAAATATAACTAAGGTCGGTTTTCAGGCTATTTTATTAGCATGACAACTTTGGTTATAAGCAACTAATACGGTAGCTATGGGGGGGAAGGTATTGTGGACATCACTCGGGTAGATAGAGGAGTATATATAGTATATTAATAGAGTATATTATAGTATAACGGAGGTTAACGCAAAGGGTTAAAGACAAAACTCTTTTCTTCAAGTAGTGCACAGTAATCATATCTCCCACGCAAACGCCTTTTTTTAGTGTACATAATTGTAACTTATCCATTCTGTGTTCATATCTAGCTCCCCATCCCTTATTGTTTTAGTTGCCTTCTCTGAACCCATTCCATTGCCAAGATGTCCTTTTGTACACAGGATTTTCCCTGCATATTCCAAATGAGGCCTTACCAATGATTTGTTAAGATGGAGAATAACGTTTTTCTCCCTAGAATCCATACCTCTCTTTATACAAGGCTGTTATTGCTGGCTGTGCTGCCTGGAACTGCTTGCTACCTATAAGTTTTTTAACATGCCTATTGGCAAAGTAGTAGAGGGTAGGTAAATTCTTCTAAGGTTTCTTACCTACAGATGGTAGAATAAAACCGGCAAGTTTTTTGGGTAAGGAATGGTTTCTTTACCTGTCTGGACATGTAATATGTGTACTGGGGCTGGTTTTACTGGGAATCCACAAGTGAAGGGTGGATTCCTAATCCTTTAACCACTCCAGGTTTTCCAGGAGTAGTATAGCTGGAATAGATTTAGCTGTCAAGAAAAGGAATTTTTTCTCCAGTCTCTCTCTCTCTGTCTGCATGGAGGCTGAGTCAGCCAGCAAAACATGGTTCAGTGAAACAGACTAATGTGTATTTATTCCTGTGTCCTACAGTAGGGAACTTGTATAGGCAGTGTGTGTGTACTGTATTAGAAGTTAGAGTTCAGACGAGCATCAGTTTATTTTTGTGTTTGTTTTACTTTGTATTTTGTATTTTATTCATGCCTTGCAACATGGACTAAGAGTATTCTTTGCACAAACTGCACTGTGAACGCTTGCTTTACTGCCTACGACTTGGCTAAACCCCTACAGTTTGTTATCCACCTAAACTCCAAAATCTTTTTCTAACAGGGTTCACTTTTATTTCACTTTCCTATAGTATAAGTAACACAAGGATTTTTTAGGTCCAAAATGCATCACCTTACATTTATCAACATTGAATCTCATCTGCCACAAAATTACAAAATGCAAGAAGGTGATCATAAAAAGGCCGACAGAAATCTACTCAAGGGCCCTATTATAAAAAGATCGATATCGTTATCGAAAAAATAACGATCGTTATCCTAAAATGGCGATGTGTTATCGTAAAATAACGATCGATATTTTCAAACGACAGTATTCTCCAATAACGATCAGTATTTTACGATATCGTAAAATACCGATCGTTATCGGAAAATACCTATCGTTAATCCGAAAATACCGATCGTATTTTACGATAACGATCGCTTTTTACGATATCGATCTTTTATAAATAGGTCCCAGGACACATACAAAGTGATGCTCAGCATGAGTGTGGTTATTGTGTTCTTGTGTGTTAAAAAATTCAAGAACTGACACAAAATGTTTGGACTGAGGAAAATCCACACATGACCTATAAGGAAATCAAGAATGAAAAAGAAAATTCAAAAACTGAAGCTGCCATAGTCTCTTCACTACAAGTAATAAAGCTATACCAAATGCACATATGTCTATAAGGCTACACAGCTGGTAAGCTGAGCCAGGTTCAAAAACTGCTCCGCTTACGCCCCTCCCGAGTCCGCTCGGTCCATCGTGATGACGTCACTCAGGTACTGCGGTGGTGACACGTTGACGGCACAACATTGCACCGTATGGTGTGAAGATTCAAAAATCCTGAGCCACGTGCCTGTTTGTAGCCCCTGGCTCTTGTACCCTGCAACTTATTTACCTGTATCCAGTGATTTACCTAGCTGGTAACCAATAACTTACATTGCCTGTATCAAGTTTCCCGTGTTTTACCTTGCTGTTTCCAGTATCAGGCCTACAGTTACCAGCAGCCTTCTCTGTTCCAGTATCCAGCCTACTGGACCCAGCAACCTCTCTGTTTCAGTGTCCAGCCTACAGTACCCAGCACCTCTAGGTCCAAGAATCCAGCCCACAGTACCCAGCAACCACATTGGTTCCAGTATCCTATTTGCATACCTGAGTTCGCTTGTATATTCCCTTTTGGACTATTGGCCTCCTAAAAATGTGCTATTCATTTTCAGCAGTCAATGAGAAGTTATAGGAACTGCAGGAACCAAGTAAAATGCTTATTTTTTTTTTTAACTTGCTGATTGGTTGTGCAAATTAAAAGAAACAGCAAACTTTTGCACCTCTTATAGCATAAGAGGTAAGATGCTGAATGGATGTATTATTAGTGTAGGAATGACTTAATTATCACTCGCAAAATAAATGCCAAAATTCCAAATTCTCAACACTTTGAGACTGTAGACCTTGTGAGGTGCATACTACCTAGGAATTAACAATCACATTCTCATGAAGTCAAGTTATTGATGAAACACCATAGCAATGGTGTATTTTACAATAACATTATGGTTAGGCCCATTTAGTATTTTTCTTTATTTCATACTTACTTTGCACTTTCACAGGACTTTGAGTCTCAGGAGTGAGATTCATCCCCAGGGCCGGTACCATCTAGACAACTGACAGATACAGCGTTGCATAGAGATCTTCTTGTCTACCATATTATTGTGCAGACAGCATCCTTACGTTGTTGTGGAGCAGTTACTATCCTTTAACGGGCGAGCAAACAGCAAGCGTCATTGAAGGTCAGAGCAGTCAAGTATTGTCTACCACACAGATTTCCCCCTGAGCACTGCAGCTCCAGCTGGTACTGGCCAGTGAAGATTCCCACTACTCATGTTTCAAGCATTGAGGTACTGATGTGAGGTGGTGTGCTTCAGAGGTTATTATCTTTACAGCACTGACATTCTAGCCATAGGAGACTTGCTCCTCGAATGATTTAATGGACACAGTTCTATATTTCTAGATATTTTTACATTAATTGTTTTATTGTGTTTATTATTTATATTGTAAAGTATAGTAGTACAGTATAGTATTGAGGTTGAATAAAGACGTACATCCATCCAGTCCAACCTACTCAGCAATACCCACATTCCTGCCTAACTGTTAATCCAGAGGAAGGCAAAAAAGAAAACCACAGAATTATGAAGGGGAAAAAATGTCTTCCTGACTCCATTACCTTACATGTACACTTTTAACTCCTATTATCCACTTTGTTATTATTCTCTATACCTTGAGTGAGTTTTCCTGTTGTTGCAGATTGTGGAGCCCACTCCCTGGATTTTTACTTAAGTTGGGGCATGATATATTTATTGTTACATGGTTGGGAAACAGTTATTACCTTAACTCCATGGTGCCTAAAAGCTCATCAGAATTAGATGGGGGATGAATGGAAGACTGCTTTTGTACCAGGGATGGATATTATAACATGTATTATATAGTATTGGAGGTTGAAAAAAATGTCCATTAGTCCATCCTTTTTAGCCTACCCATGATCTCTAACTAACAGTTGATACAGTGGAAGGCAAAACAAATAAAATATTAGTAAAGCCCTTTAGTCTAACAAATGCCCAGCAGTCTCTCAAAATGATATAATGTTGTTTTACAAGAATACCTTGGAAACCTTTTTTGTGATTTGTTTGCATGCTATTCTAAAATATTCTTTTACGGAGATTTTCTCTCCGGGAATTCCTCCAGAACTGCTCCTTGCAGAGTGCGTCTTCCCTTGATTAACTAAGGCACACGTGTGCTCCAGACTGTTTGTTAGAAAATTTAAAGCAAACCCTGGAACGAGGACCTAGTGGTTTATGTCCTCTTGTACCTTCAATATTTAGGAGAGGGGGTGCTTTGTGGGGTATAGTACATTATTTTATATTTATGCATAAACCATGTGGTATAGTATGGTATTGAGGCTGAATAAAGAGATACTGTATGGACCATCTGATAAATTGTATTTTAATACCTTGATGCTGGAGTACCCCTCTTTTTTCCCCCTCCTTTTTCAGTACCTCGCAAAAAAGACAAACCTTTTTCAATTTAATTGAAGAATGGGAGGTAAAGGAGCTCTTGTTTCTTTTTTAAAAGATTAGGACCAAAATCACAGGTCAATTGTTTTAGTTAATTTAAGTGCCAGCAAAATCTGTGTTTCCGTTTAATTATTTTTCTCTTGCAGGGAACTCCTAAGCTTGTGTTCTACTAGGGTGTTCATGTACACCTATGAATTTTTATTCACCCAATGTACAGTGCATTTATATGTTCCAAATATCCTTCCCCCCAGAAAAGTATTCGGCCTTTATTTCAGAAGTTCTTATCATAGCCCTGGTATTTTTAATATATAATTTAAAAAATTGTTAGTTGCTGCCATCTCCGCCTCCACGTGGTTCTATGATTTGTTGAGACATCTTCCCACTGACCAGTCCAAAAGGACTGTGGGAGGAGCAGAGTATGGGATAGATCATCATTGTGAGCTGGGGATACAGAAAAATGAATTAGCCATGGTAAACATAATCCTGCAGAGTTGGTTCACTTGAATTCCCTATTGTTAGTTTTGTCTTTGTCTACTATTTGGCTAGCGTTATCATGTTTAATCTTCTGCAATATATATTGTTATAATATCTCTGTATTAAAAATATATTGTGGAATTTTTAAGATTAGATCAGCAGCACAACCCCATTTGTCTGATAAATGGTTGTGGCGACTTAAACCTGGGTGTGGTGGAATCTGCAATGTATAGTTGATCTACTGGAACACACCTTATAACTAAGAAAAGCAACATTTAAAACAGAATAGAGCAATAAAATAATGTAATAATATTATTTTTATTTTATAAAAAAAAAGCTATTACAATCACATATATAACAAATCAATAATATTCTATTCCCTGTCTGGACCAGCCTTATTAGTAAGGTTGTTATAATATCTGATAGTGTAATTAAGTTAAATAAAATATTAGTAAATCCGTTAAAGAGACACTAAACCGATTTTATGTACTCGTTTAGTACATAAAATCGTTCTATTATTCACAGGTAGGTGAGAACGCTTATTCCCCCCTCCTGTGAAATAAAGAATGCCCTGCGGGAACAGTGTTCTTGACTCCTACCGGCGCTCCTTCACAGCTGTCAGGAACGCTGTCCTGACTGATCACCTATCTTCTGCGCATGCGCGCAATACAAAGATACCAATATAGTAATTGAGGATCCTGCACACGTAAACAAAAAGGTAATGTTTCAAATACTGGTGCTCCGGCGTCTGTAGCCAACAGAGGTAAGTGTCAGAAAAAGAACATCGCTGCGCACATCCAGTCTTAAGTGCATCAATATTTATTTGTAACGTTTCGGAACCAGTTTCATTCCTCAGACAAGCAATTAATACTTTTCTAACCAAAAGATGGTGTGATCGGACAACGCGGCTGACAGCTAAGGAGCAGTTGCGAGTGGAGTGCAAGTAAGGTAAGCTCGGCAGTGTCCCCTGGGCATTGTATTATTCACAGGGAAGTGGGAATAAGCATTTTCATCTCCCTGTGAATAATAGAAACATATTTTAAGTACCTATAATTCCAGTTAGTGTTCCTTTAAAGGTATCTTTGACTACTCAAAACTTGTTTTTCAGATTTTAAAGGGCATGTCCACCCCCAAACCTATAATTCCCCACTACTTGCCCCACTCTGTAGTGAATAAAAATCCTTACCTTACATCCAGCTCCAAATGGTTCTCCAGTAAACCCCCCTAAAGTAAAAAAAAAACTGCCCACCAGGAGTACTGCAGAGTCCATATAGGACTCTGCCTCCGTGCTCCCCTTCGAGGAGAAGTTTGGCATGCGCACTGCAGCCCTCTCCCTCCCGTTTTGCGATTCTCCCCCTAGCTACAAAACCCCTTTGCCACATAATAGTTCCTTCCCCCAGCCACAACGTATAAAAGATTTGTTAGAAGTCCACCCGATAGTTACTTACCTTCCCTTTCTCCCCCGGCGTTCTGTCGTTCTGTGCAGCGGCAGCCGCGTCCGTGATTGGTGCTTCTCAGCAGCCATCACGGTTGAAGCCTAACATCAGTTGTAGGGAACGTGATGGAAACTTTGTTAGGGATCATATCCTTGACTTTGTCTCCAGAGATCATCTTATGTAGTAGTCAGCATGGATTATGAGAAATAGATATGCCAGGACAAATTTAATGGTTTTATGAAGAAGTGAGTAAGAAGTTAGATTCAGGCACAGCAGTGGTGTGGTATATTTGGATTTTGCAAAAGCTTTTGATATGCTGTGCCACATAGGCGGCTAATGTATAAATGGACTGTTGGCCTTGAAGAAAACATTGTTCTGGATAGAGAACTGGTTATTGGACGCAAACATAGAGTGGTGGTTAATGGAGCTAACATCTATGTGGGCTAAAGTTCTAAGCGGAGTGCCTCAGTGTTCTGTACTGGTGCCGCTTCTGTTTAAGCTGTTATAAATGACTATTGAAGGGGGCATTGAGAGCAAGGTCTTCTGTGTTTGCTGATGACACTAAACTATGCAGAGCTTGGAAACTTCCAATGATGTGCAAGTGCTGCAAGCAGACCTAAAGATTATCAAAATGGGCGATAGAATGGCAGATGGATCAATGTTGAATGTAAGGTGATGCATTTGGGATTTAATAATCGCTGTCCACCTACACCATAAAATAACTCTGTGTTAAGTGCATCGTAATGGAAAAATTTGGCGGTTCTGGTGAGAACAGGACTTGCTATAGCAAACAATGCCAGGTCGCCCGGCTTCAGCTCGCACAGATACGTGTCTGTTCACCGGGGCTAGATTTTCCAGAGGCGCACCCCTTTATTCTCCAAAGCAACCTTACCTGCAGTCTGTTTAATTGCTGTTCTCCCTCCGTGTGTTTCCTGTGTTTCTTCCTCTAGTGGTGAGTCAATAGGAAATGCAGAGACTCTCCCTCTAATGGTGAGTCAATAGGAACTGCAGAGACTCTCCCTCTAGTGGTGAGTCCATAGGAACTGCAGTGACACACACACGGACACAGGGACGCACACTGTATAGTATAAACTGGGACGCACACTGTACAGTATGAACTGGGGCTTACAGTTTGTGTAGATTATATTGCCAGGAGTGTAATATGTGAACAACTAGCGTAACAATCATACTCATGGCTCCATACAGCTAATCCCTTATTTGGCGTTATCCTCTCCTTATTTTGTGTAGATACTGGCCAGAACTCACCTTCGTTCTTCACCCAGAATATAAGCAGCAACCACCGATGTGTCTCCACCATGCAAGCTATCCCACACTCCGAATTGTGTATCTGAACAACCAACACATGTTTCACCTTGATAATTCTGTGGTTTTGTCAGGCTCTCCCGTTACTAATTACTGCCTTCCTTAAAACTGGTCCCATTAAAGTGGTGTCTTCTGAAGGAGCATAATTGCATAGTAATTGTGGTAACCCTAAAGTGCATAATTACACAGTGATCCCCCTATATCAATCCCCCTATCACACAGTAATCCCCCTATAACAATCCAAGGATAGTAACATATCCCATCATCCCTTGTACAGTGGAAATCCGCTGTTAATTGCACACCTACCTAAAAAAAACTATACAAATAGAGGATGCCCTACCAAATACAATAAGGTGTGGGGCAATGGAAATTCTCTGCACAAACATGCAATTACTGATTTTTTAAATAAAACATGTATGGGCTACGTGTGGGGAAGTGGTGTCTGGCCCCTAAGCAGATCACCTTCCACCAAACATCTGTTTGAACCACTATAACTTCATGTTATTATTGATATACACTATAACTTGTGTACACTACTATAACTATAGAAAAGTTGGCCAGTTAATTCAGTGGAATAAGTGACAATAAATATATCCAATTCTCAATGTATAACTCTATAATACTATGTTATGGTAATATGCTAAGATGACTACCATATACTGTTATGTTAATATGTGTTTTATATTTTATATATATTTTTTATTTTATTTAAAATGTGTTTTATTTTTAAACATTGCATTTTAAAGTCATAATAAAGAGGGGATTGTAGAATTTTCCTTAATCATTCCAGTCTGTCCCACCCAGCTGCACAAACAGCTGGACACGCAGCTAGAAAGTCCCAAAGTGCTTGGCTCTTCCATGTTTTTTACATTCCAGTCAGATGATTCTGTGCTTGTTCTTCTTCCAAATCAGTTTTAAAGGGGGAATAGATGAATGGATGGCTGATTACCAAATACTCCGCTTTCTGTACAAACTGTATAGATTATTTTATACCTCTGTACAATGACTGTCTGTCTGCATTAGATACCATGTACCAAGTATAAGGGCTTGAGTAAGGAGCTTGAGATGTTTGGGTAGAACATTATGTAAGAGCAGTGGGGTAACTAGGAATCACTGGGCAACCCAGCAAAACTATGATGGGACCCCTATCCGTGCTTCTTCCACAGTGGTTTTCTGGGTGGAGGTTATATCTGTCATAAAAAGAAAATGAGACCCTTGCCCCCCTGTGGTTGCCCCCCCCCCTGATAGTTATGCCCCTGTATAACTAATATAATTGCAATGTTTTGATGCTACACCCACCAAGACTGATATTTAAGCAGAGCAAGGTGAAAAACTTATTAATAAATATATCTCATACCCTATTAAACTAAAGCATATTACATTGTTAAAAAATCCTAGAACAGAAATAATATCATAGAAAAGCATACATAAATTAAATAATTGTTTTATTCCATCACTGTGATGGTTTCATAGTTGTGGTCACATTCCTAACAGTATCAATGTACCAGAACTGATACCTTAGTATAATATAGTATTCAAGGCTAAATAAAGACATATGTCCATCTAGGCTAACCTACTCATCAATACCCACATTTCCTGCCTTGAACCAGAGGAAGCGAAAAAAGACATTATGAAGAAGGGGAAAAATTCCTTCCTGACTCCACGTGGCAATTGGAAATATCCTTGAATGAAATCCAACTTTATTTATTAATACCAGTAACAAGCAACATACTTTGCTTTTAGAAACTCGTCCAGGTTTTTTTTATTTTTTAAAGGGTATGTCCACCCTTAAAAAAAATTTTTCACCAAAGATTCCCCCTGTGCCCCCAACCCCAAACTTTACTTACCTTCCCTCTTGCCTCCGCCGCCCTGCCAGGCCCTCTTCTTGCGAGTAAATGCAAGCAGAGGGGCGGGACCGGCAGTTGCGTCTGTGTTCAGTGCGGCGGAGGCAAGAGGGAAGGTAAGTAATGTTTCTGGCATTTTCTAATAATACTAGCTTAGCGGTTGGGGCTGGGGGGACGGGGAATCTTTGGTGAAAAGGGTTTTAAACTAGGGGGAGGGAATCCTAATCGGGAGGGAGAGGGAGGGAGAGGGAGGGAGAGGAAGGGGGAAAAGGGCTGCAGTACGCATGCCAAACTTCTCCCAGAGGCCAGGTAGGAGGCAGAGTCCTATATGGACTCTGCTGCCTGGTGGGCAGTTTTTGGGACTTTGGGGGGGGACTACAGGAGAACCTTATGGAGCTGGGATGTGAGGTAAGGATTAAACTACACTACATGATGAGGCCAGTAGTTGGGGGATTATAGTTTTGGGGGTGGACATGCCCTTTAAACTATCCAATGAACCTGCCATCACTACATCTACTGGAAGACAGTTCCATAGTTTTACCATCCTCACAGTGAAAACTCTCTAAACTTCTTTTCTTCCAGTCTTAAAGGGGAACTAAAGTCTCCAGACAACATTGTCCCAATAGACAGAGCACATTCACAAACATACAACAAGCTGTGTCTCACCTCTCCCTTTGCTGTGGCCATTGGGTTATTTTATGAAAATAACCTGTGAGTACTAGGGGTCAGCTCCCACAATCCACCTTAGCTGGGTAAACCCCCAGCTAAGTGTCTGCGTACAGGCACATGCTCTGTAGAGCTCAACAGATCAAAACAAGAAAGTTGCTGCCTTGCTTCCTAGAAGCTGACAGCCAATCACATTATAGCACAGAGATCCTCCCTCTCCCTGACACAGAACAGGGATTTCAGTTTTTTGTTTTCAAACACATTCAAGGCTCCTGTCCTAACAATGATATAATCCTTTACTTTTCATACAAAAATAAAAGTAATCTTTGCAGTGTATTTCAAAGATAGCATGGATGTAAGATACAGAATACTTTTCAGCAAAAACAAAAGTTGTGGAATAGAACCTGCAACTTGTACATTTACTCTGTCTTGCTAAAAGCAGAGCTCTTACCTCTAGGCTAAGAGAGACACAATATAACCCACTGATTCATGTAGAATATTGTACTAGGAACATAATGGAAACTAAAAATAAAGGTAAGATTGGGGATTCAAACTCATGACCTTCTGAATTGTATTGTGTCTAAACATGGCATCTTACATGGTAAGCCACCACTGAATAAGCTGAAAGCTAAGTAACAATTAGAAGCTTTATATTTTGCATGGAATATATTAGAAACAAAAAAGTATATCCGGGGTACTGAACTTGTGACCTTCTGAACTGTGCATTTTTAAACCTTGTGCCTTACCCGGTAAGCCAACACTGAATAAGCAGAGAATTCAGCTACATTTGGAAGCTTTATCTTTTGCTAGGAAAAGAATAATAAAAACAAAATGGAATATGGATGTCCATGATAAGACTTTGAAAGCTGCTTGTTATTTTCCACCAACTCACACTTGCTGGTAAATTAACTGCAGGGTAACAAGCAGCTTTTAAAGTCTTATCAGGGATTCCATATTGGTGTTTAGACATCTGTATAGAAAATACTCTGTGCATAGAGACAGTGAATATTGGGGTCAGGGGGCGTGGTTCTTTGATGACTTCATGGGCTGTGGGTTGTACTGGCAACAACATGGAAACCTTCTTAGTTACAGAATCTATTTCTCACATATACTAAATGCAACATCTTACAATGTATAGGTGTTCTGGGGAGAAAAACTTTCACATTAGGTTTTAAAAAATTTAAGTTTAGTTCTCCTTTAAGTGATGACCATGTGTTTTTTGACATGTACTTAGGAGAACAATGCCCCAGTTTATTATATGGACTGTTAATGTTTACACAGTAACAATATTCCCATGCAATCGTTTTTCCAATATGTCTTCATATTCAAGCTCCCCCATTCCCTGTATTATTTTAGTTGCCCTTCTCTGAACCCTTTCCATTTACAACATGTCCTTTCTGTACAGAGGATTCCAAAACTGCAACGCAAATGTGGCCTTACTAGTACTTTGTAAAGAGGGAGAATTATATTTTTCTCCCTTGAATCCAAACCCCTTTTTATACCAGACAATATCTGGCTCTAGCTGTTGCTGCCTGGCACTGCTTGCTACCTTTAAGTTGGTTATCCATCAGAACTCCAAGATCCATTTCCAAAAGAGATTCACTTAACACAAAACCATTTATTGTATAAGCTGCACAAGGATTTTTAAGTAGCATAGTAATTGAGGTTGAATAAAGACATACTGCCATCAAGTCCAACATATTCACTTTTTTATAAAACCCTTCCTAGCAGTTGACCTGGAAGAAGGCAAAAAACCCAGCTAAAAAAGGGGGGGGGGGAATTCCTTCCTGACTCCAAGCGGCAATCGGACGGTATCCCTGGATCAACCAGGTGTACAGTATATGTATTAATACAAGTAATTCTCAATATTGTTTAGTTTTAGAAACTTATCCAGGCCATTTTTAAAGCTATTCAATGAACTTGCCATTACCACATCTGCTGGAAGACAGTTCCACAGTTTCACCGCTCTCACTGTAAAGAAACATTTCCTAACCTGAAGATGAAACTTCTTTTCTTCCAACCTTAAAGGATGTCCACGAGTCCTCTGATATGACCTATTTGTGAACAATGCACCAGAGAGTTTATTGTATGGTCCATTAATATATTTGTATAAGGTGGTCATATCCCCACACAAACGTCGCTTCTCCAATGTAAACAGCCCTAATCTGCCTGCATGTTTAAACCCCTCCATTCCCCTTATTAATTTAGTCACCGTTCTCTGAACTGCTTCCATTTCCAAGATGTCCCTTTTGTATATGGGATTCCAAAGCTGCACTGCATATTCCAAATGAGGCCTTACCAGTGCCTTGTAAAGAGGGAGAATAACATTTTTCTCTACTGGATCTATTCCTCTCTGTATACAAGACAATATTTTGCTATCTCTAGCCATGGCTGTCTGGCATTGTTTGCTACAGCTAAGTCTGTTATCTACCAGAACCCCCAATTTTTTTTCAATTACAGATTCACTTAATTATTTATAGTGTGGTAGGCACAGGGATTATTAAATCCCAAATGCATCACTTTACTTTTATCAGCATTGAATCTCATGCTTGCAGCACTTGCACATCATTTGAAGTTTCCAAAGCTCTGCATAGTTTAGTGTCATCAGCAAACACAGAGACTCTGCTCTCAGTGCCCCCTTCTAAGTCATTTACAAACAGATTAAAAAGAAGCGGCCCCAGTACGGAACTTTCTTCGCTTAGAACTTTAGCCCACATAGATGTCGCTCCATTAACCACCACTCTCTGTTTGCGATCCAATAACCAATTATCTATCCATGAACAAATATCTTCTTCTAGGCCAACAGTCCTCAGTTTATACATTGGTCGCCTATGTGGCACAGTATCAAAAGCTTTTGCAAAACCAAATTATACCACATCCACTGCTGTGCCTGAATCTTAAGTCTTACTCGCTTCTTCATAAAAACCAATTACATTTGTCTGGCATGATATATTTCTCATAAATCCATGCTGACTACTACTAATAAGATCAGATCTGGAGACAAAGTCAAGGATATGATCCTGTAACAAAGTTTCCAGCACCTTCCCTAACACTGACTTAATGCATCTCGTAAAGTAAGATCAGATGTTAAGATGTTTGTCTGCCTGTCAGTGTTTAAGCATCTGTATGGCTGCCAGTGCTGTCTTTGACCAGGAATCAGCAGCTTTTGCTGTCTGATTGCTCTACACCTGTGCCTTTTATTTTGCATGATCTTTCATTTCCGTCCATTTGTCTGTGTTAGTGTATCTGTGTATTTGATTTTTTTGTGAATACACATAGGGAGAGAGAAATGCCAGGCAGTCCAAGAGGACGAGGTAGAGGCAGGGGCACGCCCTCCCCCCAAGACTGGAGGCCGGGCCCCTGATTCACACCCCTCCACTCCCTAGAAGATGCACGATCAGCTGGTTGTAAACAGCTGATCGTGCATATAAAGAGACACTCAATCAGCTGTTTAAAACAAATGGTTCTTTCAAACAGCTGATTGCACGTATCTTTACTTTAAATGCATTATCAGCTGTTTATAAACACCTTACGTGCCGGGCCCCACCGTAGTTGCGGGCCCTGAAGGTACACAAATAGACCGATGTAGTCTGCTGGGCATGAGACACCTGGCCCTTTACAGGTTATATATTTTGGGGGTAGCCATGCTAGGGCTTAAGATACTGATCAAGGAAGGCAAGTTGCAGATTGAATTACCCAGACTTCCTCTTTCACCTCCTCACAGGCACAGGGCAGGCTAACTGCCACAGATGATAATGTTCCTGCTCCTTTCTCCCCTGTGGCTCTTACTGTGGGCATGGACTCTGATCCTCTCTATCAGGAGTTTGTTGACCACATGGTATAACAAAACCAACAGCTTTACTGACAATCATTCATGTGGTTCACACAAAATTGCAAATAAAAGGGATAATTTTTAAAAAACATTTTATATAACAATCAAGGTTGCAAAAAATGTCTAAAACAGTGATACTTGCCTTGGACGGTGTTTTGTATGTCCAACATATAGTAGGGCCTTTGTCTCTTTAAGTCAGATCACCTTCTTTGCTGCTGGAAGGTGATCTGCACAACTTGAAAACAGCCCAGCAGCTTTCGCTGCAAACTCAGCATGATATTCAATTTGCACCTTTATTTTGGAAGTGAATGCCATCAACCCATATGTAGCCCTTCTTATGGAGGTAACCCACCATAAATCTCTGCCACTCCATACTAGGTATGGTGAATAATTTGAGGCTTGATAGTAGATCCTTATATAGTGGAATAAATGGGGAACAGTAATAAAAAACTGAAAGCTGATTCTGATAAATAACAAATTTGTAAAAATTCTATTTTTTGGTAACCTTCGAATCCAGGTGTCGATTTCGGTAACCTTTAAATCTGGAAGTCTTTTTCGTTAACCCTTGGAAATATAATGTGGAACCCGCTAAAAAAGCATGGTTGTGAGGAATGTTTTTCAATAAGTTTTGATTATATTACGGTTTCCCCAGACCATTTCTCACGTCACTGTCATTTACACTATGCATTAAATTCGATCAGAACTTTTTTTTTCTTTTTTCTCCCATTACTACTATGGGTTTATTTTTGAATTTTTGAAGTTTTTCAAAATTTAAAAAATTCAAAATCTTGCCGGTTTCAAACATCTCTAGTGTCTTACCAACCACTAGAAGTTTTATATATTTTTGGGATTTAAGACTAGTGCCCCTGAACATTGTGTCCAGGATACAGTGTAGGTTCTGTGGCCTTTATTCACTCTCTCTGGGCACTTTCACGAACAATTAAAAATTACTTTGAATAAACTGTGCCCTTTCCCACATAATGAAACCTATCTATCTATCTATCTATCTATCTATCTATTTATCTATCTATCCAACCATAGTAACATGTAGAGCACTCTCAGGACTTGTTGAAAAAAATCTTTAACTTCTATTCCATAAGCAGCAAACAGATAGCGACGTTTCGGTCTTTGTCTCAGACCTTTCTCAAGCCATAGTTCTGCAGGTGCAAACAACCCACTCATATAACATATACCCCTCCCCCAATAGTGACATCATAGATTCAGGAGTAAAAACATATTAACCATTCACATACAGGTGCATATTCAAAAAACAGGTGTCTTGTCATTAAACAGCATATGATAGTAGTAAAAAGCTATCTATCTATCTATCTATCTATCTATCTATCTATCTATCTATCTATCTATCTATCTATCTATCTATCTCTCTCTCTCCTGGGATAATAAACTGTATTTATATTATAGCATTGTATTACATACAATATGCTGATACCTAAATATTTACTTATCTGTCTGCAGTATTTTTGATCAGAATTAGGGGCAAGCACAGGATTTTTAAGGGGAGATTCCTAAATGGGTTATCACTGAACAGGCCCAGAAGGAGGTATCATCACAGTTACCAAATACAGATATCACCTTTACTTTTGTTATAAGGTATGTTCATAATGGTTGGGTACTCACAACATTTCTGTATATCGGTTGGTCGGACCGAAAAACTGAGGTGAATTTGGCAGCGGCACTAAATGATGCCAGATACCCATTTGATTGGATCAGATGAACAGCAATCTGACATGTCGGTAAATCACCATCAATCGTGCAGTCCAAAGGAGAGATTTGCCATGATCGACAGTGCTTGATAGCGAAGTGAATGGTCGAGACGAAAAATTGTCCGTGTGTACTCAGCCTAATATTCAGTTTTACTGAATAATCCACACTTGCAATTTATTTCCATTAAAGGCTAATTTTACTACAGTAAAGGAATCCGATAACATCGGACCATGTATGGGCACATAGAACAATCATTCTGTATAAAGAATACATGAAACAATCAGTTCTGTGTAGGAAATTATGTGTGTATGTTTGCTATGTGTGGATTTAGTGGATATAGAATCTTTACACAGGTATATTTTAAACTGTTACTCAGACAGTCACCAGCTTCCAGAGGAACCAAATAGGATAATCCTGTAGGTCTGAGAGTAGACCCAGGCAATCCTGCCACACTGTGTGGTTGAAACTAAACATGCTAGGTTAATACTTATTAGTATTCACCGCGGCAAGCGGTGATGGTACCTCATATATTATAACAGAAGGTACCTCACAGCATCATGTTATAATAGCATTATAATAGCATTGCCCTAATAATCTAACGTATAAACAAACATTTCTCATTCCCAGTTTACCTAAAGAAATGGATTTATCCTTTATATACTCTTTTATACAGATTTAATTGAAAAAAAATAGCTTCAGAGCAATTTTTAATAACTGATAACTGCTTTTTATTTCAGTATTACAGTAAAACCTTGGTATACCTGCCTGGCTTTACCACTAAGCAAAAGGCTAAGGACTTGCAAGCGAGCACCTTTATGCCAAACATTAATAGTGGCTGCCAATTCAAAGTGTTCTAGCCAATCAGTCCGCTCCCTAGTTACCCCATCAAATGGATCAGGTTTAAAAATAGGTTTGGCAATTGGACCTGGTAGAGCTACGGAGTCTAATTGGGGGATTTCATATGCAGGTACAAGTACAGGAGGATTTAAATCAATACTATCAGTAGCAGCCTTCATAGCTTAATACAGAGAACATATATACAGAGAAAGCAAGAAGAATAAATGGTATTACCAGCACTACTGCCACCAATTTGTACCAGATCACTGCTTTATGGAAGGATTATGGGTAGCATGGCACACAGTGTGTTACTCTGGTGGTCTGGCACAAAGCAGACAGTGCACATAAACAGATTCCCCACATAACATATGCAGTAATCAGGGGTGTCCCTGTCTATGGTGCACCACTTTGAATATTGACCAGGCCTGTATATTGTGTGTCCTTGTAAGTTGGTGTACACTTATCTGTTGCCTCAGAGTTGTATCCAATAAGGTAACTTGTCTGTCCAATAATCTGTCCTCCCAAAAGGTGGTAACAGGATCTTATACACAGGATCTTGTGTTGCATTCAATATCTCTCCAAAGCACACACCACAATCTACTTTCCCTTTCTCTCCTCCTAGCCGTAGAGAGCAGGGATGTCTTGTCTTTTATCACTCACTGACACAACCTGCAGGCTAGAGGTGGTATATAAGGAGCCTTGGTGTATATGTCCATTACAATACACATCACATTTTTGGATTGAACTTCCTTTCACATGGAGCAGACACAGGGGTGTGGTTTAACCTCCCATTTTGACCATACTATGCTGAAATGGGGATCTCAGTTCTGTAAATAAGTTTATGTATTTTGTATATTTTGTGTTGTACCTAATATATGTCAGTGCTATTCTTTATATACATTTACTGATGGTCATTTAAATGGTAATAGTGAGATAGTACACACATACATATACACCTTTCCTATATGTAATATCATATACCCCCACCACATTGGTAGCTCCTAAAAACTCAATGCAATCCCCTATGAAGATATAAATATATTTATATAATATAAGGTATATATTATACAATGTTGATAGTCAGCTATATAACCACCTCCCTGATTCCCCTACTGGTCTCCCTGCCCACACAGGCTTTATAAAAATTTATTTTTGATCAACTTCTGCTATTATTTATCCTTTAGGCAAGTTGAAACAACTCAAAGTGATCGAAACTTCCCAAAAGATCAATTTATGGACATCCAAACATGTGTGCACAAATGTACACATACAAACTGTACATGAAGACCACCTCCTGCGCTCCCATCCAGAGAATTATAAGTTAAAATCCATTTGCACCAAAACATTTTTCACAGATACATTTAATCTTAAGTTTATAAATATATTAAATGTAGAAAATGCTTACATCCTCCCACACCAAAACTACACAAGCATATGCAAATGAACAAATACCTTTACAAAAGCACACATTCAAATACACCAACTTACACACACTCACAGAATACTTTCTTGCAGCCCAAGTACATATTTGCTTGTGCATGTGCAAATACAACAACATAAATACAGACATTAGACACTAGAAAACACTGTCTGTGGTCCCAATTAAATATTATGATGAAATATATGCTCTTAAACACACATTTTAATAGGTACAGATAATCTGCAAAAAAAAGTACTGAAGGTGATGATTAATAAATTTATTACATACACAGCTACATAAATGTTTAATTGCTTCATTACACAACTCACTGCAGTCACCTATTCAAATCCGCTATGACCCTGCACCCTACTTATGCAGTGAACTGGAAATGCTACAACTTGCGATTTTCCCGCATTTATGCCACCCCCTAGTAACAAACACATATGTAAATTACCAATGAAAAATTCATGAACAGAATAGAAATCTAAATCAAAACAATATATGGTGGAAGTACCCTTTTCATTCATAACAGCATTAATTCTTCAAGGTACGCTTACACACAGTTTTTGAAGAAACAGGTAGGTTGCTCCAAACATCTTTGAGAACTAACTACAGATCTTCTAATGATGTAGGATGTCTTAAAGGATATTTGTGCTAAATCATTTCCCCAATCACACAGTAATATGGATTTATTACCACCAATCTTTAACCCTACCTAACAGTTGACCCTCCTATGCCTTGACAAAGGCCTGCAAGCCGAAACACCGTGTTTTTGCTGTGTCTGCACAATAAATGGGAGCACCCATTGCATAATAAGAGACTGGACAGACGTTATTTGTTGCTGATTACTGCAAGATACTCACAGTGAAGTGGCCAGGGAGGAGCTCCATGCCGGGATGGTACCCTGTTATTTATGGAACCCTTGTTTTTTAGCTCTGGGAGTTTTACATTTTTCTTCAGCTAAAAGAACATCTTATTTGATTCAACCAGTGATAACATCTGTCAGTGTTGCTTCAAGCAGTTTCACTATAACAAACTTAATAACAAACTTAAAGGTAGCAAGCAGTGCCAGGTGGCAACAGCCAGAGCCAGCATGGTATTGTCTTGTATAAAGAGAGGTATGGATTCAAGGAGAGGAAAATGTTATTCTCCCTCTTTACATAGCATTGGTAAGGCCTCATTTGGAATATCCTGTGTACAAAAAGGATATCTTTGAAATGGAAAGGGTTCAGAGAAGGGCAACTAAATTAATAAGGGGATTGGGGGAGCTTGAATATGAAGGCGCTTGCGTGGGGATATGATTACTGTGTATAACTACATTAACGGGCCATACAATAAACTATCTGGGACATTGTTCACCAATACAACATGTCAGAGGACATGAGGACATCCTTTAAGACTTGAGGAAAAAAAGTTTAAGCTTCAAGTTCGGAAAGGGTTTTTCACAGTGAAAATGGTAAAGCTATAAAAACTGTCTTCCAGTGGACGTTGTTATGGCAGGTTCATTGGTCAGTTTAAAAAAAAAGCTGGATGAGTTTCTACAGACAAGGAGTGTGGCACGTAACTGATATTGATCCAGGGAAATTTCCGATTGCCACTTGGAGTCAGGAAGGAATTTTTTCCTCCTTCATAAAGTTTGATGTTTTTTTTTTTGCCTTCCTCTGGATCAACAGTTAGGCAGGAAATGAGGATGTTGCTAGATGGGTTGGACTGAATGGACGTATGTCTTTATTCAACCTCAAATACTATACTATACTATACTATACTATACTATAACTCAAAATCACTGAGTGAATGCTATTGGCTGTTGGAAGATACAGATCATCTCCACTGCACATGCTCCCCCACTCTAACTGTGCCTCAGATTTGAAGCGGCTGGGCACAGAGAGAGGAGAAATGCATACTAAGTAGGAGTTAGCTGAAAAGGACATAAGGAATTCTAGTGACAGGGAGCACAAAAAGGGATCAAGTTCCAGGCACCACTAAAAATATAGAAAATGATAAAGGCAAGTCATTATTTTCATTTTAGTATCCCTTCTTTAAATCATTATGTCTTTTCATGTAATGCCAGACACACACTTGCAAAGAACCTCCAATATGCTTTCCATTCTACAGCTCTCCAGCCCCAAACTGCCTTCTGCTACAGCCAAATGTATACAATTTTGACTTATCAGTCCAGAGCACCTGCTGCGATTTTTTGCACCACATTTCTTATGCATGCATAATTGCATACCATGTTGGTATGAATTTTTCTATGAAGGCTTCTTCTGGAGACGAAGTCCCTTGACAGAAGGTGGGTTTACCTGGTTTTCACAGGTTTAAGCATAAAGGGTAACTTTAGGGTTAGGGTTATATAAAAAGCCTTGCATTGTACCTTCAAAATGAACCACATATCACATCTCTAGGTACAATTTGTCAGAAGTTATTGCTGAAAAGTTTCAAATAAGTAAAAAAATTAGTTGAATAAAATAAAAGATATAGGATTTCAACTTTTATACTGCTATAATTGGCCTGGTACAATAACATGATGTGCACTGGTTCACACTGGCCTGTACACAGAAGCCAATTTAATTGAAAATTAAATTGAAATTGTAGTCACATGGTATCAATTGTTGTAAACAAACAAGGATCAGATAGAAAAAAAAACGGTTGAATTTCCTGGTTGAAATTGATTTTTTTTAATGACTTATGAATAGTCATATGGAATACATTTTGGCTGCTCCTAATTGTCCTACTTAATTGTCATACTGTGGCTTGATCTTTTGCATTCAATTTTTCCTCCCATTTCTGATATAATAAACTGTCCCACATGCTGCAACCTATCTATTAATCTCTTCAACCAGTTATCTAAGCCTTGTCGGCAGCAGCAATTTAGTAAATCCACCTACTGCACTTGCCTCTTTAGTTTTACTCTTAAAAACTACTCTTTTGGGATAATAAAGTGTATTTATAATACAACAGAGTAATCAGTAATGTGATTTATTTTGTCTTGAATTTAAAATAGTGTAATGTAATGTTCTATTATTAATAAAGACTATTTTGTTTACCTAGTGGGTTCATGTAAAAATGTGGTTTCAACTGCTAAGATTTTAACAGTTTTGAGATGATAAGCTCCAGGAATAAGAAACGTGCATATACTCTCACAAATAGCCACCCCTAACCCTCCCCCCCACAAATTCCAAATTTATCTACATTATATGTATATATCTACTATATAATGTAGAAATCTTGTATGTATGTATATATGTGCTCACCTCACAGCCACACCCCTAAATGCATCCACATTACGGGGACGCCCTCTGAAAGTCCAATTTGAACAACAAAAAGCCTGCACGTCACTTGCAGAGCATGATGCCTCAATTCAGTAACTCAGATGAAGGGCCTGGACTCCATGTGCTGCCCGACTTCAACAACACAGACAAAGAGTCCACTTCAGTGTCACAACAACAGCGTCATGTATGGCTACAGCAACTCAAAGAGCTGCAGACACAGAACAACAGCTTCTACAATAGAGGGAATAAGACTTTCCCTTAGGGTCTGTAACACATTACAATTTGCTCTAGGAAGGTTTATTAACCCTGGAAAAACTATGTTGCTATTGGTGAAATGAATCACATTTGCGGTTCTTTGCGGTTATTGTCATGTATGTATGTATGTATTTTATTTCTTATATAGCGCTACACATTCCGTAGTGCTTTACAATTATTTACTCAATTCACATCAGGCCCTGCCCTGAAGACCTTACAGTCTAAGCACATTTATTTTACACATACAACCTATCAGTATGTCTTGATTGGGGGGGAAACCAGAGTGCCCGGAGGAAACCCACGCTAGCACGGGGAGAACATACAAACAAAGAAATGCTAAGAAATTTAAAGCAGAGACTACTGGAATGTGACCTTAAACATGGAAAAAAACGAAAAAAATAAATAAAAGGCTTTTAAAATTTTAAATCAGAGGGAACAGTCTTACAGGGAGTATAAAAGCTGTAATAAAGAGTTCAAGAAAGCAATTAGACTAGCTAAAATAGAAAATGAAATACGGGTAGCCGAACAAAGCTAGTCCAACCCCAAAATGTATATAAATGGTAAAAAGGTGAGGACTGAGAATGTGGGACCATTAAATAATGGGGCTGAGATGGTTGTAGAGGATGGCAAAAAGGCTAATCTGCTAAACCGTTTTTTACATCGGTTTTTACTATTGAGAATCCTAGTCCTTACAGCAGGGATTGTAATAATATGCAGGGGAGAAATGAGTATTCACATTGGCTGACGGATGATATGGTATGGAAACAATTAGACAAAGTTAATATCAATAAAGCCCCAGGACCAGATGGATTGCATCCTCGGACCACTGTTTCTCATCTTTTCAGATTCACTTTGGTCTGGGGATGTGCTGCTGGATTTAATAAAAGCCAATGTAATACCAATATTCGAAAAAGTTAGTCGTTCTCAACCTGGTAACTATAGACCTGTAAGCCTAACATCAGTGGTAGGGAAGGCGCTGGAAACTTTGTTACAGGATCATATCCTTGACCATGTCTCCAGGACTGATCTTATTAGAAGTAGTCAGCATGGATTTATGAGAAATAGATCATGCCAGACAAATTTAATTGGTTTTTATGAAGAAGCGAGTAAGAATTAAGATTCAGGCACAGCAGTTGGTGTGGTATACTTGGATTTTGTGAAAGCTTTTGATACTGTGCCACATAGGCGACTAATGTATAAACTGAGGACTGTTAGCCTAGAAGAAAACATTTGTTCATGGATAGAGAATTGGTTATTGGATCACAAACAGAGAGTGGTGGTAAATGGAGCTACATCTATGTGGGCTAAAGTTCTAAGCGAAGTGCCTCAGGGTTCTGTACTGGGGCCGCTTCTTTTTAATCTGTTTATAAATGACTTAGAAGGGGCATTGATAGCAAGGTCTCTGTGTTTGCGGATTCAAGATTCAATGTTGATAAATGTAAGGTGATGGATTTGGGATTTAAAAATCCCTGTTCCACTTACACTATAAATAACTCTGTGTTAAGTGAATCTGTAATGGAAAAAGATTTGAGGTAGATATTCTGGTAGATAACAGACCTAGCTGTAGCAAACAATGCCACAATGGCTAGAGCTAGCAAGTTATTGTCTTGTATAATAAGGGGAATTGATTCAAGAGATAAAAATAATATTCTTCCTCTTTACAAGGCACTGGTAAGTCCTCATATGTAATATGCAGTGAAGTTTTGGAATCCCATATACAAAAGGGACATCTTGGAAATGGAAGCAGTTCAGAGAAGGGCAACTAAATTAATAAGGGAAATGGAGGGGCTTAAATATGCAGGCAGATTAGACAAATTAGGGCTGTTTACATTGGAGAAGCGATGTTTGCGTGGGGATGATAACCTTATACAAATATATTAATGGGCCATACAATAAACTCTCTGGTGCATTGTTCACTAATAGGTCATATCAGAGGACTCGTGGACATCCTTTAAGTTTGGAAGAAAAGAAGTTTCATCTTCAGGTTAGGAAAGGTTTCTTTACAGTGAGAGCGGTGAAACTGTGGAACTGTCTTCCAGCAGATGTGGTAATGGCAAGTTCATTGAATAGCTTTAAAAATGGCCTGGATAAGTTTCTAAAACTAAAAATATTTAGAATTACCAGTATTAACATATACTGTAGATCTGGTTGATCAGGGATACTTTCCGATTGCTGTTTGGAGTCAGGAAGGAATTTCCCCCCCCCCTCTTTTTTTTTAAGCTGGGTTAGGTAGGTTTAAAAAAAAAAAGTGAATAGGTTGGACTTGATGGATGGATGTCTTTATTCAACCTCAATTACTATGTTACTATGTAAACATCACAGGTACATTCCAGAATCACGTCCACATCCACAAACATCCTGTCCATGCCCCCAAATATCACAGGCACACCCCCAAACACCACACCCACAAACTTGACATCCCCAAAACAACATACCCACACCCTTTAATGGCATGGCCATGCCCCCAAATATTGCAACCACCAAATGTCACGTCCAAGCCTCCTGGATACCACAACACCAGACACGCCCACAGACCTTCCACGTGCCATCCACCTACTCAAACTGGGACAGTTGG
This sequence comes from Hymenochirus boettgeri, assembly GCA_019447015.1. NCBI lineage: Eukaryota > Metazoa > Chordata > Amphibia > Anura > Pipidae > Hymenochirus > Hymenochirus boettgeri. The sequence goes on from CM033470.1 coordinate 131,186,805, forward strand.
GGGGGGTATGGACTGCATGGGAATAACCTGCATTACCTGGACACCAGACACACACTGCCCACATGTCACACACTTCACAGATAGTTACAACTAAAAGAAAAAAGACATCATGGCACTTTCAATTCAGATCAAAAACTAACTTTATTGATTGGGATCTAATAGTCAATATAAAGTGGTCCTTTAGCAAGGATAAAGTGTTAAGTGCAAACAAAGTGACACAAAAAAATAGATCACGTTTAATAAAAACACACGAAGCTTTAACATTACAGACAAAGAACCTGCACGTCACATGCTTCAGAGACATTGAAGCCTGTCAGACACTCAAGTGCTGCGGTATTCAGTTGCAATCAACATGTTCTCCCCACAGCAAATTTCATGTAATATGTTCACCACAACATTTGTATATTTACGCTCCAGGTGGAAAAACTGATAATGTTGTATATAAAGTTTTGCTATAAACATATGTGCTATACCTCCCTCAAGCAATGTCACGTCCTCAACTCATTACCATCAAATACATGATGTACATTACCAACTGTGCACTCCTTTACCCCGTCTCTTCCATCTAAGCCAAACACACCTGCACATGCGCAGGATTTTCAAGGGGGGAATTCCTAAATGAGTTACCACTGGACAACCTCAGAAGGAGCTTCACGACCGAATACATTCATGTGTTCTATTATATATGGATCATATAATAATATATATATTCTCTAATTTCCATAATTATCATCACAGTTGGCCAGTACACATATTCCCTTTACCTTTGTTATATAGTATATACTTATTAAGGCTGGGTACACACAAACCAACAGATATTTCTGTGTATTGGTCGGTCAGGCCAAAATAATCTGAGGTGATTTTGGCAGTGGCAGTAATAGCTGTGGTCCATAGGAGACATTTGCTGTGGCTGACCACTTTATAGTGGCGAAAGGTCAGGACAGAAAATGTGTCCGTGTGTACCCAGCCTAACGTTCTGTTTTACTGATAAATCCACATTTGCACTACTTTACCATTACAGGGGAAGTTGAGTGTAAATACATATGCTTTTCAGAAAAAAGAGCAGTATTTTTCCATCCTAATGACCTTAATCTGCCCATTCAGCATTGTGTCTGTGTATAAATAATTGCAACCAAACACTGACTTCCTGTTTGCAGGACCCCTAGTAGAGACCGTTATGGTCTTGCCCTTGACCCAGCGCCTGGGTTGATTCAGTTACTCAGTAGAGATGGGAAGAAGAAGGACCATTAGAATCTGAAATGTCAGCTCACTAATGTCAACAGCAGGGAACAGCAAAGGGTATGAAATCAACTGATTTTTCAAAATGGGAGAGAATATGTAGAATAACTAAGTATGCATTACACAAACTAACAATTTAACAAATATTGATAATTTCCACTGAACTGTCCCTTTAATGTCTTTTAAAGTCAGAACTGTGACACTGACGGTGGATCTGTCAGAATATACATTATATATATACAGTCCAAAGGACTGGCTCCTGCCAAAGTATCAAAATAGCCTGGGTGCTGCTACAGGATGCAATAAACAAAAGTATAAATGTATAGAGCACTCCCAAAAGATTTTATATAAATTTAATTAGTGGTTAACAGGTCACTAATTAAAATTATATAAAGTCCTTTGGAAGTGCTCTATACCTTTATACTTTTTTATATATATAAATATACAGTTTCTGACAAAAGTCTTGTTGCTTGTGTACAAATAGACCTAGAGTGTTGCTTAACGATAATTCTAATGCAGATTTGTTTCAAGAAATGGTTCATTTTACCCCAAAAGGCTTTTTTAATAATGTTTTAATGCAAAATGAAACTAACAAAAAGTTCTAATTCTAATATTCACAGCTTGGTAAAGCCCATTGAGTCAATTTTGCAAAGACATAAGTGTTGTAGCCTTGTCATATGGGCTTCACCTGTGACTAATAATGGATCAATTAGGTGTCAGGTGTGTATAAAAAGAACCCCAGTACACTAACTTCACATCAACTGCAAATAGACCTCTGCAAACATGCCTAAGATTCACCCTGAGACTAAAGTGTTGATTATCAAGAGGCTGAAGACCAAATCCACTGCTGATGTGGTGCACACCTTCAATGTCTCTCAGCGTCAAGTTCAGAGGATAAACATAAGATTTGAAGAAACTGGAGTTTTTGACAAGCCCAGGTCAGGCAGACCCCGCAAGACAATTACTCGAGAGGACCGTTTGTTGGCTCGAAAATCCAAGGCAAGCCCATTTTCAACTGCAGCAGAGCTCCAGGAGACCTGGTCACCTGAAATCACTGTGCCAACCAGAACAGTTTGTCGGATTCTGTCTCGAAATGGCCTCCATGGTCGAATCAGTGCACTAAACAAAAGACAACCATATGGTATTTGCCAAGTCCCACAGCCTGCTAAAAGGATGGACGCTGGAAAAGTGGCAAAAGGTGGATTTTTCAGATGAATCTTCTGTTGAATTACACAAAAAGTTGAGAAAGTACAGTATGTGTCATGATATCAGTCCACCAGTATATGTGTATAAAAGGAAGGTGGAAGTAGTTCCGGCATTATTGTATAAGACAGTAAAGTTAGTAACATAATCTGGACTCCTGTGTGCTGATTGATAAGGTTAAAAGGCCAAACAACACATGGTGTCAGAAGCGGAAGTTTTCACATAAAAGGATTAATATCATGGATAGTCTCAAGCCTCCTGCTGGTTTGGATTTACAACATGGCAATTTGTCTGAAAACTGGAGAAGATTTCGTCAGAGGTTTGACTTATATCTCACTGCAACTGGAGGAACAAATAAACCAGATAAGGTACAGTCCTCTCTCTTTTTACATGTGGCTGGGGAAGAAGCCCTGGAAGTTTACAATACCTTCACATTTGACAGTGAGGATGATAGACTTGATCTGCAGATTATAATGGACAAATTTGAAGGATATTGCAATCCAAAAAAGAATATTACATATGAAAGATATAAGTTTTTTACTTGTGTCCAAGGAGACATGTCTGTTATTCAATTTGTGACTGAGCTGAGATGTAAAGCCAAGTCCTGTGAGTTTGAGCAATTGCAAGAATCTCTTATAAGGGACAGAGTTGTTTGTGGAATAAAATCTGATAAAATGAGAGAGAGATTGTTGAGAGAAACTGAACTTACACTGGAAAAAGCAGTGCAGATCTGCTTGGCAGCAGAAACTACAAAAGTACAATTGCAATTAATGCAGGAGGAGGATAGACAGGCACAGGCTGCCAGGCAGGAAGACAGGCAAGTTGATGTTGTGAAAAATAACAGTAAACAAATGTATAAACAGGCAGTGAGCGGCAGAAAATTCCAGAATACGTTTCACTGCACAAGGTGTGGGACAGAACACACAGCACAGAATTGCCCAGCATTTGGTAAACAATGTAACAATTGTAAGAAGATGAATCATTTCGCCAAGATGTGTAGATCTATGAAAGTGCATGCTGTGGAGGATAAAGAGGAATATCCAGACCAGTCCACTAGTTTGTTTGTTGGGGTAGTGGAGTCACAACCATCCAATGAGGAATGGAAAGTTAGCCTAAAAATTGGAAGGAAACTGATAATGTTTAAATTGGACACTGGTGCCCAGGCAAATGTGATTCCTTATGGTCTGATACAGAGAGTGGGAAAAAGATATTTGCTAAAAGATACAAAGGTTAAACTGACCACTTACACAGGACAGAATATTGCTGTAAAAGGAATGTGCAATTTAGAAGTTATACATAAAAAGACAAAATACACGGTACAGTTTATAGTGGTAAAGGACAAAGTCACTCCTTTACTGGGTTTACAAACATGTACAGATATGAAGCTCATACAAAGAGTGATGGTCATAAATGGAAATGACAAGTGTGATATACTGTCTGAGTATACGGATGTGTTTCAAGGCCTAGGTTGCCTAGAAGGAGAGTATACTATGCAAATAAACCCAGAGATTCCACCAAAAGTTCATCCACCAAGAAAAAATACTGATGTTAAGAGACAGATTAAAAGCAGAACTAGACAGAATGGTCAAACTGAATGTTATAAAAAAATTGAGCAGCCAACTAAGAGGGTTAACCCTTTAGTAATTGTTGAAAAGCCTAATGGCAGCTTGAGAATATGTTAGATTCAAGAGACCTGAACATGGCAGTGATGAGAGAACATTATCAGCTTCCCACAGTGGATGAAATAACATATAAGCTACATAAAGCAAAATACTTTTCAGTACTGGATGCAAGTTCAGGTTTTTGGCAAATAAACTTGATGAAACCAGCTCATTTCTTTGTACATTTAACACTCCTTTTGGCCGAATAGATTTTTAAGGCTTCCATTTGGTATAAAATCGGCACCAGAAGTTTTCCATAAAACTGTTCAGCAACTTTTTGAGGGTATAGAAGGAGTAGAAACGTACATGATGATATATTGATTTGGGCTGAGACAAAGGAACAGCATGATCAAAGATTAAGAATGGTCTTGGAAAGAGCTAGATTAAAGAATTTTAAATTAAACAAAGAAAAATGCAAAATTGGCCTCACAGAAATAAAATATTTGGGTCACATTCTGTCCTCAGATGGATTAAAACTGATACAAGCAAAGTAGAAGCTATAAACAAATGCCCACTCCTGAGTGTAAAACAGATCTAGAAAGGTTCCTTGGAATGATCACATTTTAGGTAAATTTATTCCATATTTATCAGACCACACTGAAGCACTCCGGGAATTGAACAGAGATGATGTTATCTGGACATGGGAAGAAGAACACCAGCAAGCATTCAACAAGCTTAAATCTATGATTACTGAATCACCGGTATTAAGATATTATGATGTAATCCCCAGTGACAATTTCAGTGGATGCTTCACAAAATGGTTTGGGTGCTGTTTTACTTCAAGATAATAGGCCAGTAGCATATGCCTCCAAGGCGATGACAACCACTCAGAAACGTTATGCACAAATAGAGAAAGAGATGTTAGCTATTGTGTTTGGAGTGGAAAGATTTCACCAGTATGTTTATGGCAAGAACATTGAGATTGAAACAGATCACAAACCTCTTGAAGCCATCATGAAAAAAACATTGTGCAGTGCCCCTGCTCGAATTCAGAGACTGTTGATGCGATTACACAAATATGTCTGAAGGTTAAATATGTTCCAGGAAAGGAAATGTATAGGGATGCCTTATCCAGAGCTTATATTCCCAATACAGATGAGCCAGTAGAAGAAATCGAAGCACAAGTTCACATGTTGCTTACAAATCTACCAGTTTCAATGAACAAATTGTTAATTCTTAAAAAAGAGACACAGGAGGATGTAACTTTGCAAAAATTAAGCACAGTGGTTCACAAGGGTTGGCCACTCAAAAGAACTCAAATATCACAAGAACTAAATGATTACTGGAATTTAGGGATGAGATTTCAGAAGCAGATGGAATCCTTTTTAAAGGTGATAAAATAATTGTTCCTCAAAACTGAGAGGGAAATGCTAGAACGCATCCATGAAGGTCATTTAGGTGTAGAATCTTGTAGAAGAAGAGCTAGAGACTTGCTCTTTTGGCCTGGATATCCAGTCACATCATGAATATGGTACTCAATTGCCAGGTGTGTAACACTCATAGAAAGTTTCAAACAAAAGAGCCATTGATTCGCACAATTTGCCAGAAAGACCTTGGCAGAAAATTGGTGTGGATTTATTTACATTTGATCAACAGGATACCTACTAATAGTAGATTATTATTCAAGATTTATTGAAGTGGAATGGTTAAATAAAGACACTCGAAGTTCGACAATTATAACTCATCTTAACACCAATATGCCAGAATGGAATTCCAGATATTTCAATTTCAGACAATGCTCCACAGTTTAGTTCAAAGGAATTTCAAGCGTTTGCTAAGAATGGGAGTTTTGTCATATAACATCAAGCCCCCATCATCCTCAGTGTAATGGACTGGCTGAACGAGGGGTGCAGACTATTAAATTATTGCTTAAAAAAGCCAAAACTGAAAGAAAAGATCTTTACATGTCTCTGATGAACTTTAGAAACACTCCTATGGAAGATATCGGAGCATCTCCAACTCAGTTACTTTTGGGTAGGCGTGCAAACACACGTTTATTTACACATCCAAACCTCTTACCACCCTGAGCCAGTACAGGCTCCTGTTCAAAGGTTGTTTAAAGAAAGACAACAGAAACAAAAATGTTATTTTGATAGAGGAGCTAAACCTCTATCATCACTACAGGTTGGAGAACGTGTCAGATTATGGCAAGATGGTAAATGGAATCCTGTACCGTTACAGCACTTACTGATCACCCAGGTCTTATATTGTGCAGACACCTGCAGGGACAAAATACAGACGGAACAGGAGGTTTTTACTGAAAACCAATGAAAAACAAGTTCAGGCCCCCATGGAGTCACACAATGACTTAGTAATCAATCCATGGAGTCACACAAGGACTTTACTAATCAATCTATGCAAGAAGGTGACACTGACCTGACAGTGTTTTCTCCATGGAGAGACAAGACATCAGTTCAGGAGATGCCTGGGAGAAATTTAAGTGTTACTGAGTCACAACCATCTCTTGTTAGAACTGCAAGTGGGCGAATTGTAAAAAAACCACAGAGACTTATTGAACAATAACTTTATAGATTGTTTTGTTTTATCATGAAAAAAAAAAAAAAAAAAAAAAAAAGAAAGGGATGTCATGATATCAGTCCACCAGTATATGTGTATAAAAGGAGGTGGAAGTAGTTCCGGCATTATTGTATAAGACAGTAAAGTTAGTAACATAATCTGACTCCTGTTGTGCTGATTGATAAGGTTAAAAGGCCAAACAACACAGTATGTGATACTGTTTTTATTTGCACTAACAATAGTTTTCTTTAGTTTAGCTTTCGGGAGCTTCCTCCCTTCTTCAGATCTTTACATCATCTGGCAACTAACAAACTTTTACAATATACAAGAACACAAAATACCATTGGGGTTGAGGATAGCAATGTAAACAAACAGTAAAAGATAAGGGATGGATAATTGGAATGTGAATGGGGGTAGAGAAAAACTGGTAAGGGGAGAGAGAGTGGTCTAATAGTGATTTAAATGGCTCAAGTCAATGTTGAGTCCAGTTTGTCTTGTGTTGAACAAAATTATCATTCTGAGTTCAAAGGTTTTTCTTTCCTGGGTAGTTTTAAAATTTCCCTTCAAAACCAAGACATTTAAATCCCCAGCTGTGTGCCCTGCCTGGCTGAAATGGTGGCCAACAGTCAAACAATTATCCTCCTCTCTTTGTTGTTTTATAATATTCCTATGTGAGTTCATTCTTTTTCTTAAAGGCTGTGATGTCTCACCAATGTAACGTCCCTTAACACATTTGTTACACTGTATGAGGTACACAACATTGCTGGATGAGCAGCAGTAGGATCCCATGATGTTATAAGTCCCCATAGGATGTGCAACACTTTGTGACTGGTTGATGTGATCACATAATTTGCAATGGTTTCCTTTGCACGGTTTAGTGCCCTTGCTGATATTGTTGTCTGTGTGAAGTTTCCTATTAACCAGTTTGTGTTTAAGGTTGGTTGGTTGTCTGAAAGCCAGAATAGGGGGCTCTGGGAAGATTTCTTTTAAAGTCTCATCCTCTGCTATGATCAGCTGTAGTTCTTTAATGACTTTCCGTACACCTTCTAGTACTGGATTGTATGTGGTTACTAGAGGTATACGGGTACTAGATTTTTTCTCTTTGAACTGCAACAGTTTTTCTCTTCTCTGGGTTTTTAATGCCACATTGATGCTGGTGTTTATGGTCTTGGCGTTGTAATCTTTTTGTTTAAATGATTTTGCCAAAACCTTAAGGTGCTTGTCTCTGTCTCGTCAGAACATATACTGTGGTATCTCATAGCCTGGCTGTGTATGATGGCCGTGTGGAGTGTTGGGGGTGAAAACTGCTGTTGTGCAGATAGCTACACCTGTCAGTAGGTTTTCTGTACACGGATGTGTGCAGTTGTCCATTTCTGATAGACACTGTAGTATCCAAGAAATGAATACTCCATTTTTAGTTTGATTGAAGGGTGGAATGTGTTAAACTGAGAATGAAAATGTTCAAGGTTGCCTTCCCCTTCTGTCCATATTAGAAAAATATCATCTATGTACCGGTGATAAATAAGTGTTTTTTGTTGTACAGTGTTTAGAAATCTCTTCTCCAACTCAGCCATAAATAGGTTGGCATATTGTGGTGCCATTTTACTGACCTTTGTCACACTTTCAGCACTTTATTTATGTTGTGTCGAGGATAATAAAAAACTGTGACATGCTTCAATCCCATCTTTATGGGGTATGTTGCTGTTCAGAGCTTCTACATCCATAGTAACTAGCAGTGAATTAGAAGGCAATTGTTGGATATGTTGTAGTTTGTTTAGAAAATCTGTAGTATCCTGCAGAAAGCTAGTTGTATCTTTGACTAATGGTTTTAGAACATTTTCTACTAGGCCTGATATGTTTTCAGTTAGAGTATTCATACCTGTTATGATGAGTCTGCCTGGGTTTCCTGGTTTGTGTATTTTTGGCAGCATGTAAAAGTGTGTAGTTCTGAATGTAGATGTCTCGGTAAAGTCTTAATAAGATCCTTCAGTTGTTTAGCATATTCCTGGGTAGGGTCATGATCCAGTTTTTTGTAGTAGTTTGTATCTGTCAGTTGTCTTTTTCCTTCTTGTATATATTTGTTGGTGGTCATAACTACTACAGCGCCCCCTTTATCTGCTGGTTTTATTGTGATGTTGTGGTTGTTACGCAGACTGTGAATGGCTGATCTCTCTAATGGTGACAGGTTATATAGCATTTTCTTTTGGTGAGTAAATAACAGTGATGAAGTTCTCTTTCTGAAGCTATCGATATAATAGTCCAGTTTGAGGTTTTGACCCGATAATGGTGTAAAGTTGTTGGTTCTTGTCTTTTTCGTAGTGTTAGAGTCCATAAATGCAGTAGAACTTTCCCTTTTATGGAAAAATTCTTTTAATCTCAGTCTCCTGAAATATTCCTCCATATCTGAAAAGAGTTGTATATTGTCCAATTTAGTAGTAGGGCAGAAGGACAGTCCTTTAGAGAGAACTGATATCTCTGGTTCTGAGAGTTTTTGGCTAGACAGATTGATTACTCCTAGTTGTGTTGTCATCCTCTCGGTGTCCGTGCTTTCTAAATGTTGAATTACCACCACAGTCGCCGCAAATATTGTTGGAGACCTACTTGAACCCACGTGGAGCTGAGATTTACGCAGAAAACAAAAGTTTGGTGGAGGCAAAATCAGGGTCTGGGGTTACATCCAGTATGGGGGTGTGCAAGAGATCTGCAGGGTGGAAGGCAATAGTGTAAAATACCAAGAAATCTTAGCTACCTCATATATTCCCAACCACAAAAAAGGTCAAATTCTGCAGCAGGATGGTGCTCCATCACATACTTCCACCTCCACATCAAAGTTCTTAAGGCGAAGAAGATCAAGATGCTCCAGGATTGCCCAGCCCAGTCACCTGACATGAACATCATTGAGCATATGTGGGGTAGGATGAAAGAGGATAACTGAAAGAGAGATACTGTCCCTCCCCATGCAACGTATGGGGAAAATAAGCCAGGGGAACAAAGGGAGAACTGTGTGTAACTCTGTGTGGATCTGACTGGGTTTGGACTAGAGCTGAGGTTCCGTCCTGACGTTGGAACAATACATTATCAATATGCTTATGAACGTTCTCATTCATCCAGGTCATTTAGGCCAAGCCTAAATAGAGGTGGGGGGGTTTGACACCAACTGTCTGCCATGTACAATGCTGTTTTGACACCTTACTCTGGGCGTTCCTATAACACCTCTTAGCCACTATCTAATCACGTATCTAATGTGTTTATTCATTAGGACTTGGTAGAGTTGCCATACTGCTACTTGTTGATTCATGGACTTATTTCTATTCTCGCTGTGTGTACTTACAATTGCTGTGTGACTTGTACTACTGTGTGGATCCATCTTACTACCAGAACTTATTTGTATCCCATTTATTATCCTCTTACTATTCCTGCCTTCTCCTGTACATAGTCAATAAATCAGCGTGTTCCCTAAAAAGCCTGGTTTCAAGTGGCATGGCCAGAGGCTGTCCAAGACCTGCCAAAGATGGATTCAGGGTGAAGGTGCTAAATCAGTAGAAGATGTTGTACAACTGATACTTAAAGAGCAGTTTTATTTAACACCTCTTAGCCACTATCTAATCACGCCCTTAACTGTGATATGCTAATTGGGATTTTCCAGGGTACATAATTGCCACAGATTCTTGTACAAGTCATTCTGAATTGAGAAAGCCAGTCGGATGACTAGCTTTTCTAGTCTTCAAGAACTAAGCTTCAAGTCCAGTTGATCTAATTGAATACAACAGATAAATACATTATCAAGGACTGTGTGGACTTTGGGACTAAACCCTACTTGGGGACCATGAGTAACAGTCTGTGTGAGGACCCTCTGTACTGGATTGCTGTGCGTTTATTCATTGGGACTTGGTGAAGTTGCCATACTGCTACTTGTTGATTTATGGACTTATTTCTATTCTCGCTGTGTGGACTTACAATTGCTGTGTGTACTACTGTGTGGATCCATCTTACTACCAGAACTTATTTGTATCCCATTTATTATCTTATTATTATTCCTGCCTTCTCCTGTACATAGCCAATAAATCAGCGTGTTCCCTATAAAGCCTGGTTATTTTATGTCCTGGTGTTGGTTATACAAGTATCACTGTATCACACAAACAACGTTGTCTGTGTGATGCAATAAACAGAATTTTCTGAGGAATAGTGTGCACTTTCATAACCTTTGTTTGCTTGTGCTATATTCCAAATGAGGCCTTACCAATGCTTTGTAAAGAGGGAGAATAAAATTTTTCTCCCTTGAATCCATACCTCTCCTTATACAAGACAATATCTTGCTGGCTCTAGCTGTTGCTGCCTGGGAACTGTGGTCTCCATGCAAGTTAAGTAAATGAAAGGCCAGTTTCCTACCTTTAAAATGAGCCATCAACCACCTCTCTACATGCTCCACAGCCTAAGATATATAGAAATGACTGACCAGAAAGTTAATGTGTGGGAGGCTGACTTGTGACATTCCTGAGGCCTCTCCTGCACAGTGCTGCCGGCGAGCACAGTCTCAGACTCCCTCAGTGTGTGAGGGAGACAGGAAGTCCCTCCTCCTCTTTGCTGTGTGAAGTCCTGACAGAGAAGGTAAGGGAATCTACAGCCCTTCTCTTTCACTGTGTGAAAACAGCCTTTTCAGGCAGAGTTCTCACTCTGCCTGAAAAGGCTGATTCCACAGAGATTTCTGTAGGGGGGGTGGTCTGAGTAACCCACGGCACCCGCGAGTGGGCGGGGCCACGGCACCTGCGAGTGGACTGGGGCTGAAAGATAATGGGCCTTGGGGGGCCTGCAACTGGAGGGACCGTGGGGTCCATGAGTGGGAGGGACCAGGGGGGCTGCAAAGGGGAGGAGACACAGGACAGATTGATTGACAGTTTCAGAGCAGGAAGCAGGAAGTGCTGGGGACCTGGTGATGCTGCTGCCATATCACACACAAAAATGTAAATATCTTCAAAACTATGCAAAATAAACAATGAAAATAAATTGCAAAAATTCTCAGGGGAGCAATTCCTATCAATTTATCTCATTTTACCTAAAGTCATTTTTGGACCACAGTTCCCCTTTAAGTTTGTTATCCACCAAAACTCCAAGATCCTTTTGCAACAGTGATTCACTTAATACAGAGCCATTTATAGTATAAGCAGCACAAGGATTTTCAAGTCCAAAATGCATCACCTTACATTTATCAACATTGAATTTCATCTGCCATTTAGCAACCCAATGTGACAATCTATCTAGAACCACCTGCAAACATTTGCACATCCTCTGAAGCTTTTATTGGTCGACAAAGTTTTGTGTTGTTAGCAAGCACAGAAACCTTGCTGTCAATACCCACTTCCAAATCATTAATAAACAGATTAAATAGAAGTGTCCCCAACACAGAACACTGTGGCACCCCACTTACTGTAGAACTTTAGTCCATAATGATGAAGCCTTATTAACAATGACTCTGCATCCTATCCATCAACCAATTTTCTATCCATGTACAAATGGTCTACTCCAGCCCAACAGACCTTATACATTAGTTGCCTATGGTGGACTGCAAAAGCCTTAGCACTTTAGGTAAGCCCAGTAGTTTTGCATCGTCTAGCAGGTGATAAGTTTTGCTCTACCGTCTAGCACAAAACTCTAACTGCATCAGGTGCCCTGTGTACAGTCCAGGACCCCTTAAATAAGTTTTAAAACTTTAAAAGCCTAAGTGTTACAATTAACAAGTCAGGCAACTTATTTTAGGAGTTTATAAGTGCTTCCACAATTAATTTAGGCAAACATTTTCTAACCAAATCAATTATTGCACTGTCATTTTGCAGGCTTCTGCTGTCTTTCAGGTACATGCACACCTCTGCATGTACAGAATCTACCCCCCCCCCATGCTGTCCATATGCTGTGATTTTGAACTCGAGTCAATCTGAATAATGGGCAGACTAGACATACCTGCTGACATTCCATAGCCTAGACAATTCATTTTGCAATTGATAGTGAGTAGAAATCTACCATATGTGGTCTACCTGAGCAGGCCTGCCAGAATTCAGTAGAAACCCAATAATTACCATTATTTATTATACAGATTATGGTTAAAGTTTAAGTGTAAAATGCATAATTATTTATAACTTCTTAAGTTCCTTGAGTTTTTATTAAAACTTTTTTTTATCAAATAATGCATAATGACCTGGTCCCTATCTTTTAAATCTGCCTGTTACAGTTAGTTTTATTATGTAAAAACTGCGAGGAGTCAAATTTTTCTGTTATGTTCATAATTTGCTTCTAAAATGTATTTATGAATAATAACTGCACAACTGCAAAATTGCTAAGATACTTGTCTTTATTTTTCTATTAGAAATTGTATACATCACCAATAACTTACATTTTCCTGGTGCTTTATTTGCTACCTGTAATCAATGGGTTATATCTTTAGGGTGTTTTATAGTGAGTAATGCAGGTTTACTAAATTATACCTCTATGTGTATTTAGTTTGGTTATGATATTTTGAACATTAGTTAGCTTGCCAGAGTTAGTCAGGGGTTCACATGAGACATTTCAAAAATGCAGAAAGGATGAGATGTTTTAACTCAATTTTCTATGGCATAGCACTAAGTAAAGTATAAAGTCCAAGTACAGCATGCAGCGATAGCTGTACAGCTTAGTTAGTGAAACATGGTGCAGTTGCTGCATCAGGCTTGTTCTATCTAGACTGCATCTTTTGGGTAGTGAGTGAGAGTAAACAAATGTGCAAGAAAATTTGCAGTCTAAAATTATTGTAAATGTGTGTGTGCAAACTGTGCAAAATCTTAGAAAAGAATCAAGGAATACCAAAACAGTATAAAAGAGGAAACCATTTATGCTTTACTGTGAGATGATAAATGTATCCAACCAAGCTTTGACATGCAAGGCTGAAAGGAAATATTTTTTTTTTTTTTTTTTTAATTGGTACAAAAATTTTTTAAAGGTTACATATTCACAACTTCCGAAAGCACTTTTGGTGGCAGCAAGGCATAAGAACATTTCCCATGATGTATAAAAATAAGATCGACTGGGATGAGACAAACTACTTACCTTTTTGGGGAGCCTGTCACGGCTTCTGCCGGCTATATTCAGGTGGGCTTTTTTCCCAAAGAAATATTTGGGTTTTTTTTCTCCCTCTTTTCTTGTTTCCTCCTCCCTCTCTCTATTGAGTCCAGATCCCTCTGAACAGCTTTCTAAGTGCTTCAGGATCCAGGAGGGAGGGAGGAGAGGGATAGATGTGCAGGAGGGGAGAGAAGGAGGAGAACAAGGCAAAAAGTGGATAGGAAGGGGAAAATAGAAAAGTATCTAAAGGTTAGAAAGAATTTAAATAAGAAAAAAATCCCAATAAAAAGATGGAATGCTAGCTTGTTGACTCCACCATCCACCAATCCCTCTTTAAAACTCTCAATAGTATTTATTAACAATGTCTTGCAGATCAGACACTGTATATGGATCCTTTTGTTATGAGAAAAGAAATTTAATGACTATAAATAAGAGTTGTAAACTGTACAAAATACAAGATCTACATTGCAGTCTATCGATTGCTATATATAATGCTATACCAGGGCCTGTCCTAAAGAGTTTACAATATATGCTTCTATAAATCGACACATTCCATTGGACTGAGTGTAATTAGTGCAGATTACTAGAGATGGACACAAAACCGAACTCAAACCCGAGTTCGAGCTGAACTTTATGAGTTCGGACGAACTTGAACTATTCGAACTAGTTTGTACTCGAACTAGTTTGATTTTCCGGACTCGCGGGATTATTTTTTCCCCCCAACTGAACGCCCGATAAAGTGCCCATAAATGGGCCAATTATCGGCCGAAACGAACGTTCGGACACATTGTGAGTTGCTGGTCGGGACCCGTGATCGCACATGTGTACGAACCTTTATAGTGAACATCAATACAACTTAACTTTTATTGTTATACATTATCATAAAATCACCTTATTTAATTTGCAAACTGCAGAGCTGTGTATTGTTTTTTTCTTTATGTGCATCCCAGTCTGCCATCACATTAAGCTAGCCTCTTCTCTATCCTAGACTAGGGGAGCACTAAGGGCTACAGGGTCTCTCATGAGTCTTTGAGGGATAAATATATAATGTGAAACATTATATATTTATCCCCTTTAAGGACAGATACAGGTCTCTTACCCCCTTTTCTATACTTCCCCTGGCAGACTGTGGTTTTGCTGTTTTGACTACAGTATATACTTGAATATAAGTCAATCTGAGTATAAACAGAGGTACCTATTTTTACCTGAAAAATGAGTAAAAACTGATTGACTCAAGGGTAGAAATTATGGCCGCTACTGCCTTCTGATTCTGTATTGTTTTGAGGCTTTAGTTACCCTTTAAATGGACAACAGAATTCCCATACAGTAGTCCCATACAGAGATGGACTAGAACTCGAACTGGAACCCGAATGTTCAAACATTCGAGGCATGCGAATATGCAAGAAAAATGTCTATTATACCAATACACGAGTAAATATCGAATTCTCGAATCTGCAGGTAAAATGTCTATTATACCAATACACGAGTAAATATCGAATTCTCCAATCTGCAGGTAAAATGTCTATTATACCTATACACGAGTAAGTATCGAATATCGAATCCGTGAGCAAAATGCCTATTATACCAATACGCGAGTAAATATCGAATTCTCAAATCCGCAAGTAAAATGTCTATTATACGCGAGTAAATATCAAATATCGAATCCGCGAGTAAAATGTCTATCATACCTATACGCGAGTAAATATTGAATATCGAATCCGCAAATAAAATGTCTATTGTACCTATACGCGAGTAAATATTGAGTTCTCTAATCCGGGAGTCATTCATGGGATGATTATCGAATGTTCGAACCCGAGAGCTCAAAAGTAGCGCGTATGAGAGTAAATTCGAGTCCTAAATATTCAAACATGTTCCCCAGACCATTTCCCAGGTTACCATTGATATTTTAATTGTATTTCATTTGAACTTTTCAAACTATTTGACTCCCATTGACTTTCGAACTTTCGAACTTTCCATATAGTTCGAAAGTTCGAAAACGGACAAACTTTCCAAAGTTCGACCATCTCTAGTCCCATACAGTAATAACCAAATTCAGTATGGCTATTACTGTATGGGACTACTGTATGGGAATTCTGCTGTCCATTTAAAGGGCATCTAAAGCCTCAAAACAATACAGAATCACAAGGCAATCTTGATACCATCCTCCTGATTCTGTATTGTTTTGAGGCATTTGTTGTGCTTTAAATAGACAGTAATCCCATACAGTAACCCCCAATTCCTTGGCACTCCAGATGTTTGGAAACTGCAACTACCATGCTTTAGTTGCTGGGAGTTGAAGTTTACAAACATCTACAATGGCAAGCACTGCACCCCCAACACCCACCCCATCCCTGAGAGACCCCCTTGTACAGTGGAGGAGAGGACTTGGTAAGTGTTAAATTGCCTGGGTCAATCCCTCAGCAATCCAACAATCTGGCTGCCGCTCGCTCCACATCCACTGCTTTGCCGTATGACATCACTACAGGCACAGAGTAGTGACGTCTGCTGGCGGATCAGTGGATTCGGGGGGAGCGACCGCCAGATTGCTAAGTGATTGACCCGAGTATAAACCAATGTTTGGTTTTCAGGCTAAGCCTGAAAACCTCGGTTTATATTTGAGTATATACGGTATGTGTGATTTTCTGATACTTTTACAGGAAGATTTAACAAAAGTTCTTATTGTTAAAAATAGTGCCAATTTTGCCCCAACCAATCAGATTTTATTTAACATTTGAAAACTAACATCTGATCGGTTGGGGAAAAATTAGCACCATTTTTAACAATAAGCAGGGAACTGCAATATCCCGCACTAACGAGAAAATATGCGCTAAATTCATGCTAACCTATGTACTAACGTGTTAGCAAAGGTTTTGCACTGCCTGCACCATGTCGCAATTTTTTTTTCTTTGCACAGCGCAAAGCGATGCAATAAATTTTGTGCCGGTTTTGAGCTATTGAGCGACAATTAACGCCTCTTCAATGGTGTCTTTAAAATACGCGCAAATGGTCGCAACTTACAGCTAGCGTTTTTGCAATGTATTATGTGTCGCAAAGTGATTAATACATTGCTGAAACGAGTGCACGTAGTTTGCGATAGCGAAATATATTGCATCTCCTCCACAAACTTTTATTGAATCTCCCTGTTAATATAGACATATAGAAGTTAAGTTTAAAATGTTCCTATAATTAAGTAAACTGAACTTCGAGAGGGATCCTATCTTTTCACTTTTTCTATATGATGTTAACGGATCATATAACTTTATTAGATATCAGATAACTTTATTAGTTAGCATGGTGAAACTGGTTGTATTTTATACTTAAATAAGTGTAATGATCTGAAAGGATGTACAGCAGGTGAGGTTTAAGTTTAGGTTTATTAGTCCAAGGAGAAATAAAAAAAAAATAAAAAAAAAAATAATTTGAATACAAATGTTTCTACCCAACATTCCCCCAATATACTGATAAGCAGTCTGTTGGTTGGTAATTAAAAGTGGTATGGCCAATGTAATTCATAATCAGCAGGATCAGTTTTTCAAAATGACTATTTTTGGTTTTTAACAATTGCTCAGATGTTGATTTGACTGCTGATCCCTATTCAATCTGATTGGGTGGAGATTAATGGTGGGGGGTGAAATGTAGCCCTTTGTGTAACCATCCTTAAACTTTGCAAACCTAAAAGCACATTCTGGTTTGCTCTTCTGTCCTCCCTAAAGTTTTAATGTAAAAAAGATACTTAAATTTGAAATTGTCTGAGACTTCCCCCCACAGCTGGAAAACTGACCTCATCCAGCTCTATCTGGAAGTGCCACGCTTCCACATTGGATGAACTGACAGCAAGGGGACATAAATGGCATGTGTTGCAGCTGTCTCTTGTTGACTGCTATATAAGAGAATTCAGCATATCTGATTTTGGATTAGAAAAGAAGTATTATTTAAATACTGGAATGGAAATTTGGAATGGAATAAATGGAAATTTTAAGGGAGCAAGGTTCTAAGTGACCTTAGAGTACAGCCGAAAAATTATACATTGTCTCCTTTTTATTTTGTCTTGGCATGCATTGATGTAAGTGGGGCACTGTTTCATTAAAGACATGGGTAGAACAATTTAATTTTTAGAGTGATGTTATGTTTTTACTAGGGAGTTATTTAAGATTTCTAATATTCATCTTTTTCACTTATTTTTTTCAAAAATCTACAAAAAAAAAAAATTCTAAAAGGAACCATGTGCAGAATTCTGCATGTATGTATGAAACAATTATATTGACATGTAGCTGAAGGTGTGTAGTTTCTAACAATATATAGTTTATGGGGGGTGTTTCTGAGTAGGATTTGGTACCTTTTTGAGGTTACTTGGTGGCTTTGTTTGTGTGCACACTGAGGCTTGTGGCATACCGTTTGATTCAGGAGGACATGCAAGTGATTGATATTTAGTGGGATTTCTTTACTTATCATCAGGGTTTCAGAAGATTTCAAACTTTGAATCATCTTTTTATCTTAATTTTTTTTTGAAATTTCCTAAAAGCATAAAGATCTATGAAGAATTACATCTGAATTATGCGCATAGCTGTAAAAGAATGGCATTGTTATGTAGCTTAAGTTGTGTAGATTCCAAAAATATATAGTTTTTGGGATTGTTTTCCAGGTAAAGGGGTGTTTAGTCTGAAAAAAAAGTATGCTCTTAGAGCACAGCCTCAATGTGTTGGCTCACTTTGAGGCTACTATTTACTGATTGTGTTTCTGTGTGCACTGATGCATGTAGGGTTTTATTCAGGACATGTAGAAGATCAATATTTATTAGGAATTTAATTTGTTCTCAAGGTTTGATCAATATTTCTAAGTTTAAACCTTCTTTGCCTCTTTTTCAGAAAATCTGCATATTTCAAATAAGGAACTGTGTGCAGAATTTTGAAAGAACTACATTGCCATGTAGCTGAAGATGTGTAGTTTCTAAAAAGATACAATTTGGGGGTATTTCTGTGTTTGATGAGTGTTTAGTTTGAAAAATTGAAAGGTGTTCAAGATACAGAGCTGGATAATTTTTTTCTCTGTAATTGCTTTTATGCTTTGGTCCCAATAATGTGGGGTTAGTGGCAAACCATTGGATTCAGGACATGTGGAAAATTGATATTTAGTGGGATGTTTCTACTTATTATGTACATTTGGGAGTATTTCTTACTATGAATCATGTTTTTGTTCCTTAATTCACTTAACAGCATGAAGGTCTATAAAGAATTACATAAAATGGCATTACTATGTACCTAAGGTTCTTTAGATTCCAAAAATATGTAGTTTTTGGGATTGTTTCCCAGGTAAGGTTTTTTTTTATCAGGAAATAAGCAAGGAGTTCTATGGATTACTGCCTCTGAAATTCTTTATGTATGTATGAAAGCATGGCACTGTTACGTAGCTGGAGGTGTGTAGATTACAAAAATATATTGTTTGTGGTGGGTATTTACAAGTTTCGGGCTGTTTCCTTTGAAAACGTGAAGGCTGTTCAAATTACAAAGCATCCTGTTCAAAGCTGTTCAAATTACAAACCCATATTGCATACCGTTTGATTCAGGACATGTGGGAGATTCACATTTAGTGGGATTTTTTACTTGTCAAATGGGTTTAGTATAGTATAGTATTTGAGGTCCATCCAGAACTACTCCGCAATACCCACATTTTCTGCCTAACTGTTGATCCAGAGGAAGGCGAAAAAAAACCTCCAGGATTATGAAGGGGAAAAAAATTCCTTCCTGACTCAGAGTGGCAATCGGAAATTTCCCTGGATCAACTCTACTTTATGAATCAATACCAGTAACTTGCAACATTCCTTGTTTGCAGAAACTCATCCAGCTTTCTTTTGAAACTATCCAATGAACCTGCCATCACAACATCCAATGGAAGTATGCTGTGAAGGTTCTCATTTATCCAGGTCATGGTATATCTGTTGTATTCAGTTAGATCAAATGGACTTAAAGTTTTGTTCTTTAAAGATGTGTCGCTAATCATCTGACTGGCTTTCTCAATTCAGTAATTAACTGAATTTTGAATTGAGAAAGACAGTCGGATGACTAGCAAAATGTCCTCAAGAACTAAAAGTTCATTTGATCTAACTAAATACAATAGATACATCCAATGGAAGACCATTCCATAGTTTTACCGTTCTCACAATGAAAAACCCTTTCCGAACTTGAAGACTTTACTTCTTTTCTTCAAGTCATCAAGGATGTCCATGTGTCCTCTGACATGTTCTTTTGGTTAACAATGCCCAGATAGTTTATTGTATGGCCCGTTATGTATTTATACACAGTAATCATATCCCCACGCAAGCACCTTTTCTCTAGTGTACATAATTATAATTATAAAGTAAAGCAAATATAGCTAATAGAGACCCTATATCTAAACCACTGTCCCTCACAATGGCAAATAATCAATTCACTCAAGTATACAGGAGGTCCAGGTGTACCTTTCGCTTGAAAGATACTGTGTCGGTTGAAACAATGTATCAGGATACAATATATACATCCAAATAAAAGGAATAGAAATAGATTATCCTTGTTAAGGAAGGCAGAAGTGAAGTGGATTTTTTCTTTAGACACACGGTTAACTGCCAGGCTTAATTCCAGATATGATATCTTATGCTATATAGCTTAATGTCAATTCAACCATATGTGTGATTTCATGAATATGAAATGATGGGTATTATACATTTTCATAATATTAAGGTACTTGGTATACAATGTTTAAATACATACTGTAAGAATCTTATATTTTTATAAAAGATTCCAAAATTGCAATGCATATTCCAAATGAGGCCTTACCAATGCTTTGTAAAGCATAATTAATAAGGGGAGCTTAAATATGAAGAGAGACTGGAAAAGTTACAATTATGTACGCTAAAGAAAAAGCGCTTGCATGGGGATATGATTACTGTGTATAAATACATGTCAGAAGACACAGGGACATCCCTTAAGACTTGAAGAAAAAAAGTTTAGGCTTCAAGTTCGGAAAGGGTTGTTTATGCACAAATAAATTGTGAAATTTCACCAAGAAGTAGTGTGCTCATCTTGCTTATACTCTTTGGATTAATATATTACTAGGTTATCATAGGGTAATTATATGGTAATTTTATTATTAGGGTATTGTATAGGTTATTAGCGCACAGTACATTCGAGGGTTGGATAGTGTTAAAGGAACCAACTTTGACATGGGAGACCAGGGTTCGAATCCTGGCTAGGGGCAACTATACAAATGTTTGGATATATAACCATATATAGTTATATAATAACCTAGTAATATAATAACCTAGTAATATAATAACCATATTACTAGGTTATTATATAACTAGGGTATAATAATAATTCAAACATTTGTATAGCTTCCCCTAGCCAGGATTCTAAATTTATACCCTGGGAAAATAAATGTAAAAAAAATAAGTCTGCATCCAAGCGGCTTAATTCTGATGTAATGAAGGAAACGGAAAGGAAGAAAAAGGCATGTAAATCCTTTAAATCCTGTAAAAAAGCAATTAAGCTAGCTAAAAATACTAATGAAGTTAGGATAGCTGAACAAAGCATCACTTACCCAAATTTTTTTTAAGTATATTGGCGCCACTAATAAGTTAGTTATGGAGGATGGCGATAAAGCAAATGTCTTGAACAATATTTTTTTCCTCTGTATACACTATTGAAGATCCATATACAGATAGCATAGAGTATAGTAGCAATAATGGTATAAAATAACATGGTCCAGAAACAACTACCGGTAAATAAGGTTAATATTAATAAATCTTCTGGACTGGATAAAATACATCCTCAGATCCTTAGGTTCAGGGAGCTAAGTTCAGTTTTATCTATTCTTATTTTCTCATTTTTGCAGATTCCCTCATATCTGGATGTGTGCCAATGGATTGGAAAAAAGCTGATGTAATTCCAATAGTTAGAAAGGGTAGTTGTTCACAGCCGGGTAATTATAGGCCTGTAAGTTTAGCTTCAGTTGTGGGGGAAGATACTGGAAAATTTGATATGGAAACATGTTTTAGAGTACTTTCTAGGACTGGCCTTGTAAGTAGTAATCAACATGGATTTAAGAGGAATTAGATCTTGTTAAACTAACTTGCTTGGCTTTCATGAGGAAGTGAGTAGGTATTTAGACTCTGTCATAACAGATGTCGTATACTTAGATTTATACTAATGTACAAGCTTTGTTGGGCTGGGGTGGACTATTTGTACATGGATAGAAAGTTGGTTGATGGATAGGATGCAAAGAAAGTTCTAAGTGGGATGCCACAGTGTTCTGTGTTGGGGCCACTTCTGTTTAATCTGTTTATTAATGATTTGGAAGTGGGTATTGTCAGCAAGGTTTCTGTGTTTGCTGACGACACAAAACTTTGTCGACCATTAAAAACTTCAGAGGATGTGCATTCGTTGCAGGGGGATCTGGATACATTGGGCTGCTAAGTGGCAGATGAGATTCAATGTTGATAAATGTAAGGTGATGCATTTTGGACTTAAAAACCCTTGTGCTACTTATACTATAAATGGCTCTGTGTTAAGTGAATCCCTGTTGGAAAGTAGGGATGGCCGGTTCACGGATCCGCCGCGGATTTATCCCGTTCGCGAACGGCAGATTTTCCGGATTTTCCGCCTTCCGAACTTCTGATTTGCGCATTTTTAGTATTTTCGAAAATTTTCTAAATTACGAAAAATGTTATTCTTCCTCTTTACAAAGCATTGGTAAGGCCTAATTTGGAATATGCAGTGCAATTTTGGAATCCTGTGTGGGAAAAGGACATCTTTGAAATGGAAAGGGTTCAGAGAAGGGCAACTAAATATTAAAGGACAATTATACTCACCTCCCCCTCGTTCCTTTCCCCCCACTCCTGCAAAGTACCCAGGGTGAGGACCTAAAATGCTAAGTCCTCACCTCTGGGTATTTACAAAAGTCCTGCACTGCTTACTTGTAATCTCCCTTGTTGCTCCGGTCCAATCCTCCCCACTGGCACTTTGAGTGACAGGTCGCAAGGCAGCCAATGGGAAGACACGCTCTGCAAGGAGGCGTGTCTTCCCATTGGCTGCCTCCCGGACTGTCACTGACAGTGCCAGTGGGGAGGATCCAACTGGAGCAACGAGGGAGATTACAAATAAGTAGTGCAGGACGTTTGTAAAGTACCCAGAGGTGAGGACCTAGCGGTTTAGGTCCTCACCCTAGGTACTTTGCAGGATTGGACTGGGGAAATGGTAAGTATAATTGTCCTTTAAAGGGAATGGGAAAGCTTGAATATGAAGACAGACTGGATAAGTTACAGTTATGTTCACTAGAAAAAAGGCACTGTTGTGAAGATATGATTACTGTGTATAAATACATTAAGGTGCCATACAATAAAGTATCTGGGGCATTGTTCAACAATAGTGATGGACCCGAACCCGAGTGCTAGCTAAACTTTATGAGTTCGGACAAACTCGAACTACCAGAACTCTATCTGAAATATCCAAACTTTGAACTAGTGCGGATTTTCTGATCTGGCAGACTTATTTTCAAAAATTATCAAAAATTCAATAATTATCGAATCCACAAACGAGTAACCTTTGAATGTATTGGTATGTACCCTCGACTGTAGCCTTCAATTTCTTTAACCCTCAAATGTAGCGGTCAATTTTGGTAACCCTTGAATGTAGCGTTTGAGTTTGGTAACCCTCAAATGTATTGTTTTGTAACCCTCAAAAGTGTCATTCAGTAACCTTCGAATTGTCCATAACACTCGAATGTAGTGTGTGGAAACCCGACAATTGCCTGATCATGGGAAAAGAAATGTTTAAACAAATTTCGGTGATATGGAAATGTTCTCCAGACCATTTCCCAGGTGCCACAGCCATTTACAGTAAGTTACCATTGCTATTTTATCTGTAATTTGTTTGAAATTTTCAAACTATTTCCTCCTATTGACTTTAATGGGTTCATTTCCGAACTTCCAAACTTCCAAACTTCCGAACTTCCAAACTTCCAAACGAACCGAACTCCAGGAAGTTCGCCATCTCTATTCACCAATAGAACATGTCAGAGGACATGAGGACATCCCTTAAGACTTGAAGAAAAGTAGTTTAGTCTTCCATTGGATGTTACGATGGCAGGTTTCTAAAGCAGGATGAGTTTCTAAAAAACAAAGAATTTTGCAGGTTACTGGTATTGATACATAAAGTAGAGTTGATCCAGGGATATTTCTGATTGCCACTTAGAGTCAGGGAGGAATTTTTTCGCCCTTGATACTTCTGGTCGGTTTTATTTTGCCTTCCTCTGGATCAACAGTTATGCAGGAAATGTGGGCATTGCTGTGTACTGGATGGACATATGTCTTTATTCAACCTCAAATAATAAACGATACTATACTACGTCCGCAATTCAATGTATGCATAAAACATGGCACCGTTACGTAGCTGAAGGTGTGTAGATTACAAAAATATATAGTTTGTGAGTTTGGGGGTGTATCCTTTGAAAAAAAGTGGAAGCTGTTCAAAATATAGAGCACTTTGATTTTTTTCCTTTTAATTACACTTATGCATACATCCCATTTGGAATTAGTTGGTGGCCAACGCATGTGTCATACTGTTTGATTTAGGAAAAGTTTACGCTTTCACATTACTGTTAATTTCAAACTTTTTGCTACAGTTTTTTTGTGAAATTATTGTTTGATTTTATTTTTGATTTATTATTTTTTGTGAAATAGAATTTTTTTTGAAAAAAACGTAAAATTTCCCCACTAATAACAACCTTGGGGTATGTAGTTTCTAAAAAGCTCTCAATTCTGCAGATATTTTCGTTAATTTTGCAGTTATTCTAACTTTGAAAGTGCAAATAAATTTCAATCTGGTGTAAAACTCTAGAAAGTGCTATTTCAGTTTTGGGGGGGCCTCCTGGAGAGGAAAAGTGGGGTATCTACATATATCTTGTATTGTTGGACTCAGAAGAATCTTTTGTTTGTAAACCTATGGTTTCTACAAATATAAATGCAAAAAATAAAAATGACAGTCGTAAACCTTAAATTTTACCCCAAAACACAGTATAATCTCTATAAAAGTTGCACAATTTGGTTATCTTGTTAAAGTGCACACTGTGGTGAAAAAAAAACCCAATGTAAATATTCCTGATTTACTGGGGGGTTTCCTACTGTAAAATTAGTCTTAACTGATTGTGGGCAAAATCCTAAAAATTCTGCTGGCACTAAACGCAAAACATTTTGAACTTCAGCTGGCACTGAGTGGGTTAAAGGTTCCATGGAAAAAATTATTGTTTTTGAAATTCTTAGTTTATATTATGCATACCAAATTATTCGATATATTCTCTTCCATTTAATAAAAAATCATTTGAATTCATAACCCTTGCAATTCCCTGCTGTTGACATTTGTGAGCTGACATTTCAGGTTCTGTAATGCATCCTTCTTCTTTCCAGAATGCACACTAACATGGAATGTTCCTAACAGTAATTTCTACTGATTTGCTGTTGAATGGGCAAAACATGCTCAGAACTCTACTGAGCAACTAATATCAACCCAGGTGCTGAGTCAAAAGCAAGACCACAATGGTCAGTATTAGGGGTCCTGCAAACAGGAAGTCAGTATTTCAGAAACATGTATTTATACACAGACAAAATTCTAAATGGGCAGGTTAAGGTCATTAGGGTTAAAAATTCTGCCCTTTATACTTATAAGTATATGTATTTGGACTAAACTTTCCCTTTAATCTTTATTTTTTATCATTTGCATATTTGCATCATATAAAGGAAACCAGAGAAAGGGTAACACTTCACAACAATCACAACTGCAGAACCATTGAGTCAGAGTAGGCTCACTGCACCCTCTGGACATACCCCTCACAACATTGGCTCCTTTCCCTTAGAGTATGCTACATTCTTATTATTATGGATTTATATTGCACCAACATCTTCCATTGTGCTTTACAATTACATGTATACATTCACATCAGGACTTTAACGCTGCAAGGCATCAGTGCTAACCACTGAGCCACCTTGCTGCCCTTCCATCATGCAAGGGTAGATAGTGAGCATCCTGAGCTCCAACAAGGAGATTTAGCAAGGACTAGAGTCTTGCGTATACCACCCAAGAATAGTGCCAGACATGGGGTAGAACATTCCACTATAGTGACCTGAGAGCTGTGGTGACAATTACTATTATTATTCTGTTTCTGACTCTTCTGGTTTGTGAGTATTTATGTGATATCTGTGCCATGCTATGCCACCTATATTTTGCTATTTGGAATGTCTTATTAATATAGTTCTGTTAATAAAAAAGTTCAAGAACCACTGGCGCCCATTTATTAAATTTTACCTAGAGTGGTAATTCAGCAACACCCTGCTTCCAACATATGCAAGGGGTGGGCCTGATAAATAAGAGTCTAGTTGTCCAGAGTTTTGCCCCTTGTCATCTAAGAATCCTTTTACCTCTTGATTAAATTTGTGGACAGACCCAGATAACATGCCAGAAGTCTATCCAGCAGTTAGGGTAGGTTTGTCTAGCTCTCTAGTCTCTCTAGGTTTGTCTAGTTTGAATAATGTACTTAGAATCAAAGCTGGGGACAGAACTAGTATGAATTCCCCAGACAACAACATGTAGAACACGGTTTATCTTAGGCACACAAGACCAGAATATTTTATATAGATGTCAGTTTGGCAAAAAAAAACCAAAAAACTTATAGCAGGCATCTTAAGGTCATATTAAATTTTGTCTGATATAAACCTATCTTTGCTGTTACATTTCATGCTTTAACCTGCTCCTTTATTTAGTTGACAAGCTTTTTGCTATACCCTCTTCATCAGATCAGAGAAGTAAGGAAAGTATAGTTATTGTTATTTTGTAATAGTGATTATACAATTTGAAAAACTAGGAGTACCTTTTTTTCTTTAGTTCTAGCATTTTTTTGTGTGGCCTAAAGAATTACTTTTCAAAAAAGGATTCATAAAAAAAGTCTTAATTATACAATATCAAAAGTTTATAATAAGACCAAATTTATTTCACCTACTTGTCCTTCTCATTTTCTTCATGCTTTTCTTCATGCTTGTTTAGACTGCACAACTGTAATGTGTCGAGCTGTTGAGTGACTTCTTCTGCCCATCTACAGTTGACCAACTCCCTGAGCTGCAAGGGAGCTCTGCAAAGCAATTATCCAATTTGGGTTAGGTTGCAAAAAAACACTTTAAATTCTCAGACACAACCCCACAGAAAATTGCTCCTAAATGTAGATTTAAATCCAGCAGTAAAATAGAATTTGGGTAAGGCTGACAGTCTCTAGAGCAATTAAGTACCCCCATTTTACTATTGCCTTACATATGCATCATTCTTCTTATTATTATTATGGATTTATATAGCACCAACATCTTCCGTAGCTTTTTACAATTACATGTATACATTCACAACAGGCCCTGCCCCAAAGGGCTTACAATCTAAGCACATTTAATTGATGCATACAACCTAGCTCTGCAAGGCACAAGTGCTAACCACTGAGCCACCTTGCTGCCCATATATTGTAAATATACTCCAACTTTGATTATCTGCAGTGTCATAACTAAGAACCACTGCCCCCCTAGTAAAACTATGATGTGACCATTTTTGGTCTAGCCCACAGGGTTACAGCGGAAGCCCCTGGTGGGCCCACTGTCCATTCATCCAAGACAACAGAAAACTGCAGTAAAAAAGCATTTTAATATGAGTCAGCAAGAATAAGTTGGATAAGTAACTAAGTGATAACAGAGATATGAAATGTTAGGTGGGCCCCTGGTCCTAGATTTGCTTGTGGGCCCCAACAGTTCAGTCTGACACTGGGTGTGGGCCTCTTCCCTGCTTTATCTACAGTGATTTCTGGAGGGAGAATGTACCTGTCATAGGGAAAATAAAAGATGGGGCCCCCTTGACTCCTGCACCAGCCCCACACACCCTGCACCCCCTTGCTCTCCACCCTCTGCTGGTAACTATATCCCTGCTAAACATCTTGCTTCCTTTATGTACACTTAACACTTTTGGAGATAAAACAGACATCATTTAGTATTTTTACTGCAAGAAAGTCTGAAAAAAGGTCAGTGGCATAGCGATCACCATAGAAACTGATCCTCCTTGTAGAGAAGGTGTGTCTGTGCCAGCCAGGGGCGTCTCTAGGATTTTTGCCACCTGAGCCAAACTTTTGAATGCTGCCCTTATGTACCACTAGGCCCCATGAAGTGCACCACCGCAAACCACTGTTAGGTGTGTGTGGCTTTCAGGAATGGGTGTGGTTAAACATTTGGTCTTTTTAAACTGCACATCACAGCGGTATTTATACAATTCCTCAAAAAGACATTTATCCACACCATAATTCCTGCCGTTTTTCTTAAAAAAAATTTAAAGTGAGCTCTGCCTGCTGATGTTTATCAGGTGTGCTGCCCATTTTGCTCATATTGCCTCATTAGAGAGACACCCCTGGTGCCAGCGAGGGAATAGAGTTTTGTTATTAGAATATCTGAGTCTGGGAGCATCTTTGAAAGGTTTAAGTAAAAAGAAAATGGGGTTTATAGGGCTGAAGTAGGTGAGGTAATTTTTTTCTTAGGAGGGTGGACATGTCCTTTAGAAAACCTGGGTTGGGTTAAACTGCACTGAACTGTCTTTTATGAGAGTTGGGGGGAGGGTACATATAAAATATTGCTACAGAGCCCTCTTATTTCTATCTACGCCCCTGGAAAAGAATAATGATTCACTGCAGGAAATCTCACCGAAATGCTCCCTAGTGGGAACAAGCCCCTTTTTCTGCCAAGTCAAATGCTAGTGCTGCTAGTTTTGTACACCCAATTTTTTTAGTTCTGTTTTCTGGTTGTCTGCCAGGCAATGTTGTCACATAATATCATGCTTTATTATTTCAGTGATGTTTGTCGGCTTACAGACACGGCTAAAGTAAACTAATGTTTGTTAGGATCACTGGTCAGATTAATCTAAAAGTTTACATTGTGAGCTTGCAAGAATTTACATGGCTCATGTAGGTAGGACTTCAGACAGTATACTCTTTTTATTCACGCTTATCTTCTGAGCTATAATTGAATCACACTCTTTATTAAAGCTGGATTTTAATGCACAGTAAGTAACAGGAGCGTAACAGGGCACTCCTGCAGGCTTGGACATTTTCTTAATACTAAAAGACAGCTGTAAATATGCACGGAAGCCGGGACCAAAAGCTTGCACTACTACCAGTGCCTGGGGGATCGTGTGTGTGTGTTCCCTGGGAATGCATGTACAGTGGTGCGGGTATGCCAGCGTGCCAGGGGTGCACGCCATGGGATTTGCTGGTTTTGTTAAAACCAAGGGGAGACCAAAATAGCATTTCAGATTAGTCCAAGACTTAACAGAACCAAAAGTACAAAGCAGCTAAACCTCCTTTCCATGTTAGACTTACATGCCAGTAATTTTTTTTTCTCTCAAATTCAAAATAATCTTTAGTGCCAAGGTGGTATTAAAGGGGAATTGTGGTCTCCAAACAAGTTTATTTTAAATTAAAGGCCAGGTTTAAAATGAACCATCAACCACCTCTGCTGCACAGCCCAAAATATGAAGAAATCACTGATCAGAAAGTTAGGGGGTGGGAGGTTCTGAATCTGCAGTCAGAAATACTACTTACTCCTCTAATCTGCGGTTGGCACATGCTCAGAGTATGACTGAAGGGTAGAAGGGGGTGGGGAGGACAAAACAGCCAGAGCACTGCTTTTTTTTAATGGCTCCCACTTGCTGACCATTCCCACTCATGGCCCTGTGTCCCCTCCCCTTGCAGACCCAACCTGGCCCCTTCCCTTGCAGCCCCCCAGTGGCTCCTCCCTCTCACAGACTCTGTGACCCCACCCACTCACTGGTCCTGTGGCCCATCTCCCACTTGCACCTCAGACCCTCCTACCCCCTACAGAAGACTGTGTAAAAGCAGCCTTTTTAGCAGAAAAAGAATCAGACAAAATTTAAAACTGCTAATATTGGCCTGAGGTGCAAGTGGGGGAGGGGCAATTGGAAACCCACAAGGGGGAGGGGTCATTGGGGCCTGTGAGTGGGAGGGGCCACAAGAGGCTGCAAGGGAAAGGCCCAAAGGGGCTGCAAGGGAAGGAGCCAGGATGGGTCTGAAAAGGGAGAGGCCACCGGACCCATGAGTGGGAGGGGCCTGTGAGTGGAAGGGGCCACGGGGCTAACAGAAGGGGCCCCAATGACCCCTCCCACTCCCACAAGTGGGAGGGGTCATTGGGGCCTGTGAGTGGGAGGGGGCCACAGAAGGCTGCAAGGAAAAGGCCCAAATGGGCGGCACGGGAAGAAGCCAGGATGGGTCTGAAAGGGGAGGAGCCATGGGGCCCATGAGTGGGAGGGGCCATGGGGCCTGTGAGTGGGAGGGGCCACAGAGCACAAGGAATGCATGTACAGTGGTGCGGGTATGCCAGCGTGCCAGGGGTGCACGTCACGGGAATGCTGGTTTTGTAATAACCAAGGTAAGACCAAAATAACATTTCAGACACAGGGAACAGGGACTGTGCAAGAAGTGCAGGGGATCTGGTGATGCTGCTCCCATATCACACATATAAATGTAAATATCTTCAAAACTATGTAAACTAAACTTGTGAAGGTTCTCATTCATCCAAGTCATGGTATATCTGTTGTATTCAATTAGATCAACTGGACTTGAAATGTAGTTCTTGAAGACGTTTCGCTAGTCATCCGACTGGCTTTCCAATTCAGAATGACTTGTACAAGAATCTGTGGCAATTATGTACCCTGGAAAATCCCAATTAGCATATCACAGCCAGGTGTTAAGGGTGGTGTGATTAGATATGGCTAGAGGTGTTATAGGAACGCCCAGAGTAAGGGTTAAACAGCATTGTACATGGCAGACAGTTTGTGTCGAACCCCCCCACTCTATTTAGGCTTGGTTTCTTTATTTTCACAAAAATGGCCTCCTAACACCTCTCTTGAACCAGTCACGTTCCTTCGCCAGTATGTTAACATTACAATCTTCAAAGGTATGTCCTTTATCCTTAAGATGCAGATACACGGCTGAGTCCTGACCCGAGGAATTGGCTCTTCTGTGCTGGGCCATACGTTGATGCAGTTGTGTTTGGTCTCCCCCCACCGAACAACACACTGAGGCAGCAATTGGTACATCCGAAAGACCCAATACCAAAACACAAGAAAAGCGACATCATATATGCAGTGCACCAGTGAAGAATGCTCTGATTTGTAGTGGGGGAGACCAAACAGCAACTGCATCAACGTATGGCCCAGCACAGAAGAGCCAATTCCTCGGGTCAGGACTCAGCCGTGTATCTGCATCTTAAGGATAAAGGACATACCTTTGAAGATTGTAATGTTAACATACTGGCGAAGGAACGTGACTGGTTCAAGAGAGGTGTTAAGGAGGCCATTTATGTGAAAATAAAGAACCAAGCCTAAATAGAGGTGGGGGGGTTCGACACAACTGTCTGCCATGTACAATGCTGTTTTAACACTTACTCTGGGCGTTCCTATAACACCTCTTAGCCACTATCTAATCACACCTTAACACCTGGCTGTGATATGCTAATTGGGATTTTCCAGGGTACATAATTGCCACAGATTCTTGTACAAGTCATTCTGAATTGAGAAAGCCAGTCGGATGACTAGCGAAACGTCTTCAAGAACTACATTTCAAGTCCAGTTGATCTAATTGAATACAACAGATATATGTAAACTAAATAATGAAAGTATATTGCAAAAATCCTCAGGAAAGCAATTCCTGTCAATTTACCTAAAGTCATTTTTGGACCACAGTTACCCTTTAAGGTGATATCACTATACTATACTATATGGAGTTTAACAATATTAATAATTTTTTATTAAAGCAAAACAAAAGCTAAATTAGGATATTCGGAACAAGGACAAGCCCAGGATTTCCAAGGTGGAGGAGGGAATGCCAGAAAAAAATGTCATTATCATTGGTACAATCAGTTCGCCAGTAATCAGCTTTAGACCTACATAAAATTTTAAAGTATCTCTGCTACATAAAATTTTTTTGATGCCTTTTCTCATTGATGTCAGCATATATCTACATCTTCATATCAGTGACAAAAGTGAAAAAGGAGAGCACACCTCCCTGACTTACATAACAAAGGTTATTATTATTATTATTATTATTATGGATTTATATAGCGCCAACATCTTCCATAGCACTTTAAAATTACATGTATACATTCTCATCAGGCCCTGCCCTGAAGAGCTTACAATCTAAGCAATTGACACATACAACCTATCAGTATGTCTTTATGATTGTGGGGGAAACGGAGTGCCCAGAGGAAACCCACCCAAGCACGAGCAGAACATACAAACTCCTTTCAGATGTGTCCAAGAGTGGATTCGAACTCGGGACTTCAGCGCTGCAAGGCATCAGTGCTAACCACTGAG
The DNA here is from genome assembly GCA_019447015.1 of Hymenochirus boettgeri. Taxonomy (NCBI): domain Eukaryota; kingdom Metazoa; phylum Chordata; class Amphibia; order Anura; family Pipidae; genus Hymenochirus; species Hymenochirus boettgeri. The sequence continues at coordinate 131,218,936 of CM033470.1, forward strand.
CCAAAAAAAACATGAGACAGTTTTGAAGGAGCAAAAGCATTTGGGAGGTCACTTTATTAGGCAAAGTTTAACAACTTTCATAGTTCCTGTTAAAAATTTATGCAGTTCTTCCCCCCCCCCCCGGATTGGCTGAGCCTTCCAAACTCAGCCCCAACACGCCAGCTAAGGCCCCCATGCACATCAGCTAGCGCTCTGTCTCACAGGGACACTTAAGAATATAAGCACCATTTTTTGTTTCACGAGTAAGTGTGTATAATATAATATATATTATATATAAAGCGCCACTTGAATACCCAGTTAAAACAGAGTACGCAAACAAGGTGATAAATGCAAGTAATTATACAGATAAATAAAAATGTAAAAAAATGTCATACATAGGTTAGAAACATATCTGTTGTATTCAATTAGATCAACTGGACTTGAAGTTTAGTTCTTGAAGACGTTTCGCTAGTCCTCCGACTGGCTTTCTCAATTCAGAATGACTTGTACAAGAATCTTTGGTATATTATTATGTACCCTGGAAAATCCCAATTAGCATATCACAGCCAAGTGTTAAGGGCGTGATTGCATAGTGGCTAAGAGGTGTTATAGGAACGCCCAGGGTAAGGTGTCAAAACAGCATTTTACATGGCAGACAGTTGGTGTTGAACCCCCCAACCTCTATTTAGACTTGGTTTCTTTATTTTCACATAAATGGCCTCCTTGACACCTCTCTTGAACCAGTCACATTCCATGCCAATATGTTAACATTACAATCTTCAAAGGTATGTCCTTTATCCTTAAGATGCAGGTACACGGCTGAGTCCTGGCCCGAGAAATTGGCTCTTCTGTGCTGGGCCATACGTTGATGCAGTTGCTGTTTGGTCTACCCCACATAATGATGTCCCTTATCTTATGTTTCGGTATTGGGTCTTTCGGATGTACCAATTGCTGCCTCAGTGTGTTGTTTAGTTTAAAGCAGACAGGGATACAGTGTTTTTTGAAAATTCTTCTTAATTTCTCGGAGACCCCTGCTACATATGGGATGACCATGTTCTTTATCCTGTCTTGCTTTTCCCCTTCACTGTTGTTATACCTGTTCTTTTCTTTCCTTCTATCCAAACATATCTTTCCTTCTATTGGAACATATCCAAATGGAACTTGATATGGCTAGACAGGGAGCCCGTCAGAATATACCTAGGGTCCCGGAAAGTAAAACTAAGAACAAAATTATATACAGTTTGGACTACACACCAAACAGTAATTATATTAAAAATAGTGTTAAGAACCATTGGGAAATACTAAGCTCTGATACTAATCTGCCATTTCAGGATAGCATCCCGACATTTGCACATCGTAGGGGCAAAAACCTAAAAAACTTATTAGTAAAAACAGATATCCCAGTTGGACCTCTTCTAAAACAATGGGACACCAATACAAAGCTTGGGTGCTTCCCGTGTGTGGGATGCCAAACATGCCGATATATCACACAAGGATCAGAATTTCCCCACCCACATAGGGGATACAGGATAAGGATCTGCCATAGATTATCTTGCTTGAGCAAACTTGTGGTATACATTATTTTGTGCCCGTGTGGCCTGTATTATGTGGGTAAAACCACCACTACGATAAGAGAAAGAATGGCTAACCATAGAAAAGCAATTCGATCAGCTATACAGGAAACTAAACCCACCAACACAAGTACAAAATACGGGGAACAATCGGTAGCCCGACACTTTGGAGAGGCCAAACACTCTTTGGCCAACCTAAGATGGATGGCTATAGACCAGGTTAAAGCCATAACGGGAGTGGACAGGGATAGGGCACTATTAAAATGCGAGGCATGGTGGATCCGCTACTTAAATACAGTATCCCCAAGGGGCCTCAACGAAATATGCTCATTGGCCTGCTACTTATGAGCCTGTTTTATTGTCATATTTAAACTAGTATATATATGAGTATACTTTTTAGATAATTTTACATTGTTATATGTTTTATTATACACAGTGAGATCTCACAAGTCCTAGTGACAGTAGTAAATATGGACACCATAGTTTTATATGTATTTATTTGATGTTTTATATCTTCACTAATAGGTTTTAATATATAACACTAGGGGGCATATTTATAAAGAATCGATAATATCGCAAAAAAATTACCGCCGCACATCGCGGCCGCGAAAATAGCGCTATCGCCGTATTTATAATGGCGAGCGCTATTCCCGCGATACCTATCGCGGCCGCGATGTGCTGCGGTAATTTTAAGCCCCTTCGCGGCAATACTGTATAGTATCGCCGCGAAGGGACTTAAAATCCCTTCCCGACGCTGCTCCTACCACGCCCACACCCCCCGCGGCGGCAGCGGCGACCACCCGCCGCCGCCGCTTCCCAGCAGCCCCTCCCAACCCGTTCCCCGTTCGCGGCAATCTCGGAACGGGAGGCTAGGAGGGGCTGCCGGGAAGGGGCCGCAGCAGGTGGTCGCGACCACCCGCCACGCACCCCCTCCCCGGCAACCCCTCCAAGCCCCCCGCCCCGGCCGCTCCCGGGGAGGGGACGGGAGGGAGCCGCTGGGGGGGTGGAGGCTCCCTCCAGCGGGGCCCTGAGAAGGGCCTTTTGGGGCTTAGGGGGTCCCGCAGCTCGAACCGGGACCCCCCCTCCCCGGCCCTTACAAGGGCCCTTGCGGCACTGACAAGTGCCTTTGGCGGGGGTCCTGCAGCTGAAACCGGGACCCCCAGTGCGGCTCTTAAAAGAGCCCTGGGCGAGTCTTCTTTCTTCCAGTCCCGGCACTACACCAGCTCCGCCGAGGCCGCCGACCCCCGAGAGGTTACCCCTGCGGCCGCCAGGGGTACCCCGGCGGGCGCCGGCGACCTCAACGAGGCCGATGTTGCCGGCGTCTTGATCCGACGCGACGTCTTCGGGCTGGCGACACCAACCCCAATCAGGTCGCCGATGCCAGGCAGACTACTGCGGCCGCCAGTGAGCCTGCTGGCACCGCCGGCCTCAGCGGAGCCGATGTTGCCAGCCGCTTCTTCTTCTTTCTTCAGCCATCTATCGGATGGCATCTGAGTTCCGGCGGAAAGCTCTCTTTATAAGGTTTGCAGAAATCCATAATCCGTTTCTGATTGTCAATTTTTAATACTTGCTTTACATTAACCAATCAGATTCTGGAAAGTTCTGAAATCTGATTGGTTAATGTAAAGCAAGTATTAAAAATGACCAATCAGAAACGGATTATGGATTTCTGCAAACCTATATAAAGAGGAGCTTTCCGCCGAGGAACTCAGATGCCATCGCAGTAGATGGTGAAGAAAGAAAGAAGAAAGAAGCGGCTGGCAACATCGGCCGCTGAGGCCGGCGTGCCAGCGGGCTCACTGGCATCGGCGACCTGAGTGGGGTTGGTGTCGCCAGCCCGAAGACGTCGCCCAAGGGCTCTTTTAAGAGCCGCACTGGGGTCCCGGTTGAGCTGTGGGACCCCGCCAGAAGGCACTTATTAGTGCCGCAAGGGCACTTGTAAGTGCGCAAGGGCCCTTACAAGGGCGGGGAGGGGGTCCTGTTGCAGCTGCGGGACCCCTAAGCCCCAAAGGGCTCTTGTAAGAGGCCGCAAGGGCACTTGTCAGTGCCGCAAGGGCCCTTATAAGGGCCGGGGAGGGGGGTCCGGTTCGAGGCGCGGACCCCTTAAGCCCCAAAAGGTCTTGTCAGAGCCGCAAGGGCACTTGTAAGTGCCGCAAGGGCCCTTATAAGGGCCGGGGAGGGGGGGTCCCGGTTCGAGCTGCGGGACCCCTAAGGCCCAAAAGGCCCTTCTCAGGGCCCCGCTGGAGGGAGCCTCCACCCCCCAGCGGCTCCCTCCCGTCCCCTCCCCGGGAGCGGCCGGGGCGAGGGGCTTGGAGGGGTTGCCGGGGAGGGGGGTGCGGGCGGGTGGTCGCGACCACCTGCTGCGGCCCCTTCCCGGCAGCCCCTCCTAGCCCCCGTTCCGAGATTGCCGCGAACGGGGAACGGGTTGGGAGGGGGTGCTGGGAAGTGGCGGCGGCGGCGGGTGGTCGCCGCTGCCGCCGCGGGGGTGTTGGGCGGGGTGGGGTGTCTCCCGGGGCGGGTGCGACCACCCGCCGCGGGTTGCCTGCCCATCCACGCCGCGGGAGGTTAGTATCGGCTGACTTCGCCTCCTTCAAGGTGGCGAAGTTAAAAAAGCCGATCTAGCCGAGCGAAACAGTTACCGCCGCTTCTATTTATAAAGCGGCGGTACTGGTAAGTATCGGCGCGAAAGGTTAACGCTTCGTTAACTTTTCGCGGCCGTTTTCGGACCTTTATAAATCGCGGTAAACGCGATTTATGCGTTAATGTCCGCGAAAACGGCCGCGAAAAGTTAACGAACCTTTATAAATATGCCCCTAGGTCTTTTTTATCAAATATATTGCTATATTGCTGTATTATCACTATTGCACTTTATCCCACAGGTACGATACCCACCGGGGTGCCGTATCTGTTCCCTATGATCCGTATTTGATGTTGCAGATGATGTCCCGCAGCTAGAGACTTGGATCACATGATGAACTGTTGCAGGAAGTGGGGGCATTTGGATTATGCCTACACATGGTTACTATGGACGCTATGGGGAGCGGATGACGACACCGGGAGGAGGGAGGAGGGAAGGGGGAGGGAGGGGGGTGTGCACTTCCGTTTTCAGTTGTATATCTATTGTCATTTGACATTACACATTGTCTTGAGAACGGCCGAATATACGGCCGAAACTCGTTGACCGTTTGTCATATATTAAAGGTTGAATTTGGACACAACACCCAGGAGTGCTCTACTTATCGTGTTACTTTTATATATATATTTTGTTGTGCTGGTGCTTAGAAAGGTAGAATAACAGTCTAGATTTGAAAGTATTAATGGATGTCACCTGGTGAAGTGAGAGAGGGAGAGCGTTCCAAAGGTAGGGAGCGACAAGAGAGATTTGTTTAAGGCGAGAAGAGGCAGTGTTTGCTGGGGGTTTGTGGAGAAGATTTCCTTGTGAGGAATGGAGGAGACCAAGAGAGAAGATCAGTGGAGTAAAGAGATTTAAAGGTTAAAAGAAGGGTATTGAATATGATTCTTTCTTTGATGGGAAGCCACCCTATGGACTGAAGTATTTTAGCAGTGGACAAGAGAGAAAAGGGTGGATCTTGGAAATATTGCAAAGGAGAAATCGACACATCCTAGTGACATTGTTAATGTGATGATGGAAGGAAAGAGAAGAGTAAAAGATTATTCCAAGGCAGCGTGCAAATTCAACTGGGTTTATGACCATATTGTCAATAGAGATGGAGAAGGTCCTAGTTTAGTGGGGGAAATTATTAATCCCATTTTAGATAGATTGAGTTTTAGATGGCTGTGCATCATTCAGGAAGCAATAGAGAGCAGACATTTAGAGATTTGGAATTGAACTTCAGGGGTGGACAAGTAGATTTGGGTATCATCAGCATATAGGTGATACAAAAGAACTGATTACTACTCCCAGAGAGATAGTGTAGAGGGAGAAGAGCAAAGATCCTAATTACGAGCACTGAGGAACCCCTTCACTAAGCAGAACTTAAGAAGAAGTCTTATTAGAAAAAGAGACAGCGAAAGATCTGTTAGAGAGATAAGAAGACAACCACCACGCTGTCAGCTGATTGCGGATGCCAAATGTAAATTTGCATATGAAGAGAGTGGTCCACAGTATCAAAGGCAAGCGATGGGTTGCAGAGAATGAGGACAGGCTTTGGCAGTTTATAGGTTATAACACTTGAACTAGTGAATTGAGAAAGCCAGTCGGACAACTAGCGAAACGTCTTCAAGAACTAAACTTCAAGTCCAGTTGATCTAATTGAATACAACAGATATAACACTTGTACTCCTCTATGGATAACAAAAGTTATCCCCTTTTATGATGGAATAGCAACAGTTACAATTAAGTTTGTGAAGGTTCTTCTCATTCATCCAGGTCATAGTATATTGGTCATAGGCACAGAAATGTACCTCGTTACCTTTTTTCCAAGAGCCCTGACATTCTCTGGATAGCAGTGTCAGAGGGACATAACTTATCTTTTAAGTGGAGCCACTCCTATAACTAAAAGGGTTTTTTTTCCACAATGATAACCAAAAAACTCTAAGGTCTCTAGTTAAAGGGTATGTCCACTTCAGAATTTTTTTTAAGCAAACATTGCCCCTGTCCCCCCCAGCCCCAACCGCTATGTTTGTATATCAGAAAATGCCCAGAATTTACTTACTTCCCTCTTGCCTCCACCGCACTGCCGGCCCTCTGCTTGCGAGAAAATGCAAGCAGAGGGGGACGGACCGGCAGTCGCGTCGTGATTGGCTGAGCGGCAGCCAATCACGGACGCGGCTGCCGGGAGTTCAGTGCGGCGGAGGCAGAGGAAGAGGAAGGTAAGTAAGTTCTGGGCATTTTCTGATATTACAACATAGCATTGTAGGGGGGGGACAGGGGCAATGTTGCTAAAAGGGTTTACACTAGGGGGAGGGAATCCAAATGGGAGGAGAGGGGAGGAGGAGGGGGAGAAGGGCTGCAGTACGCATGCCAAACTTCTCCGAGGCCAGGTAGGAGGCAGAGTCCTATATGGACTCTGCTATCCTCCGGGGGCAGTTTTGGGACTTTGGGGGGGACTACAGGATAACCATATGAGGCTGGGATGTGAGGTAAGGATTAAACTACACTACATGATGGGGCCAGTAGTGGGGGGGATTATAGTTTTGGAGGTGGACATGCCCTTTATGTACAGAACCACAAAATGATGATAGATGATATCATTTGGATTTGGAATGGTGATGAACAAGTTCAAATATGTATACAATTATTAACAATAACGAGTATAATCTAAAATTACATTCGAAATAGTGAGGAGAAGATACACTATCTAGATTTACTCATTCGGGGCAATGGACCAGGATAGACACGTTATATTTGAAAAAGAAAACTCCAAAAACACAGTGTTCAGCAGATTCCAATACCCTAAACACTGTATTCAAGCTATACCTTATAGTCAATTTATAAGACTTAGGAGGAACTGCTCTGATGTTAAATCTTTTGTTACAGCAGGAGAGTCTATGAAAATTACATTTGGAAAGAGAGGTTATAGTAAAAAATGTATAGAGAAAGCCTTTCATAGAGCATCCAAATTAGACAGAAATCAATTACTGAGAGAAGCAAGGGAGACAACATCGGATAAGAATAGGAATAAAAATCAGAACACTATATCCTTCATTACTAGGTATAGTCCTCAATTCTACAATATAAAACAAATCATTCAGAGACATCTTCCCATCTTGAAAACTGACGTTACTATATCAAAAGTATTAAAAGACTGTAGATATGTTTCAAAGAGAGCCGAAGCATTGAGAGACATTTTGTCCCCGAGTTTGTATATGTCAAGCTCCAAGTGTTCAGATAAGAGGAGCTGGTTAAGTCATAAAGGCACTTTCAAATGTGGAGCAGCCCGGTGCACCACGTGTCAACACATAAAAACAGGGAATCTGTGTAGGAGTAACACCACGGGTGTACTCTATAATTTCAATCAATATGCCAACTGTAATTTTACACATGTAGTGTATCTATTAACATGCACAACATGTGGCATACAATATGTAGGGAGCACAAGTAGAACATTGAAATCACGCTTTAGAGAGCATCGCAGAAACATCATTAATAAGGAAGAGAACAGTCCTATAGCGAGACATTTTCTCTTGTGCAATGGAGGCAGAGAGCAATACCTCCAAGTACAGGTATTACAGTGGATACCTTTGAATATAAGAAAGGGGGACAGAACAGTCCCCCTACGCAAAGCTGAGGTCAAATGGATCTTTAGATTGGGAACACGGACCCCCAATGGGTTAAATTCCATCTTTGATATAGCCTGTTTTGTTTGAAATGCAATAGCTAATAGACTTACTCTGGTTTTTTAGAATAGGAGCGATAATAGTGTATCATTTGGGAGATGTGCTTGACATATTATTATTCATAGGATATCTCGTTTTAGGTGAGGATTTTAAATCATATCCCTTCTAATAGATATATTATGGGAATTATGGGTTTACATATATATTTATAGTGTTTATTCAGTACAGTTCATACTTACTAGTGCTATATTCGGGTTTTTACTTTATATTTTGGTAGTAAAACTTCAGTTTGTTTTATTATGGCCGGTACACATAGGACATTATATAAGTTATATACTATTTTTATGTTGGGTCCTATACGGTCCTATACGGTCCTTTGAACAGTTTTATCTTCATTACATATAGTAGTGATGATTTTAGAGTCTTTTCTCACTTTTTCTCACTGTTTTATCTTATATACCCTAGATTTGGACGTTATACACTATCATGTTTATCGATTTTTTAATAGGCACATTATACACACTATATTTATTAAAATATTTACAATACATTTATATATTCTTATACCTATTTATTTATTTATTTGTTTCACTACAGATGTACATATAAGCTACTTTAGAGTCTAATTATCAGTATATCAAGGTTCATGTTGTATTGTCATCATTTTTATAATTCATTATGGTATCAGTATGATATAACCAAATGTATTTATTTAGACACTTATGTAAACATATCCTCTATGTGGGGCATATTTAGCACTTGGGTATTATAGAATATTGTTCCTTTTTATGTATATTGCAGTAGAAGTGTATATATGATGCACCATAAGATTTTTATGTTTGATGTGATATATATTTGGTTTTGCACTATAAAGGGTTAATAATCCAGATTTAATCATGCGGGTATATAAGTATTTCACATAGCACGTCAGTTCCTTTCCAGCCTATGAGTAAGAGCGGGGGGTACGCTCGAAACGCGTAAGGCTATGGGAACTCCTTGTTTGTTATGGCACTGTTCTGAATAAAGCGTGTTGGATTGCAGAGTCCAGGTGTCCTATTTTCCGGTGTGCGCCGTATCCCATATTGGTATTTTGTTGGACATGCCCTTTAAACCCACAGTGAGAGTGATAGTGTGAGAGTTTCTCTGCTGCCTGATGATAATTTAAATCCACTAACATCCACAGATACGCTTTGCTCAAAGAAATTTCCCTTTAGGGAACCCCAGATTGGCAAAAAATGCAGCGAGAAGTTTCCAGTATCCCTAGATAAATGTACATAGTTGTGCTAAGATCAGGTTCACTTCATTTTGCTTCATATGCAGCTCTGCAGTCCCCAGGTAATAACAGGACTGTTATTCAGCAACCGTAAAACATAATTATATCTCTTTAAAGGGTATCTATAGTGGGAAAATGTAATTTTTCTATGTGTTCTATAATTCCCCCCAACCCCCAGAGTACATTTATTTTCTCCAGTTTCTTCCTCTATCCTGAGATATATAAGTAAAAAGAAGTCAAGATTTCAATACACTTCTTTTGCTTGAGCTGTCAATCAAAACCCCTAATAGCATTCTGGTATAGTGTGTACTCTTACACAAGTTTTGGGAACAAATTAGCAGGGGATACGCACTCAGTAGTGAATTATTTCTTTATTGTGACTTGCAGTGCACAACCTGAAATGTTGTGCACTGCAAGTCACAATAAAGAAATAATTCACTACTGAGTGCGTATCCCCTGCTAATTTGTTCCCGATGTATGGAGTCCACTGCTAGTGGTTAAACACATTGGGGAGGCAGCACCGTTGGTGATTAATAGTGAAGGTGTGTGGGGAGAAACATATATTTACACAAGTTTTGCACCAATGACTCCTTACTCACTAAAATGCTTGCCAAATACTGGGTTAGATACAGAAGTAAAGGGAAGGAGAAAGAAGCAGAAAGAGCATCACTGGGTCCCCCTCCAAAGATCAGGCTGCAGTGATAAGGCAAGACTTGAGTCTCCCCTAACTCAACCCCCTCCCACTCCTTATGTTCAAGTATCTCCAGAATAACAGAGACACTTGCTCTCTTCAGACTTACATACATAGTAGCTGGCGTTAAAAGTGCTGGAATAGAAAAGCAACAGGTAGCGATGCTCCAAGAGCCGATATCGGCATATAATATCACCGGGCAGTTTGCACTGGGTTGCTGATAGCATCGCCCTGAGAGTATATCAAGTCTCACTATCAAACCACACTTCATTGGCTCCTCCTCTAAAACTAGTAACCCTTAAATGCAAAGTGCAATTCAATAGTATATTGTCACCTTATATAAAGTGCGTTACATTTCACTAAAGTACATGAATATCAGTCCTAATACATATCACATTCATAAGTACAGTGATTATATAAAAAATATAATAAAAAGGTAAAAAGCTCAGTGTAAAAAAATAGTCAATGTTTAAAAAGCTTTATATGCCCCATTGTTGTAACCTTCATGTCTCGACATGTTGAAAGTACAAAATTCCATTGTAGGTGATATGCGTCCTTATGTGCATAAAAACACATTATACCAAATATCTACTCAATAAATTCCCAAGGAACTGCCATCTCTTGGCCTACACATAATGCTTGATAAATTCTTCTCCTCTATTTTAAGGAGGAGGAGTCAATGAAGTGAAGTCATTGATATACTCTGTATTTTGTGTGGATTAAAACTAACCCTGCCTCCCACCACCCCTAGAATGCTGGCCCCGCCCCATGTGATGTCATACCTGCTCCCTACACCTTCTTTCCCACCCTGCCCTGAAGCCTGAAAGTGCAGGGTGGGATGTCTGCAAGAGGGACATTAGAACCCAGAGGCATAACTACCAGGGGAAGTGCAGGAGGGCCCCATCTTTTTTCCCTACAGCCTCCTCCAAGAAAACCACTGTAGATAAAGCAGGGAGAGGAGCCCTATCATAGTTTTGCTGGGGGCCCAGTGAAACTTAGTTACACCACTGTAAAATCCAGTAAACTTTTATGCAACTTGAGAAACAATAAATGTTGTTTATATTATGAAGCATCCCTTTGGACAGGCTTATGTAGGACACACTATGAGATATGTGAAATCTAGAATTAAAGAGTATGTCCACCCTAAAAACTATAGATTTATATAATGTAGTTCTCCCCTTCCAACTCCTCCTGCATGGTCTGTTTGGGAAAAAAAGATAGAATAAACTTACTTATCAGCCTGGGATCCCGCGGCCTCAGCCTCCAGTGCAACTTCCCGGGAATGGAGTTGCATTGGGGGCTTGGCTGGCAGCTGCATCTGTGATCATACAATCACAGACGAGGTTGCCGGCTATTGATTCGGCCAATGGGTAACGGGCTGCAGAAATAGAGTTGCATTGAGGGCTTGGACGGCAGCCACGTCTCTGAGTGGCTGAGATTCAGCCAATTGCAGGCGCGGTTTCCAGCTAATGATTCGGCCAATGAGTTCCGCCGAGGATTTAACACTAACCTCGAATTTCAGAGTGATGGATCTGGATGGAGGGAGGGAGTGGGGAATTCAGCTCCCCTGCACATGTCTGCAACCCTCCAGGAGGCAAGACAGAAAGCAGAATCCTTTATGCAGGAAAACAGACTCCTACTGGACTTTGGACAAGCACTGCATGAGAACCATTTGGAACAAAGATGTAAGGTAAGAATTTTTCAGTACTACACAGTGGGGCCAGTATGGGGTTCAATTTTAGTTTTGGGGTTGGACATGCCATTTTTTGAAAAAAACACAACTTATTTTATATTTACAACAAGAGATGGACTAGAACTCAAACTCGAACCCGAGTTCGAGATAAACTATTCGAGTTTGAACAGACTTGGACTTCTTGAACTATCCCGGACATGGATTTTCAATATTTTCCAGACTTTCGATAATTATCGAATGTTCGAAGGCATGCGAATATTCAAGTAAAATGTCTATTATACCACCTGCAGGTGCAGGTGTATGTCTCGCCCTGGCCCCCGGAGCCCCTCCGCCTCCACACAGCTTACTTGCCTCTCCACTATTTGTTATCTAAAGAGTTAGAGGTGAATCAGTCCAAATATTCCATATCTTTTGGAATTTTCCAGGGCATTGTCTATGCTTATATAGTACATTTTATTATGGGATAGTATTATTAATCAATTCTCGCCATGTTTTAATTTTGGGTGGGTCCGGGGCCATCCATTTCAAGAATATTATTTTCCGGGTCATGAATAGTGTTTCACGAAAAAAGCTTGGCTTATAAGTGTCTTCTAGTTCTAGGGTATTTATGCCCAGTAGACATTATCTTGGGTCCATACTGTAGGCACAGGTCAAGGAAGTAGGGATGTAAGAAATCTGACAAATTTAGTCCAGAATTGGTTTATTTGGGGAAAATCCCAGATGAGATGCCAAAAGTCTGCTGTGTACTTGGCATTTTGAGGATTTCATAGACATTAAGTGTAGTTTTTGTGGAGTTAGGTATGCCTGATGTGTAATATATATTTGTATTAGTAGGTTATTAGCTGAGGGTGAGGCATAAATATCCGAGCTCATCCCTGTCGTATATTTTCAGTTTGGGAATATTTACATCCATTTTTGAGGTACTGTTTAGATTGTGTAGCTGTTTGGGTATTAATCGTTGTGTGTATAATCGTGAGATTAGTACTTGCGGTCCTTGGATTTTGAGAATTCCAATTATTGGGGGTTTAATTATTGGTATTTTCTTGTCTGGGAATTCAGTATGATTCAATGGCGTAATTGAAATTATCTATAGAAGTAGGATCTTGGAAGTTTAAATTCAATTTTTATGTCTTCATATGTCTGTAGTCAAAGCAATAGTTGAGGTTTGTACTGTGTTAGCCATAAGTAAGAGAAGAGAAGTAGAGCTGTGATACCTTTTATTGGCCAATAAAAGGTATCACAGCTCTACTTCTCTACATCTGTAGTGTATCTCCAGCAATAATTTGGGCAAATTGGTGGATTCCCTTATTTTTCCAGTCTACACTTCCAGGGAATTTTACCATTTGGGGGTAGGATTGGTTTTGCCATAATGCTGCTTCCAGGGGTTTTCGTGGACATTCTCTTTACCTAAAGGAGCCATTTGCAATTTTGTATACTCTTTTTGATACATCTGTTTCACTGCATTTTGCTGCCATGAAACATTCAGTATCTTAATTGTCAAGGGCAGTCCTAGAGGTGGTTAGGCAGGGAAAATTGCAATATCGATTAGAAATATTGCCCCCATTGGGGATGAATGAATACTGCTATGATTGAACCTCTTGAGTAAGAGTATGTTAGGGAGACATTCCTCTTCTTTCCGGATTCCCACAATGCATTATTCACTTGGAGTAATTAATTCCATCATTGAAACCTGGAGGTTTGTTTTTACGCTAGGCATTTTACATCGGGTGCTTATGCCGTTACTATAAAATGGTGCTGCCCCCCTGAAAATAGGAGTGTGTAATACCACGCTAACCTGATATTATATTGGGAAGCGTGGGTTATCCTCCATTTTATGCAATTTTACATCCCCCTGAATGTGTTTTCAATTTTACTTACCCATTAGATGTAACTAGGCTTAAATGGTCTATCAATTATTCAATAAAAGTTCTTATTAAAAATGGGGCTAATTTTTGACTAGATGTTTGCTTTCAAAATAATATCTGATTGTTTGGGGAAAAATTAGCACCAGTTTTAGCAAAAAAACTTTTATTGAATCTCCCTGAAAAAAATTTTTAAGTATGCTTTTTGATTTTTGGACTGGAACTAAGCTGTATGGATATTTAATTGGACTTTGAAATATATTATCAGGGTTATTCAATAAAAGATCTTATCGTTTAAAATTGTGCTAATTTTGCCCCAACCAATCAGATATTAGCTTTTAAATGTGTTAAATAAGATCTGATTAGTTGGGGCAAAATAAGCACCATTTTAAACGATAAGAAATTTTATTGAATCTCCCTATATGTATTTTTGTTCCATAGATCATTATATAGTAGGCACTATAATGTGCAGTTTTATATATTTTTTAATGTAATTGAAAATATTATTTGTAAAGATTAGGGGGAGGGGCTTATGGAAAGTTGGTGACCTCACTTCCTATTACGTTATTTATGTTATCTGTATGTTACACCATGTTACAATAAAAGGAAAACAATATAAGAAAAAATAACATCACCCTATTACATGTCCACACTTCCAGTAGCTGAAATTGCTTACTCACATTTACAACCATGCTGCCCTCCCTTAGATATCACACAGCAAAGATGAGTGCTAAAAGCCCGCCTCCTAGCTGACCCAGGCACTTGTCTGGCGGGAATGTCTGTAACAACTTCTCACCTCCTCCTTTGCCAGTCAAACAAACCTGTAATTTCCTGCTGCTAGGATACAGCCTACATAATCAAGCTGATCAAGGGTGGGTGGAGGAATGTTTTCTTGCTTGCTAGATTTGAGTGACAGTTAGAGGCAGACAGAATTGTTATGCCCCCCCCTTCACTATGGGGTGCCGTTTGTTCCTAGATCATTTTGTAACAAAAAACACACTTGACCAAAAGAAATTCAATGGTAACAAAATACATTTAGTGAACAAAAAACAACACTTTGGGGACACAACTATATTTAGTTAACCAAAAGAAGTTCTGTAGTAACAAAACACATTTAGTCAACAAAAAACAACATCTTGGTGACAATACTAAATTTATTCGACCAAAAGAAATTCAGTGGTAAAAAAAATACATTTAGTCAACAAAAAAACAATGTTTTGTTTAGAAAACTATATTACGACCAAAGAAATTCAGTGGTAACAAAACATATATTTTGTCAACAAAAAACAACTGTAGCACCAAAGTGGTTTTTTATGTCATATATGTCATAAATTTCGATGACTACAATCTTTTTTGTGAACAAAATGTACAGTGGATTGTTACAGAATATTGTGTTGTATACAAAAAGTGGTGAAAAGAAACATTATGCTGGCAAAAAGAGCATTTTGTAGACCAAATACATCTTGTAGCATAAATGCATGTTTTTTGTACACAAAATGAACTAAGGAAAAACGAGCATACTTTTAAAAATGCAATTTTGTGCCCCACTCTGCCTTAAAGGCGTTAAGTTCTGTGCTGCAAGGTAGCGCAAAACACAATGCTGCCTATATAAATAGGCTGCGCTGCTCTTATTTTCAATAATATTTAAAAATAGCGCAGTCAACACAAAATTAGTGTAAAACCAATGCAAACCCAATAATACATCAGGTAGCATGGGTTTTACGCTAATTTTGGAGCCCGGGCTGCAGGTTGGGGGTCACTGCTTTAGATAGATAGATAAGACTGTGTAGTTGGTTTCTTATTTAGCTGGTTTTAGGGAAACTTTAACTCAGAACCACTTTAGTCAGGTATCCAAATCCTCCTGACAGTTGCAGAAGCCTCCCAGATTCTGGGGTGGTCTCCCACACTTCCAACTCCGCCTCCGCTCCACCCTAGATAACTTATCTATCAGATAACTGATCTTATACCAGGCCCTCTTCCCGTCTCCACCACGCCACCCACCCACCTTGCTGGGAAGGGGCCTAGAGGGGCCTTGCCCATAAAAAGAAAATAAGGGCTGTGCCATTTATTAGTATTTTCTTACAGTAGAGAATAAAGGAAATGTTTTCAATTTACCAGAATTTATTTAGGTAATGCATGATAATTACCATTTTTAAATGTGTATCATTTAGCAGATATTTCTTATTAAAGAGTTTAAAGGGAAATATATTATGGGAAAAAGCGTCCACATTTTTTCTGAAGATATTAAAGGGCATATCCACCCCCAAATCTAAAATTTGCCCAAGTGCTGGCCCCTCTGTATTCCTTACCTTACAATCCTGCTCCTTATGGTTCTCCTGTAGTCCATGTCCAAAGTCCAGGTAACTGAAGAGTAGTGGCTGTCTTCCTGTCCTATGGTCTGCCTTTTGTGATGCCTCTGGGCATCCCCCCTCCCTCCCTTCCTCTGGAACCTATCACCCCTTTCTCCTAGCGATAAACACTTTTCATATGTTCATATGATGTTCTTTAGGGTTAAAAAAACAGACCCTCGCTCCTGTGCCTATGTTATGACCCCTCTTGGCACGGAATCTAACTGCCTTCCAGTCTTCTCCAGAGCCTCTGGTGGAGAGGATGTAGTGTGGCAAACAGGCACCAGGCCGTGACCCCAGAGGCAGGCGGCAAGCTAGCAAAGTCCAAGGTACAGGCACAGGTCAAACAGGCAGGCAGCAAACTAGCAGAGCCCAGGTACAGGCAATGGTCAAACAGGCAGGCAGCAAACTAGCAAAGTCCAGGTACAGGCAATGGTCAAATAGGCAGGCAGCAAACTAGCAAAGTCCAGCTCACAGGTAGGGGAGGCTAAAATACAGAGAGCCGCATCATCAGGAAATGATGTGCGTGTCCGCGCGTAAACGCCCTCGCACGCATGCACAAGAGGATGCCCGCGTCTCCCAGCAACCTCAGCCCATGGTTGGGACCCATGGCACACGCACCCGTGAGAGGATACCGGCGCATGCATGCACAGATCATTGTGAAGCGCATGACTACGCACCAATGCTGGTGCGCGCATGCATGAGGATCCTTAGGTGCTGGTAGGAACACTGCTGTAACACTTATCTTCTTAGCCGGCAGCTGACCAGCAGCCAATCACAGACGCAGCTGCCGGTTCGGCCCCTCTCTGCTGTTTTCCTGTTAGCATAGAGGATTTCTGCCGATTTCTCCTTTTATCTATGTTCTGAATCAATTATGTGAATTGAAGGAAGTGAGGTGCGGCCTTTCTTTACTATGTGCTTAGAGCTTCCGATGCCATGGAGAGTGTCTCTTGGCCTGCACTCCTATACCAAGGTCTGTGAGCGGCCCCTTCTTTGTTTCTTTTAGCTTGCAGTGATGTCTCCGCGGGTGCAAGGCTCGACCTAACGGCCTTCATTTAGTGAAGGAAATATATTGGAGGTATGTGCGAAAATGCCTTCCATTGACATATCGCTACTTGACTTTTCACTCTTCACTTTACTTTAATTAAGAGACAGCACATACAAATGCTGAAATGTCTTCCTTTCTCAATATAGAGGACATACTGGGAGCAGGAAGTTTGAACATTCAACCCAATGCAATTTCTCACAGGCTCCAGTCAGAGATCTGATTGTTAGCTTATTTTAAAGGAAATATTGCAGACTTTCATTTAGCCCTAACTTGTTTTGAGACCACAGTTGCCCTTTAAGGGAATCTTTTTTCAGCGAAGACGATCAGAATCTCCTTTAGAAAGATCACAGATGGAGGAACAGGAGGAGTACAGACAGATGACCGGTACGATCCTCATCCCGAATAAACTTGGACAAACCAAGAAATATAGAAGGGGGGGAAGGCGACATAAAAAATCACAACTATGGCTTAAGACCCAAACAGAAGCAACAAAAGGAGAGACATTAAATGTTATTAATCTTACTAACACCCCCTTACTAAGATCAAATAATGGTTCTGTTTAAAGAATTGACCTTCTCCCCTACCAGAAAATTCAATCTTTTTTCTACTATTCTTGATGTCAATAACTTTAAAAGAAGATTAACTCTTGCTAAACACTTTGATTGTATTAACAAAATTGCTAGTACTAACATCAGTAATCATAATGAAATTGCCAATGAAACTGTAAATATTAATATGGATAATTTGAAAGTTCTATGGCATTTGCTAGATGAAAATACTGATGATTAAGTTACAATCTCTTCCATCCCCTTGGTAAAGGTAAATATAAATCATTTATGGACACCTTTCAAGATCTTATTGAAAGAGAGTTACGTGTTCTATGGGATAAGAATGAGCGTGATAAAGGGACTGCAAAACAAACAAAACAAGGTAACATAACTTATAAAGAAGATTCTTTCAGTCAGGGTTTGTCAAATTGGGTGGATGCCACTTTACATCCTTTGGTGAAAAATGTAAGCTCATATCTGCAGAATAGTGGAGATGCGTTACAGAAGCTTAAAGATCTTAAATGTCAAGATTATTATTTATGGGTAACCATGGACGTTAAATCCCTATACACCACCGTTAAATATATGTTAAATACTACCAGTCACTATTCAGAAGATCTAAAAAACTATATAGTAGAAACTACTCACTTCTTACTTACTCACAATTATTTTCTGTTTGATGGGTCCTTCTTCCTCCAGAGGTGCGAGACCGCGATGGGTGCGGACTTTGCCAACCTATTTATGGGTTAGTGGGAGCTGTCCAGTATCTCTGGGGGAGGAGGTACCCATCTCTCAAATATAATATGGTATTGTCGCTTTATAGACGACCTTCTTATGATTTGGTCTGGTAATCAATATGACCTATTGTCCTTTGTGAATCAACGTAATGCTAACGATTGTAATATCTGTCTAACTATGGGAAATATTTATAAAGGTTTTTTAAACTTTTCGCCTTCTTTAACCCAGCCTTTTCGCCAAATTTGGACTTTTCGCTATTTATAAAGCAGTGATAACCAGTGGCGGAAGGTCATTACCGCTACATTTCTTTTTTCGGCATACATCACTGCGTTAACCGCTCAAGCATATTCATAAAATGGCGAAAAGTGTATTTTTGCTTTCAGCCATTCCAATTCGCCAAGTCTGAGGTGGCGAAAACACATAAGTGGCCATTTATTTAGCCTGCCAATGGGTCCATGGAAGGTGTCAGTACATTGTGGAGTGTTACTAATAAGTACCCAGGGGGGTGTTAGACTGTTTTCTAGCATTTACTGTAATATGATCTAAGATTTTGCTTTTTTAAGGTAAATTTTTTGCTTTTTAAAGGACAACAATACCAAAAAAAACAACATCACCCCCATTACATGTCCACACTTCCAGCAGCTGAAATCACTTACTCACAGTTACAGCCGTGCTGCCCTCCCTTAGATTTCACACAGCAAATATGAGTGCTAACAGCCTGCCTCCTAGACAGCCCAGGGCCATGATTAACATAACACTTTTCATTGGCTGGTGGGAATGTCTGTTACAACCTCTCTCCTCCTCCTCTGCCAGTCAAGCAAACTTGAAATTGCTAGGATACAGCCTACTTAATTAAGCTTATCACGGGTGGGTGGAGGAGTTTCCTCGCCTGCTAGCTTTTAGTGACAGTTAGAGGCAGACAGAGTTGTTAAACCCCCTTTACAGCATGGCTAATTGAAGGCAGAGAGAGGCTCGAAATCAGTCAGTAAATGTATGGGGAGGGCTGCATAACTTTACTCATTTTAAAGCAATTTTTTAAAAAAATGCATTGAGGCAATACAGTTATCCCTTAAAGATCTTTTTTTTTTACCGATAAAGTCAAATGGGGGTCTGAGGGACATATTTATAAAGGGGCATTATTTTTGCTTTTTCCCCACCAGCCTTTACCACAATTTTTTAAAGGGCATGTCCACCCCCAAAACTAAAATTTAACCCACAACTGGCCCCACTCTCCTGTAATGTCCCCCCAAAGTTAAAAAAACTGGCCACCAGGGAAATTGTTTCCGCCTCTGAGCTGCCCTCTCAGAGGTTTTTGGCTTGCTCAGAGCAGCCCTTCACTCCCTCCCTTCCCCCTCCCTCTCCCTCCCGTTATGTTCTCCCTCCCCCTAGTGTAAATCCCCATTCCCACATATTAGGGATAGTTCCCCCAGCCCCAACCGCAAAAAAATATTTATAAGAAAGTCCCCCGATCTTTACTTACCTTCCCTCTCTCCTCTTACCTTCGCCTTAATGCAAGATGGCATGTGTTACATTTTGTATAATATATTATGTATATATATATTTTTTCTTTTATATGCATTTTTACTTACTCTGTTCTATCTTCTTTTTCTTCACTTAAGTATTCTATAATGTCATTGTGTATCAGGCTAATGATTGATATGCCTTATTAACATATGTATGATATGCTAATTGTTGGCCTTTTTAAGCATGATCCCTGTAGGATCCACTAGCCATCTATGATTAAGGGCGGAGCCCGAAACGCGCCAGGTGGCTGACGTGATGAATGTGTGTGCCGATTTCTGGTTTTATCTATATTCTGAATAAAGTTATGTAAATTGAAGTGAGGTGCGGCCTTTCTTTACTATCTGCTTAGAGGGAAGAAGAGACTTGCGGGAGCGAAGGGGCTGTAAGTAAATACTGTATATACTCGAGTATAAACCGAGATTTTCAGATTAAAAAAATAGCCAGAAAATCGAGTCTCGGTTTACACTCGAGTCAAAGACTTACCTGCTCCAGCGGCCACATGCTCCGCATCCTCTGCTGACTGATGTCACTACTCGCGCCAGGAAGTGAGGCCAGCACAGAGTAGTGACGTCAGCCAGAAGAGGAATGTGGAGCATGCGGCCGCCGGATCTTAGAAGAGGATCCAGAGCAGCCTGCAGGGGAACATGTGGAGCAGGTAGGAGAAGGCAACTGTGGGGATTCAGAAGGGGGGAAGGCACAGTAATTCTTGCAGTGGCTAACTCCAAACTCCAAACATCTGGAGTGCAAAGGAATGAGGCTGTAATTGGACATAAGAATTCCCATACAGTAATAGCCAAATACAGTATGGCTATTACTGTATGGGACGTCTGATGTTCATTTAAAGGGCAACTAAAGCTTAAAAACAATACAGAATCAGAAGGAGAATGTTATCTATTGCTGCCTTCTGATTCTGTATTGTTTTGAGGCTTTAGTTGCCCTTTAAATGGACAGCAGAATTCCCATACAGGAGTCCCATACAGTAATAGCCCTACTGAATTTGGCTATTACTGTATGGGGCTACTGTATGGGATTCTGCTGTCCATTTAATGGACTAACTAAAGCCTCAAAACAATACAGAATCAGAAGGCAGTTGTGGTCATAATTTCCACCCTCGGTTTATACTCGAGTCAACCACTTTTACTCCTTTTTAGAGGTAAAAGTAGGTGCCTCGGGTTTATAGTCGGGTCGTTTTATATATGGTATCTGAAAGTTTTTTTTAAGTCTTATTAAGAACATTATATGAAAAGATGATTTTTTAACTGGACATGCCCTTTAAAGGGAAAGCAAACAATTTACCAGTTTATATGTTTTTTTAACAAAGATTACAGGGAAAGCTTGCCATTTACCATTACCATACATAACTCTTGGTGCTCAAAATTACATTTTTAAGACAAAAACTATGCTTGTTTTTCCTTAGTTCAGTTTGTGTACTAAAAACATACACTTGTGCTAGAAGATTTATTTGGTCTACCAAATTTTCTTTTTGCCTACTCTGTTACTCTTTATCACTTTTTGTGTAAAAAAAATATTCTGTTTCAACCCACTGTTCATTTTGTTCACCAAAATAGATTTTTGTCATTGAAATATATACTTTGGTGCTACAGTTATTTTTGTTGACTAAATGTATATTTTGGTCAACTAAATATAGTTTTATCACCAAAACATTGTTTTTTCATAACTAAATATGTTTTGTAAACACTGAATTTCTTTTGGTAGACTAAAAATAGTTTTGTCACTAAAAAGTTTTTTTTAATGACTTACAGGGTTATTTAATAAAAGTTCTTATTGTTACAAATGGTGCTAAGTTTGCCCCAACGAATCAGATGTTAGCTTTCAAATGTTAAATTAGATCTGATTGGTTGGGGCAAAATTAGCACCATTTTAAACAATAAGAACTTTTATTGAATCTCCCTGTTAATGTTTTGTTACCACAGAATTTATTTTGTTTGACTAAATATAGTTTTGTCACCCAAGGCCTCTCAATTTATGGGTCTTCTCTTCCTCTCCACACATCTACCCCCCCTCCCGGCTCTTCATTTACCTTTACGGGTCCTTCTTTTCCTCTCTCGGGTACATGCGCGAGCGCTGCGTCAGCATCCCTCCCCCACTCTGGTGTGCGCCGGCTTCTCCAATGGTATGCTGACAGTGCGTGGGAGGAGATGAGGAGATTGATGATGTGGATGATGTGGTGCTTTTGCAAGCTTTTGCGTCTGTGATCCATATAGTTTACATTCATCTTTAAGTATATAGTATATTTATATCTTCATAGGAGATAGCATTGAGTTTTTAGGAGCTTCCAATGAGGTGGGGGGGTAATGGATATTACATATAGGAAAGGTTTATATGTATATGTGTACTGTCTTACTATTACCATTTAAATGACTATCAATAAATATACATAAAGTATAGCACTGACTTATATTAGGTACAACACAAAATTTACAACTTATATTAACTTACTTACAGAGCTGAGATTCCTATTTTAATATAGGATAGTCAAAATGGGTAGTTAAACCACACCCCCGTGTCTGCTAATGGGCTCCATGTAAATACTGAAAGGTAGTGGTTAACTCAGTATAACATCCAATGATGTGCTGTTTGTAAAACACATGGCAGTTTTACCCAATCAAAAAAAAGTTTCTATATATACAATAACATGATGTGTATTACAATGGACATATACACCAAGGCTCCTAATATGCCACCTCCAGCCAGCAGGTGGTATCAGTGAATAATAAAAGACAAGACATCCCTGCAGCAATACTATTGGAATATAGTTTTTAAGCAATTTAATTTAAATTGAATTGGATGTGAAGTAATTTTCTATTTTCTTTATATAAAATTATATAGACATGATTTTTTAATTGCAAGATTTTTATTTTGTTTTACTTTCTCCTAGCTTATCTGTTGTATTCAGTTAGATCAATTGGACTTGAAGCTTAGTTCTTGAACATGTTTAGATAGTCATCTGACTGGCTTTCTCAATTCAGAATGACTTGTACAAGAATCTGCCATGTACAATGCTGTTTTGACACCTTACCCTGGGCATTCCTATAACACCTCCTAGCCACAATGCAATCACGCTTGCATTCAGAAGATTATTAAAGGACAATTATACTCACCTTCCCTCCACTCCACATCTTTGTGCAGTAGCTTTTACCCAGGGTGAGGACCTGAACCGCTAGGTCCTCACCCCTGGGTTCACGTAACCTACAGCAGCGTCTTACAGCAACGCTGCTCTGGTAGGCTCCGCCCCCTCCTCCCCGTCGGCGACGAGGCCAATAGGAAGGAATGCTTGTTGCAGAGCGTGCCTTCCTATTGGCCTCGTCGCCGACGGGCAGGAGGGGGTGGAGCCTACCAGAGAAACGTTGCTGTAAGACACTGCTGTAGGTTACGCGAACCCAGGGGTGAGGTTCAGGTCCTAACCCTGGGTAAAAGCTACTGCACAAAGGTGTGGAGTGGAGGGAAGGTGAGTATAATTGTCTTTTAACACCTGGCTGAGATATGCTAATTGGGACTTTCCAGGGTACATAATTGATTGAAAACAGATTCTTGTACAAGTCATTCTGAATTGAAAAAGCCAGTCGGGTGACTAACAAAACGTCTTCAAGAACTTTAAGTCCAGTTGATTTAACTGAATACAACAGATATACCATGACCTGGATGAGAACCTTCACAAGCATTTCTCCTAGCTTGTTCAATAAAAAAAATGGTTATGTACTTGCTGCTCCATTCTCCCATTTGTTAGCCTACAAAATGATCCTGTCTCTTTCTGCCACTGATCTTCATGTGGTTTTTCAGTGGCACAGAGAGAAGTTTAAGTTGGATTATATTTCACATTCTTTCATGCTGAAATCACAGACTGTTGCACAGAGCAAAGTGCTCAGAGTTTCTATTCTCAAAAATAATGTAGCTCAAAAGTCTTTAATCTCTTTAGGTTCATGTTGTTATTGAAATAATCTTCTCTTTTAGTGTTTTTTTTTTTAAAATTGAAGAACAACTTCACTACGTGGACTGTGTAAAGTAATACACAAATCTGGAAAAGCTTTATATAAATGCAAATAGTAACTAGGACAGAGCTTTAAAGGTCTCTGCTGGGATTTTACCATATTATTGAGAAGGAGACCTGCAAAGTTTTCTCTCCAGCTATAGTCCCCTTGTAGATTGTGCTTTCCCATTGGTTCAATATCTGGCAGTAAAAGGGGCAGGTCTGGAGCCAGCTTCACAAAGCTGAGTTTGCAGGGCTCGTACTCTAAGCCCCACGTTCGCAACATTTACCTTTCTACGTGCTTCTCCTGACAGAAGAAATCTTACCTTGAAGTTGGGGGTGTGCAGGGGATGTGACTACACCTTGGCTCTTGGCCAAGAAGGGGCCTCATTTGTGCTAAGGTTCCAAAACTACCAGTCTGTGTGTGTACTGTTTTACCAGTCGTGTACAAAGCATTTTTACCATTTTCTGTGTGCCAAGCATTTAACCAGTGCCTGGCTGTGTGCAATGCCAATTTCCCAACCAGTTTATCAGTGACTGCATGCCAAACATTTAACCAGTCTTTGTGCCAACTATTTTACCAATGGTTATATACAAAGGATTTTACCACTCTCTGTATGCCAAGCATTTTACTAGCATCAGTTGGTTAGTTATTTTAGAATGTTTGAGGATATAAGTTTGGAAATACTGTTTGAATCTGATTGAATAGTTTTGCTAGGTTTTTAGGTATTTGGTTTGCGGTGCTGATTTGTGTTTGTGGCGGTGTTGGTCTGTAGCTAAGCAACTTCCTTGAAGTCTGCCAGACCCTTGCCACTTTCTGCTGCGAGGCTTTGTGAACTTGCACAGCCTTAAAGGGAATGACCAGCCAAAAAAATATTCTTCTTTAAAATGTGTATTAGCCCCCCAAACCCCACTTTCGCATAGTTGTCACATTTCACAGAGGCCCCAGAGCTTACTTACCTGACCCGGTCCCTCGTCGCTTCTGCTGCTGCTGACAGCCGGTACACTTCCTGGTTGCCGCTCTCAGTTAGAGCGCAACGTGACGTCACACCCAAATATATTTCTGCGCACATAGCCAATTTGAGGTTAGAAGGAACATTGACAACCGCTCAACCCGACAAAACTTTATGGCCAACGTTACAGCCATAACTTTGACCATAACCGCTAAAACGTTAAGCGAAAGCTATAAGGAGAGTTAAAAAAGGGTGTAAATGTCCTTTAAAACCAATAACCACAGCAAACAGAGAGGTGAAACACAGCATGTTGTATCTTTGAGAATGTGCGCGGTCTAGTGATTTTAGCTGCCTTTTAAATTTTGTAACAAGCATAGTACCAGTAACGTGTATTTTTCAGGTTTATGGGGCTTGATGGATTTATTTTACTATTGACATATTGAGCTGAATAAAATATTTCAGCTGTAATTACTTTTTATTTTCTTTGCCATCACTAGATGAAATAGGTCCAGACAGGAACACTATAACCACCGTGAAGTAGCAAAGGGTGTACATTGCATATTTAATGTACATTGCAGACGGAGAGGGTGCAAGAGAGATAGACAGATCAACTTTTAGGTAAAGTTAATGAGTAGGCTATTAAGGTTGGACTGGATGGAAATATGTCTTTATTCAACATCCATTACGATTAAATTGTTTTCCTCTAGGCAGTGGGCACTGGCATTTATATTGATAAACGCTACAATATAAATGCAACATAAAAATACAATATAAAAAGCAACAAGTTAGCTGGCCGGGGGGGGGGGTATAAATCTGGCCCTGTTTACATGCCCTTCAATAACTCAAACTAGTAGGAATTAATTTAAACTTTTAAAAGCATTATATACAGTTAGTGGAAGCAACTGTACCACATCATAATGCTATGTTTAACTTTGGGGAGTTGCACTAAAATAACTGATGGTAGAAGTAAGGCTTATAGACTCTGAATAAGTTCTGTGTATATTCATATTCATGAGCCAATGTTAAAATAGCAGAACTAAAGTGTATAAGAACAGGCTTTACAATTTTAGGAGGTAGAACAAGGAATCTACTGTACTATTAAATTAATAAATCATGTTGAAGGCAGGGATGAGGTAAAGTAAAAGACATGTATTGCAACGACAACAACGCAAAATTTATTTTGAATGGAAAATGAAATATCCAGTCCTCTTTCAGACACACAGCCTTAAAATAACCCTCATACCGTTATTTCCAGACACCTACTCAAGAAGCAGGATGAGCCTAAATGCTAGTATGATTTTAGAGAACAAATACTGGCATGCAGATTTCTATTTCCCCTCTTTAGGGAGCAGCAGAAGGACAAGCAGAGAATCACTTACAAAGACTTATAAAAGTCCATTTATATGAGCTGGAGGGAGACAGATCATCTGGCCAAAAGCTGAGATCTTTGCTACCCTGCAATGTGCATTAAGTCTACCCCTGTGGTTAATAACATTCCAGAACCCCAGCTAGTGTTCCTGTCTAGCCTTTTTTCATCAAGTGATGGCAAAGAAAAAATAGGTAATAACAGCTGAAATATTTAATTTTGCTCTATACAGCGATGCGCGATCAGCTGTTTAAAAGACCGGACCCGAACTTCCGGAACTGAACCGGAAGTTCGGGTCCGATCTTTTAAACAGCTATCGCGCGTATGTTTCATTCATACACAATCCATGATAATCCTTGCAACATAACATTCCTATACTGCAGAAGAATATTGTGATCACAGTTTTTTTTTTATTAATAGAGATAGCCGAATTTCGAAAAATTTGGTCCTATTCGGATTTTTAAGCTTTATAAAAAATTAGAAAATTCAAAATTGGACCCATTAAAAGTCAATGGGGACAAATAGTTTGAAAAGTTTGGATAAAATAAGGTTAAAATAGCAATGTTTAGGGCTAGGCCACACTTGCTCATTTTTTCACGTTTGCGCACACGTTTTGCGCTCGCGATTTTGTTAACGCATGTGTTCACCATTTTTGGTGTGTTAACGCATGCACTTCCATAAAGGAAAACGTCAAAATCGCATGCGCAAAACGCACGTGCAAACGAAAAATGCACAAGAATCTCACACACAATTGCGTGCGCGATTTGGTGCGTTGTATTGTGGCCTCAGCCTAACTTACTGTACATGGCTTTGGGAACTGGAAAATAGTCTGGGGAACAGGTACAGATATCCAGAACTTGAAGCAAAGCAACTTCCTTCTGACGCATTTGATAATTCCCCTGAAAATTTTAAAATTCTACAACATTCAAGTTTCTAGAATCTGTATCTGAATCTTTCCCTAAATCTCTTAATAAGGGGTGTTCAGTGCAAATACATATGCATTTCAGAAAAAAGAGCAGTATTTATTCATTCCAATTACCTTAATCTGCCCATTCAGCATTGTGTCTGTAAATAAATGCAAACGAAATACTGACTTCCTGTTTGCAGGACCCCTAGTTGATTCAGTTACTCAGTAGAGATCTGAGCATGTTTGACCCATCCAATAGCCAATCAGTAGAAATTACTGTTAGGAACATTCCAAGGAAGTGGTGCATCCTGGGAAGAAGAAGGACCACTAGAACCTGATATGTCAGCTCCCCAATGTCAACAGCAGGGAACAGCAAAGGGTATGAAATCAACTGATTTTTCAAAATGGAAGAGATTATGTAGAATAACTAAGAAGGCATTACACAAACTAATAATTTAACAAATATTGACAATTTCCACTGAACTGTCCCTTTAATTATTGTACAAGAATACTCATGTGCAGCATGGAGTGGTACCTTTTGAGAAAGCCCGGGGCACCGGGCGAAATGCATCAGGGGGATCACTTCACCCACCGTTTCTTATCTAGTAGCCCTTATTGTATAGAGATACATATGCCTGCACCTCCAGGGATTGCCTATACTTCTAAGTGTTGAGCCATACATAGGGACAGATAAGTATATATGCTGCATACGCTGTTAATACTAAGATTTCCCTCTATATACTCTTGTAAATCGTCACTGTGTAGGATTTACCATAGTATGGCACTGTGCACTTTACATTTCATCCTTGGTTACTTTAATTACTGTATATGAGATGCTGCTATCTGTATATTATATATTTTAATAGTTTTTAATTATTTTGTTTGCACATGATCTAGTCCCGTATCGTATGTGTGTACATACTTCAATAAAGGAATGTAAATATTTTTTTCACCGATATTAAGTGAGTGCTGCAGACTTTCTTTCTCTTCTTTGTTTTGAATATTCAGTCTGCCCTTTTGGGTCTGTTCAGCACCCCCCCTATTTATTGGTTAAATACTTGGGGATTTTACTAGTGCCATACCTCCATCTTTATCAATACAGCATGGAGTGGTATAGCTTCCTTGTAGCAGACCTCAACAAAAGGGGGTAAAAGCAAGTGAAAGTTCAGAGAAAAAAATCATTGTTTTTTTTAATTCTTAGTTTATATTATGCATACCTAGTTATTGTACATATCTTCCATTTTGAAAAATCAGTTGCATTTATAACCCTTGCTAATTTCTGCTGTTGACATTAGTGAGCTGGCATTTAAGGTTCTGTAATGGTCCTTCTTCTTCCCAGAATGCACACTAACATGGAACATGGAAAGTTTGGAATCCGTAAAATTCGAAAATCTGATTCAAACTCAGGTTTGAGTTTGAGTTCTAGTCCATTTCTATTTGTTAACAGAGATAATAAAGAAAATCAAACTAAAATAGGGAGGAGGGAATATACTCTTCAGGATACATCCTGGACAGAGCAAGAAAAACAAAGCCACTTTAAGCTTAGCAGAAAGAAGCTATAACATGTTCTTAGGTCAGTGCATATTAGAATGTTATGGTTGGCACATTCTAATAGATAATGCCATTTTCTAGATCTGTCTAAAGCTAGGTGCACACCATTCAATATTTTAGCCCGGCCGACTGAGATTTAAGTGTTTCGGTATGATCAGGCCAAAATATTGGGTGGTTCCTTGTTGTGTCCGTGACCAACGTCCGACTGTCCGTCTGAATCAGAGGAGCGCATGATTGGATGCGTCGGAAAACCACAGGCGATTGTGCAGTTCTCTATGGACCACACGCTCGTTTGCAGCAAACTAACAGCTGTGGCCACTATTGCTGCGACTGAGAGCTGAACTTTTTCCTGGCCGACTGGTCGAAAGTGCCAAACAATCACTCAAGGGGGAAAGATTGAAAGGTCATAAATGACCTAGTTTTAGTCATAAATTTCATTGCTTTTCTATGCAGGAAAAGATTTACAAGGGAAAAATGCAATAGAATGGAATATTGTCTTTGGGCTAATGCATGGCTATACCCCAAGAAGATAAGTAAAAGGAAATCACCTAAGTTGCATTACTGTTTATTTCTGTTGTATTCAATTAAATCAACTGGACTTGAAGTTTAGTTCCTGAAGAAGTTTTGCTAGTCATCCGACTGGCTTTCTCAATTCAGAATGACTTGTACAAGAATCTGTGGCAATTATGTATGTACCCTGGAAAATCCCAATTAGCATAGCACAGCTAGGTGTTAAGGGCGTGATTGGATATTGGAAGAGGTGTTATAGGAATGCCCAGAGTAAGGTGCCAAAACAGCATTGTACATGGCAGACAGTTGGTGTCTGCCGTGTACCAGCTGATCCGTGCAAACGGGCGACCAACATCGGTTGTGGCTGTTTGCACCCTTACTATGCAATATTTTCAGGTGACCGACCAATACACGTTAATATCGGTTGGTCGGTTGGTCAATCGGTCGAAAATGGTATGTACCCAGCCTAAGGCAGGCACAGTCTGATTTATCTGGTTAAAGAGAGAAAAATACTTTAATTAAATTGGAATATTTTAGCCTATGATTTATGAAGACATGTTACTTATGTTACATATATTTTGGTTGTTACTTTAGTTTTGGTTTTTAGAATTCACTATGATGATTTAAAGGGCATCTCCACCCTTGTCAGTAACATGCCCCCAAACCAAACTGATATATTCAGTACTTTATCAAATGCTTTACTAGATATTTAAAGGGCAGGTCCAGTCAAAGTTTATCTGTAAATGTTAATCATCTCCCCAAACCTAACTTTCGCGTTACTAATATATTCCAAAGATGCCCCTGAAGTCTCTTACCTGACCCGGGCCCCTGGCCGCTCCTCCTCTGCAGCTTCCAGAAGCTTCACTTCCTGGTTGCGGCTGTCAGTAAAGGTGCGAGTAGGAAGTAGTGCAGAAGCCCCCTGCCCCTGTTTTTGCTCGAAACAAGGTTGAAACAGGAGCAGGGGGCAGCGCCTAGGCGGCAAGGGACCGGGTCAGGTAAGAGACTTCAGGGGCATCTTTGGAACATATAAGTAATGCAAAAGCTAGGTTTGGGGGGGGGGGTGATTAACACCCAGTGTAAATGGTATAAGCCATTATTAGTAATTAAGACAGTGTGAGTGATACCAGTTTATAGTGGATAAACTGGTATCACTCATGCTAATGGAAGGTCCTCAGACCCATTTAATTTGGTACCAAGTTTATATAGTGGACCCTGCACTGGTATTTTAGTGAAATTATGATTTATTATATAGAATATGCCCATGAGAATTAAAGGGAAAGTAATGTACGTGTGATGTTGTGAAATGTGAGTATATATTGTGAATAATTGCTAAAGGGCAAGCAAAGACCAAATATTAAATTGTATTTTGTAATAAACAGTTATCAAGGAGCAGCTAACCATTAAAGATGGCTCTGTGTCCCTTATTATTTCTTTATACAGAATAACTGTCTGCACGCCCGCACCCTGGGCCTGTAGCACAGGCATATAACTGACAAGTCCCCTCTAAGTTTTCAAAACCTGATCACAAAATGTGATATTTTATTGGCTGAAAAAGGTCTAAGAAAAAGTAACAAAATATTGAAAAGGGCCCCCTCATGCCCTCCCCCACTCTGCCCGGGAGCCTACCTCCCTGACTCAGGTATTTTTTATTTTACATTTTTTAAAAAAAAACTTTATGTGTGCAATATGTCATGATAAAAAACACATCAATGAGTCTCCTAGGCTCGGAAGGGGGTTTGATAGATCTGGGAATGTGACCTTTGTTTCAACTATAGAGAAGGTAACATCCATCATATATATCATACACCTATAATTAAAGGGCAAGTCCAGCCCTGAAATGAAAACTTACATACAGGTAAATCACCCCCCCAAACCCTAAACTGTAATAGTTTGAAATGTGAAATATTCCTAAGAGCTTCCATGAAAACATGGTAAATCCCCAGAAGTCTTTGTTCTTTAAATGTGAAATATATACGTCTAACCTGAAATCCTGCACAATGTCCTGTTACCCTGTTTCTGCTTCCTAGTTCTTCCAGTTAGCAACGATCAGTTATGGATTTGACAGTTGACATCACAGCCAATGACTGAATGTTAATCCCCTGTCTGCCTTTTCTGAGCATGCTCAGGCTCAGTCCAGGTTTCTAAATTGTTCAGTTTCCATGAGGTATCCAGAAGCATAGCAGGCATATAGTAATGAATTCAGAGGACTAAGTAGAATATATCAACATATTTTAAAGAGGGCATTCTTTCTAAAAGATGTTCTTATGAGGGTGGAGTTGTCCTTTAAGCTTGTGTATAGGAAACTGCATACCACCCAAATAACCCACATTAGTCCGTTCTACTAAACAGTACGTTTTATGCATATCTAGTTTGGTGTCTATAAACTAGTAAATTCATGCAAATAACTAAATGGTTTGCAGTTGATAATACATTGTACCACTGGAATATGGATTTGTCCAAAATGTCATGGGTGTGTCTTCCAAACATAATCACGTATTTGTACCCAAATTTAGTAATTGGTTGGGGAATCATTTATCTCCCTGTTTCTGTGGGTAGAAAAACAGCCCCTCAGCTATGGGAAAGTAGAACATCAAATGCAATATTAACAAAGTGGATTACAATGAGTTACCTTTTTGGAACCAAGTTACTCTCCCATCAATGTTTAGTGGCAAAGAGTGATGAATGAAAGTGGCAAAGCGTGATGAAGATATTTAGTATTATTTTATTTGATTTATAGTCATTAGCGATGGTATTGGTTCTTGCTCCTTTAGTTTGCTAGTAGTGGCAGCATTGGGATGATACCCGGTAAAAGGTATATGTAAAAGTAGAGAATTTTACTGTGTAAGCAGGGTTCCCAGGCGTCCCTATTTGGACAGGATTGTCCTGACTGCAGGGACAAATTCCCGAGTCCTGCAGTCAGAGCGGAAATCCTGTCCAAATACCAGTCTCCAGGAAAGCCCCACCCCATTACGGCCATTCCCCACCCAGTTACAGCCCCAAATTGTCCCTAGCCCCGCCCATCATGATGTCACGGCGACCCAACCCTGCGTGTAAGCCACTGATAAAAGATAAAAGGACTTAAAAATCCTTGTGCTGCTTATGCTATAAATGGCTCTGTGTTAAGTGAATCCCTGTTGGAAAGGGAGTTTTGGTGGATAACAAACTTAAAGGAAGCAAGCAGTGCCAGGCGGCAACAGCCAGAGCCAACATGGTATTGTCTCGTATAAAGAGAGGTATGGATTCAAGGGAGAAAAATGTTATTCTCCCTCTTTACAAAGCATTGGTAGGGGCTCATTTGGAATATGCAGTGCAATTTTGGAATCTTGTGTACAAAAACATCTTTGAAATGGAAAGGGTTCAGAGAAGGGCAACTAAATTAATAAGGGGACCTTGAATATGAAGAGAGAATGGAAAAGTTACAATTATGTACGCTGGAGAAAAGGCACTTGCGTGGGGATATGATTACTGTGTATAAATACATTAACGGGCCATACAATAATCTATCTGGGGCATTTTTCACCAATAGAACATGTCAGAGGACATCCCTTAAGACTTGAAAAAAAAGGGTTTAGGATTCAAGTTCGGAAAGGGTTTTTCAATGAGAACGGTAAAGCTATGGAACTGTCTTCCAGTGGACGTTGTTATGGCAGGTTCATTGGTCAGTTTAAAAAAAAAGCTGTATGAGTTTCTGCAAACAAGGAATGTTGCAAGTTACTGGTATAGATACATAAAGTAGAGTTGATTCAGGGAAATTTCAGATTTCCACTTGGAGTCAGAAAGGAATTATTTTACCCTTCATAAATTTGGTGGTTTTTTTTTTGCCTTCCTCTGGATCAACCTCAAATACTATACTATACATCACGGGAGCTAAGGCACAGGGACAAGGCACTGGAACAAGGCACAAGACAGGAAGATCAGGAATCCAGTGTGGGAACAAACATCCAGGCTTCCCCCCTCACTGGCTTAATTCAATATCAATTTAAATGTTTTAATATGGGGCGGAAAGGTCCAAAAAAAACACAAGACCAACAACAAAACTTTATTGTTACATGCTACACAATGTACTAGTATTATTTGGGGGAATGTAGTTAAGAGATATGACATCCCGGAGTGCCCCTCCACCCTACTCAACTTTATAGCCAACCCCGACTTCCCTCCAGGCAGATCAGATTAACACAAAGGGATGCCCAAAGTCAGAGACGTACTACATAAATTAACAGAACTACCAACTTTTCAAGACCTATGCCACTCTCGACAGCTCCAAAACTCTTTCCAGTATTTCTATTTACAACTTAAATATTTCATACAAAAGACCTTCCAGAAGACAAATTTTCTGTATCTAACTTAATTGGAATATATATTTTATGCAGGCCCCTCCCAAAAGTGGCTTATATCCTCTATTTACCGAACGCTCCAGGAACTAACGGTCTCGAAAACGGGTCCACACACATATATGCTAAAATGGGAGAGGGACCTGGGAACTCCAATCCCAGAATCAACCTGGAAGGACATCTGGACAGCAGCAAAGTCCACCTCCATCTGCACGCTATATAAAGAAAATCTTATAAAATTATTTTTAGATGGTACCATACACCTCAACTTCTGCATAAACTTTTCCCGAATACCTCACCCAACTGCTGGAGATGCCAACAGGCAGAGGGTAGTATCCTACATATACTGTGGTCCTGTCCACAAATAAAACCATACTGGACTTTGATTCACTACATCTTACAAAAAACTTTGGACAAAATATTACCATTGGACCCATTATATTTCTTACTGGGGGTGCCATTTCCAGACATCTCAAAACGGTCTCAGAAGTTAGCAACTCATATTGACTGTGGCAAGATGTGAAATACCCAAAAACTGGAAATCACCAAACCCCCAACCGAATCAGCCCTCCTTAATAGACTGACAGATGTGAGACGCATGGAGTTTCTCACAGCTCTGATGAACAATAAATTCCCTAAATTTGATAAAATATGGAAACCATATGACACAGCAAGCCTGCTGCTTGAGAAGTCTATCCACTCAAACTAATGCTGACCTACACTGACATCCCTTCTAAACGAGCTCAATGAAGAAGTTAGCACTTTAATTCACTATAACAACCTCTCAATTTATGGCTGGGTGTGCGAAGAGGTTGGGGGGAGCTCCGGAGGGAGAGGAGGATAGGAATTGGTATAATGGCTAGAGTGTGTAGTATATATGTATATATAAATAAGAGAGTACTGTATTATATTATATGGCGAGACTGGCTCATTTACCCAGAGCCGCTACCGCTCT
The DNA here is from genome assembly GCA_019447015.1 of Hymenochirus boettgeri. NCBI lineage: Eukaryota > Metazoa > Chordata > Amphibia > Anura > Pipidae > Hymenochirus > Hymenochirus boettgeri. Next base: position 131,253,072 of record CM033470.1, read on the forward strand.
GGGTAAAAGTCCTGTTTGCGATTTAATACCGCGTTTGCAAATATGGGTGAATCCCAGTAGGGATTTAGCCACTGTGGGATTTTAACTCCAGCTGTCTGCTGGCGTTAAACTCCTGCGCTAAAACGAGCGCAAACGCGTTATTAAATCACGAGCATCAGATGCGTGGGTGATTTTTGCGTAACCTGCGCATCTAACGCTAATATGGAGCACAGACTGAAAAGTATGGGGATAAAAGTTTAACCTACACCCTGGAGTAAGTGTGTCATGCGGGCTCCGGTTGGCAGAGGCAAGAGTTTTTACTTCGATGTGGAGGCTCCCCGTCTACTGCAGCATCATCAAATAGCAGGAACCCAATTTATCATGATCTAATGTAAGATTAATGAGCATAATGATATATATAAGGTCATAGCTACTGCAGCATTAAATTGGTCCGCCAGAGCCTTCCTCTGGTCTAACCAGGACCCAAAGAGTCCTAGTAATAAGAAAGCAAGACAGCAGTTAGATAGTTTAAAAAACATTTTGTTTTATTTGTTATCCTCTTAATAAGACAAGAAACAACTTAAATTAAAGAACAAGATTATGACCAGAGATACAGTATGGTGAATAGCTGGCATCATAGTAATACTAAGCAAATAACTATTGTATTACATAGTATAATATGTAAAAGTTTACTGTCGATTTTGATTCTATTATATGGCAAAATACACTTTTTATTCTGTGTTTTTATCTATAAAAATAAAAGAGAAATTTGTTAAAAGAAAATAGATAAATTAGTGATCAGCACAGGTTGAATTGAGGACAAAACTACTATAGGACACTAGTATAGCAAATGCTGCTATAGAGCAGCAGGAGGTACACTTGGCAGAGTTTTCCTTTAATAACATTCTCCTAGCAAGCAATGGAATATTTTCACTGCTTCTCCTGATATTATTCAAAATGTTTATTTTCCATCACAGACTGGACTGTTAAAAAGGGGTGGAATTTGTCTCCTGAAAGAACTGTTTCTGTCAAAGGAAATGAATGAGACACCATGGCGAAAAAGATCCAATAAACGCACAGACGACACCCTCATCCCATTTCCATGGAAAATTTCTTTGCAAAGCATTTTCCTCTACATTTTGTAATAAGAGTGTAAATGACAAAAAAATAATTAAAATTAAATTTAATACCAGCTTTTCTTAACCAAAGTTCCATTTGAAACCAAGGGTTCATTGAAAAGGGTCTAGGGGTAGTGTTAGAAGCTGTACAAATCTACCCTTGGGATTTATGTAGGTATAATAGGAATGGTGGCTCCTGTCCTCCCAGACATCTCCCTCTGCTTACATCCTTTCCCACAAGCTTGCCGTGTCATGTGCCAAAAGCAGTGGGACGTCCCTTCCCCACATAGTTACGATCAGCAGAAAGTGGCTGCTGCACAGCTAAATGACCTTATCGTTACAGAAGGGACTCCGGGTTCTTTTTATACAATCATCTACTTATTGCATTCAATAAATGCAGATAAGACGGAGAAATTTGTTCATTATGTTAATCAAAATGATATTAACTTAGCTATTAACAGCTAATCTACACTTTCTCAATTTCTCAATTTAATCTTGTATGTGAGTACTAGAGATGGCCGAACTTTCGAGGATTGATATAACAGTGGCTGCTGAACTGGAGGGCTGACCTTAAAGTGGCTGCTGAGCAGAAAGGTTGATGTAATACTGACTGCTGAACTTGAGGGCTGACAGTAAATGGTAAGCACAAAATGCTCACAGTGACTGGTATAAGATGCTCACAGTGACTGGGAAATACAAGATACACACAGTGACTGGGAAATACAAGATGCCCCAAATAATAAAATATTATTTTGAGTTTTTAAATTTCCTAATTTTACAAGGAGTGTGGGTTCTGACACCCGTTATCCACCTGCTGGTTTTTTAACCATTATTTTAAGGCAATTTTTTTCCAAATACAAGATACCCACAGTGACTGGTAAATACAAGATGCCACACAGACTGGTAAATACAAGTTGCCCATAGTGACTGGTAAATACAAGATACCACACAGACGGGTATAAAAAGATGCCCACAGTGACTAGTTAATATTTGATGCCCACAGTGACTGGTCAATATAAGATGCCCACAGAGACTGGTGGAATATGCCCACAGGGACTTGTATAACATGCCACAGTGACTGGTAGATGGTACCAACACTGACTGGATGAGATGCCCACAGTGACTGGTAAATGGTGCCTGCACTGGTATAAGATGCTTACAGTGAATGGCAAATGGTGCCCACACTGACTGGTATGAGATATCCACAGTGACTAGTAAATTATGCCCACAGTGACTGGTAAATGATGCTCACAGTGACTGGCAAATACAAGATGCCCTGAAGCCCATACTGACCTGAATACAGCATGAGAGACACTGCGGAAAAGAACATTACTTGTAAGGGGGCGGGGGGTTGGTTTTTTAAATAAAGGACTCTTTTCCCCTTCTCACATCTCAAATGGGTGTGTAGTTTATTGGTTAAATATCCTGCTAGTCTGCACAATGTGTGGTATTTAGCTTTGAACCTCGCGAGTTTGCAATCTATTTTGTGGGGGAACAGTTTTAAAGGGCAACTGTGGTCTCAAAACAAGTTAGGATTAAATGAAAGCCTGCAGTATTTTCTTTACACTGAGCCAACAATCACATCTCTGGCTCCACCCTGTGAGAAATGATATAGAGGTGAATGTTCAAACTTCCTGCTTCCAGTAGGTTGAGTGACATCACCTTACCTCTGCCGACCCTTTTCCTCCGGGGGGAGAGGCATGCTCAGTAAAGGCTGTGGAAATCAGGAAGTACCTGAGGAAAAAATTGACAGTTGAAAAGGGGAGCCTACTAATGCAAGCAGAGGCTGGTCACATGACTACAAGCTGGTCACATGGTTAAAAACAGAAAAGGGTTCAACCAGGAAGTTACATTGCTGAACTTTTGCAGCAATAACTTCTCACAAATTTTATCTAGAGATGTGATTTAGGTTTTATTTTGAAGGTACGATGGAAGGCTTTTTATATCATTCTTTCTAGTTTGGTAGAATTTGGACTTTTACCATCTCATTGCACGTGTCGAGATGCTGTTCCAACACGTGTGATGAGATGGTAAAAGTCCTGTGTGTGCCCCTCACTAGATGTTGTTGAGCATTGTTCTTTGGGAGGTCGCGGCACCCAGACGTTTAAATGGACATTTGGTGGAGTGCAACTGAGCGTTATATATATATAACTAGCATATATTATAAACGAAGGTGTTTTAGTATAAATTACTGTGATCACATGAATGAAAAGCCTTCCAACAACATCAACCCCAGTCTGGAAGGTCCTAACGCCTAACCCGTTTTACTTTAATTATGATTAGCAAACTTTTGCATTTCTCATACTTGCGCACTGGATCAATATAACAGGCTTTCTCACTTACCCCCAGCCCTTTGGCTTTTTAAAATGAGGGAAGAGGCCGTACATCCAGTGCTTTATATTAAAGTCATAGGACCTCCCATTAAAGGGGCATGTTGGGGGTGCTATTACCACATGGATGCTTGGCCTTGCTTCCTAATAAATACATAGTTGCAGATAAAATGGTTGTAGCCGTATTAGTCCAGTAGCATATACAAAGAGATTAGTACTGTAGGATAAAGTGATACCTTTTTTTATGGACTAAGGGCTAGGCCACACTGAAACGCAAACGCAAACGCAAACGCAAACGCAATAGCATGCGATTTCATGTGCGATTTTCGTTGCGTTTGCGATTTCTTCAATAAGTATAGGAAAACGCATGCGATTGCGATTAAAAATGCAGAACGCAAAACGCAATCGCAATCGCATCGAAAAACGCGCGTTTTTTTGCGTTGCCGCGTTTTCAATAATTTTGAAAAATCGCAAGCGCAATCGCAAACGCAAGCGCAAACGCAAAAAAAACGCAGCAGTGTGGCCTAGCCCTTACAGTTCATTTTTACAGACAAGCTTTCGAGAGATACACTTCTTTTTTCCTTAGCTCAAGCAGTACTAACAAACACAGGGTACATCACATATTTAAAGTTGATAGAGATCCTTTATGTAACACTAAACAAACTGGTCTAAATAAGGACATGGGATTCCTCAGCCACTATCAGGAATATGTTTGATCCATTCCCACTTCCCCCATCCCTGGCTGCTTGTACCTTGTCTGTATCTAACAAATTACTGTCACGAACTTACCTGCTGCTCCGGTCCTGCGCCGCACTGCACGTCTGGGTGGGCGTCGTCGTAGACGTCATAATGTCACGACGCCTACATGCCGGGCGGCGCGAGAATTCAAAAGCTGCCATCCTCCTGGACCCGGTGCCTGATAGTAGCGTTAGCTATCTCCCCGGCTCCTTACCTGCCCTGGATCCTGTTCCTCTGTACCTATTACTTACCTAGCCTGCTCCAGAGACTTACCTTGCCCGTTCCAGAGACTCTTTGCCATACCTGCACCTATTACTTACCTAGCCTGCTCCAGAGACTTACCTTGCCAGTTCCAGAGACTCCTTGCCATACCTGCATCGATTACTTACCTAGCCTGCTCCAGAGACTTACCTTGCCAGTTCCAGAGGCTCCTTGCCATACCAGTATCCGGCCTTCTCTCCAGCAGCACCTAGCCGCCATTCCTCTGTCTACAGTTCCCAGCAGTCTCTGGTGTCCAGTTCTGCAATCCCACCTGCCATCAGAGCGCCTCCTCCTAAAGCTTACTTGTGAGTACCCCGGCCTCCCGGCCGTTTATTACAGTACTATCAGGCCATGGAAACGCCTGAGGGGGCTAATTGCAAGTGAGTAAAACACTCCAAACTTTGTCCAAACGCATGGACATTTTTGAACACCATCAGGGCCAGTTGGCTCAATTCATGGATACTCTCGCTGTCTGGCTACCCCCAGCTTCTGCCTCTGCTCCGGGTTCTACGGCCGCCTTCCTTCTACGTCCGGATCCGGTGATCTTTCTCTTCGGAGAGGCCCCGCATACCGCCGCCTTCACGGTTTGATGGTGATGCTCAAGCTTGCTGTGGATTCATTAATCAGTGCTGAATCCAATTTGAACTTCAACCATCTCATTTTGCATCAGATCGTGCAAAGGTTGGTTACATCATCGCCTTGATGGAGGGCAATGCTCTGGCCTGGGCTTCTCCCCTATGGGAAAAAGACGATCCTCTAGTCAATAATGTTACCAATTTCCTGAGTATGTTTTGTAAGGTCTTCGATGCTCCAGGAAGAACCTCTGCTGCCTCCTCCCGTTTGATCAGCTCTGCTCCGCCAAGGGTCTCGTTCCGTGGGATAATACGCTATTGAATTTCGTACCCTTGCCGCGGAGACTTCTTGGAACAATGAGGCACTTACAGCAGCCTTTTGGCAGGGACTCTCAGACCGCCTCAAGGATAAATTGTATCTAGAGAATTACCTGTCCCATTGGAAGACTTGATTACTCTATGCATCCAGATTAATACCCCTTTCGTGAACGGCAGGCAGAAAGGTCTGCAGCCTGTTCCAGCTTCCCTAAGACCTTTCCTAGGCCTGCTCAGACCTTTCCGCAACCAATATCTTCAGTTGAAGAGCCTATGCAAATTGGTGGCACTCATCTGTCTCCTGAGGAAAAATCACGCCGACGTACTAATGGACTTTGTCTCTATTGTGCTGGGCAAGGAGACTTTGTAAGAAATTGTTCCCAGAAGTCAGGAAACTCCATGACCTAGAAGCACAATTGGGCACAATTGGGGCTTCCTCTCCTTCCCTTGAAGCAAACCCTTCGAGTTCTGGCTATTGACAATAACCCTTTGGCTTCTGAATTCATCTCCAAATCTACATACGAAGTCCTATTCCGCATTGGCATATTTCACCAAGAACATTTGTCTTTTCTTGTTATCCAGAGTCCTTCCGCTCCCCTGATTCTCGGACTTCCATGGCTCAGATTACACAACCCTGTTATAGATTGGTCTAATAATGAACTCAAGTCTTGGAGTCCTTTCTGTTTTGAAAATTGCTTTCTACTCTTTCTACTCATTACATCACCATTACCTGTGAAAATAAATCTGGGAAAAATCCCCCTGAATGTTATCGCGATTTCTCTGATGTGTTTTGTAAAAAGCGAGCTGAGAAGCTACCACCGCACCGATCCTACGATTGCCCCATCGATCTTCTTTCAGGTACTAGCCTCCTCGGGGATGCCATACCCACTGTCACCCTCTGAAACTCTAGCCATGAAAGAGTACATTACTGAACATTTGTCTAAGGGTTTCATACAACCTTCCACTTCCCCTGCTGGAGCTGGGTTCTTTTTTGTTGAAAAAAAGACGAGGTTTACGACCCTGCATCGACACCGTGGGTTAAATAAATCACAGTAAAAAATCGGTATCCTCTTCCCATCATCTCTGAACTGTTTGACCAGATAAAAGGGGCTAAAATATTTACCAAACGGGATCTTCGTGGGGCATACAATCTGATCCGTATACGCAAGGGTGACGAGTGGAAAACAGCCTTTAACACTAGGGACGGTCACTACGAATATCTCGTAATACCCATTGGCCTTTGTAATGCTCCAGGTGTTCCAAGAGTTCGTGAATTACATTTTCCGGGATATGTTGGGGATCTCTGACATGATATGTTGGGGATGACATTTTAATCTTTTCTCAAGACCTGCCCTCACACCGCCTCCATGTTAAACAGGTGTTACTACGTCTGAGGGAGAATAGCCTATATGCCAAACTGGAAAAGTGTCTTTTTGAGTGTTCGCAAGTACCCTTTCTGGGCTACATCGTATCTGCGCAAGGTTTCCAGATGGATCCTGTGAAAGTTTCGGGCCATCCAAGATTGGTCTCTTCCTATGGGAACCAAAGCTATACAAAGGTTCATTGGTTTTGCCAATTATTACAGACAAATAATTCAAGGGTTCTCTTCTATAATTTCTCCGATATTAGCCCTCATCAGTAAAGATAGTAGGCCTCATTCATGGACCCCTGCAGCCCTTGAAGCCTTCAAATGACTCAAGGAAGCCTTTGCTGATGCACCAGTTCTAGTACATCCAGATCCTAGTCTTCCCTTCTACATCGAAGTTGATGCTTGGGACTTGGGGGCAGGAGCCATCCTTTCCCAAAGACAAGGCATTAAAAGGAAACTCCATCCCTGTCCTTATTTTTCTAAGAGGTTTCTACCCAACGAGCGGAACTATGATGTCGGGAATAGGGAACTTTTTGCCATCAAGCTGGCCCTCGAGGAGTGGCGTCATCTATTGGAAGGCACCTCTGTACCTATCACCATCCTTAACGACCATAAGAACCTCGAATACATCTAGAATCTTAAAAGGTTAAATCCCCGTGTCAAGCACGGTGGTCCTTATTCTTTTCCCGAATCAACTTTATTGTCACTTACCAACCTGGTTCCAAAAACAAAAAAGTGGACGCCCTTTCCAGATCCGACTGTATTAATCAAGATAAGGGCTCCATTATCCCAACCACTAAAATCTTGGCCTCTATATCTCCTCAACTCTGTTCCAAGATTCAAGCCGCACAAGATGCTGCTCCTCCAGACACACCCTCTGGCAAAATCTTTGTTCCTGTTTCACTTCGGAAAACTATCCTTCTTCATACTCACTGTTCCAAGCAAGCCGGACATCCCGGTGTTAATAAAACTTTTAATATTCTTGCCCTTTCCCTTTGGTGGCCCAAAATGAGAAAAGATGTTAAAGACTTCGTTCAAGTGTGTACCAGCTGTGCTCTATCCAAATCTTCTAGAGTCCTCCCCTGTGGCCTTCTTCAAAACCCTCCCCATTCTGTCCAGACCTTGGACCCATCTATCCATGGACTTTATTGTTGAACTTCCGGCTTCCAATAAAAACACGGTTATATGGGTGACAGTAGACCGCTTCAGCAAAATGGCCCATTTTGTTCCCCTCCCCAAACTACCATCTTCGACGGAGTTAGCTCAACTACTTATTTCTCATATCTTCCGCTTTCATGGACTCCCTTCTGAAATAGTATCTGACAGAGGTACTCAATTTGTTTCCAAATTTTGGAGAGCGCTTTGTAAATCCATGAACATCAAGTTACAATTTTCTTCGGCTTACTACCCACAGTCCAACGGGGCTACTGAACGCACTAACCAGTCTTTGGAACAATATCTTTGTTGTTACATTTCCTATACTCAGGATGATTGGGCTGACCTTCTGCCTACTGGGAAATCGCCTTTTTTGTGTGTCTTTGGGATGAATCCTAGATGTTTTCCTCAAGATTTTCTTTTCACACAAGTACCCGCTGCCAATGACTCTGCGACCCATATGTCGGCTATCTGGCATGCTACGGAAATCAGCCTTCAGAAATCTGCTCTGGTACAAAAAACTGCAGCAGATAGGAGACGTAGAGAACCCCCAGCTTATTCGGTTGGAGATAAAGTTTGACTCTCCTCTGCTCATATTAATCTACGGGTTCCTTCCTCCAAACTGGGACCCAAATTTATTGGTTCTTTTCCTATCCTGGAATTAGTCGGTCCGGTGGCTGTTCACCTCCAACTTCCTTCCAGCATGCGGATTCCTAACATGTTTCATATTTCCCTCATCAAGCCAGTGTGCTCTAATCAGTATTCCACATCTTTACTACCTCCCGTTCCAATTTCCGTTGATGGTCAGCAAGAGTTTGAGGTCGAGAAGATCTTGGACTCTAGATTCTTGAGGAGGTCTCTTCAGTATTTGGTCCACTGGAAAGGTTTTGGTCCGGAGGAAAGAGCTTGGATTAAACATTCAGATTTGCACACTCCTCGCCTAGTCAAAGCTTTTCACAGGAGTTTTCCAGGAAAACCGGGCCCATTGGGTCCTATGGGGGTACTGTCATGAACTTACCTGCCTCTCCGGTCCCGCGCCACACTGCACTTCTGGGGGGGCGGCGACTACACGCCGGGCGTTTTCCTGATAGTAGCGTTAGCTACCTCCATGGCTCCTTCTACTTACCTGCCCTGGATCCTGTTCCTCTGTACCTATAACTTACCTAGCCTGCTCCAGAGACTTAACTTGCCAGTTGCAGAGACTCTTTGCCATAATACCTGCACCTATTACTTACCTAGCCTGCTCCAGAGACTTACCTTGCCATTTCCAGAGACTCCTTGCCATACCTGCACCTATTACTTACCTAGCCTGCTCCAGAGACTTACCTTGCCATTCTGTGTTTTTATCTATAACAAATAAAAGAGAATTTGTTAAAAGAAAATAGATAATTATGATCAGCAACACAGGTTGAATTGAGGACAAAACTACTATAGGACACTAGTTATCAAATGCTGCTCATAGAGCACAGGAGGTACACTTGGCAGAGTTTTCCTTTAATAACATTCTCCTACAAGCACTGGATATTTTCACTGCTTCTCCTGATATTATTCAAATGTTTATTTTCCATCACAGACTGGACTGTTAAAAGGTGGAATTTGTCTCCTGAAAGAACTGTTTCTCTGTCAAAGGAATGAATGAGACACCATGGCGAAAAAGATCCAATCAAACGCACAGACGACACCCTCTTCCCATTTCCATGGAAAATTTCTTTGCAAAGCATTTTCCTCTCTACCATTTTGTAATAAGAGTTGTAATGACAAAAAATAATTAAAATTAAATTTATATACCAGCTTTTCTTAACCAAAGTTCCATTTGAAACCAAGGGTTCATTGAAAAGGGTCTAGGGGTAGTGTTAGAAGCTGTACAAATCTACCCTTGGGATTTATGTAGGTATAATAGAATGGTTGGCTCCTGTCCTCCCACATCTCCCTCTGCTTACATCCTTTCCCACAAGCTTGCCGTGTCATGTGCCAAAAGCAGTGGGACGTCCTTCCCCCACTAGTTACGATCACGAAAGTGGGCTGCTGCACAGCTAAATGACCTTATCGTTACAGAAGGGACTCCGGGTTCTTTTTAATATACATCATCTACTTATTGCATTCAATAATGCAGATAAGCCGGAAAATTTGTTCATTATGTTAATCAAAATGATATTAACTTAGCTATTAACAGCTAATCTACACTTTCTCAATTTCTCAATTTAATCTTTATGTAGGACTAGAGATGGCCGAACTTTCGAGGATTGATATAACAGTGGCTGCTGAACTGGAGGGCTTGACCTTAAAGTGGCTGCTGAGCAGAAAGGTTGATGTAATACTGACTGCTGAACTTGAGGGCTGACAGTAAATGGTAAGCACAAATGCTCACATTGACTGGTATAAGATGCTCACAGTGACTGGGAATACAAGATACCACACAGTGACTGGGAATACAAGATGCCCCAAATAATAAATATTATTTTGAGTTTTTAAATTTCCTAATTTTACAAGGAGTGTGGGTCTGACACCCGTTATCCACCTGCTGGTTTTTTAACCATTATTTTAAGGCATTTTTTTTCCAATACAAGATACCCACAGTGACTGGTAAATACAAGATGCCACACAGACTGGTAAATACAAGTTGCCCATAGTGACTGGTAAATACAAGATACCAACAGACGGGTATAAAAAGATGCCCACAGTGACTAGTTATATATTTGATGCCCACAGTGACTGGTCAATATAGATGCCCACAGAGACTGGTGAATATGCCCACACGGGACTTGTATACATCTGCCACAGTGACTGGTAGATGGTACCAACACTACTGGATGAGATGCCCACAGTGACTGTAAATGGTGCCTGCACTGGTATAAGATGCTTACAGTGAATGGCAAATGGTGCCCACACTGACTGGTATGAGATATCCACAGTGACTAGTAAATTATGCCCACAGTGACTGGTAAATGATGCTCACAGTGACTGGCAAATACAAGATGCCCTGAAGCCCATACTGACCTGAATACAGCATGAGAGACACTGCGGAAAAGAACATTACTTGTAAGGGGGCGGGGGGTTGGTTTTTAAATAAAGGACTCTTTTCCCCTTCTCACATCTCAAATGGGTGTGTAGTTTATTGTTAAATATCCTGCTAGTCTGCACAATGTGTGGTATTTAGCTTTGAACCGTCGTCGAGTTTGCAATCTATTTTGTGGGGAACAGTTTTAAAGGGCAACTGTGGCCTCAAAACAAGTTAGGATTAAATGAAAGCCTGCAGTATTTTCTTTACACTGAGCCAACATCACATCTCTGGCTCCACCCTGTGAGAAATGATATAGAGGTGAATGTTCAACTTCCTGCTTCCAGTAGGTTGAGTGACATCACCTTACCTCTGCCGACCCTTTTTCCTCCGGGGGAGAGGCATGCTCAGTAAAGGCTGTGGAAATCAGGAAGTACCTGAGGAAAAAATTGACAGTTGAAAAGGGGAGCCTACTAATGCAAGCAAGGCTGGTCACATGACTACAAGCTGGTCACATGGTTAAAAACAGAAAAGGGTTCAACCAGGAGTTACATTGCTGAACTTTTGCAGCAATAACTTCTCACAAATTTTATCTAGAGATGTGATTTAGGTTTATTTTTGAAGTACGATGGAGGCTTTTTATATCATCATTCTTTCTAGTTTGGTAGAATTTTGGACTTTTACCATCTCATTGCACGTGTCGAGATGCTGTTCCAACACGTGTGATGAGATGGTAAAAGTCCTGTGTGTGTGCCCCTCCCTAGATGTTGTTGAGCATTGTTCTTTGGGAGGTCGCGGCACCCAGACGTTAAATGGACATTTGGTGGAGTGCAACTGAGCGTTATATATATATAACTAGCATAATATAAACGAAGGTGTTTTAGTATAAATTACTGTGATCACATGAATGAAACCTTCCAACAACATCAACCCCGTCTGGAAGGTCCAACGCCTAACCCGTTTTACTTTAATTATGATTAGCAAACTTTTGCATTCTCATACTTGCGCACTGGATCATATAACAGGCTTTCTCACTTACCCCCCAGCCCTTTGGCTTTTTAAAATGAGGGAAGAGGCCGTACATCCATGCTTTATATTAAAGTCATAGGACCTCCCATTAAAGGGGCATGTTGGGGGTGCTATTACCACATGGATGCTTGGCCTTGCTTCCTAATAAATACATATTTGCAGATAAAATGTTTGTAGCCGTATTAGTCCAGTAGCATATACCAGAGATTAGTACTGTAGGATAAAGTGATACCTTTTTTTATGGACTAAGGGCTAGGCCCACACTGAAACGCAAACGCAAACGCAAACGCAAACGCAATAGCATGCGATTTATCGCTTTTCGTTGTCGTTTGCGATTTCTTCAATAGTATAGGAAAACGCATGCGATTGCGATTAAAAATGCAGACGCAAAACGCAATCGCAATCGCATCGAAAAAACGCGCGTTTTTTTTGCGTTGCCGCGTTTTCAATAATTTTGAAAAATCGCAAGCGCAATCGCAAACGCAAGCGCAAACGCAAAAAAAACGCAGCAGTGTGGCCTAGCCCTTACAGTTCATTTTTACAGACAAGCTTTCGAGAGATACACTTCTTTTTTCCTTAGCTCAAGCAGTACTAACAAACACAGGGTACATCACATATTTAAGTTGATAGAGATCCTTTATGTAACACTAAACAAACTGGTCTAAATAAGGACATGGGATTCCTCAGCCACTATCAGGAATATGTTTGATCCATTCCCACTTCCCCCATCCCTGCTGCTTGTACCTTGTCTGTATCTAACAAATTACTGTCACGAACTTACCTGCTGCTCCGGTCCTGCGCCGCACTGCACGTCTGGGGGGGCGTCGTCGTAGACGTCATAATGTCACGACGCCTACATGCCGGGCGGCGCGAGAATTCAAAGCTGCCATCCTCCTGGACCGGTGCCTGATAGTAGCGTTAGCTATCTCCGGCTCCTTACCTGCCCTGGATCCTGTTCCTCTGTACCTATTACTTACCTAGCCTGCTCCAGAGACTTACCTTGCCCCGTTCCAGAGACTCTTTGCCATACCTGCACCTATTACTTACTCCTAGCCTGCTCCAGAGACTTACCTTGCCAGTTTCCAGAGACTCCTTGCCATACCTGCATCGATTACTTACCTAGCCGCTCAGAGACTTACCTTGCCAGTTCCAGAGCTCCTGCCTACCAGTATCCGGCCTTCTCCAGCACCTAGCCCCATTCCTCTGTCTACAGTTCCCAGCTCTCTGGTGTCCATTTCTGCAATCCCACCTGCCATCAGAGCGCCTCCTCCTAAAGCTTACTTGTGAGTACCCCCGCCCCTCCGGCCGTTTATTACAGTACTATCAGGCCATGGAAACGCCTGAGGGGGCTATGGCAGAGTTGAGTAAAACACTCCAAACTTTGTCCAAACGCATGGACATTTTTGAACACCATCAGCCCAGTTGGCTCAATTCATGGATACTCTCGCTGTCTGGCTACCCCCAGCTTCTGCCTCTGCCTCCGGGTTCTACGCCGCCTCCTTCTACGTCCGGATCCGGTGATCTTTCTCTTCGAGAGAGCCCCGCATACCGCCGCCTTCACGGTTTGATGGTGATGCTCAAGCTTGCTGTGGATTCATTAATCAGTGCTGAATCCAATTTGAACTTCAACCATCTCATTTTGCATCAGATCGTGCAAAGGTTGGTTACATCATCGCCTTGATGGAGGGCATGCTCTGGCCTGGGCTTCTCCCCTATGGGAAAAAGACGATCCTCTAGTCAATAATGTTACCAATTTCCTGAGTATGTTTTGTAAGGTCTTCGATGCTCCAGGAAGAACCTCTGCTGCCTCCTCCCTTTTGATGCAGCTCCGCCAAGGGTCTCGTTCCGTGGGATAATACGCTATTGAATTTCGTACCCTTGCCGCGGAGACTCTTTGGAACAATGAGGCCACTACAGCAGCCTTTTGGCAGGGACTCTCAGCCGCCTCAAGGATAAATTAGTATCTAGAGAATTACCTGTCCCATTGGAAGACTTGATTACTCTATGCATCCAGATATAATACCCGCTTTCGTGAACGGCAGGCAGAAGGGGTCTGCAGCCTGTTCCAGCTTCCCTAAGCCCTTTCCTAGGCCTGCTCAGACCTTTCCGCAACCAATATCTTCAGTTGAAGAGCCTATGCAATTGGTGGCACTCATCTGTCTCCTGAGGAAAATCACGCGACGTACTAATGGACTTTGTCTCTATTGTGCTGGGCAAGGAGACTTTGTAAGAAATTGTTCCCAGAAGTCAGGAAACTCCATGACCTAGAAGCACAATTGGGCACAATTGGGGCTTCCTCTCCTTCCCTTGAAGCAAACCCTTCGAGTTCTGGCTATTGACAATAACCCTTTGGCTTCTGAATTCATCTCCAAATCTACATACGAAGTCCTATTCCGCATTGGCATATTTCACCAAGAACATTTGTCTTTTCTTGTTATCCAGAGTCCTTCCCGCTCCCCCTGATTCTCGACTTCCATGGCTCAGATTACACACCCTGTTATAGATTGGTCTAATAATGAACTCAAGTCTTGGAGTCCTTTCTGTTTTGAAAATTGCCTTTCTACTCTTTCTACTCATTACATCACCATTACCTGTGAAAATAATCTGGGAAAAATCCCCCTGAATGTTATCGCGATTTCTCTTGATGTGTTTTGTAAAAAGCGAGCTGAGAAGCTACCACCCGCACCGATCCTACGATTGCCCCATCGATCTTCTTTCAGGTACTATGCCTCCTCGGGGATGCACATACCCACTGTCACCCTCTGAAACTCTAGCCATGAAAGAGTACATTACTGAACATTTGTCTAAGGGTTTCATACAACCTTCCACTTCCCCTGCTGGAGCTGGGTTCTTTTTTGTTGAAAAAAAGACGGAGGTTTACGACCCTGCATCGACTACCGTGGGTTAAATAAAATCACAGTAAAAAATCGGTATCCTCTTCCTCTCATCTCTGAACTGTTTGACCAGATAAAAGGGGCTAAAATATTTACCAAACGGGATCTTCGTGGGCATACAATCTATCCGTATACGCAAGGGTGACGAGTGGAAACAGCCTTTAACACTAGGGACGGTCACTACGAATATCTCGTAATACCCATTGGCCTTTGTAATGCTCCAGGTGTTCCCAAGAGTTCGTGAATTACATTTTCCGGGATATGTTGGGATTCGGACATGATATGTTGGGGATGACATTTTAATCTTTTCTCAAGACCTGCCCTCACACCGCCGCCATGTTAAACAGGTGTTACAACGTCTGAGGGAGAATAGCCTATATGCCAACTGGAAAAGTGTCTTTTTGAGTGTTCGCAAGTACCCTTTCTGGGCTACATCGTATCTGCGCAAGGTTTCCAGATGGATCCTGTGAAAGTTTTCGGGCCATCCAGATTGGTCTCTTCCTATGGGAACCAAAGCTATACAAAGGTTCATTGGTTTTGCCAATTATTACAGACAAATAATTCAAGGGTTCTCTTCTATAATTTCTCCGATATTAGCCCCTCACAGTAAAGATAGTAGGCCTCATTCATGGACCCCCTGCAGCCCTTGAAGCCTTCAAATGACTCAAGGAAGCCTTTGCTGATGCACGTTCTAGTACATCCAGATCCTAGTCTTTCCCTTCTACATCGAAGTTGATGCTTGGGACTTGGGGGCAGGAGCCATCCTTTCCCAAAGACAAGGCATTAAAAGGAAACTCCATCCCTGTCCTTATTTTCTAAGGGTTTTCTACCCAACGAGCGGAACTATGATGTCGGGAATGGGAACTTTTTGCCATCAAGCTGGCCCTCAGGAGTGGCGTCATCTATTGGAAGCCACCTCTGTACCTATCACCATCCTTAACGACCATAAGAACCTCGAATACATCTAGAATCTTAAAAGGTTAAATCCCCGTGTCAGCACGGTGGTCCTTATTCTTTTCCCGAATCAACTTTATTGTCACTTACCAACCTGGTTCCAAAACAAAAAAGTGGACGCCCTTTCCAGATCCGACTGTATTAATCAAGATAAGGGCTCCATTATCCCAACCACTAAAATCTTGGCCTCTATATCTCCTCAACTCTGTTCCAAGATTCAAGCCGCACAAGATGCTGCTCCTCCAGACACACCCTCTGGCAAATCTTTGTTTCCTGTTTCACTCCGGAAAACTATCCTTCTTCATACTCCACTGTTCAGCAAGCAGCCGGACATCCCGGTGTTAATAAAACTTTTAATATTCTTGCCCTTTCCCTTTGGTGGCCCAAAATGAGAAAAGATGTTAAAGACTTCGTTCAAGTGTGTACCAGCTGTGCTCTATCCAATCTTCTAGAGTCCTCCCTTGTGCCTTCTTCAAAACCCTCCCCATTCTGTCCAGACCTTGGACCCATCTATCCATGGACTTTATTGTTGAACTTCCGGCTTCCAATAAAAACACGGTTATATGGGTGACAGTAGACCGCTTCAGCAAAATGGCCCATTTTGTTCCCCTCCCCAAACTACCATCTTCGACGGAGTTAGCTCAACTACTTATTTCTCATATCTTCCGCTTTCATGGACTCCCTTCTGAAATAGTATCTGACAGAGGTACTCAATTTGTTTCCAAATTTTGGAGAGCGCTTTGTAAATCCATGAACATCAAGTTACAATTTTCTTCCGGCTTACTACCCACAGTCCAACGGGGCTACTGAACGCACTAACCAGTCTTTGGAACATATCTTTTGTTGTTACATTTCCTATACTCAGGATGATTGGGCTGACCTTCTGCCTACTGGGAAATCGCCTTTTTTGTGTGTCTTTGGGATGAATCCTAGATGTTTTCCTCAAGATTTTCTTTTCACACAAGTACCCGCTGCCAATGACTCTGCGACCCATATGTCGGCTATCTGGCATGCTACGGAAATCAGCCTTCAGAAATCTGCTCTGGTACAAAAAACTGCACAGATAGGAGACGTAGAGAACCCCCAGCTTATTCGTTGGAGATAAAGTTGGACTCTCCTCTGCTCTATTAATCTACGGGTTCCTTCCTCCAAACTGGGACCCAAATTTATTGTTTCTTTTCCTATCCTGGAATTAGTCGGTCCGGTGGCTGTTCACCTCCAACTTCCTTCCAGCATGCGGATTCCTAACATGTTTCATATTTCCCTCATCAAGCCAGTGTGCTCTAATCAGTATTCCACATCTTTACTACCTCCGTTCCATTTCCGTTGATGGTCAGCAAGAGTTTGAGGTCGAGAAGATCTTGGACTCTAGATTCTTGAGGAGGTCTCTTCAGTATTTGGTCCACTGGAAAGGTTTTGGTCCGGAGGAAAGAGCTTGGATTAAACATTCAGATTTGCACACTCCTCGCCTGTCAAAGCTTTTCACAGGAGTTTTTCCAGGAAAACCGGGCCCATTGGGTCCTATGGGGGTACTGTCATAACTTACCTGCCTCTCCGGTCCCGCCCACACTGCACTTCTGGGGGGCGGCGACTACACCGCCGGGCGTTTTCCTGATAGTAGCGTTAGCTACCTCCATGGCTCCTTCTACTTACCTGCCCTGGATCCTGTTCCTCTGTACCTATAACTTACCTAGCCTGCTCCAGAGACTTAACTTGCCAGTTGCAGAGACTCTTTGCCATACCTGCACCTATTACTTACCTAGCCTGCTCCAGAGACTTACCTTGCCATTTCCAGAGACTCCTTGCCATAACCTGCACCTATTACTTACCTAGCCTGCTCCAGAGACTTACCTTGCCAGTTCCAGAGACTCCTTGCCATACCTGCACTGATTACTTACCTAGCCTGCTCCAGAGACTTACCTTGCCAGTTCCAGAGACTCCTTGCCATACCAGTATCCGGCCTTCTCTCCAGCAGCACCTAGCCGTCATTCCTCTGCCTACAGTTCCCAGCAGTCTCTGGTGTCCAGTTCTGCTACCGGAGCGCCTCCTCCTAAAGCATACTTGTGAGTACCCCGGGCTCCCGGCCGTTTATTACAATTACTTTTAGTAATTATGTCCTATTTACAGTTTCCTAGTGTTTACTTTGTTGTTGTTTTTATTGCTTTACTGCTTATAGTTCACCCTATATACTTATCCTTGTTTTACATTCCTAACACAATAAGGTATCACCTTATCCTACAGTACATATCTCTTAGTATAATAAATACATACAACAGAAGCCAGGAAGCCAAGTATTTAGGGTACATCATTGGAAGAATGGTCACTTATCATTGGAAGAATGTGGTAAATTAGTATTTACCACAGCAAGTTCCAGAATTACAGTCACTAAGGGGTTAGGACTTGGGAACACAGGATACTGATTATTTTTATAGGTTAGGGAGAGGTGTGGTTAAAGGAGCTAAAAGCTCCCCACAGAGTATAAAACAAAATAGAGACTTCTTGTAACAGAAGGTACCTCAGCCTCATGTTATTATAATAGCATTTTCCTAAATATCTAATATATAAACACATATTTCTCACTCCAAAATAAATGGATAGGGGCATGCAAAGTATCTCATTTGTAGCATGTAGCTAAGGTATGTGTCCAGATGTAATACATCCTAATGGTATAGAGACAATTGTCCTATTCTGAAAATAACTATGACGATGGAGATAGGGAGCTACTTTCTATTAAGGGTGCTCTTGAAAAATGGAGATATCTTCTTGAGTCAACAAACCTTCTGATTCTTACACACTTTGCTAAAAGATTAAGGCCTCTGCAAGCTAGACAGGCCTTATTCTTCTCATGATCTCATGATTCAACTTTCACATGACATATTGTCCTGGCTCCAAGAATGCCAGACCTGATGCCCTATCCAGGATGTTTAGTAAAGAGCCCTTCTGCAAATCTCCAAGCAACATATTAATGGAGGTTGAATTAAGACACATGGCCATCTAGTCCAACCTTTATAGCCCACTCATTAACAGTTGATCCAGAGGTCTACCTCTGGATCAACTGTTAATGGGTGGGCTATAAAGACTATAAAAAAAAGCTTAAAAATGTGTGTGTGGGGGGAATCCCTTTTGACTCTAAATGCAAATCAGAAAGGATCCCTGGATCAACCAGAACTATATGTGTTAATACCAGTAATATTTTTTCGTTTTAGAAACTTATCCAGCACATATTTAAAGCTATTCAATGAACTTGGTTTTACAACATCTGCTGGAAGGCAGTTCCAGTTTGATCGTTCTCAATGAAAAGAAACATTTCCTAACTTGAAGTTGAAACTTCCAGTCTTAAAGGGTATGTCCGCTAATTTGTAAAGATTCTTTGTTTCTGGTTAACTGAAGAATGGGAGGTAAATGAGCTATGTTTTACCTCGCATTCATCAGTAAAACTTACCGAGGGTTACTGAAAATCCGAGAATAAACGAATGGCCCGTAAATTCGATAATAATGGAATTTTCCCATTATTATCGAAAATGGAGCCACAAGTTCAGAAAACTAACTAGTTCAAACAGTTCTAGTTCGGCCGGCCTTGTAATGTTCAGCCCGAACTCAGGTTCAGGTTCAAGCTATCCCTACTTACATGTGCACATGGAGAGGACCTAAAATGCTAGGTCCTCACGCCTAGGTTTACCTTCTGACTCCAGCACTTCTGCATGTTAGTTACAATACTCAGCTTCCTTAGTCCCACAGCCTGGGATTTAGTCTGGAGCTTGGCCAATCGTAAGGCATACTCTGCTGGAAAAATACCAAAATATATAGCAAAATACCCACAGACCTTCAGTGGACTTGGGTGCATTCACAAATTTTCTCATAATCCTATGCTGAACTCTCAGATACCTCGAGTAATGCAACCCCTGTGCAGGCCCCATTAGCAATTAGGACAGCAGTTGAGGAAGAGCTGCAGAAACTCCCATGGGTTTCCAACTTAGTAATTGTCAGCAAGAAATGTGGGCAAATTCGACTATGTGTTGACCTTCGCCTGGTAAACAAGGCAATCACCCCTGTTACCCACTACCTACTACAGAGGATTTAATATCCCAATGTCATGGATCAAAAATCTTCTCTAAATTAGACCTCCGTAAAGGCTATTTACAAATCTCTCTCACACCACAGGCCAGAAACCTGACAGCTTTTATTACACATCTGGGGCTTTAAACGTATGCCTTTTGGTTTGTGCTCCGCTCCAAGCTGTTTCCAGAAAATCATGATCACTGTTTTTTCAGGACTCCCTGGTGTCACAATTTACTTGGATGATATCCTTATTCATGCACCCTCTCTGGAGGATCTAACAAGAGATCCCAATGCAGCGGGCAGAAATTCAATGACCATAATCTGTGATTTCCAACTGATCCGCAAGGTTTTGTAGAAGATTCACCAGGACCACAGCAGGATTATTCTGATAGTGCCAACTTGGACACGCAGACCATGGTTTGTGGATCTGGTGTATCCATCAGTAGAGACTACATGGCACATTCCCCTTCTCAGCAATCTTCTTTCTCAGGGTTCTGCTCTTCATCCCAACCCGCAGGATCTAAGACTCTAGGCATAGCTGTTGAGAAAAGATTAAGCAGGGGTTAGGTTTTTCAGCCTTACTCATAGATACTCTGCTGTAACAGCCATAGACCATCTACTTTAGCTGTTTACCAGAGGATTTGGAACAGGTTTCAGCAGTGGTGTAATGACAGGGGACATTTGATTCATTACATTTAGTTGCCTGCAATTGGATTTCCAAGTTGAAGGGTTGGATAAAAGAATTGGCTCCTAATACTGTGAAGGTCCATGTCTCGGCCCTCTGGGCTTTGCTTAACTGTAATCTAGTCAGAGATCCATTCATTAAAAGATTTTTCTTATGTATTTGGAAAGAGAAGAATCTTTCAGACAGTCAGACTCCTTGATGGCAATGTTTGCTGGATCAAGGAAGGCGCATCTTAACAAATGATTGCTAGATGGCTCAAGCAGGCTATCTCAGTGGCATACCAAGCTGCAGAAGTTCAGCTCCTGAAACTATTAAAGCACACTCTAACAAAGCAGTATCCACCTTTTGGGCAATTAAAGCAGGAGCATCACCAAAATAGATCTGTCGGCAACCACCTGGGCCTCTTACTATACAAGTTGAATGTTCACAAGAAGCATCTTTCAGACTTCAGGCAGCATCCTCTTAAATATGTTTTATTTTTCCCTCCTCGTTATGAATTTTTCACTGCTATGTGAAATCCTTTGTTTATTGCTGCCTTTGAGTGAAAAGGAATGTTTGAATTTATACTTATATACTTTATCCATAAATTAATTTTCCTTGAATCCCAAAGGCAGCATGTAATATTGCTTCCTATTGAAGAGCATGTCCACCCCCAAACTAAAATTTAACGCCCCACTGCGTAGTGTTACATTTTTTTTTAACTGCTCCTTACTCTGGTTCTCTTGCAGTGCTTGTTCAAAGTTGTGAAGTGAAGAGTAGGAGCTGTCTGTTTGTCATCCGGTCCCTGCTAGGAAGAACTGTGACGTGCAGGGGAGCATTTTCCACCACTCCCTCCGGATCCCTTCTGGCTCCTTGAACCCTTACCTATAAAATACCTTTTTTCCGTAGTGTAGGGCACCCCAGCCAACCCCCAACCTCCAATTTAGTTTTGTTTAAAGGTTGGACATGATGGACATATGTCTCTATTCAACCTCAATTAATATGTTACTATGTAAAATATGCCCCAGAAACATACTTACACCACGGGTATCTGCATAGTCAGTAGCTGCGTCTGTGATTGGCTGCTGGCTAGCCAATCACAGACGCAGCTGCCAGTCTGGCAACTCTCTGCTGCCTACAGCAAGTAGAGAATGGGGAGCAGACAGCCGAGGGAATGAAGGAGTGTACATATCTTTCTTTATTTACTTTTCATCTTCAGGTCTTATATTCAGGTTAGGAAAGGTTTCTTTACAGTGAGAATGGTGAAACTGTGGAACTGTCTTCCAGCAGATGTGGTAATGGCAAGTTCATTGAATAGCTTTAAAAATGGCCTGGATAAGTTTCTAAAACTTCACTCCCAAAAAATATAAATAGAGCAGTACCCCACTGGTGGAAAAACAAAAAATCTCAAAAGAGAAAAACATATAGTTATATAGATATCACATAAGAACGTCCAATAGAACATGTCAAAGGACACGAGGACATCCCTTACGACTTGAAGAAAAAAGGTTTAGGCTTCAAGCTCGGAAAGGGTTTTTCACTGTGAGAACGGTAAGGCTATGGAACTGTCTTCCAGTGGACGTTGTTATGGCAGGTTCATTGGTCAGTTTAAAAAAAAAGCTGGATGAGTTTCTGCAAACAAGGAATGTTGCAAGTTACTGGTATTGATACATAAAGTAGAGTTGATTCTGGGAAATTTCCGATTGCCACTTGGAGTCAGGAAGGAATTTTTTTCCCTTTCATAAATTTGGTGGGTTTTTTTTGCCTTCCTCTGGATCAACAGTTAGGCAGGAAATGAGGATATTGCTAGATGGGTTGAACTGGATGGACGTATGTCTTTATTCAACCTCAAATACTATACTATACTATACTAATATAATAACAAGCTGGCCAGCTTATAAAAAGATACAATATATAAAAAGTTCAAAAAGAGCTACCAAGGAGCTCTATAATAAAACACAGACTAAGTATCAATGTAGTATACCGAAACAATAAAAGCAATTAAGGGCAAGCAGCTGGAAGTCCGAAGTAGCAGCCCTACCAATAGAGCATCCACATAATAAGGTATTCTCTGTTATAGTGAAGTCACCAAAGGTCCAAACGGTGTGCGCACACCTAAAGAATGGAACAGCGAGAGTCAAGAATAAAAGTGTAACAATACTATAACGTTATCTGGTCGTAGTGGAGCGGTAGACACCCCAGTCTCTAAGGTCCTCCGGACAAATAGAGGCTCTTAGTCCGCGGCAAGGCACGCTCTTGGGATCCAACAGAAGGTGGTGCAAACTCTACCTACAGGGAGGTCAGTATTCGATCCTCCGAGGCTTCCACCTATTGCAGATACAGACGCCAAGCGGAGGGGCAAGCAAGCCCAGACACTTCCAAATTCCCGCGAGTTCACATCACTGCTGCTACGCATTTCGCTGTAATTAGCTTTGTCAGGCATGACCACTCTCTTTATAGGCTTGTCCTTCACCAAGTTTTATTTACAGTAATGTCTCTTTATCAGTAGTTGCTATTTAACTGTTAGATGAAATTATATTGCGGTTAAAACAAAATAGAGCTGCATATCCTTCAGGGTTTTACCCTATTATTAGCTACTGCCCATAGTTATTAACAATTCAACTATCTTTACAATCAAAATAGTTATAATTATCATAGTAATAATATAAGTGTATGTTTAATATTTAAATATATATTTAAAATTTATACATATTTAAATATGTATCAATTCTAAACAACCCGGATATTTCCACCAATACCCCACAAAATATATGAACATAGTGTATAATAATTTATCAAAAGATCAGTATCTTGTAGATCAGGTAAACAGGAAGATATTATAGAAAAAGTGCCAATTCCATCTGATCGTTCAAGCCTTGCAGCTGCATGCTTTGAAGTGTAAATATTAAACGTTGTTCCAATTTTATAAGTTCCCTATCCAGATCCCCCCCTCTCACAACGAAATTCTTATTTATCCCACCCAGTGCTACAAACATCGCTCCTTCGAACAACGATAAATGCTTAGCCTTAAAGTGCTCATATATATAAACCCAGAAGGAACGAGCCATTCAGACTTTTGAGACTAGGGGTAGGAGTGTAGAAAGAGAGTCACCTGGGTTGGAACTAATACCCTACAGTCTACAATACTCAGTGAATAGTACTACCATTTGACAAAGTATTAAAAAGCACTGGGACATATTGAGTAGGGACAGTAGCCTTCCATTTCACAATTCTAGACCGATTTTTGCCCGTAAGAAGGGTAGAAACCTACGTGACCTTTTGGTCAGGACTGACCTTAAGACCCAGGCCAGCAATATAGGATCCAACTGGATGGGTACTAAAAAGTTGGGGTGCTACAGATGTAGTGGATGCCTTACATGTAGATCGATGTTGGCGGGTGGGGATTTCCCACACCCTCACACAGGCAAAAGATTCAAAATTGGCCATAGGTTAAGCTGTCTGTCTTCCTTTGTGGTTTATTATCTACTATGCCCATGTGGGCTTTACTATGTGGGCAAAACCACAACTACTGTTAGGGAGAGGATGGCCAACCACCGATCAGCGATCCGCGCACTGGAGAGGGGCGAGAGTAGGTCCTCTTCTAAGTTTGGAGAGCAGGTGGTGGCGAGGCATTTCTGGGAGGCTAAACACGGTATTGCCACCCTGAAATGGATGGCCATCGACCATGTGGTGGACAATGGTAGAGGGGGAGACCGCAAACAGGAGCTTCTCAGGAGAGAGGCTAGATGGATTAGAACTCTGGGCACATTGGCCCCTAGGGGCCTCAATGAACAGATTGTCCTTTCATGTTTTCTGTAGTGGTGCACCTTATAACAGATGGACAATAAATGAGTTAATAGGAAAGGAGCTCAAGGGGGTACCTTTTCGATGAGCCTATGCTAACTATGACTTAATAACCTTTGAGGCAGTCCTCTCTGAGATAGGGAGAATGTCAGCTGATATATTGAATTAGCCTATCATTGGGAGGGTTCGCCACTAGGTTCTCTATTGTGCATGACAGTCTAGGGTGACGTGTATAAGGGGGAGTGGTGATGGGAGGGGCGGGGGAGGGCACGGTTTGTGTGTTTAAGAAGATGATGTATTGTTTTGTAACATGCCTGATACGGTCACAATGAGTGCCGAAAGGCGTAGCAGCGTGTTTTAACATGGACGAATAAGACTTTTTATATTTTATAAAGTCCCCTGGAGTGCACTTTTTCCACACTGCATATTATATTATATATATATTATATATATAATATATATATATATATATATATATATATATATATCTCTATCTCATCTATCTCTATCTCTCTCCTCTCATCTCGGGCTTATCCCCTTATTAAAAGTGTGACACATATCCCTGATATGTGATGAATTATTAATAACTATGGGCAGTAGCTAATAATAGGGTAATACCCTGAAGGATATGCAGCTCTATTTTGTTTTAACTGCAAAATACTTTCAGCTGGACATTGAACAGTTAAATTGCAGCAACTGATATAGAGACATTACTGTGAATGAACAATAAAGCTTAATGAAGGACAAGCCTATAAAGAGAGTGATTACCAGGGTTACGTCATGCCTGAGGAAGCTAATTACAGCGAAACGTAGTCTGCAGTGTAGTATTGTGACACTTTTATTCTTAACTCCAGCTGTTCCATTCTTTAGGTGTGCGCACACCCCTTTGGTGACTTCACTATAACGAAGAATACCTTATTATGTGGATGCTCTATTGGTAGGGCTGCTACTTCGGGACCTTCCAGTGCTTGCCCTTAATTGTTTTAGTTTCGGTATACTACATTGATACTTAGTCTGTGTTTTATTATAGAGCTCCTTGTAGCTCTTTTTGAGCTTTTTTACATTGTATCTTTTATAAACTGGCCAGCTGTATTAATTGTATTTAGACATTCTTATGTGAAATCTATATAAATATATGTTTTTCTCTTTTGAAATTTTTTGTTTTTCCACCAGTGGGGGGTACTGGTCTATTTATACTGGTATTAATACATTTTCTGTAGATCTGGTTGATACAGGTATACTTTCCAATTGCCGTTTGTAGTCAGGAAGGAATTCCCCCCCCCCTTTTTTTAGCTGGGTTTTTATGCCTTCCTCTGGATCAACTATTAGGAAGGGTTAAAAAAAAGTGAATAGGTTGGACTTGATGGATGAACGTATATCTTTATTCAACCTCAATTACTATGTTATTATGTTACTTAAATTTCACACATTTTAAAAAATTAAGGTACCATTTCTCATTTTAGACATGCCAGTTCTAGAGCTGGAAACACATTTCAATAAGTAAAACAGTGCCAAGATCACTGATTCATTGTTTTAAGATGAAAACAGCAAACTTTAGTTATAGGGCATTTTATAAATCCCTGTACAGCCTGCAGTGGATCAAATGTAACTTGCATTTAGATGTACTTAGCTTGTGCTATTTGACAAGCCAGATTTCTGTAAATGTTGTCCCTAACTGTTTGTAAATTTATAGTTTTGTTTTCGCTCACATTTTATCTGCATGATTCCAGCACTTTTCTCTAGCAGTTCACTATTTTCAGGATTTCGTATTCATGCCTCATTTCTTCTTTTCTCAGTTTGTTTTATTCTCTCTGATCCTATAGTAGTATGGAATGTCTGGCTGTCTCAGCTTGGGAAAATCTGACTTTTATTAACAGAGAACTGAAGAACCCAGGGAGCCCAAGAGACCCGCAGTTCATTTGTGGAGTTACATTAAAATAAAAGCCCAGCTAATGATATAGAGATGCTACATGAAATGGTGCTTACTATCATCATTAACAACAATAAATAATAAACACTTATTATTTGTATTTAATCTTTAATTAATCAAAGTTTAATCTTTCTGTAGTAGTTTGCTGTTTAACTTTTTAATGTCAGTAGACACTGATATGTCAACTACTGGCCCACAGATGCACTTGATATATTCCACTCACAGATCAAATAGATAATTTTAGGTAATTTAATTAAGTTAAAAATAAACAGTAGTTTTGTGTTTTAAGTTATAACAATAAAACCCTATTGTGTTGTATAAAATGTTTTTGCATACACTTTTGTATGCTATTTTGTATTGTGTGCTTACACTGAATGTTTTTCACAACATAAATTCATACTTTTTTTCTAATGCTCAATATGCAATGTTGAAATAAGGAAAAACTGCCTTTTTATAGCCCCATTATTATGTTTTGTTAAGACTTTCATTTTGCAGATCTTTCTGGAATTTTATTCTGTTCAGGTTAGTTGCTTAACAACATTTATTGCTTCCAGAAGGAGTGTGCCGTAAACTATGAGAAGCTGGTTAATAGATATTGGTGGAATGTTCAGCTTGCATTCCCAAGAAAATCTTGGGAAAGGAGCTGTAGTGAAATAATGCTTGACAGCACTGACTGTTTTTAAAGGAGAAAAACATTTGTTGTCAAATACTTATAAATTATTTTTGTATGCATATTTTATTTATATAACACCACTCGGATGCTCGGTGGTATACATTTCTTTTAAAACTGTAATGTTTATTAAATGGATTTCAACAGCGTCCAATAATGTGGGGTAAGGAAAATAAAGCAGTTATCTGAAGATAAAAGAGACAAATGCAAATATTGAAGATAAAACATCACATCTCCTCTGGTCTTCCTGTCATGGAGAGAGATATTTGCATATTATTAGAAAGCTGATTTGAAAGTTTTATTAACTCACCATGAGAGCATCAAATGAAGGTAAGCCTAAAACGCAACTGGGATTTGGTGGGTAATCTTTTGAAAAAAAGTTTGTAAATTTTTCGCTTAGTTTTGCCTTGTACCATGGACTGTAGACATAGACTCAAATTGGCGGAATCTGTCATGGTGATGTAATGTGTTGAATAAAGTTGGTTGAAGTTGAAGACATCCATGTATGGGATTTCCGGAAGTGAGCCTTTACCCAGGGCTGGGTTTATACTTATTCCTCCCCTAGGCCAGTTATCTTTTGCCCTCACCAAGTAACTACAAATCCAACACAGCTGATAAAAATATGACAATCCCATTGTGGAGTTCCAGGATGGGGAATGGGCTTCCGGGGGCAGGGCTGCAAGGGCAGTACATAGACAGGATTTCAGCCACACTATAACACGCCCCATTGGCAGTGTGGCCTAGCCCTAAAACCATATTCAGTGGCACCCAAAGATTGAAGCCACATTCAGTGGACCAACAGTGAGACCATATTCGTCATCTCTCCCACCCCTGTGATACCTTTTTTGGCCTCTAGTGATACACAATTCAGTTGCCCCTAAAATTCAGATCAGTCAGTGCCCCTTTGTGATACCACATTCAGTGGCCCCCAAACAGTGACACACAAATCATTGCCCCCAAGTCCACTTATTATAACAAATGACTAGGCTGCTTCATCTAAACACCCCCCCATGTCTGTTCCTTATTACTCTTCGCTCCATAGCTTCACACTTTCTCCAGACCCTAACCCTTTTCCTGCTCCCTGCATGTCTTCACATTGCTGGACCTCTTGTGATCTCTGCTGCTGCTTCCTCCCCCACAATTTACTATTTGTTTCGGTTTCCTGCAGCTGTCAGATCATAGCTGCACATACAAAAGCAGGAGTTTAAATCTCCCGCTCACTGAACCTCCTGAAATCCCGATATGTCCCATACCTAAGGGCATCAGGCAGCACTTAGGTTCATACTATGTCAACGGTCTCTTGGCTCTGGGACAAGTGTGAAACCCATTCTCGGCAGTCGTATAAAGTTTTCTGGGTGGAATATTTTCACAGTGGTGTCAGTGCCTGTTTGGAAGTCTGGGCCAGGCCCTGTAAATGTGTTCTGGGCTTGCATTTCTAATACACTTTCTTTTCGAGCAGAGGCAGAGCCGGATTGTGAACCAGCTGGACCGGGCCACCCTGGCATCTGGGCCCCAAGCACATGCCTTGTGCATAATCCGGCCCTGCCACCACGTGTCAGTTGCCATGTCCCATCCAAAGTAGGAAAGTGATACAGGGCTGGGGAGAGACCAGGAAGAGGGGTACTCGGCCCTCTGTGAAGCACTGGACGAGTTTCACCCTTAACGGGCTTAATCAACAATGTGTGATCGTCCGTTACCGTCACTCCGGCTGCGCGGACTTCATCATCTTTGGCCTATTAACCTATTAAAGTCAATGGGGGAGTGATAGTTCGAAAAATCCGGATGATTTACAGCTAAACTAACAATGGTAACTTACTGTAAATGGCTGTGGCACCTGGGAAATGGTCTGGGGAACATGTCACTATCACCCAAACTTGTTAAAACACTTCTTAAACATAAGCAGGCAATTGTCGGGTTTTGCACAAACTATACATTCGAGGGTTACCGAAAACAATCCATACAGTTTCGAGGGTTACTGAAACTGAACGATACTTTCGATGGTTACAGAAAATCGAAGGCTACATTTGAGGGTTAGCGAACGGTACATTCTAGGGTTAGTGAAAACAATCAGTGTATTCGAGGGTTACCGAAAATGAAGATACATTCAAGGGTTACCGAAAACGATCTATACATTCGAGGGTTACTGAAACCGAACAATACTTTTAAGGGTTACCGAAAATCAAGGCTATATTCAAGGGTTAGCGGTTGATACATTCTAGGGTTAGAGAATCACGCGTAAATTCGATAATTATCGGATTTACAATAATTGTCGAAAATACAGCCGCGAGTCCGGAAAAACTAACTTATTCGAACCCAAACTAGTTTGAATAGTTTGAGTTCGTCCGATCTCATAAAGTTTGGCTCAAACTCTGGTTTTGTGTCCATCTCTACTTACCAATAAATATAAGTACAAAAATGCTAGTTATAGGGTGAAAAATGCAGAAAAGATACAATTTGCAGCTTACCTGGTGGTCAGGTAAGCTATGACTCACAAATGCCTTGATGCAGAAGGCATAAAGATTTTAACTTTCTGCAGGTCCCCGTAAATAACCAAAAACGCTAACTTGATATTACATCAGGTACCATGAATTTTGGACTTGTTTTTGCTTGTTACTGTTTCTCCCCCATACAGTTTTATATAGTAGATTCCCCTAAAGTGTGGGTAGGTATGTAATGCAATACAATAACCCAAGATATTTTGCTAAACATATTGGTAATATAGTTTAAGAAAAAAAGGCATGTGGCATATTTACTGCTGCTTATTTCTCTGAAGGGAAACCTAGTGGTGAAATGCCACCAGCCTTCCTGATTAGTGTTGCATTGATTAACTTAAACTTAAAAATTTATGCAAAGTTGCCAATTCTGACTTTTTCCAACCATGCAAAAACACTTGCAATAGGCAGTGAGGTAAAGTTTACCTTTACTTTCCAGTATATTAATTGCAATAAAATTAATAATAATTAATAATAAACATAGATATAAAATATTACTCAGGTTCATATATTTTCAATGGACCAAAGCCCTACTCATATTGTGCCATGCTACCCATGCCTGTATTTAGTCAACATCTAGCAGGTGAGACTGGAGGCCAGGCCCCTTACCCACCTCACCCCCCTACCCAGACTGATGTCCATAGTCAGCTTTTTTTAAACAGTTGATCGCGTGTGTGAAGGAAACATACGTGCGGTCAGCTGTTAAAAATACCAGACTCAAACTTCCGGTTCGATTACAGAAGTTAGGGTCCAGTCTTTTAAACAGCTGATCGCACGTATGTTTCCTTCATATGCACGGTCAGCTGTTTAAAACAGCTGATCGTGGAGGTTGTGGCAGGCCCTGTTACCGTCCGGACCCCATGGGGGTAGCGAGGGCAGTAGTTAGGCCACAAATATCAAGGTGTTTACCCATTCCTAACCCCTGTTAGGGGGTTAACATACTTAGTTAAGAAGCCCCCTTTTTCTTTTTATTAACAGCAAAGTGAGTCACAAACTTACATAGCCATCATATATTGTAGTTTTTTTAAACCTTTATGGTTCTGTCTTTTTAGAAAGAGCATCATTAAAACTACAATAAATATTCCTTCAGACTGGGCATAGTTTCTGTTTCAAGTCATTCTGAATTGAGAAAGCCTGTCGGATGACTAGCGAAACGTCTTCAAAAACTAAAGTTTAAGTTCAGTTGATCTAACTGAATACAACAGATATACCATTACCTGGACGAATGGGAACCTTCACAAGCATCTCTCTGTTGAGATTTACAGTACAAACTCATTATGCCATCTGCAGGAGAAAAACTATGTTTGCATCACATTGCACTTAAGTTTTAAATATGGTTATGTACTGCTAACCTTAAATGTAAGCTAACAAGTGTTAAAGGAGAACTGAAGTACATTTTTTTAATTCCTTATGTGAAAGCTTTTCTCCCCAAAACCCCTATACGCTGTAAGATTATTCTCTAGTAAGTTGCATTTAGTATATGTAAGTAATAGATTCTGTAACAAATTTCTGTTTCTGGAATGTTAATATTCTGTTTATAATACATAAGTGTGACATTTTATAATGGGAGCTGCAGTGGTATATATCCTTATAAAAATCACTCAGCTATGTCACTAAGTGACTCATTTCTTATATTTCTTATATCCCACTACTCTGCCCATTCCAGTGTTCATGCCTGGACAATGACTCAGCATTTTTTGCCGTGTTTAACTTCACTAACTGAACCCGCTGGAGCTGCTTCCTGTCACTTCATAACCAATGTCTCTCTCCTCCTCCATAAAGATTTGTTTAACCACATAGATGCTGGGCTGGGATATTCCTTTCTACTGGGTTTAAGTTACAGATGGTAGCTTGGGGGATTTAAGGTGGAAATAGGGACAAGGCTAGAATTTAAAATGTGAATGGGGTGAAGGAATCCAATACTTCACTGACATCACTGAGTGACTGATTATATAGATTCTCGCCACTGCACCTCCCCATTTAAATGCCAGAGCCTTATGTATTATAAGAAATAATGCGCCCCTTCACATTATAATATAAGGACATTACGCCACCTCGGAGTTCCCTGTCCTGTATAAAAGCACACGGCCTACGGCCTCGTGCTTCTATATGGTCAGGGAACTCCTCTGTGGCGTAATATCCTTATATTACACTGTAAGGGGCGCATTATCCCTTATATAATACACAAGTGATCTCAATTAACATTGGACCTGCAGTGGAATATATCCTTATAAAAATCACTCAACTACATAGATGAGGGATTTTTATAAGGATATATTCCACTACAGCTCCTCCAAACATAAACATCCCATATGTGCCAAAAAAACTTACCTGCAAACCTCGCTCCGTCGGAGCTCCAAACACCATCCGGTAACTGCTAATAAACAAATCCAAAAGCCGGGAAGAAATCAACAAACAAGTCCGCGCCGAAACAGAATGGCAGACATGCGCACGAAAGCCGAAACCGGAACTGGCGCGCATGCGCAAACACAACATATCTTCGCCGCGCAATGGCATAAACCACAGCAAAGCGGCAGGGGGAAAACAAAGTATTAAAGAAAAGTAATAAACTACCGGAAATTTAAAAAATACATACAAACAAACACAACAAAACTAAATAATGTATAAATAAAAGGCAAATAATAAATAAACCCAAAACAACTTATAAACGAAAATTAACCAATAAACTAAAATAAAAAGCACACCTATATTAATAAACCAAACCAAACCTCTCACAGAAAAGCAAAATCACCTCAAACAAACAAAGCACTATAATACAAAAGGAAAACAATTACAATTCAATATACAAAGGTAATTTACATAAAAGAAACAACACAAAACAAATTTACAATACTGATAACAGAAGAAAACCAGGTAAGGCAAATAATTAAAAATAGCATAAAAAAAGGAAACAAAAAAATATCTACCACATAATTAATATTGTTAATCATTTCACAGACCAATTACAGCAATCAAAATAAATCACCACCCAGAAGAAAATGGAACCATATAAACAGGTAAAAAAACAGACAAACATAAAATAACAAAAACCAAATGTAACCAACAACATGACCGAACGCAACGTTTTCCCCTAAGGTACCAACAACTGAAAACAAGCAACAGAAGAAAGTTAATGAAAAAATTAAAAACCGATTCCAAATCTCAACAGAAGAAGAACATACGAAATTCATAGAAGAACAAAAAAATCTAAACACAATCCGAAAAACAAACTCCGACATATCATTACTGCAAACTTACTTGGACAAAATAAACGAAAAAAGGAAAATACATGACATACCCCATACAGAATTAGACAACATAATAGCAACGTTTATAATGTCAGTAAGACGGAAAAATCTCACAGAATATGAACCACACACACTAAGATGTATCCTAGGAAGCATTGACAGACACCTTAAATCCCACAACTACCCACATCACATTACTTACGGAAAAACAGATGACTTCCCACTGACTGGACAAACAATATCAGCCAAAATGAAATACTTAAAAAAACAAGGAAAAGGCAACAAACCCAATAGAGCACAACCACTGACAGACGACGACATTAACACACTGTACACATCAGGAACATTATCACTAAATGACCCAACAACACTCCTAAATTCAATATTCTTTCACATAGCCATACAATTTGCACTAAGAACAAAAGAACAATACGACTTAGAATGGGGGGACATCACATTACACACAGACACAGCAGGGAACAAATACCTAGAGTATACAGAGAGACAGACAAAAACAAGGACAGGAGAAAACCCTAAAGACACAAGACCTATAAAGCCCAGACGAAATACGCGACAACCCAGACAGAGACCCAATCACAACATACCTGAAATACAAAGAAAAACGACCAGACTCCATGCTAGACCCAAACTCACCATTCTACCTAGCCCCAAACATACACTATAAAACTGATTTCCCAAGGTGGTACAGAAAAATGAAAATTGGAATAAACAAAATAAGAACAATGATGACAACAATGAAAATCTCAGCAGCACTACCAGAAGACAAAAGAATCACAAACCATTCAACACGGAAAACAACAATTCAAAAACTTGTGACCCACAACATCCCTCCCAATGAAATTATGCAAATATCTGGACATAAAAATATTTCTAGCATAGATAACTATGCAACCATAACTGAAAATCAACAACAAGAAATCTCACATATTTTGAGTAGTAACACACAAAATATCCCAAAACACAACACAAAAAGACAAATCACAAATGAACAACCATCTACATCAACTTACAAGGACCAAGACATTAACATACAATCAAAAAACACACAACAAACAATATTTGGAGAAAATTGTAACTTTCGTAACACACAAATTTCAGTAAACGTTTACACACATCAAACAACCAACCCAACAAAAAGAAAGAGAATTATAGAATCCTCTGACTCAGACTAATTTCATATTTACATCAATATCAAATGTTAAAGTTAAACATTAAACAATGTTCTATTAAACAAATATAAAACAACTGTTAGTGTTACTATAAAATGAAAAATGTTATTACAATAAATACTTTAATTTTACCATCATTAACGTCTCTTATTGAAAATATAACAACTTGTGTATTATAAGAAATAATGCGCCCCATTACAGTGTTAATATACGGCTATTAACAGTGGTGCAGTGCAGTGGTGCAGTGGTGCAGTGGCGAGAATCTATATAATCAGTCACTCAGTGATGTCACTGAGTGACTTCCTGTCTGCCACTGCACCTCCCCATGTCTTTCTCCCTGCCTGTATTAGTAATGTAGATAAGAAGCCTGTTTTTGTAAATACAAATAGTTAACTGTCGTTTGTACTTCAATCTAAAACTTAACATCGTCTCTCACCCGGTCCAGTTCCGGTTTGTTTCACAGACTGAATGAATTACTGTGCAGATAAGGTGAAGCAAGCAGTCGAGTCAAATATGACTCACAGAAATGCGCTTGCTTGGAACTGGAACTGGAACTGGACCGGTTTTGTTTAGTCTTATCTTTGAGTTTGAAGTACAAACGTCAGTTAACTATATATTTACAAAAACAGGCTTCTTATCTACATCTACTATATAAAGCAGAAATCTTGTATGTATGTATGTGCACACCTCACAGCCACACCCCTGACTGACTCAACATAACGGCGACGACCATGAAGTCTAAGTTCTACAACAAAAATCCTGCACGTCACTTGCAGAGTGTGATTCCCTAATTCAGTAACTCAAATGAAGGGCCTGGGCTCTGTGTGCTGCCGACTTCAACAACACAGACACAGAGTCCACTTCAGTGACACAACAACAACATAATCAGAAACAAAGTATCAGGTCGAAATCGGTAAGTACTTACAGGTGCTCTACCCCTTGGCTGTTCAGCGGCGCTCTCACGCTCCCAACACCTCTCGGCCACAATGGTGTATGAAATCCAAACGGAAAATCCAAAGCAAAAAACTGGAAGTAGGCTGCTCGCTATCAGTCATGTAAAAGCATAATTTTATTGTTAAACATCCGTTAAAACACGTAGTGCTGGGTACAAACACAAAGGCATACTCGAAGAGACACTGGTGATGCCTGACGCGTTTCATGACGTCTGTCACTTCATCAGAGGCAAATCACCAATGGAGGTAAGTCACTATTTAAAGGACTATACCAAGGAGGAGCTACAAATGTGGAACATGTGTAGCCAATCAACAATGTTAAAAACATCAACATGTATGTGCTAAAAAGACAGGGACAGCGGTGCAAAAGGAGATATATGGGAGAGACTACTATCCAATGCATACAATAAGGGCTCATTATAATACGCCACTCAAATCTTAATGTTATATAATGACTAACTAACGAGGGGGGGGGGAAAAGAAGGGGAAAAAAGGGGAACACTCTAATAGCTCTATGAATGACTACAATGTCTAGAGTGACTAAATAGATAATATACCATCCAGATACATGTTCTATGTATAATCGAAAAACACCAACATAAATACATATGTACATAAAGTATATATACACATGAAAAAACTAAAGGCAATCATAACACATAACAGATATGCAGAGAGGTAGGAACAGTATAGACCCGCTGGATATAAATGTGAATGTAAATATAAGAGACTCGGAATACAGGTCTATCCATTGTAACTTAAGTACAATGAAACATGAATGGACATGTATCATTTCATAAATAGTGTAGTGTGGATGAATATAGCACATACATGAATATAGCACATACATGTTGATGTTTTTAACATTGTTGATTGGCTACACATGTTCCACATTTGTAGCTCCTCCTTGGTATAGTCCTTTAAATAGTGACTTACCTCCATTGGTGATTTGCCTCTGATGAAGTGACGGACGTCACGAAACGCGTCAGGCATCACCAGTGTCTCTTCGAGTATGCCTTTGTGTTTGTACCCAGCACTACGTGTTTTAACGGATGTTTAACAATAAAATGATGCTTTTACATGACTGATAGTGAGCAGCCTACTTCCAGTTTTTTGCTAACAACAACATAATGTATGGCTACATAACTCAGAGAGCTGCAGACACAGAACAACAGCTTCTATAACACAGGGAACGAGACATTTCCCTTAAGGTCTGTAAGACATTACAATTTGCTCCTGGAAGGTTTTAAAATATGAGCCCTGAAAAGACAAATGTTACTATTGGTGATATGAATCACATTTGTGGTTATTGTCATGCTAAGAAATTTAAAGCAGAGCGTCCTGGAATGTGACCACGCCCCCACATATTGCTGTCACGGCCTCACCCCCAAACATCAGGTTCATGCTCATACCCCAACCATCAAGGCCACGTCCCCAAAGATAACTGCCATGCCCCCAAACATCACAACGGTGCCCCCAAATGTTGTGACCACGATACCAGATATTGGTGGTCACCCCCAAACCCCCTCCAAACATTATGGTCTGCCCCCATACATCAAGGCCACACCCCAAACATCCCAGGTCTGTTCCCGAATCATACCCACATACACAAACATCCTGTCCATGCCCCCAAACATCACAGGCACATCCCCGCCCCACCCACCCACACCCCTAAATGGCACAGCCTTGCCCACACTTTTTATCCCTTATGTTACATCCATGGTAGCTAAGAAATATAATTATTATATATTTTTTAATTTATTATTATATAATTGTTAGCACAGGAGGATTGAATGTGTTTTGGGGAAAAACTGGAATCCCTGTTCTTTGTAAGGGAAAGGGAGGATCCCTGTGCTGTTATGTGATTGGCTGTCAGCTTCTAGGAAGCAGGGATGCAACTTCCTTGTTTTGATCTGTTGAGCACTACAGAGCATGTGCATGTACTGTGTACATACATTTATCTGGGTTTACCCATTTAAGGTGGCTTGTGGGAGCTGACCCCTAGTACCCACAGGTCAATTTCATAAAGCACCCAGCAGCCACAGCAAAGGGAGAGGTGAGACACGCCTTGATGTATGTTTGTGAATGTCCTCTGTCTACAACACTAAACCAGAAGGCAGAGCACCTTGATATAAACCAGTAATCTGTGTCTTACCTCTCATTTTGATACGGGGGTTGGGAAATTTACCTAAATAACATATTGTTTGTGCTTTACTTCACAGCATTCTAGTATCACACAGTTTGGTCAATGACCATGATGTTCTGCACATGCTCAGTGCTTCGCTATGGCAGAAATTGTTACAGTTGGTCACACCCATTAATAATCTGTAGACAATCCTTTTACAGGACAGATAAAGCAAAGAAGCATGTGACTGAGGTAAGGAGGTGTGGTCTGACACTGCACATACACACAGATACTTCATCCAGTCCTTAACAGGCTTACATTTACTTTAATACAATTTACTGAAGTGGTATTTTATAGCTTATTGGTGTTTTTAGGGGGGTTGTTTTCAGATTATGGAATATAAAAACTTCAGTTCAGTTCTCCTTTAAAGGAGAACTAAACCCAATTTTTTATACTCCCGAATCTGAAAACAATCCCCTAAAAACACCAATAAGCTATAAAATGCCACTTTAGTAAACTCTGTTAAAGTAAATCAAAGCCTGTTAAGAACTGAATGAAGTATCTTTGTGTATGTGCAGTGTCAGACCACACCTCTTGACCCCGTCACATGCTTCCTTGCTTTATCTGTCCTGTAAAAGGATTGGCTAGATATTATTAATGGGTGTGACCAACTGTAACAAGTTTGTGCCATAGCTAAAAACTGAGCATGTGCAGAACATAATGGTCGTTGACCAGACTGTGTGATACTAGAATTCTGAGAAGTAAAGCACAAACCATATGTTATTTAGGTAACTTTCCCAGCGCCTGTATCAAAATGAGAGGTAAGACACAGATTACTGGTTTTATATCAAGGTGTCCTGACTTCTGGTTCAGTTTTGTTCTGTGGCTTTAGTTGCCCTTTAAATACGATATGGAGAGTATATGGCATTAGATCTCCCCTTACACATATGCAAATAAGGAACAAAGACTTCTGGGTAATTTGCATGTTAGCTCTTTAGGAAATGCTACACATTCTAAGAGGGTTTAATAGCATTCCACAAGCTAAATGCAGAACCAGAGCACCAAGTTCCCTGCTGCAGTCCTCTCCAGCCCTCCTGTATATTTTACAGTTATGTTACCATGTAAAGAGAATGTAACCATCTGAAGAACACAATAAGATAATTAAATATGTGCAATGCCTCCTGACCTTAGTCACAAGACTGAGATTTTCTGTGGGCATGACCTGCTGTAAAATGTTCCTGCAGAAGCTTAGGGCTGGGCATGTGTTTAAAATATAACACATTGACAATACTGAAATGTCAGGAATGCCATGTTAGAACAATACATTTCCCAGTACCCACTAGAGGTGAAACACACGTTACTGCTTTTATGTCTTCCTTCTGATTCAGTGTTGTTCAAGGCTTTAGTTGTGCTTTTAATAAATAGAAATGATACAAATGGAACATATAATAAATGGGAAATTGGACTCAATTATTTGCAATATAAACCTGTTAAGCAGAGAGGAATACACGCTTTTTTAAAATACATAGGGCTTAGGAATTTGAATGGGAACAGTAGTGGTTATTTGTATGAGTGATTTCTATAAAATATCCCACTGAACTGCTGCTTCTAACTAGCAAAGAATCACAAATCCCATCCCACTGCATTTTAAGATCTCTCCCCCAATCTTTCTCCCCACCTCTATCTCTCCCCCCTCTCTCCCACATCTCTAACTGCAAAGTACAGGACAGAGGGTTAGTACAGACTCTTATTTCTGCTTTACATGACGAATGTTAAAGAAAAGTTCTCACCCTGGGCACCTTCATGTTCAACTATTTCCCTAATAGCCACCCATCTTGTATATTGAATAGGGACAGCCCTTTGCGTTCCATTGAGTTGTTGAAATGGGCTGTCCCTATTCAGAGTAAAGATGGCCGATTTGCGAGATCCACTAATTGCGGATCTCGCGAATTTACTGGAATTCCGCTTTCCAAATTTTTTTCGAACTGCGTTAGAAAATTTTCGAAAAATCCGGAAATTTCAAAAATTCAAGAAATTTCAAATATTCTAGAAAATTCTAATTTTTAAAGAAATTTTGAAAATTTGGCAAAAATGATAATATATAATGAAATGGTCTGGGGAACTTTCTAAAAGAATCCTATTCTGATTAGTTACAATCAGAATTGGTTCCAATTAGATTCTTGTCTTATTGTAACCAATTCTGA
Source organism: Hymenochirus boettgeri (assembly GCA_019447015.1). Lineage (NCBI taxonomy): Eukaryota > Metazoa > Chordata > Amphibia > Anura > Pipidae > Hymenochirus > Hymenochirus boettgeri. The sequence goes on from CM033470.1 coordinate 131,292,123, forward strand.
TTGGCATACTAACTAGAGATGGACGGGATTGTGGAACCAAACCTGGTTCCATGGCAGATCCCCGAGATCTGCCAATCCGTGGATTTTCCGAACCCAACTTTGAACATTTTCAAAGATTTTCATGTATCAAAATCACCAATGGCAGCTGTTTTTACCCGTGCCAACCCCCTGGGTATAAAAGGCAGCTATACAGGTGCCACTTTGTCAGTGTGTTAAAGAGAGTTTAGTGGAGACCTGACAGTGTAGGAGTTATAGAGTTTTTTTCCATGCTTTTGAAGCTTTCTGTGTGTGAATTTTAGTGTGGTGGATTAGCCCTTGTTGTTAACCACTCCTGTATTCACACAATTTGGGACCCAAAAGTCCTTTTGAGGACTAACCCCCCCCCCTATAAGATTTTGGGACAAATTTAGTGTTAGGTCTTTTAGAGGTCTACTGGTCCTATTTAAAAACACACAGTATTGCATTTTAGCGATACAGTGCATTATCGATAATGTACAACCGCGGCAGTAAATTAACACTGATGTTCGTTAATTAACAAACCAATTCTGGAGGACCAAGACTGGATGTCAAAATGATGCGCCAGCCAGTGCTATGTAGCCCCTCCATTATAGTTAGTTAGCGGAGCTCCACGTCAGCCGCCTTTCAGCATGTCCTTGAAAATATATACACTGCAAATGACAGGCTTCAAGCTTTAGGGTTTTAAAACTTCACCTTTATTTGTTAGCAATTCTGATTGGATACATTAAAATTATTTTAGAAAGAATCTGATTGGTATACTAACCAATAAAATTCTTTTTCAATCAGAAATGGTTACAATCAGATTGGTCTGTTCCCCAGTCCATTTCTGAGGTCCCAGAGCCATTTACAGTAAGTTACTGTATCATTTTTTGCAAAATTTTCAAAAATTCCTTGGAAACTCGAAAATTCTTTGAAAACTCGAAAATTCCAAGAAAATTCTCGAATTTTGAAAAAATATCGAAAATAGAATGCGGAAGCTCGAAAAAAGGTGCAATCATGGGGAAAGTTTTGTTTTTTTTTAGTTCTGGGTATATGTATGTGTTCCCTAGACCATTTCTCAGGTCCCACAGCCATGTACAATAAGTTACCATTGCTGTTTAACCTTATATTTAGGCGGATCTGTGCAGATTTTTTTCTCCCATTGACTTTAATGGGTTTTTACGCGGATTTTCGAATTTTCAAATTTTTTCAAAAATCCGAGAATCCACAGGCAGAACAGATTTTAGCAGTTTCGCCCATCTCTAATTCAGAGTACAGAACAGAGGTTAAGTACAAACTTTTATTTCTGCTTTACCTGAGATGTTAAAACAGTCTCACCCTGGGTACTGTCCTGTTCCGTTCTTTTACTTAGGGGAAGGTAATTGTTAATGGAAACAGCAGTTTAATGGGATATTTCATAAAAATCACTATGCTTCTTTATCTTTTGGCTGCATAATGGGAACAACAATTATACAATGATTTTTGAAGGACAATTATACTCACTTCCCCTCACTCTTCTTCCATTCTTCCATAGCTAAGTCTTTACACCTGGGTACATGACTTAGCAGCTGTACTTACTTACATTAAAGGGGAACTGTGGTCCAAAAATGACTTTAGGTAGGAATGGCTCTCCTGAGAATTTTTGCAATTTATTTTCATTGTTTATTTTGCATAGTTTAGAAGATATTTACATTTTTGTGTGTGCTATGGCAGCAGCATCACCAGGTCCCCTGCACTTCCTATTTCCTGCTCTGAAACCATGTCAGTGGATTACAGTCAATCTGCCCTGTGTCTACTCCTCCCCTTGCAGCCCCCCTCCTCTTGTAATCCCCCCTGGTCCCTCCCACTCATGGACCCCATGGCCCCTCCATTTGCAGGCTCCCCTTGGCCCCTTCCCCTCCCACTTGCGGGTGCCTTAGCCCCACCCACTCGAAGATGCCTTTGTCCTGCCCATCCGCGTGTGCTACTGCCCCGCCCACTCACGGGTGCCGTGGGCCACTTAGACCCCCCTACAGAAAACTGTGTGAAAACAGCCTTTTTAGGCAGAGTGAGAACTCTGCCTGAAAAGGCTGTTTTCACATAGTGGGAGAGTAGGACTGTAGATTCCCTTACCTTCTCTGTGGGGTTCTTCACACAGCAGGGAGGGACTTCCTGTCTCCTGTCCTGTCACTGAAGTCTGAGGCTGTGCTCACCGGCGGCGAGATGGAGGAGCAGCCTTAGGAATGTCCCATGTCAGCCTCCCGCCCATTAACTTTCTGGTCAGTAATTTCTTTATATCTTGGGCTGTAAAGCATGTAAAGAGGTGGTTGATGGCTTGTTTCAAAGGTAGGAAACTGGCCTTTCATTTAAACTCAACTTGTTTGGAGACCACAGTTCCCCTTTAAGTTCTAGTCTCCTTCCACAATCCGCAATGTAGCCAGCTTTCCTGCAAAGAAGCATGTCTTCCCGTTGGCTACATTGCAGACTGTCACTGACAGTGGCAGAGGGGTGGTACAGACCAGAGTGCAGAGGGAAACACAGGGTTAATAAAAGTTCTCGTTTAAAATGGTGCTAATTTTGTCTAAACCAATCAGATGTAAGCTTTCAAATGTTAAATAAGTTCTGATTGGTTGGGGCAAAATTAGAACCAATAAGAACTTTTATTGAATAACCTAAGTAAGTATAACAGCTGTTAGGTAATGTGCCTAGAGATTCACTCAGCTATGGAATGTGGACAAGGTGAGTATTATTGTCCTTTAAATGTAATAAAAGTACATGAATCACAAAGCATGTAAAGAATTAAAGGGCATGTCCACCCCCAAAACTATAATCCCCCCCACTACTGGCCCCATTGTGTAGTGTAGTTTAATCCTTACCTTACATCCCAGCTCCATTTGGTTCTCCTGTAGTCCCCCCCCCAAAGTCCCAAAAACTGCCCACCAGGAGGATAGCAGAGTCCATATAGGATCTGCCTCCTACCGACCTCTCGGGAGAAGTTTGGCATGCGTACTGCAGCCCTTCTCCCCCTCCCTCCCCTCCCTCCCCCTTCCTCTCCCTCCCTCTCCCTCCCTCTTAGGATTCCCTCCCCCTAGTGTAAATTCCTTTAGATATATGATTCCCCCTGTCCCCCCAGCCCCAACCGCTCTATTTGTATTCTTAGAAAGTGCCCCAAACTCTACTTACCTTCCCTCTTTCCCCCACTGCAAAGAACTCCCGGCAGCCGGGTTCGTGATTGGCTGCCGCTCAGCCAATCACAGATGCGACTGCCGGTCCCGCCCCTCTGCTGCATTTTCTCGCAAGCAGAGGGCCGGCAGCGCGGCGGAGGAAAGAGTGGAGGTAAGTAGAGTTTGGGGCACTTTCTAAGAATAAAATTAGAGCGGTTGGGGCTGGGGGGACAGGGGGAATCATATATCAAAAAATATTTTTAAGGGTGGACATACCCTTTAAATTCTTTACATGCTACAATAGTGTAAAGAATTAAAAAATGTTCTTATGTTTACAGAGTAACCCATTTGGAATAAAAAAAAAATAACACAAGTGGTATAAAAGTGATACCTTTATTGGCTAACTAAGATAATTACGCGAAACGCGTACACAGTGACGTACACCGGAAGAGGGAGGTCGTGAATTGTGAACAGCACTGGAGTTTAACAAACATATCGCCACGAGGTTTAAGTGCCCGTCTGAATACTGAGCATGTTACTCACCTAAGATCTACTGGGAATCCCAAGTGCAGAGAGGCCACGGACATTGCTAACATATTGCAGTCCGGGGGATTGAAGGATCGTTAAGACTGTCGGGAACATAACTACCTTATAGAGCGGTGATGTATAAACATCTATATACTGGCTGTACTATCTCATGACTTTGTGTGCACACATATCCTATTTGAGTTTTATACACGGACCTCAGAAGGACACTAAGGGATTTTGATATATGAGCATCCTTATTAGGACCTTTATAGTATGGAGCATACTGGTCCGTTCTGAACTGATAACGGACATTGAGACTGCATTTCTACCTTTTCCTTAGTTCGTTCTATTATATAGAGATTCGAATATGGTTATATGTATATTTTAACTTCTAACTAATATCTGGGTATTGTTTATATTCACAGAAGAGCTTTTTTACAGGTATTTTTATAGGATTAGGGATTGTAGCAGCTGGCCAGCTGCATATATTTCTGTCTATTGATAATATTATCTGTATTAGCTACAGTGTGTCTTATTACGTACACAGGTTGCATTCTTTTTATATATACATACATACATACGAAACCTTTAGAGCAGATCAATCACCTACATTTTTTTTAATATCCCAATCCAGCACCAGAATTGCAGACACTATCTTCCAAGAATGCAGTCAAGTGGGGTGAGACTCCTTCCTGTTTGGGGATGCAAGACTGTAAAAATTATTTAAATCTACTATTTACAAATGAATGGGGAAAAAAGCCAAAGGTCGACTTTAAATTAAGGATAGTTATCAAAGAGAGCAAAAAAATGAAAACGTGTGCATGCCATTTAAAGGCTATGTCCACCCTAAAAAAATTTTTTTTATATAAGGTCCCCCCTGGGCTCCCAGCCCCAACCGCTATAATTTTTTTTTTTAGAAAGCCCCCCAAACTCTACTTACCTCCCCTCGATCCTCCGCCGCGCTCCCGGCCCTCTGCTTCAAGGAAATGCAAGCAGAGGGGCGGGACCGGCAGCCGCGTCTGTGATTGGCTGAGCGGCAGCCAATCACAGACCGGCTGCCGGCAGCTCACTTCGCCGGAGGAAAGAGGAGAGGTAAGTAAGAGTTTGGGGAGCTTTCTAAAAATAAAAAATACCCGTTGGGGCTGGGGGACATGGGGGAGCAGGATATTAAATGGGTTTTATGCTAGGGGGAGGGATAGTAGAACGGGAGGGAGAGGGAGGAGGGAGGGAGAGGGAGGGGGGAAAGGGCTCAGTACGCATGGCAAAAATCTACCTAGGCCAGCTAAGGCAGTGTCCTATATGGACTCTGCTAGCCTCCTGGTAGTCATTTTTTGGGACTTTGGGGGGGGGACTACAGGAGAACCCTATGGATGGGATGTGAGGTAAGGATTAAACTACACTACATGTGGGGCCAGTAGTTGGGGGATTATAGTTTGGGTGGACATGCCCTTATACTCAACTCTTTGTGCAAATAGCAGCATTCCACTGTATTTTTTACTAAAATATTATAAATAATATTGTTTTTTTAAACCACATAGTTTTTTTCTTTTTAGTACTGTAGTTCTAAGTGTATAGTTTGATTTTGAGCAACAAAATCTTTAGTGTCTTTTTTAAGATGCATTACCAAGTACATTTTCTAATGCTGAAGATAGGAAAGGATTGCAGAAGCTACTAAATAAAGACCTGTAAAGAGTAAAGTTTCCTTGCTATTCTGCCAATTTCCATAAACACCAACTAAGAGCACATAGGAGGGGACTCATCATAGATGTAAGCCTGTTAGAAGAAGGTAGAAAGAGACCATATTATTTTGAGAAAATAAGAAATAGGGAAAGCAGTGACTAAAGGAAACTGCTTAAAGTACAAAGCAAACCTTCAGCATAGACAATCAATTTTTCTTTTTGAAAGCACTGTTGCTCATCTCCAAAGACTTCCTGCACACCTGGGCACCATCTACATACATAAAGCACTGAGCTGAAAGGACACATTCTGGTAAGAAAATATTAGTTCTGAAGAAGAAATAACTGTTTTAAGCATGTTCCCATCCAGCAGTGTTTTTTTGCATTGCTGTGTTATCTTGATCATCTAACTGATCTAACTGAACTGTGATAGCCACTGGTGAAAGATGTTTTGGACTTAATGTGATATTTATTCATGGCTAACTCAATTTTAAGTTTTATCTTTAATTCGAGAATGTCTCTTATCTCAGTTAATGTGATATTTAAAGGGCATCTATAGTGGGAAAATGAACTTTTTTTTCTTTCTTTCCATGTGTTCTATAATTCCCCAGAGTGTCTTCACTTTTTTCAGATTCCCTCTCTGTCCTGAGAACACCAGTTAGAAGAATACGTGATTGCATTCCTCTACTCCTACTTGGACTGTCAATCAAATCCCTGTGACATGATCCCCCCTCCCTGCTCTGTAATAAACATAGAGATAACAGCATTAGCAGGGGGAGAGAGATAGCTTTGATGGTAGATATAAGGCTGCACTTGACCCCCCTTCTTAATAGCTTTCACTGATTGATGATGGGTCACAAAGTTAGAGATCGTAAACTGTACTGATCTCCTTCTTCCGTGTCTCCAGGACGCTTGCTTTCTATTGGCCACTGTGCATGGGTGTGTTTTTCAGGATGTTGAACTTTTAACTCCTACTGCACATGATAAGCTTGTCGGTTAGCCGGAGTTGCGACATGGAGGAGGTAACAGAGGGGAGGGGGAAGGGGGGAGTGCTGCACACAGATCTGACACCATGGTTAAACAGAGTCACTGACATAGATAGGATTAAGGCAGCACAGAGTACATGAATTTAACTTTGCAAAGGGGCAATGTGTTTTTTTCACTATAGATGACCTTTAAGTCACAAACTAAACTATATGCCAAATATCATAACAAAGTATAGAGAGCTACCTTTTTTTTCTTCTCAAATGTCATATATCTGATTCATTGGATTGCAGTACAGAGTCCACCCTCTGCTACATCTGCTAGCAGTTTGTATTGTTTCCCTGTACTTGTGTGGGTTTTTTCCAGGTGCTAAAATATTCCCTACAATCATAAATACATTCTTAAAGGTTTATAGATTGTAAGACAGGTCAGGGCCAAAAATTAATGTTTAAAGGGCATGTCCACCCCCCAAAAATTTAACCCACTACTGGCCCCTCCTTACCTTACCTCCTTATCCTTACTTTAAATGTCTGCACCTTATGGTTCTCCAGCAGTGATTGTCCAAAGTCAAGGAAAGTGAAGAGTAGTAGCTGTCTTTTTCTCCAAAAGGTTTCTGCCTCCTCCTTGTCCTCTGAAAGGACAGTGGCAAGCGCAGGGGAGCCCTTACCCCCCCCCCCCCTCCCTCCCACCATCCGGCTCCATCCGGATCCATCCATGGCTCTCCTTTCACCTAGCGTAAAGCACTTTTGCTATAGTGTAGGGCATCCCTGCCTGCCCCCAACCGACTTGTCATTTTGGTAAAAAAAAGCTTTAAAACTGTACTAACAAACCTTCGTTACCACGGTGCCTTCCATTGACGGCAGCCACGTCTGTGATTGGCTGCCTCTCAGCAAACCACAGACGCAGCTGCCGGTCTGGCCCATTTGCTAGTTCTGGCAAGCAGGGAGCCGGATCAGTGCACCGCAGGAGTGAGGGTCTGTAAGTACAGTTCTAAATCTTTTTTTGCTTAGCGGTTGGGGGTGGGCAGAGGTGCCCTACATTGTGGCAAAATTTTTACAAAAGATGGAGATACCCTTTAACACTAACTATTTAAGCCACCATATGTTCAGTTCTATACAAAAAAATAAATACAATGTTACTCAGCTACAAGCAACGTTAATTAATATGCTAATAAAACAGAAATGCCGATTTGTCCTTCAGTAATTCTGAATTTATAAATGTTACACAGATTTTTTTTTTGTTACATTTTTCAGAATTTTCAGTATGAAGATTTTCTTGTTTCTGGTCTACATTTATCTCTGGGATGTTTCCTGGTGCCAGTACGATGAATATGATTCTCATTGGTGGCTTACTTACTTGCACAGCCAACAATATAGCTATGGCCAATCTTATGACTATGAGCCTTTTCCTGCACCTGTGTCTGCCAGCGACTGTCCCCGCGAGTGTGAATGTCCACCTAACTATCCCACTGCCATGTATTGTGATGCACGCAATCTTAAATATCTTCCTTATATGCCAGCTCGAATCAAATATGCTTATTTTCAGAACAATCATATAAGTGAAATTCCAGATGGAGTTTTTGACAATGCCACTGGGTTAGTGTGGTTGGCTTTGCATGGAAACCAGATTATAAGTGATAAGGTTGGTAGAAAAATATTTTTAAAACTTCGAGTATTAGAGAGACTTTACATGCAAAATAACAATCTAACACGCATTCCCAGTGGCCTTCCCCGCTCACTTAAGGAGTTACACCTTTCTTCCAATCAGATCTCTCGGGTCCAATCAAATTCTCTAGAAGGTTTGGAGAATCTCACTGCTCTATACCTACACGAAAACCAAATTCAAGACGTAGGGGGTACACTGAAAGGGCTGAAATCATTGGTGCATTTAGACATTAGCAACAACCACCTGAGAAAATTACCAGACTCGCTCCCAAATTCTCTAGAGCAAATTTACTTGGAATATAATCATCTAAGTAATGTACCTGTTGAATATTTTAAGACTTATCCCAACCTGCAATATGTAAGGATCTCCCATAACAGGCTAACTAATGATGGGATACCTGGAAACACGTTCAACACCAGCAGCCTTGTGGAGCTGGACCTGTCTTTTAACCAACTAAATCGTATTCCTCCAGTTAACACTAATCTTCAACATCTATACCTGCAAGGGAACAGAATTGAAGGTAAGCAATTGAATAATGTAATTATAAATCCCCAAATTTATCAATTAAGTCTGGCTCTTATTAAGCAGTAAGGCAATAGCCATCTCTTTCATTGCAATTTCATTAGAATGTTTTGGCCAAGACCCAACAGCTAATTTACCTTGCAAGGATATATCTGATAAAATAAAATTTTAATTTATGAGGGCTATGCATCCATTTGTATAGCTAGTGCAACTACAATTTATCTGCACACTTCTCAGGTCTATAACCTGTCAAGGAAACACTGTATATGTACTGTGTGACTTTGTTCACAATACAAAATAATGACATCACGCATGCAGCCCTCGTGGTTTCACAGTGTGAGCCACCTTACCCTAAATCTAGCAGGAAATGAGGTATCTGTAATCCTTATGACAGTCCCAGGTGGACTGAAACGCGTTGATGTGATTTCAATAAACGTTGTTTGATCTCTGCTCTGACCAATATATTTTTAATAGTTTGAAATTTTATAAAAGAAAAAAGCAGGAGCAGTTTGAAATTCCACTACCAGAGTATAGGCTTGACATAAAATGTGCCAATGCTTCCAAATAAGAGACTGTCTCACACGTGTATATTGACTTAAAAAGACTAGTCTATTGTAATTTCTTTGGATTCTCACTATGAGAAAGTTGGTGCACAGTGACAATTATTTGTATGTATATTTAATTACATAAACAAAAATAACGATCATCTATACTACCTACTAAAGTAGAGTTGATCCAGGGAAATTTCCGATTGCCACTTGGAATCAGAAAGGATTTTTTTTCCACTTCATAAATTTGGTGGGGTTTTTTTGACTTCCTCTGGATCAACAGTTAGGCAAGAAATAGAAATAAGGGTATTGCTAGATAGGTTGGACTGGATGGACGTATGTCTTTATAATACATAAGTGTGATATTTTATAATGGGAGCTGCAGTGGTATATATCCTTATAAAAATCACTCAGCTATGTCACTAAGTGATTAATTTCTTATATTTCTTATATCCCACTACACCGCCCATTCCAGTGTTCATGCCTGGACTCAGCATTTTTTGCCATGTTTAACTTCACTAACAGAACCTGCTAGAGCTGCTTCCTGTCACTTCATAATCAATGTCTCTCTCCTCCTCTACAAAGATTTGTTTAACCACATAGATGCTGGGCTGGGATGTTGCTTTCTACTGGGTTTAAGTTACAGAAGGTAGCTAGGGGGATTTAAGGTAGAAATCAATCCTTGTATAGTCAAACAAAATAATACCAATTGTTTAATTGCATCCACATAACTTTAGTGCAAGCCAGTATAAAATAAATACCAAACATATATAAACACCATAACATACCTACAATAAAGTGCAGTGCAGTTAATAAAACAAAAGTGCAATAATGCAATGAGGTCAGGTGTCCCCTAACACTAGTGGCTCTTTCTCCTAGTTTGGGCCCACCATCATAGCATATCCCCTCTGATTGTGTATACAATTCCTGGGTCCATGTCTTTAACACAAACCCAGTCGTACAGTGTTTCAGTTCACAAAGGTAATATACTAAATTCAAACACCTCTCTTGTATCTTAATTCCTAATGCCTAATGAACATTAACTACTCCACATACTATATCAATATGTTATATATGTGACTTACTAAAGTTTACTGGTGGTCTGGGTTACCCTTCACTGGGTTACGTCACTGGGTTACATCCATCAAGTCCAACCTATTCATCCTCTTTTTTTTTTTATTAGTTATTAGTTGATCCAGAAGAAGGCAAAAAAAAACAGCTAAAAAGGGGGGGAAAATTCCTTCCTGACTCCAAAAGGCAATCGGAAAGTATCCCTGGATCAACCAGATCAATCTATATTCATTAATACCAGTAATTCTCAATATTTTTTCGTTTTAGAAACTTATCCAGGCCTTTTTTAAAGCTATTCAATGAACTTGCCATTACCACATCTGCTGAAAGACAGTTCCACAGTTTCACCGTTCTCACTGTAAAGAAACCTTTCCTAACCTAAAGATGAAACTTCTTTTCTTCCAACCTTAAAGGATGTCCACAAGTCCTCTGATATGACCTATTAGTAAACGATGCACCAAAGAGTTCATTGTATGGCCCATTAATATATTTGTATAAGGTTATCATGTCCCCAAGCAAACGCCGCTTCTCCAATGTAAACAGCCCTAACTTGTCTAATCTGCCTGCATATTCAAGCCCCTCCATTCCCCTTATTAATTTAGTTGCCCTTCTCTGAACTGCCTCAATTTCCAAGATGTCCCTTTTGTATATGGGATTCCAAAACTGCACCGCATATTCTAAATGAGGCCTTACCAGTGCCTTGTAAAGAGGGAGAATAATATTTTTCTCTCTTGAATCTATTCCCCTCTTTATACAAGACAATATCTTGCTAGCTCTAGCCGTTGCTACCTGGCATTGTTTGCTATAGCTAAGTCTGTTATCAACCAAAACCCCCAAATCTTTTTCCATTACAGATGCACTCAACACAGAGTTATTTATGGTGTAGGTGGCACAGGGATTATTAAACCCCAAATGCATCACCTTACATTTATCAATTGAATCTCATCTGCCATTCTGCTGCCCATTTTGATAATCTGTCTAGGTCTGCTTGCAGCACTTGCAGATCACTTGAAGTTTCCAAAGCTCTGCATAGTTTAGTGTCATCAGCAAACACAAAGACCTTGCTCTCAATGCCCCCTTCAAAGTCATTTATAAACAGATTAAACAGAAGCGGCCCCAGTACAGAACCCTGAGGCACTCCGCTTAGAACTTTAGCCCACATAGATGTAGCTCCATTTACCACCACTCTCTGTTTGCGATCCAATAACCAGTTCTCTATCCATGAACAAATGTTTTCTTCAAGGCCAACAGTCCTCAGTTTATACATTAGTCGCCTATGTGGCACAGTATCAAAAGCTTTCGCAAAATCCAAATATACCACATCCACTGCTGTACACAATATAAACAGTCTCAAATCTTTCCTTAATTCAACAGTTAGATGCCGGCAATAGAAAATGGTACTTACTGATCCTTACGGCTGACCCAGGTGTGTCCACCCCGGGTCCTTCGATACGACTCAGATATACAGCACGATCTTCAACACAGGTAAGGGTAGAGCACACTGGAACTTCGCTTCATCAAATGTATGCAGTAATTACTTAAAAACTTCTTTATCCATCTGGAAGTAACATTGTAACATCAAGCAAACAGTCTGATGCGTTTCGGTGTACAGTGCGCCCTTAATCATAGGCTCCATGATAGGCCTATGATTAAGGGCATGCTGTAGCCTGAACGCATCAGGCTGTTTGCTTGATGTTACAATGTTACTTCCAGATATATAAAGAAGTTTTTAAGTAATTACTGCATAGATTTGATGAAGCTACCAGTGTGCTCTACCCTTACCTGTGTTGTAGATCACAAAGGTATCCAAATAAGATGTATCAAACACAGTCTTGGTACTCAATTGCACCTGCTCCTCTGATAAGGAGTTACAAAGTGTTTACTGGCCTTGGGTGAATCCTTGGATCAGCCTAATCAAAAGGAATCAAAAACCAAATTGAGACTTACGTGAGAAGCCTGGCCCAGATCAATTATCTGACCAGAAGGCTACACTTCTCATCTGGCACAAGACCCACTAGCCTCCAGTGGGACATAGAAATCCCTTCTATGGAGCACAAATGGATCTGTTATGATGGGGGTTGCAGCACCTATATATTTATGCTTGTTTATGTAATTACTTATAAAATTATCTATACAAATAATTACATATATATATGTGTGTGTGTGTGTGTATATTTGTGTTTCTCTCTCTAATGGGTACATTTTCAAAAGTTCTAAATTTGTAGAAATTTAAAACTTACAAAATCGAAAATTTTCTGAATTTCTAGAAATGTGGAACACTAAAACTGGAAGCCTGTAAAGTTTCCGGTACTGCACAGTGGTTTTTTTTTTTTTTTTTTAAAGATTTTGGGCATTCATTTCCAAGGATTTGAAAATTTTCGGATTTTTTCAAAAATCTGCGAATCTGCAAGTGGAATGAATTTCAGTGAGTTCAGCATGGAATACCAAGAAACCAGCTGATGAATTATGAACAGTTTTTTTGTTACCAATGTATTACACAAGAAGCATCTCATGATGGTTAAAAGCAAAGAACGCCCTCAAGTTCTTCGAACTTGGAACCCACCCCCACTGGGTGAGCACCACTGGGGCCATAATCTGGGAGTTGATAGAACATAATATCACAACTAACCAGCCATGAACAGGTTTTACTCACAAGATTTCTTACAGAGGAATCAAAAGGATAAAAGCAGAGTTGTCCAAGTGGTAAGGTCCACTTGCGGAGAGCTTCAGAAAGTTCTGGAATTATCAGGTACAGTTGTTTTGAAGGAGATAAAAAGTAATGCATTTCACCATCATGGCCTCTATGCAGGCTTATCATGCAAGACTCCACTGCTGAACAAAAAACATGTTGAAATGCATTTAAAGTTTGCTGCTCAACATTAGGACAAGCCAATGAAAAGCTGGGAAAATATAGGGAACAAAATAATGTTTGGATGAGAAATGGAACTGCGCATCACCCAAAAACACCATGTGGAGGTGGTAACATCATGGTGTAGGGCTTTTTTTTAAGCTTACAGTATGTTGTATAATTGAAGGAAGCATGAATGGAGTAATTTCAACAATAATCCCAAACACACTGCCAAAGAAACTCTCTATTGAATTTGAAAAAGAAAAGAAATAAAAAAAGAAAATAAAGCTGCCCAGTCAATAGCCCAGTCAATCACCTGATTTTGACAAAATATGAGAATAGGATATTAAAGGGCATCTATACTGAAAAATAAGTTATTTTAAATTGACCATAACTGGAAACTATAATTCTTCCCAACCACCACTGTACCATTTTTTTGTTGACCTGCCCCCTATTTCTTTAGATAAATAAATCTAAAGCTTCTTATATTTCAGCTGTCAATCAAGTTCCTTGCTTTCAAAAGCTATTCTTCTGTGAGTAGTTTTACTGTAGCTGGAATGGTGACATAGTTTTGAAAGTCACAGTTGGAATGCTGTATGTTGTGTGCTGGCTTGACAGTTGATTTGTGGGGGGAAGTCAGGTCGGATGGAAGTGGGAGTGGTTAAAAGAGGGAGGGGGGATACCGCCCCCCTAAACAAAATGTGTGCTGGATTGAAGGCATGCAGCAACACACACAAATCAGAGTAAGTGCTACTTACATCTATTCAATTATAGATTAAGATGAAGTCATTTTTTCAGTATAGTGTCCCTTTAATGTCTTTGAATGAAAAGTATGATGTATTGGTTAAATAAATTTAGAAGGATACTCCTAGTTTAGGGGAGGTGGGTGTATTTATGTTAAACAACAGTTGAAGCCAAATTTCAAAGAAGAGATAACTGTCAATATTGATGTTAAAGCAGAGGCAATATGGCTATCGAATGCTAGCATCGAGGAAATTAGTAAGCTTCGTATGCACATGGCCAGAGCTGCAAGTTTGGGGCATGTTCTGATTATGGGGGAGTTTAATTACCAGGACATTTATTGGAGTACTGGAACTACCAACACAGTAATGGTAGGTGGGTTCCTAAAATTGCTACATGAACATTTTCTCTCATAGGTGGTTGAAGTTAATACTAGAAAAGGTGCTCTACTGGCAGGGTCAGACTGGCTACAGGACAATCCCCGGGTGGGCCCACAGCCAACTCACCCAAGAAAACAGAGAAAATTGCTACAAGTTAAATACAGACCCAAAGAGACAGTGAGAAATGCATTTTAATAAACAAAAGGAGTCAGTAGAAGATAGTTCTGTAAATGAGTGATAATAGAGATATGAATAGTTAGGTAAGCCCCTAAATTTGTCCTGGTGGTCTCAGATTTCCAGTTGGGCCCCAACAGTCCAGTCCGACACTGTTGGATCTGGTAATATCTAATGACACAGAGCGTATTATAGTTATGAAGGTAACATAATTTAATGTATGTTATCAAAAGGAAAATCAATATGGCGATTGTTAATTTACAATCGCTACCGTAAATATACGTTACCAATCTTTTAATCTGTTTATAAATTACTTAGAAGGGGATATTGAGAGCAAGGTATCTGTCTTTGCTAAAGGCACTAAATTATGCAGAGCTTTGGAACTTGTGTGCATGATGTGCAATTGTTGCAAGCAGACCTAGATAGATTTTCATGATGTGCAATTGTTGCAAGACCTAGACAGATTACCAAAATGGACAGCAGAGTGGCAGATAAGATTCAGTGTTGATAAATGTAAGGTGATGCATTTGGGGTTTAACAATCCTTGTGCCACCTACACCATAAATAACTGTGCTAAGTAAATCTCTAATAGAAAAAGATTTGTGGGTTTTAGTAGATAACAGACTTAGCTGTAGAAAACAAAACCAGACAGCAACAGCTAGAGATAGCAAGATATTGTCTTGTATAAAGAGGGGGATAGATTCAAGGGACAAAAATATTTTTCTCGCTCTTTACAAGGAAAAGAAAAGACGGTTCATCTTCAGGTTAGGGAACGTTTTTTAAAGTGAGAACGGTGGAATTGTGGGACTGTCTTTACAGCAGATGTGGTAATGGCAAGTTCATTGAATAACTTCAAAAGTGGGCTGGATAAGTTTCTAAAACTAAAAAATATTGAGAATTATTGGTATTAATACATATACTGTAGTTCTGGTTGATGCAGGGATGCTTTCCGATTGCCATTTTGGATTCAGGAAAGATTTCCCCGTCCCATTTTTAGCTGGGTTTTTTTTTTTGCCTTCCTCTGGATTAACTGCTAGGTAGTATTAAAGAAAAGGGTATAAAGGTTGGACTTAGATGGAGGTTGTCTCTATTCAACCTCATTTACTATGTTACTATGTAAACTGCTCATGGTTTTTATATTGTCTGACAAATCTATTTTACAAATATAGAAACTCTATTAATATCTTTCTATAGCTCATTTACTCATTTAATGTTTTGATATTCAGTATTTTTTTGCATTCTTGCTTTTTTGTATGCAAGTAGCTATTGCATCCTCTCCTTCTCATGGCTAGTAGCCATAGGCATACAAGTAAGCATAAAATGCTTACTAAATTAGCAGCTTCGGAAGAATAACAATTTTTTAACTAAGAATATCAAATACTGTTAACCTTTACTATTAACTTCACAATAGTACAATTTATTATTCAGATTGTGATAAAATTCAGCTCATGATTATACCTTCCTATATTTCACTTTAAAGAAGAAGTTTAGCACTTATGTATTTTTAATGACTATTATATTCCCATCCAGAAATGTCTCTATGCATAAATAAAATATAATGACACCTAATAGTGTCCATTCTTGTCTCAGTTCCTGGGATATAAACACTGCTTGGAGCAGTAAAGCTCCATTATTTACAATAGAAGAACAGATCCTACAGGAGGTGAGGAAAAATTTACAATTACTATAAATTCCAAATTAATTGAGATATAGCTCCACAAACCCTCTTCAAGAGAAATTTCTGATTTGATAGTCCTCATACCCTTTTAAGCTTAATTTCTCCTTTAACAATAAACTACTACTCTATAAAGAAATATTAAGATGGCATGAATCTACTAATTGGAAACTTGACATCACCAAAACATACAGTCTACTGTACAGACTACAACTTCTAGAAAACAAACAACGGTCCTGAATTACAACGACCCCTGTCAAGACAAAAGTCCACACGCAGCACCTTGTGAGGAAGTAACCAGAATAACCTGATTCAAGGATATACACTACCATGGAACGACTTTTATTTTAGAATTTTTTTCTTTACAATATTTACACTTTGCTAAAAATGTTTTTATACATATATAGCAATAGCTGATCAATCAGAACCCAGAAATACTTTAACTTATATATCCCATTATGTATGTGACCATAAAAAATGATGGCCAGTAAAGACAAAGCTAAATGTAATCTGCAAATAATAATCCTCCAAGAGACATTTCTCTCAAAATCAAGCACAAATTTCTTGCACAAAAACTATTCCCAAAAAATTGGTGTCTCTATTAGTATAGTATAGTATAGTATTTGAGGTTGAATAAAGACATACGTCCATCCAGTCCAACCCATCTAGCAATATCCTCATTTCCTGTCTAACTGTTGATCCAGAGGAAGGCAAAAAAAACCCACCAAATTTATGAAGGGGAAAAAAATCCTTCCTGACTCCAAGTGGCAATCGGAAATTTCCCTGGATCAACTCTACTTTATGTATCAATACCAGTAACTTGAAACATTTCTTGTTTGCAGAAACACATCCAGCTTTTTTTGAAACTGACCAATGAACCTGCCATAACAATGTCCACTGGGAGACAGTTCCATAGCTTTGCCGCTCTCACAGTGAAAAACCCTTTCTGAACTTAAAGCCTAAACCTTTTTTCTTGAAGTCTTAAGGGATGTCCTCGTGTCCTCTAACATGCTCTATTGGTGAACAATGCCCCAGATAGTTTATTGTATGGCCCGTTAATGTATTTATACACAGTAACCATATCCCCACGCAAGCGCCTTTTCTCCAGCGTACATAATTGTAACATTTCCAGTCTCTCTTCATATTCAATCTCCCCCAATCCCCTTATTAATTTAGTTGCCCTTCTTTGAACCCTTTCCATTTCAAATATGTCTTTTTTTGTACACAGGATTCCAAAATTGCACTGCATATTCCAAATGACCAATGCTTTGTAAATAGGGAGAATAACCTTTTTCTCCCTTGAATCAATACCTCTTTTTATACAAGACAATGCCATGCTGGCTCTGGCTGTTGCCACCTGGCACTGCTTGCTACCTTTAAGTTTGTTATCCACCAAAACTCCAAGATTCCTTTCCAACAGGGATTCACTTAACACAGAGCCATTTATAGTATAAACAACACAAGGATTTTTAAGTCCAAAATGCATCACCTTACATTTATCAACATTGAATCTCATCTGCCACTTAGCAGTCCAATTTGACAATCTATCTAGATCCCCCTGATTATTTTTCATAATTAGGGATGGAATAAACCTCGAACTCGAACCCGAGTTTGAGCCGAACTTTATGAGTTTGGACGAACTCGAACTATTCGAACTAGTTGGGGTTCGAACTAGTTCGTTTTTCGGGACTATTTTAGAAAATCATTGAGCATTTGAGAATTCTCGAATGTACAAGGATTTTCAAACATTCGGCAGGCCTCGAGCGGCCGCTTCAGAAAACCCCCGAACGGCTGGAGATTCCCAAAAATGGCCACTTGCGGATTGCCGAATGGCAGACAATCCCGCAGCCGGACATTCGGGGGTCCTGAAGCTCGAAACCGGGACCCACTCCTGGGTCCTTACAAGGACCATTGCAGCCCTGAAAAGGGCCCTTTGGGGCTTAAGGGGTCCCGCAGCTGGAACCGGGACCCCCCTCCCCGGCCCTATCAGGGCCCTTGCGACACTTAGAAGTGCCCTTGTGGCCCTGACAAGGGCCCTTTAGGGCTTAAGGGGTCCCGCAGCTTGAGCTGGGACCCCCCTCCCCAGCCCTATTAGGGCCCTTGCGACACTTAGAAGTGCCCTTGTGGCCCTGACAAGGGCCCTTTAGGGCTTAAGGGGTCCTGCAGCTGGAACCAGGACCCCCCTCCCAGGCCCTATCAGGGCCCTTGCAACACTTAGAAGTGCCCTTGTGGCCCTGACAAGGGCCCTTTAGGACTTAAGGGGTCCTGCAGCTCGAGCCGGGACCCCCCTCCCCGGCACTTATAAGTTCCTTTGTGGCCCTTGAAAGAGCCCTTGCGGCTGTTAGTCCATAATAAAAAGGTATCACCTTATCCTAGAGTACTCAACTCTTAGTATATGCTACTGGACTAATACGGCTACAACCATTTTATCTCATAAATGTTACACAAGGATTGATTATATAATGGGTTCACATACAGTGCTTTAATCAGATTAGCCAGGCAGATATGGAATATTGCGTATGATCAGATCACAAGATACAGTAGGATAAACTGTCTTACTAAATACTGGGAAGAAAATAACACAGTTCCAACACTAGTACAGACCCAGAGTATCAGAGAGCAACAACTTCACACCATCTTTTCACAAGAAGTTGAGAAACAATTAGTCTGGACAAAACAATTCTTCTACCACAAGAATGATAAAGCAGATCGGCTCCTTAGCCCATCTACAATTCCCTACAAATGGCCCGACCAGGAAAAATATAATTATTATAATAATTATGTAACTATATAAACTATTGTACCAGTATTCAAATAAATAAATACTAAGTTTGAGTGCACTGACTTTTATTAGTAGCGTGGTTTATTTACCTAGCGTGGTGCAAGGGGTAAATAAATCGCTAATTCCAATGCATATATATACACGGGAAAGGATATAGACATCCTTCCCTCAGAATCCCTCATTAGCACTCACACACTAATGTGACTAGCAGAAAAAACTGCTAGTAAATCACTTCCAGTACAATAGAGTAGAAAAGATAAGACTTCCCAATAGCAATATAGTACACTAACAATTGAAATGATAATACTGGTACAATACATATATACACAGGAAAGCACATAGACATCCTTCCCTCAGAACCCCTCATTAGCACTCCCATACTGCGATCCTCCCTTGATGCTAAAAGGAAAACAATTCATTTATCTACACAATATCACCACCACCTTGCATTTATTATATACATTACATTATCTTTCCAAAATCATGTTCATATACATCAAATAAATATATTATTTTGCACATATCACTTAATATCTCTTAAAGTGCAACCGTATAGGTAGGTCAGATCATAAGGTGTATTCAATTGAATAGTAACCACATCAATTACCACCAATACGCTCGTTAGCAGTGGTTGATGAAGTGCTACCAATGAGCTCTTTAACCTGGAAAACTGCAAAGGATGAACATTCAGATAAGTTGTGGAAATGGATTCCACTCTCAGAATATTTGCCATAAAAAACATAAAACCATTGGCTATCTCATAGGGCTCAGGGGGACCATAAAAAGTTCATATATAAAAAAACCTGAGTCTGTCAATTCTTCAGCCAGAGAGTCCAGTGTGTGTAACCCACAAACACTCCCCCTTCCAAGAATGCTCAACTCCCTTCCCCCACCCAACAGAGCCAGGTCCTCCCCATAAGAGACAACTATGCCTACTACTTGTCGTCCCCGGTGCTAAAATAATGGGGGCGGTTGGCACAGTAGCATGCTTAAGGTGGATATTGCATTCCACTCATATAATACAGCAGCCAGATAATACTTTCATCATAGACACGCTATAGCAATAAGCTTGGAACACTCTCCTCCGGCTCATATGGGTATCGTCCAAATTTCCTCCCTTTACTTCACCCAGTAGACATTGCTGAACTCTGGAAATCCCAAACAGCTTTGTCTTGTCCCACATTAGGCTTATCTCACTCCCTCCACCCACTAAACAGACACGCACCCCAGGCCGGATTTACCATTAGGCACAGTAGGCTTGCGCCTAGAGGCGCCCGAGATTGGAGGGGCGGTTGTCAATCTCCTCCCACCAATCCAACCCCTTTATAGTCTATTTTCTTCCGCAAAAAAGAGAAAATGGGTGTTGTTTAGGGGTGTGGTCTGTGTTTAGGGGTGGGGCTAAGGGCGCCAGGCTCTTTGGGCCTACAGGCTCCTGAGGTGTAAATCCGGCCCTGCCTGCACCTGCTACCTGTCCCAACCCTTACCCGAACCTGACACCCACAACCCATTCAAACATGTTATTTGAACTAGGTATGGCCAGTTTGCAGATCCGATTTCAGGGTTCTGCGAATCACAGATCTCGCAGATTTTCCCGAAATCTGCTTTCCAAACTTTTTCCAAACTTTGTTTGGAAATTTTAAAAAAGCCTAGAACGTTTGACGGCAGAGGACTTCCAAATGGCTGAAAGTCCCGCGCCCAGATGTTTGGGTGTCCCGCGGCTCAACCCAGGACCCCCTCCCAGGGCCTTAGAAGGACCATTGTGGCCCTTACAAGAGCCCTTTAGGGCTTAAGGGGTCCCGCAGCTTGAACCTGGACCCCCCACCTCAGCACTAATAAGTGCCCTTGCGGCCCTTGGAAGGGCCCCTGTGGCTCTTACAAGTGCCCTTTGGGGTTTAAGGGGTCCGGCAGCTTGAGCTGGGACCCCCCTCCCCAGCACTTAAAAGTGCCCTTGCAGCCCTGACAAGTGCATTTATTGGGGGTGCTGCAGCTCGAAACCAGTACCCCCATTGGCTCTTAGAAGAGCCCTTGGGGGTGTGTCTTCTTTCTTCCAACTGGTGACATCAGCGTTGTTGATGTCGCCTACAACGTGCAATGTCACTGCGGTTTATGTGATATTGTTTCTGTGAGGAGCACCAGCCCAAAGAAAACTGATTCTGCCAGTCTTCCTCCTGGCTTCAGCACTATCTTTAATACAGGAATTGTCCAAGACTAGATATACGAGTGTGGAGCACACCACACTCAGCATAGGTAAATAGACATAAAGGGGGTCAGACTTAAGTACTTTCGTACCGGTGCTAGAGGTAAGTAAGATACATTAATATAAGTATATATATATACCCCAAAGACAAGGTAACCCAGTACCACCTCCACCGCAGCAAAAAGGGGGCGGGCACCTCCCTCTGACATAGATCCCCGCAAATTTACTATACAGGGTATAAAACCCTAATAAATAGCTGCATGGTAATCCGAATATAAATTCACTTTATTTACATACAATAGTATAACTTAGCATATATAGAATAAAATATATATCAAAGAAGTGCACTAAATAAAAACCAGACAGGGGCCAGTGGTATAAATAGTATATAACTATTAAGATCGTTGTATGGGTATATCCCTAGTAGTACACGGCCCCACTAGAATGGATCCATGTAAGACAGCAATTCCAAAAATAGGAAATCCCACATATAATAAAACCAAGTCCAAAGTCCAATGTGGGTATCCATAAAAGTCCTGTAGAAAAACTGGCAGAAAGTTGATGCATAAATACTAGAAGTAGTGGGATTTATAGTAGCACAGCAATGTCTAATAGTATATAAGAACGGTAGAACAGATAGGAACAAGAGAGGCTTCTTCAATCACATATGCACACCAACAGTGTACGTAATTAGAACAATCTCACCCATCAGTGAATAAAGTCCTCACAAGTCTACCACGATATTCGCACGAACGGGAGCCAAACTCCAAAGTAAATCACCGTCCATAAAGACTTTCAGTGCTGCCGGTAAGTCCCACAAATAAAGTAACGGCCATGCAGAACCCTGGCCCCTCTCTGGTATTGGTTGTTTGACGTCCTCGTCCCTTCTTCCGGGTCACATGCCTAATCCCACATGTGCACTTAAATACCTATATACTCGAGTATAAGCCGACCCGAGTATAAGCCGAGGTACCTATTTTTACCTCAAAAATTAGGGAAAACACATTGACTCGAGTATAAGCCGAGGGTTGAAATTGACCACTACTGCCTTCTGTAGCCATGTGCATTTTATTGCATAGTGGTAGCCATGGGAATTGCCTCACATACTGGTAGCCATGGGAATTACTGGTAGCCATGGGAATTACTGTTTGCCATGGGGATTACTGGTAGCCATGTGGATTACTGGTAGCCATGGGGATTACTGGTAGCCTTGGAAATAACTGGTAGCCATGGGGATAACTGATAGCCATTGGAATTACTGGTAGCCATGGGGATTACTGGTAGCCTTGGAAATAACTGGTAGCCATTGGGATTACTGGTAGCCTTGGGAATAACTGGTAGCATAGGAATTACTGGTAGCCATGGGAATGGTACTTACAGTTTGGTGTGCAGAGCCTTCCGGACACCTTCCCAGAGCCTTCTGGACACCTTCGCAAAGACTTACAGACGCAGCCGCAAGTCAGGATGGAAAGCCGGCAGTTCCCAGTAGTGCTTTGCGGGTGCGCGATGACATGCGCAAAGTACTACTGGGAACTGCCGGTTTTCTTACCTGACTTGCGGCTGTGTCCGGAATTTTTTACCGGCGGGAATCAAAGGCTGCAACTACCTAGTTCCCGGCGGAATGGCATACACTTACATTATAATGAAAAACAAATAGTAATACATATGAAACAATATATATACATGGCCTATCTATTGAAGTGAACCTTAGAGAAACATGTTAAAGTTAAGTTCTTCATTCAGACCTAGAGGGTTTCTAGAGTTGAGCACACAGATCCATCTTGCCTCATGACGCAAGATGGTCTTGTCCCAATCTCCTCCCCTTTTTGGTTTATCAATTCTTTGTATACCCCATATTAATGTCCCTTTGGGGTTGCTGTTGTGGGATTCCTTGAAATGTCTTGCTACTGAGCTTTTTTCGTTATTATTGCCTATGTCCCGTATATGTTCTAGCATTCTAAAGGTCTAATGGTTTTACCCACATAAATTTTCATAAACGGACATTGCAAAATATATACCACTCCCCTGGTTTTACAGTTTATAAAACTTTTTATGTTATATTTGGTCTCCTCCCTTGAGGAGAAGTACCTTTTATTATTTGCCATAAATGGACAGGCTTTGCATTTGCCACATCTGAAGTTACCTGGTTTTTATTTGGTGCACTTCTTTGATATATATATGCTAAGTTATACTATTGTATGTAAATAAAGTGAATTTATATTCGGATTACCATGCAGCTATTTATTAGGGTTTTATACCCTGTATAGTAAATTTGTGGGAATCTATGTCAGAGGGAGGTGCCCGCCCCCTTTTTGGTGCGGTGGAGGTGGTACTGGGTTACCTTGTCTTTGCGGTATACATATATATACTAATAGTCCAAGACTAACCTGGCAAATGAAAACTTTTAGTGCTGTAGCTTCTCAACGAAATTATATTGTGAGGTAGGAATAATCAATGCTACCTCCTTGCCCCAGGTACTTTCCATTTTAAACAGTTCATTTTTATTATAGATATCCTTTAAATGTACTTTAAAGTAGACAATGTTTTTTTCTGAAACATATGAAGTCTCATTAAATTTGTCCCAGCCATTTGAAAGTTTTTCTGGAACATAAATACACACATTGACATACATATATATATATATAATCGAACAGAACAAACTTCCAGTACTCTGCTAACAAATCACTTTCCTGGCTGACCAATGTGACCAGTATTAATGTTTTAACTATCCATATTTTATGACCTTATATACTGTATATATTGTCAACCAATTTGATAATTAATATAATTAACACACTACATTGACTGCACTGAAATTTCTAACATTAGTTTCACTAGTAAAATAACAAGAGTTATTTTAGTGAAATATTTCTACTACCAAAATTCTGAGGCACACCCAGGGATGGATTTGAAGTTTTTTCTCCCCTAAGCCAGCTTTACTTATATCTTGTTTCACACAAGCAGAATGTGAAGTATAGGTAGTGTTTTCTTGGCATTTACCAGGTGTTTTTAAATGGTCATCATTGTCAAAATGCTACAAAATGTGTTTTTCTGATACTAAACATCTGGATCTGCTCAGAAAAAACTACAATACCTTTTGTGTGAAAATAGCCTAAAAAAAACATGCTGAAAATAATGCAACTCCAGTCCAACTGTCCTAATTACATTTAACAGGAATGTCCTCCAGTCCCTGGTGTGATAACCCTTGGCTGGGGCAGGAGGTCATTGGGTTTGTAGGGCTGCTCAGTGGGACTGCAACTGGTTACTGCCTTTTTACTTTTTTCCCAGTACAGTCTGATAATGTGAGGGGGAATCACACCTCCAATGTAATAGGCCAATAGCATTTTCTTTTGCAAATCTTTTGCATGACCATAAAGTCTATTAACTGACATTAAAAAACTTCCATTATTGTGTTATTTGAGATACATGTGCAGCTGCTGCAAACCCCCTCACGCCAACTTTTATTTTCCCTGTAAGTACCTTAGGCTTTTGTAGTGCAGTTTATATAGAATTGGGACCTCATGTCTGAAGGTCAGGCTAGTCACAAGGTGCATTAAATGGCACAGTGCAAAATTGGTGTCCAGCATCATCCAGCTTTACTCTGCTGGTGTTTTCCTGTAACAAGTCCCCCATATACATGACCACTTCAAGAGGGAGGGGGAATCAGGGCAACTATTCACTGGAATACAGATTCTATTAAATAGTGAGCACTGCATCCCTAGAACAATGAATGGGGAAAATTTATACAAAATGGATTTTTATAGTTTAGACCAAATTAAATGGTCTATTATATAGGATTGTATTAGAATTGCTTTAACAATGAGGTGCAAGACAGGTCCATTCACTGCTTTTTTTTCTCCCTACATTAGGAGGTAACAGTGTAACCAGTTGAAAGATTATTTACTTTTGTTTCTATTTCGATCCCATAGCAGGTTCAGCCTTTATCAGTTTGTTCATTTTACCCCTCAGCTTTTTCTTGGCTGAAGTTCAGACATCCCTATAGATCCTGGTGCCCTAGGCCATGTGGCCTTATGTGAAATCAGTCCCTGGGCACAGTTCAAGCACTTTGAAGTCACACCAGTGTACCCTGGCACACCCTGAATATGCTTTCATTTATGGGCCTTGTTAAATATCCACAGGGTCACTGCTTCGCTTGACCGATTTCTCATACATAAAAAAGATAGTTGCCGGAAATGCCCGTACAGACCTTTACAATTGAAATAACAATGGTACAATACAACAGTTGCTAAATTAATTTGTTTAGTACAAATGTAAATTTTAACATTTTTGGTTTATTTTTTTCTGCAGAGTTTTCAGTTAAAAGCTTCTGTACGCTTGTGGATATCAGCACCTTCTCTCAGCTCCAGATTTTACGCCTTGAAGGGAACAAGATCAAACCGAATGTTATACCACCAGACACACCACTTTGTCTTCGGAAGGCTGACATTATCCATATGTAAAGCATCAAATATGTAATCAAGGGAAAACTGCCTGCTACCTAATGAACTGAAGTGCCCATTTTGCAACACAACCATATCCAAAAGAAAACTGTCTTGTTTTCTAAAGTGATTATAAATAATATCTCACATTTACAAGAACAAGAATGACTGCTACAGTACAAGCTGCATGTATAACTAAAAACAAATATGCATATAAGAATGCATGAATCAGAAAAATACACATGGTACATTACATATTCATAGTAAAATATTTTTTTTCTATTTATATATATTAATAAATGAGTATTCTTCTGAATGCATAATTATTGCTCTATAAAAAAGGCAATAATTTCTATATATCTTTGTCATGAATGTAATATTAAATGCGTATATATTTTTAAAATGTAGCTTTATTGAGTCAACATTTTTAACCTAAATTAGGCTGTCATTAGGGCTAAAAAAACGAACAATTCCACATGCCTTTTTTTGTTTTTTGGTCCTGATGATGGCCTAGTTTAGGTTGAAACTCAATAAAGCTTCTTTTTGCTCCATTTGAGGAAGTACTGTGAGTGCGTCTACTATGTTGTTTCTATTCTTCTGGGACAGCACCCGAGCAAATAGATACACGTATATATATGCTCCTTACAGAGTTGCGAGACATTCTGTTGGGGTGGGACTGTCAGAGCTCCAGTCCTAGTCGGCAACCCTGATCTTCTATCCTTTCAGCCACCCCTGCCTTCTACTATTCGCCTGAGTAAACATGCCCTTTATTGCCTATTAATATTCCTGCTGTAATTAGAAACTATTATAAAAAAAACTTATTTCAAACAAAACTCTTTTTTTTGTATATTTGTGGAAATGTGGTTTAGGTTATGATTATTCACCCCTTAAAAATGACACTACTGAAAGTTTTACAGTTAAATTATTGTCCTTAATTGATTGGAGTTGGTCTTTTAAGCTGGGTACACACCATCCAATATTTCGGTCTGGCCAACCGATACTTCAATGTATCAGACGATTACCCCAAAATATTGGATTTTTTTTTGGGGGGGGGGGGGTTGACTACGACCAGTTCATTTGGCCTGAATCAGACGAATGGGCAATGTGTGTTGTTGATGGCTGGTGATTGCAATGCAAACGGCCCCAGAGCACCTAGTGTGTCTACTCAGATTGGGCCACACTAGTGTGTGCTTTTCAATCGTATCCCACATTAAAATTTATAGGATAAGTACACTCTAAAATCAACTGGATTCTATTTGGAAGCTGCAGCTTTAAGTAATCTGTTGCTTTTTTTCCCCTAGGGCCCTCCCGAGCCTACCTGTGAAGCTCTGAAGTTCCTGACATCTTGGATTATGCTTTTGTTGTCTGTAGCTCCGCTCCCCGAGATTTCCTTCCTCTCGCCGTGACGTCACACGCAGGGGCGCGGCGGCGCAACGGGACACGCGGAGCTACAGACATCAAAAGCATAATCCAAGATGTCAGGATCTTCAGAGCTTCACAGGTAGGCTCAGGAGGGCCCTAGGGGAAAATAAAAAGCAACAGATTACTTAAAGCTGCAGCTTCCAAATAGAATTCAGTTGATTTTAGAGTGTACTTATCCTTTAAAACCTTTTTGATATTCAAAGACCTACCTAAAACTGCTCTCCCACAAATTCTGCCTAGACTCACACCGCTTAACCTTAACTCCTTTATTGGTAAGGTCTTACCAATGCTTTGTAAAGAGGGAGAATAACATTTATCTATTTTGAATCCATACCTCTCTTTATACAAGACAATATCTTGCCAGCTCTTCACTTAACACAGAACCATTTATAGTATAAGCAGCACAAGGATTTTTAAGTCCAAAATGCAACACCTTAAGCTGGGTACACACGATTAGATATTTCGGTCCGATCGACCGATAGTTCAGTGTATCGGTCGATCGGACCGAAATTATCGAATCCGAATGTGCCCATGTCCGATCGACCGTTCGTCCGAATCGGACGAAAGGACGATCGGACAGGGTGGAAAACCTTGTCCGATCGTGCGGTCCTCTATGGACCGCACGATCGGTCGCGGTGACTATCGGACGCGGCTGCTTTTGCCGCGACCGACAGTCCTTCCTCCTGGCCGACCGTTCGAAAGTATCGAACGGTCGGTCAGGAGGAAAAATCGCTAGGTGTGTACCTAGCTTTACATTTATCAACATTGAATCTCATCTGCCACATCAGTCCAATGTGACAATCTATATGCATATCCTCTGTAGTACTAGCTTTTGTGTCGTCAGCAAACACAGAGACCTTGCTGACAATACCAACTTCATTAATACACAGACTAAATAAAAGTGGCCCCAACACAGAGCCCTTTGGCACCCCTCTTAGCACTTATCACAGTTCATATTGATGAAGCCCCATTAACAACTACTCTCTGCATCCTATCGATCAACCAATTTTCTATCTATGTACAATATGCCACCCTAACCCAACAGACCCAACCAATACATTAGTTGTCCATTGGGGACTGTATCAAAAGCCTTAGCAAAATCCAAGTATACTACATCAATTCAAACTTTCCAGTATCTTCCCCACCACTGAAGTTACACTTATGACCTTTTTGAATATTGGAATTACATCCGCTTTTTTTCAATCCAGAAGCACACTTCCGGACATGAGGGAAACTGCAAAAATAAAAAACAATGGCCTGGGATAAAACTGAACTTACCAGAGGAAGTATCCATGAGCTTCTTAATCCTCTATAGCGCGCTATAGAAAATTAGAACCAGGAAGCAGCCAGCGAATTCATCCCTTTAGCATAGGATTGCGCAAAAGTTAAATTATACTTACCTTCATCCCTGGCTCCTGCTCAATTGATTGAAGAATGGGAGGTAAGGCATAGCTCCTTAACCTCACGGGCTTCAATCAATACATTTCTTTTCGAGTGAACTATTCCTTTAACATTATTTAGAAAAGAAAGGGTATCCAAACACTTACTACACGGGAGCACACCCATCCATCTAGGCTGTGGCGCTTAGGCACTTCCAATGCTGCTTCGGCCAGCAAATAATCAGAAAGAATCCATAGTAGATAGAAGTAGGCAGCTCACAGAGATAAAATCAACGTATTTTATTTCATCCATTAAAAACATCACAAATCCGGTCATACTTTAATGGCACATTACTAGGGTGGAAGAGCCATCTGATGCGTTTCATGCACAAGTAGTCACTTCATCTTCGTCTCTGATGATTGCATTATTTTATACCATAATTGCTACTATTATTCTATCTGCACTTGGATTTTCAATAGTGTATACAGAGGAATTTTTTTTTCAAGATGTTTGCTTTATGACCGTCCTATTAATGGCCCTACATTTTCAGTCCTCAACTTACTATTAATATACTTTGATCAAGAGGAAGGCAAAAAAACGCAGCTAAACTAGGGTGGGAGTCAATTCCTTCATGACTACTAATGACAATCGGAAAGTATCCCTGGATCAACCAGAACTGCAAAATATGTATTAATACCAGTAATTCTCAATATTTTTTAGTTTTAGAAACTTGTCTAGCCTACTTTTAAAGCTTTACCATTACCACATCTGTTGGAAGACATTTTCACCATACTCACTGTAAAGAAACTTTTACTAACCTGAAGATGAAATTCTTTTCTTCTAATCTTAAAGGATGTCCACGTGTCCTCTGATATGACCTATTGGCGAACAATGCACCAGAGAGTTTATTGTATGGCCCATTAATATATTTGTATAAAGTGATCATATTCCCACATACTGTACGTCGCTTCTCTAATGTAAACTGGATAAACCAGTAGTATATTGGAAAAAGGAAAAAGTATACCAAATGAATGCTTCACAGAATTCACTCCATAACACCAAATAGCAACAAAATAAGCAACCAGTATAAAAGCACATAGATAAATAGAAGGAAAAATTATTAGCATAAAAAATATTTCAATATATAGCGTAGCAAGCATGGTTGCCAACCATCCATATTTTTACAGACAGTCTGTGAAACGGACCCAAAATCAGATGTGTCTGTACTGCAACATTATGTAACCACTCTGAAATATTTGTGATCATGTGACACGCACTGAGTGGACAGAATTGCCTAACTGACATCATTACACTGCTATGTGTGAGTAATGTGACAACCATGTCTGCTTCTCTTGTGCCCTCCACAGTTCTGTTTGCCCACTACAGAGAAGAAGAGCGATGCTGGACAGAGTGTACATTTCTCAGCAATCCCTATCTGCCTAGGTCCTGAGTCTGTTTGACTAACTCTGAGTGACCAGCTGCATTTCACATCTAACCTTCACCAGTCACCACCACCAGTCTGACTGTCAGTCAGTCTGAGGGACCTGGCAGGACCATCACACTAATGCCATCACCTTCACGACCATTCCCAAAGAAGAATGCGTCAGAGTGACGGGCATCCCCTGGGTCAATTTACATGATATAGTAAGGGCAGGGTAGGGCTGGGCAGCCTAGAAAAAAATTACATTGTCCGATACCCATATATTGTGTTATTAGGGTTGTCATGTCCCACATCTTATTATTTATACTGTTCTGAAGATTATTATTTACCTGCTCGTGCAATCTGTTTTGCTTTTATGTTTGTC
This sequence comes from Hymenochirus boettgeri, assembly GCA_019447015.1. Lineage (NCBI taxonomy): Eukaryota > Metazoa > Chordata > Amphibia > Anura > Pipidae > Hymenochirus > Hymenochirus boettgeri. Next base: position 131,322,100 of record CM033470.1, read on the forward strand.
CCTTTCCACTTCCTTTAGACAGTTTCTAAGTCAGGTGGTCCCTCCCTTTTCCCCTGTGTTCAGCCATTTTCTTTCTATATTACACTGTATGCTGTTGTGCTGTGCCAGCTTTGGTAAACAGCACCTTTTTCACCTGCTGGATTGTACATATTTCAAAGATTTCAGATATAAGAATAAAGCTTTCTGAAGTTTTCTTACATGTCTATTCAGCTGAGTTGACATCTGATAACATCCCTGGTGTACGTTCTGGTTCAATACAGAGACGCATCCTGCTACTTGTCTACAGAGCCTCACATTTACAGCCTTGAGATTGAGTCAGAATAGTGAAAAAGTGGAGAAACTGCCAGATCCAGCTGGAAATCCAGTTTCAGATCCATATCACCATGTCTGATGTCCACAACTGGAATCAGCACATACAGAAAGCATGTAACCTAATCTGCAGACCAGTGATACAGCCAAATGTTCTATCAAACCAACGTGGAAGGTCAAAGAGAACCTATAAGGTATGAACTTGAACTTTCTTCTAATATTGTACTTTTATGGCAACAATTGCTGAATCATATCACCACCATTTCTCTACCAGCCCATGATTTGCCACCACTATAGGGAGCTGTAGGGCAGCTTTGTTCAGTGTATGAATATTGTACAATTAAAAGCCAAGAATACATTAACATTATGAAAAAACTTAATTCTCAGGATTCTGCAAAAGAACTGGAAAGCTTCCAAAATGTCCATTCAGAAAGAGTTTGTTTCTACAGGCAAAGAATATAGCAGAGGCAAAAATCACACAACTACAGAAAGCATCATGTCAAATTTCCATATCTAGCAAACACTTCACAAGATCTTCCAAATTACGTTCCTCTAGAAGTTCAACATTGAGTGAGCAGCTTATTAGAGCACGTGCTGAAGCAGAGGCTACCAAGATACAAGCTGCTTTTGCCCAAAAGGAAAGTATCTATGGAAGCAGATGCAGCTCGTAAAAGAGCAGATATTGAAGCTCTAGAGAAAGAATGCAACCATGCCTGCAGCTATGCAAGGTTAAATATGTTAGAACAGGCTGCAAGTGGGAGTGAGAATGATAGCATCATTTTAAGTGTAGTAGAAGCAGAGGATCCCATTTAACGCACAAGTGACTTTCAGGGTTATTCAATAAAAGTTCTTATAGTTAAAAATGGTGCTAATTTTGCCCCAACCAATCAGATGTTAGCTTTCAAATGTTAAATAAGATCTGATTGGTTGGGGCAAAGTTAGCACCATTTTTAACAATAAGAACTTTTATTGAATCTCCCTGCTTGTGCTAAGCCAAAACAGTGAACCTCTGGTGCCTGACAGCACAGACATTCCACAAAGACAACAGGGAGCAGATCTTTCTGCAGTATCTGGCACTCAAGGCCAATTTAATGCACTTCCTTCTTATCATCCCCGACCCTTCCTCACATACCACAATGCACCAGGCACCTGTACCCCCAGAAACTCAATATATAAATGCTCAGGTGCAAACCTATCCCAATGCAAGTTACCAAACTCTTGGCAACTACATGGTTTCATATCCACATGCGACAAGAACAGACTTTAAACCAGTTCATGCATGGAATGTCTCAGCTGTACCATATATGCCCATGCCTTTTAGCCAGAACAACACAAATAACAAGGAGACTGAACCCAATTACGCCTTTAGCTGTACATTAATTATACCTACACAAAAACTGACACCACACGATCTTATGAGTGGAAGAATTGGCCGCAGCTTTATTTTCTTTATTTTTAACTTAATTTAACTAAAAAACATTTACACTTAACAAAGCATTTTCTTTCTTAATCAACTTAAATGCCAACTTAGCCAGTCTGCGAACTGCAGGCAGCCTATTTACCATCATATATTATAAATCAAAGGTCACTGATCCCTTAAGGGCATCAGTCCCATTACACTTTAATACAAACCGACTACGCCAAGGATGTTGACTTATATCCTTGTCAAACATCCTTGACCACCTCCCATTTCATTAAACATTTTTCTATCAGATTTTGGAATCCCAAACAGAGGATATCCAAACCAATTCCAGATAGATGGATTTGGTCGCTGCAATAAAGGCCAATACCCCCTTCCTCCAGATCCACATGGCGGTAAGTAATAATATCAGTACTCTTTAGGAACTTAGATATTTGATAGTTAGCTTTTTTCTTGCATTTTTCGAGAGATTTCAAAGTTTGGCTTGAGTACCATAAATGCCTTGGCACTATCTCTGACCAGGCGATTATAGATTCAGGGAGCATCATTTTCAACTGGGATAAATCTTTCCTAATGAGTCTGATCAAATTGATGGTTTTTAGATGCCCAATCTCATTCCCACCTAAGTGGATAACTATAATGTTCGGCTGACCCCATTTAATATATAACTGAGATAGTATAGAAAACAAATCGTGCTATTTGGCACCTCTAATACCTAACCAATACATTTTTGCTTGCTCTAACGGAAATGAGAGATTGGTACCATAGCATCTTTCTTTTGCTCTGCGGTTAGCCCAAAATACAAAAGTGTCCAACGATCCAAATTTTTGTTGGTACATTGACTGCAAGAGAATTAGAGAACATGTTTAACAATTGGAGTACGGACATATGACTTAAACCTAACTGAATCCCATCTACCGATTTTTTTAATTTTTTCTTCTGGCAAGCCAAGCAACGAAGCTTGAGTGGCTGCCCCAATTTGGAAGGAGCGGTACTTGTAAACTCGGTAATCTAGACCCAGGCGAGAGATACATCTCCGAAGGATTGATATAAATTGATATCTTGAGAGATATACTCCATCCTGGTTTATGAATAGGGGGCTGGGGGATTTAGGCCTAATGGCCAAGAATTCTACATAAACGGAGACTGGGCATAAATTTGAGGGACTAACTGGACTGAGCCACATAACTCTGCCTTTGCCCAATTGATCGCACTTTGATTTTTTAATTACTATACGAATTTTTTGCTTGATAAGGGAAACATTGGCGTTGTCAAGGCCATCCGGCTTTGTACGACTATCTGATACTACTTCGCTAATACGCAATGCCAGGAAAAAGGAAAAAATAAAGGCCAATTTGAATAGGCATATTTCATATTGAGAAGAGCAGACATGGCTCAAGGCTAGCAGCATATGTGACAGGATATGGAGGGTTATAGGCCTAATGGTGTCCTTTTGAGGGGAGGCCCTAACTAAGCCCTTAAGTAGTTGAGACAAAATGTGGGGTTTTGGTTATATCACCTTTGTGGAAGATTTTAAAATGAAACAATAAACCTGCTATGTCCTTTTTAATGTTGGAGCCTTTCCTGATTCATGCAGAAACAGAATAAAATCCAGCAAGACTTCAAGCAATTTGGGGGACTTGTGTTTACTGGTGAATAACTTTCATTTCTTACAACTATTACTGTAAGAAACCCATGTTTTTGGAGCTAATGAACTCTTAATGAGCTCCATCACTCTGGGCGAATGGCTTCCCACAGTTCCTCTCCTATCCGGTGCGGGAATTTCTCCGCAAATTTGACCAGGTTCCTGAAACGCAAAAGCTGAGAGCGTGACAGTGAATCGGCTATTGAGTTCTCAATGCCCGGTATATGTTTGGCCTTCAGCCAGATATTATATCTTAATGACAAAAATACAATCAAACGCAAAACTTTAAGGACACAAATTGACTTGGAGGACATAGAGTTTATCACGTGAACCACCCCTATGTTATCGCAGAGGTACCATATCCGTTTGTTGGCTAACCTATGACCCCATAGGGATAGTGCAAAGAATAGCGGAATGATTTCCAGGAAAACCAAATTTCTTATGAACGTAGACGACATCCATTGTTCGGGCCAGGTCGTAGAAAACTATAACCCCTGAAGAAAACCACCGCATCCTATACTGCCCGACGCATCGGTAAACAGTTGTAATTGGGTATTATCAACAAAGTCCTCCTGACACCTGGAGTTGCCATTAAATACATCGAGGAATCTATCCCAAACTCTAAGGTCCTCCTTGACCTCCTGATTAATGCGAATATGCCAGCTCGGGATTTTAACGCCTATCGTTAAGTTACTGAGTTTGCGTGTGAAGACTCTGCCCATGGGGATTACCCTGGTGGCGAAGGTAAGTAACCCGATCAATAACTGGATTTTCTTCAAGGTAAGTTTTTTGCTGGACAATGCTACCTTTATACTATTTTTCAGCTTTGCCACTTTGTCAGCTGGCAAACTGAACTCCATTTTTTGGGAATCAATGTGGATGCCTAGGAACTGTATGCTGGTGGTCGGAGCTACTGACTTCTCAGTGGCGATGGGAACCCCGAATTTGCCAGCTACCAAGTGGAAAGCCTTAAATAGCTTGGAGCAGATGTCTGTCCCGGGGGGACCAATAAATAAGAAATCGTCTAAGTAATGTAAAAGTAAATTAGAACCTGCCACCTCCTGCACCACCCATTCAAGGAAAGAAGAAAACATTTCAAAGTAAAAACAAGAAATGGAGCAGCCCATTGGTAAACAGCGATCAAAATAAAAGTAACCTTCGAAATGAAAACCTAACAAATGTTGGCATTTGGGATGAATGGGGAGCAAACGGAATGCGGATTTTATATCCCCTTTAGCCATTAAAGAACCACGGCCACTGAGCTTTAAGAGCTCTAATGCCTTGTCGAATGTGGCTTAATTCACTTTGCAAACCTCCGGGTCGATGGAGTCGTTAACTGAGGTTCCGGTCGGGGAGGACAAGTGATGAATTAGGCGGAATTCGTTTGGAACCTTTTTCGGCACCAAACCTAATGGGGACACAACAAAATTGTCAAAGGGGGTGGACACAAATGGACCTGCTACCCTACCAGAGTCAACTTCTTTACGGATCTTTAACCGAACTATGTCCATGTTTTCCCCCACTGATTTTAAATTATTTACAATGCAATTTTTGTTCACATTCCCATCGAAAGGGATCCAAAACCCAAAACTAAAGCCAGATTCAAGGATCTTGGCATTCAGACGCCTTGGATATCCCTTTAAAAATGGCTGCAATTCTTGCAGCTTCACTCCGGTTATCAGGCTTTTGCGCTCCAGACTTCCCTGATTGCTTTGTTAAAGGGGATAATTTTTTAAGGCGTCTGAATGCTGGATGCTTCCCTCCGCAATTTGCACATTCGTGATGAAAACGACAGTTTTGTTGCCACTTGCATGCACTTTCATTGTAAGCCCTACAGCTGTTGGGTTTAACGCCAGCAACTGGCAACTTGTTGTTAGCGTTGGGCTGAAAGGTTTGAGCCTTATAAGAAATCATTGAGAGCCATAAATCTACATCTTTGACTCCATAACGCAAATTTTTATGAATGACCTTCTTTTGACGAATGACCTTCTTTCTGCCTCTTGGAACTTGTAATTTTTCTTTTTCTTGCGACTGGTGCTGTCATGGTGATGTCGCTTGTTGCAGCCACCGACCCTGATGTAATATCCGGTTCCATACCTGAATCCATTATCTTTTGAAACCCCTCCTTCCCGACCTTCTGCAGCCACTGCCTTACTATTTCCGGGACCTCCTCCATTTCTCCTCGCGAGGCAGTGAGAGATTCGCGACCGGAATTGACCAGCAGACCGAGTGTGAGCTTTCCTCCCGACACTCCACCTCAGGCTGAACTATATAGCCCTCTGGATCTCCCGCCTAATCTCGCAGCCGGAGGGGGACCAATAGGAGCGCCCGAAGGTAAGCTGGGCTGCTGATTACTACCCAGCTGAGGGTTAACCCCTTGTGCCCTGGAGGGAATAGGGCCATCTCCATGCTGCCGAAACGGCTAATTGCCGTTTCAGCTTCCATGATCAGTGCTACTCAGCCAGCAATCCTCCACACAAAATCAGAGGAAACAGACATGTCTGGGTTTGCAAAGTTTATGATTCGCCGTGAACTCACCAATTATCACCTTACAAGCTTTGATGACAAGCCTGAAAACTACAGGGATTGGAAATTTGCCTTTAAATCTTCAATTAGTGACCTTAGCATTACTGCAACAGAGGAGCTAGATTTGTTAATTAAGTGGTTACGCCCACAGTCCACAGAGCGCATCAAAAGTCTCCGATCAGTCCACATTCATAACCCAGTGGCAGGACTTAATGCTGCTTGGCACGTCTATATCAAAGCTTTGGCAGCCCCAAAGCAATGGAAAATGCTGTTTAAACGGGTGCAAGACTTTCCAAAAATCTGAAATTCCAAGAGCTAGGTGATCTTCTTTTGGAGCTCCAGCTGGCAAAGATAGACACTCACCTTCCTGTCCTCAGTTACTTGGACTCTGCTCGTGGGGTAAATACAATAGTTTCTAAACTGCCTTACAGTATACAAGAAAAGTGGACTTCAGTTGGGTCAAGATACTAAAGGGAGAATCAAGTATCATTTCCTCCATTTTCATACTTCTGTGAGTTTATTAGGAACATTGCAGATTCCAAGAATGATCCTAGTTTTTTCTACCCTGAATCCAGTGCCTCTGGTTACCTCCTAAGTACGACCATAACCCACAATTCAACAATAAAAAACGCAAAGGTCCAGTGACAAAAACAGATGTGCTTTCAACATCCTCATTAGCTCTAGACAGGAGCAACCAAAGTGACAGAATTGAAAACCCTAATCGCTTATGTCCTATTCATAAGAAGCCACACCCCCTCAAAAAGTGCATTGGCTTTAGAAAGATACCGCTCCAAGAGCGTAAAGAGCTTCTAAAGAAATTTGGGGTTTGTTTCAGATGTGCTTCTACTGAACATTTTGCAAAAGACTGTAAAATCCCCATTAAGTGTTTAGAGTGTGACTGTGAAGATCTTGTGCAGGCACTCCATCCTACTCAGTTCAATGCACCAGTACCAACAAATCCTTCCAGTGTTACAAGGCATGGCGGGGAGAGTACAGACCAAGCAGCAAAACTTACATCAGCATCATCTTTATGCACCAATGTCTGCGGAGAAGAACTTTGTGACAAGTCCTATGCAAAAATATGCTTAGTCAACATATATCCCAAAGGACAACCAGAAAAAACTCTTAAAGTGTATACCATTCTGGATGATCAGAGTAATAGATCACTTGCAAGATCAGAGCTGTTTGATCTATTTAACTTAAAAGTACACCCTGGGTACTTGCAGTGGCATATCAAAGGTCTTTGGAAGAAGAGCTACAGGACTCATGGTAGTTTATTTTGAAAGTGAACTGGAATTACCTTTACCCACACTTATTGAATGCAACCAAATACCATCTAACAAAGGAGAAATTCCTACACCAGAGGCTGCTTTTCATCACCCTCACCCTGCAGCTTTAAAAATACCATTGCCATATTTTTTTTTACCTATGTTACCTATGCCCCTCCAGAGCCTAGCTTTGTGCCTTGAAAGTTGCTGACATCTTGTTACTGGTTTGCTGAATGTTAAGCTCCGCCCCTCTGAGATTTCCTCTGCTTTCTCCTGCTTGAGCCTCAAACAGTAATGCTTCAAGCTTAAGCAGGAGAGTGCACGGAATTCACAGGCATTACTGTTTGAGACTCAAGCAGGAGAAAGCAGAGTACATCTCAGAGGGGCGGAGCTTAACATTCAGCAAACCAGTAACAAGATGTCAGCAACTTTCAAGGCACAAAGCTTGGCTCTGGATGGACATAAGTAAAAAAAAATGGCAACGGTATTTTTAAAGCTGCAGCTTCCAAATTAACATAACTTGATTTTACAGTGCACTTATCCTTTAAAAACAAATGTTTTTAATGTGGAGCATTGATTTATGATTAGGTGGTATTGATTTATATATAATCAAAAGCAACACAGTTGCACTGTTTTATATTTGTTCAAGTTAAATTTTATAGGGCAAGTTCTCCCACAAACCCCAAAAATTGTTAGAAACCTAAGAGGAATAAGTGTAACCTGAAATGCCGCACAATGTTTTGTTACCTCTCTTTCTGTTTCCAGGTTCTTCCAGTGAGCAGCTGCCATGGGTGTAACAGATTACATCACAGCCAATGACTGAATGCTATTCCCCTAGCTGCCATATCTGAGCATGTTAGAGCTTGTTAAATAGCTTGTAGAGCTAAAAAGGAGAAGCAGAAGGATTTTGCTGCATAATAGATTAGCCCTACGTCTGTCAACTTTCTAACTATTGTGGTTGTGGGGATTGGATTAGGATTTAGCAATATATCATTTTTTATTTGAGGGGTGAACATTTCAATAATTTGGGGGTGGGAGCCTAGCTTGCTCCCAGCTGGCAATGTAATTGCATGACAGCCAGTCTGTAAAGTCTGTAAGATGGCTGCCATAGCCATTACAATTTATGGACCCTAGGCCCAGTCACCGTATGAAGCTAGCTAGTGAGGCCAGGCCAAATACCTTACACTCTGCACAGTATGTTAAGTGACTGGATTTCCTTTTTGGTGGACCCTTATGTTGTGCTATATATTATGGTACCTTCCCTGGAATTGTTGTACTTGGACAAGTTGCCAACCACTTTTTCGACATGCAGTCTTTAGATATGAAATGGTTTAAAATCCCCTTAAAAACAGTCCACTTCTTTTCAGTAAATTCATCTATATCTTCCCAGTTGACATGCTGAAGAGCTTTTTTTAACCTGGGAAAATTTGAATAAGAATACTTCCCAAACTTGCAGCCCTTGCCATCTGCATATGAAGCATCATGCCTAAACAAGGAGTATCCTTCTATATTTACAGCCCAGTCATGAGAATTGTTCAACCATGTTTCTGCTATACTTATTACATCATGCTTCTCAGTCAATGCCATCTACAATTCACCCATTTTTCTCCCAAAACAGCTGCACCTCCATTAGTTAGGTGCAACCCATCACTACTAAAGAGCCTGTAGCTCACAAAAAAGTCTGCCCAGTTCTCTAAAAACCCAAACCCTTCCTCCCTACACCAACCTCTTAGCCATGCATTAATACTACTAAGCTTCCACTGTCTCCCTAACCTAGCAAAAGGCTGTGGTAGTATTTCCAAAAATACTACCCTGGAGTTCCTTGATTTTAATTTGGCCATAGCTTTCGGAAATCATAATTAAGGACTTCTCCTCCTCCTCTATCTTTGTCATTAGCACCAATGTGAACCAAAACTGCCGGGTCACACCCAGCCCCGCCCAGTAATCTGTCTATATGATTCACCACATACAAACAGTTCGGTATGTACAGTCTTGTGTGCTTAAGGGATTAGCCTGCTCCATACATTGAACTAACCTTATCCTACAAAACTGAGCCCAGAACACACTATACAACCAGAAGGGGGACGGGAGGGAGGGTGTCACTGCTCTTTGTCTGATGATCTTTGTCTGCTGCCTAGGAAAACTGGCCCTGCCCCCTAAGCACCACCTCCTCTTAACTAACCTAGCCCTGCTCCTCACAAAACTGCCCTCTTGCTTCCCAGGTTCCTGTCACCATCAAGCTGGCAATGGCAAGTTCATTGAATAGCTTTAAAAATAGCCTGGATAAGTTTCTAAAACTAAAAAATATTGAGAATTACTGGTATTAATACATATACTGTAGATCTGGTTGATCCAGGGATACTTTCCGATTGCTGCAGGAAGGATTTCCTTTTTTTTAGCTAGGTTAGTGAATAGGTTGGACTTGATGGACGTATGTATTCATTCAACCTCAATTAATATGTTAAAAAAGACAGGGAGATTCAATAAAGGTTCTTCAGGGAGATTCAATAAAATTTCTTATCGTTTAAAATGGTGCTAATTTTGCCCCAACCAATCAGAACTTATGTAACATTTGAAAGCTAACATCTGATCGGTTGGGGCAAAATTAGCACCATTTTAAAACAATAAGAACTTTTATTGAATAACCCTGTATGTATTCCCCCTGTATATTGGGGCCCATGAAGTAGCACAATCAAGCTTAGGTACCTCTTTATTTCTCCTCACTTACACTTGGCGAGAACCACCCACCTTAAACTCTCCACCGTAAATCACACAACACAGTATTTGGGTAAGAAAGTAATACATTTTTATTGCTTGTAACTTTAACAATACACTACATATAAAAACAAGGCATAATAAATAGATTGAAATAACATTTATAATTAACATTATTATTCAAAACTGTGCAAAAACCTGCCTAAATCTGCTCTCCCACTTGCCTAGCCTCATGCCACCACTGACGCCAGCACGTGAGACCTTATGCATGGGCAACTCCCCCTAGCCAAAACTACAGCCCTCTCAATTCCCTCAAATAATTGCAACAAAAACAGATCAAATCCCACATTGGATACATAGACTCCGTCTACCATATCGGTGTGCTGCACGACCACACCACCAGTTTTACGAATAAAACTGGTCAAGAGCTTGTTCACCTTTGCCCAACAATGGTCCAAAGAGGCCACATTGTGGGCATGTCACCATGTAATGCAAAGCACGATCTTGGACCAGTCTACTATAATGTCTGGAAATAGTAGCTGTATACGATCAATGTCTTGCTTCATTAGTCATACAAGCTCCCACTGGGGGCTCATACCGAGATCATTGCCCCTACTTGTAACAACAAGGTATCTGTCCTTCATCCATCAGAAGAGGTCAGGTGTCCCTTTACGTTTACATCCAAACCATCAGAGTAGGACTACATGGTCCTCCGGAATGACAAGCTGCATGCTGAATCTCTCTATAGGGCACAATATACAAAGAAATGGCCGATCAACCATACTACCAACCTTGCCCCTAGAATAAAGAAAGAAAACAAATCCCATAGAAAAAGGTAAACACTTATGCCACTATAAACATACACTGATATATGAGAGAAAGGAAACCATTGTGATAGATGGTGCAGCAGAAAAAAAATGCAGAAGTGCCGGATGAACATAATTCCATAAGTGCCCAGATTCCCACTGGCCAATTTTGCGCACCACCAACTCTTCCAAATCCAAATAAACCAGCCCCATGGCAGAACAAATGTGCGCCAAACTCTTTTGGTCTCAAAACCAAAGATGATAAGGACATTTGAAAAAGCTTACAGAGTTGAAAAACGTACCATTCGCTTGAACTATTAATGAGTTGCTTCCTACTGGCCGCAAGGATAGGCAGTGACGGGGACCTATCCAAACAAGCTAGAACCACTCGGGCCCCTTTACCCAAACTATCAATTTTTGAATAGTGGAACAAAATGGAAACACTTGTAACCTCCAGTGTCACATCCTGCTGGCTTGCTAAAGGCCCAAAGAAGGCGAGTGAAAAGAGCACTTTCGAAAGGGAAGGAGCAAAGTGACTCAAGTTGCTGTTTCAGAGTACGAAGGAACTCCAAAGAAATGGTGCGTCGAGAATCGTCTGGTGATTATCCCCTGCGAAGGCACTTAAGGGCCTGCAAAACCAGAAAATCCTTGGTGTGAATACCATAGATCTTGAACCAGAATGCCAAGATGGACATCTGTTCATTGATGAATGAAATTGAACTCCCCTGTTCCAACAACTACAGTAGGAATATGACCAGCCCCCCCTTGATGCTCTTCTGAATTTTTAAAAACCAGAAGACCAACACTCCAAGTTCATCCATTTACTCCATCCTTGGTGATATTCCAGGTGGATGCTGTGACAGATGCTTTTACTAATTCAAAGGAGTCTGCTCTCCCAGGAAGTCACAGATAAGGCGGATGTGGCCTTCCAGATTCTCCGTCTCTGGTGCCACCTGCTTGATATGGTCCCACAGAAAGCAGGACAAGGCATCAGCCAAATCTTTTTTTCTACCTTCCCCATGGGTGCCTCCACATGGGTGTTCAGTTTGAGACCATGCAAAATCAAAACCCACAAGACCAGAAGATCAGGTGTTAATAGCATAAATAGGCTACCACACAAAAAGTCAGGATAAGAACTATATCTGTTGTATTCAGTTAGATCAACTGGACTTAAAGTTTAGTTCTTGAAGACATTTCGATAGTCATCAGACTGGCTTTCTCAATTCAGAGTGACTTGTACAAGATTCTGTTGGCAATTATGTACCCTGGAAAGTCCCAATTAGCATATCACAGCCAGGTGTTAAGGACCTTCTGAATGCAAGGCGTGATTACTTTGTGGCTAAGAGATGTTATAGGAATGCCCAGGGTAAGGTGTCAAAACAGCCTTTAGTTTAGTACATGGCAGACAGTTGGTGTCAAACCCCCACCTCTATTCAGGCTTGGTTTCTTTAATTTCAAATAAATGGCCTCCTTGACACTTCTCTTGAACTATTCATGTTCCTTTGCCAATATGTTAACATTACAATCTTCAAAGGTATGCAGGTACACGGCTTGGTCCTGACCCGAGGAATTGGCTCTTCTGTGCTGTGCCATACGTTGATGCAGTTGCTGCACAGGATAGGAAACAATTCTAAGAATTGTCAGCCCAAGTCAGCTCAGGTGTCTGGCCAGTGCTCTGCACACCAGTGACCCACCAATAAATCTCCAAAACCGACGCTTCTTTCTGCACCAGTGAATAGTTGCGGTGAAGTAGTCTGCCAACAGCTCCTTGTGTTGAAATAACAGCCGACCATTAAAGTCCTGAAGAAAACACTCCTAAAGACGTGGATCATTTTTTACACCTGACATGATCCTAAAAAGGTGATGTGATGTGCTATCCCCAGAAGTTAACCACGCAAAAAGGTGGGAGTAGACTCTGCCCACAGGAATAACCTTGTAGCTTTCTGAAGCTACAAGGTTTTCCAGAGCAAAGGATTTTGCATTGATTTTTGAGTCTGAAGAAGCTGTAAAACTAATAGCCGAAGATCTAACACCTTGTGCAAGGGCACGCTGCATTGACCCGCAACAGTTTGGAGAGTCAATCTCCAGACCCAAATATATGTAGTAGGACTCGCTGTTTCATCCAAAGCCAAAGGGAAGCTAAAGTTAGAAGAAACCTGTTGATGTGGGTTACCATATGAAAGAAATCGTCCTAATTACCCAGACCAACTCAAAGAAAGTCGTCCAGATAATGGACCATTGATCCCATTATTGCTGTCCGCCGATGTTGCTGACAAGCTTCAGAAAGCTACTGAAGGCTTTGAAGTAAGCACAGAAGATCGAACAACCCATTGAGAGGCAAAGATCCACAAAGAAAGACCCCTCAAATTTGCACCCCAATAGGTGATGGCGATCAGTGTCAAAAAGTGAAAAAACGACTCAGTGTCAGCATTTGCTAACAAAGCGTCAGGGCCTGAATCTCTAACCAGTGCCACTGCTGTCTCAAAGGAGGTATAAGACACTATGCAGGGATCTCTGTCAATGTCGTCATTGACAGAATATCCAGTTGGGTGAGATAAATGGTGGATGGTTCTGAATTTTTCCGGTTTCTTTTTTGGGGACAACCCCCAAGGGAGAAACGCTAGGTTAGGGAGAGGCAGGGATGCAAAGGGGTCTGCCATTTAACCTAACTGAACTGCCTTCATCAGCTTTTCTCTTAACTACTGTGGAGTATTTCTCAATGGCCTCCCGTGACTAAAACGAATGCAAAAACTCTCACTAAAAACGTCTACTGGAAGACTGTTCCATATCTTCACGATTCTCACAGTGAAAAACCCTTTCTGAACTTGAAGCCTAAACCTTTTTTCTTCAAGTCTTAAGGTATGTCCACGTGTCCTCTGACATGCTCTATGAACAATGCCCTAGATTATTGTATGGCCGTTAATGTATTTATACACAGAAATCATATCCCCACGCAAGCGCCTTTTCTCCAGCGTACATAATTGTAACTTATCTAGTCTCTCTTCATATTTAAGCTCCCCCTCTTCATATTTAAGCTCCCCCAAATATTTATTTAGTTGCCCTTCTATGAACCCTTTCCATTTCAAAGATGTCCTTTTTGTACACAGGATTCCAAAATTGCACTGCATATTCCAAATGAGGCCTTATCAATAATTTGTAAAGAGGGAGAATAACATTTTCCTCCCTTGAATCTATACCTCTCTTTATATGGTATTTAGACAATACCATGCTGGCTCTGGCTGTTGCGGCCTGGCACTGCTTGCTACCTTTATGTTTGTTATCCACCAAAACTCCAAGATCCCTTTCCAACAGGGATTCAGTTAACACAGAGCCATTTATTGTATAAGCAGCACAAGGATTTTTAAGTCCAAAATGCATCACCTTACATTTATCAACATTGAATCTCATCTGCCACTTAGAAGCCCAATGTGACTATCTAGATCCCCCTGCAATGATTGCACTATTGATTAAATAGAAGCGGCCCCAACACAGAACCCTGTGGCACCCCAGTTAGCACTTTAGTCCATAAAGATGCATTCCCATTAACAACTACCCTCTGCTTCCTATTCATTAACCAATTTTCTATCCATGATGCTCAAAAGGATACAAAAGGCACAGGGCCAATATCTAAAAGTTTTGGGGATTTTGCAATGACTCTTTGCCTAATGCTCAAGTTTTAGAACCCCACTGGGCAGTGTTCTCCTGCAATGTTTGTCCAAAGTCCCAGAAAGTAAAGAGCAGGATCCTGACTATGAGTAAAAAGGTTTTCGTCTCTTACCTTACCTCTGAGAAGTTTCTGGCTTGCCCACTGTAGCTCCCCCCTCTCAAACAGCCCCGTTTGCTGCCTAGTGCCCTTCCTTTGATTCCTTTTGCTGTAGTGTAGGGGACCCTATCCCACCCCTAACCACCATATTTGTTTGCAAAAAAAAAAATCAGTAATGTACTTACAGAGCTTCGTTCCCCCGGCGTTCTGCACTGCTGGCAGCAACGTCTGTGATTGGCTGCCTCCCAGCCAATCTCAACTGTTAACAGGACCAGCAAATCCAACACCAGCACCAAAAGAAGATAAAGCTGTAGATAAAGCTGTAGCTTGTCACATGATAGAGATGAAAAAAGATTGGAAAAAATTCTGTATTAATAAAATGTTTTACTGGTTTATATGACATCACAGGTTCATGAAAACCTCCTGCTTCATCACTGTCTTACGAATTAATAAAATGTTTTACTGGTTTATATGACATCACAGGTGGTATATCAAATTTCAATGTTATTTCACTAGTGAATGACACCACGGATTTCATCACAGGTGACATCATCAAGGATTTAAAAAATCTACTATATCTATACAAAATATTAACTAAATATTATAATATAATAATAATAATATAGACATACAAGTACCAAATATGTAAAGGTCTATATAGTTTGAGATCACTTTATACTCCACCCCTCCCATGTATCCCTAAAGGATCCAACTGTAAGTAATATAGTTGATAATGTTTCCTCTACTGTAAATTATAAGGATATTAGAAGTCACTGAGAAGTTCTGTGTTCATATAAAGGTACAAAAACACAGGCTGAATTATAGATAGACATACAATGTTAGATAGATAGATAGATAGATAGATAGATAGATAGATAGATAAATAGATAGACAGACAGAGATAGACAGAGAGAGATATACATAGATCCCCAGTTCAAGATGCTGTTGGACTTTATCCCAAACTTTAACTGCTTAGATGGAGAGAGAAAACTCTATATCCTGCTGGGAGAGGAGGAAGCAAATATTGGGGCACACTATGTAACGGCATGCCACAGACTGAGAGGAGCATAAATGAACTTAATGTCCATGGACTACTTGCCCAATTATCCCTTTATCCTTCCCCAATCGTTAGATAGTTAGATAGACAGACAGACTGGTTTTGAACAGGAGGACTGAAAGACACTGAATTTGAACAGGAGGACTGACAGACACTGGTTTTGAACAGGAAGGCTGACAGACTCTGGTTTTGGACAGGAGGACTGTCAGACACTGCTTTTTGAACAGGAGGACTGACAGACACAGGTTATGAACAGTAGGACTGACAGACACTGGTTTTTAAACAGAAGGACTGACAGACACTGGTTTGGTTTTTTAACAGGAGGACTGACAGACACTGGTTTGTTTTTTGAACTGGAGGACTCAGTTCTATGTAACCCAGCACAGTAACAAACAATTACTAATTTTTAAGACGTTACCCCCCATACTGATCACTGAAATTTAAGGCACCGCACCAGCAGCGGACAAAGCAGAGCCGCAAGGTGATTTATTACATATCTGACAGACACTGATCTCTTCTCAGCTTCCAGCTTCGCTCGTAATTTCTCCTAGCTTCCAGCTTACCTGCACAGTGTGCACAACTCACCCTGCCTGAGTCATTCAGTCGGAAGCACTGCAGGAACTAACTTGATGCTCTACAGTGTGATTTGCATTCAATCTCAGCCAGGAACTTAGGCTTATTTTGATTGGCTGAAAACGGACGGAAAGCCCGGAATATCATTGTTGGGACAGGAGCATTGAATGTGTTCAAAAACAAAAAACTGAAATCCATGTTCTGTGTCAGGGAGAGGGAGGATATCTGTGCTGTTATGTGATTGACTGTCAGCTTATTGGAAGCAAGGCTGCAACTTCATTGTACCTGTACACAGACACTTAGCTAGGGGCTTACCCAGCTAAGGTGGATTGTGGGAATTTACCCCTAGTAATCCCAGGTTATTTTCATAAATCACCCAATGGCCACAGCAAATGGAGAGGTGAGACACAGCTTGCTGTATGTTCGTGAATGTGCTCTGTCTATTGGGACCATGTTGTCTGGAGACTTTAGTTATCCTTTAAGTACCTAGTGGGTGTGGCTTAATTGGGGCAGAGAAAGGGTGTGGCATATGGAGTGCCCGAGAGTGTACCTGAACTTCTTAGACCCTAAAGATCCCCTGTGGAGCATTCTCTATAAACTACTTTTAAATGAAACTCTGAAACTCAATTTTTTTCATTTAGCCCTCTGGGGCCAAACAGTTCACTTAATATGTCCACCTTGTTTCTTTTTAGGAGGATTCATTTGTTCCAGTTTCCCAATCTAGGAGGTTGTTTAACCCTTTCAATGCCCCATGCTTTTAACCCTTCAAAATGTTTGGCTACTGAGCTATCCTGATTTCTACCTTTTCCTTACAGGACTTTAGTAGCCAACGATCTAATGGTTTTGCCGCTATATAGTTTATGGCACAGGCATCCTAGGGCATAAATCACACCTTTTGTTTTACGGTTAATGAAATCTCCAATTCTATATTTACACTCATTTTGTATCCCATATAACAACTGATGTTTCTTCTCTATAAATATACATTCCTTGCAGTGCCCATATTTAAAAAAATGTGACAGCTTCTGACCTACTGTTGGTGCTCGCTTAGTAGTCACATTGACTTTATCTCCTATTACATTTACTAAGGTCTTATCTAATTTAAGATATACCAATATTTGTTGCATGGAATTAATCCAGGGCCATACAATTTGAGGCAACAAAAAGAAGTAAACCCAGTCATTTTCAATATATCCAGGTCCCAATTATCATCTGATCATATTAATTTTTTGTTGAAAGGTCTCAATTTCGCTATCATCAATAGTATTGATAAATTTCAGTTGGTTATTCATTTGTTTGCACGTAAACTAACTTAAAATATTTATTCAACTTCAAATTCTATACTATTTAGAAAAAAAGAAGCCCAATCTGAGAAACAAAAACTGAACAGTATTAGAGATACATTGAATTTGGATGTTCTAAAAACATTTGCAGAACAATCTAGGGAAAGTACAGAGAAAACCTTGAGGAACTGATGTGTAAGAAAGGAATCAAATTGGACACCTGAATTTAAAGGGTAAGTCCAAATACTACCCTCAACTATCCTCAACTGTAACCAAGGGGACAATATATCTGTTTAAAGGATATGTACACCTAAATAGAAACCTAAACTTATTAGCTAGCTGGGGCTGTATGCTGTAGATGTGTATTTTTGGTTTTATATTCTATTCCCTTCCCACCCCCTAACTTAGCGTTGTTTTGTGGCTGGCTTCCTCCTCCATTGTAAGTTTGCTCCTTGGTCCGCCCCCATGAGATCTGACTTGCCCTTCCCATCTGTGTGTTCCAAGGATCTTGCTGCCGTTATTTGTGGGCCACCACGCGCACCATGACGTCATGACGCGCACGGATATTGAAAGCTTTGAGTGTGCAGCCAAACATTTAGAAGTGAGGTCCATACAGAGGGGATACCCTAAATAATGGCTGAGAAAAACATATAAATGAGGGAAATATAGCGATAGGACTCATTTGCTATTTAATAATACTGAAAGAGTAATTGAGTCTAAAAGGATAAGATTGATCACTCAATATAATAATGATTGGCCCTGAATTAATTCCATGCTTAACAAATATTGGTATACTGTATCTTAAAATCAGATAAGACCTTAGTATATGTGATAGGAGATAAAGTCACTGATAATGTGACTGCTAAACGAGCACCAAGAGTAGGCCAGAAACTAAAACATGATTGGAAGGTTTTACGATCAAAGATTCTTTTAAATGTGGGCACAGATGGTAGCAGGACCCACCACAAGACAACAAACTCTTCGTCGATCAGCCGTTTTTAAACAGACGATCGTGCGTATGTTTCATTCATACAAGCGATCAGCTGTTTAAAAACAGCTGATCGCAGAAGAGTTGTCATTAACTGTAAAATAAAAAGGTGTGACTTATGCCCTAGAATGCCCCGTGCCATAAAATATATATCGACAAAACCATTAGATCGTTGGCTACTAGAGTCCTGGAACATGTAAAGAACATTAAAGGTAGAAATCAGCATAGCTCAGTAGCCAAACATTTTGAACTGGTGCATGGCGCTAACCATCAATAGTAAAAAACATGAGGTATTGAAACGGTTCAACAACCTCCTAGAGGGGGAAACTGGAACAAATTATCACACCTAAAAAGAAACCCTAGAGGGCTAAATGAAGAAATTGAGTTTCCATGTTACCTTTAAAAGTAGTTTCGCTAAAAAGCGATACTGCACCTTTATGAATTTGGCCTTTCGTTTCCAGAGACTTGTGGTAATGGAAGGTGCGATCAGCTGTACCTTTGCCATGTGCTGAATGGAAATAGTGAAGGCTTTGATGTAGCGGAATAGAAGGAACTAGGACTTTGATCCGTGGAACAGCGGGATTCCTGAGACGGCTTTACCCTTATCTGCTGTTATTAACCATTATCAGCTTGCATTAATACTCAATTCCATACCATAATTCTTTTCGGGGGTTTGTGCAGAGGGCCCAGTTATTTAATTTGATTACTGTTTAGCATCTTATGGTGATTTCTACTTCTTACCTCTGGACACCTTACAGTTATTCTGGGGATGCCCAGTTTTTATATATGTATTATTAGCTTATACATGTGTGGTGAATATTAGACTAGTTTCTATTTATTTGTATGTATTTTTGCAAAGCTCATTAAAGATGATATTCTATATATAAACAGATGATTTGCGCTACAGTATGTCTATTTACACATACTCCTATTAGGAGTTGTATTTCCCTTGTATATACTGTACTATAGGAGTGCCTTCCTATTTTGGACTAGAATGGATTATTTGAGTTCGGTTATGCCAAGCTCAGGTTTTTGAGATTTACAGGACAGGGAATGCATAATACCACTCGTATATTATAAGGGATAGTGTATTCCCTACTGTAAATGCTAAGGATTTTAGAAGTCCCTTAGGAATTCTCTGTCTATATAAAGGTACAAGGACTGAATTCTAAAGGTCAAAGAACTCTTAAGTACCACTCATGTATGATAAGGGATCATGTATCCCATACTGTAAATAATAAGATATTAGAAATCATTGAGGAGTTCTGTGTCCATATAAAGGTACAAGGAAAGAGGAGTTATACAGGTCAGGGAGCACTAAATACCACTCATGTATTAAAAGAGATAATGAATACACAGTAAATGATATTAGAAAAGGATGCGTTCTTAAGGTCAGGGAACTTGAATTATATGGGATACTGCATCCCCCACTATAAATTCTAAGGATATTAGCAGTCTCTGAAGGGGTTTTGTGACCATATAAAAGTCCAAATACACAGGTTGAGTTATATAGGACAGGGAACTTTGAGTACCACCACAGGGGCGGGGCTACCAGTTTTCTCAGCCCTGACTGTGAGACTCCCTGTAGTCGGTACAATCCCATACAAATAGTGATTAATGGCAACCATGCTGTAGCCTAATATTGGAGTAAATGTTCAAATTTCCTGCTTCCAGTTGGTTAAGACTTCCCTCCAAGACTTCCTGGATCTCCTTCCTATTCAGGTGAGCATTGTTCATTCGCTCTGTTCACACCATCGTACTGCACGGTGTAGCTCGATGATGACACGCGCGCACACATTCGTGCTTTACTTGCTTTTACAGTGTACTTATCCTTTAAAAAGCAACGAACAAAAACAAAAAATGCATGCATAAGTGATAACATACATATTAATATGTAACATAACGATAAGAGAAGTCACCTTGAAGTACCATAATTTGTATAAAAGCAACCAGACTTCTTTCTATTCTTTTGGTGATTTCTAATATTGTTATATTACAGTAAGCAGTTATATTATTTGTGTTCATACAGCATATATCAGATATCAGGGAGATTTACCAAGATCAGAAATCCCTCACCCCTGTGCAGACGCCGCACACATTTAATATTGCATTTGCTATTCTCTTTTAGAAAAAAAATCCTAAAAACAGGCACAAATGTGATTTTAAATAGCTTGCTCCTAAAAACATTTTTCAGTAGTCGCGGCTGCTGCAAATTTTGTCTAAATTTTGTCAGTAAATAAGTGAGACTTATGGACTTAAAGTCCAGTTAAGGGATTTTCTGCAGTTCTCGCTAAATCTTCCCGTTCTCTCAAGATCAGCTCATAAAAATGCTGCACACATTTTAATTATTTTAAATGCTTAATTATAGAAAAAAAAAATCTAAGTACTGTTAAAAAGCACTAATATTGGTTTATCAAAATGTGAGGCATTACTTGGGCTGTCTGAAAGCAAAAAGTATTTTGCAAGTAATAGAATAGCAAAGAATGGCAAAAAGGGGCATATTTAGGAAGCAGTGATAAAGGTTTTTTTTTAGCACTGCCCTTTGCAACTCTAGCGCCAAACTTCCATTTATTTTTAATAATAACTGTAAAAAATATTCAAGGCATTGTGATGTCCGCAGTAAAAAGAAAACCCAATCACGCCTTGCAACGAGGCTGCCGGAAGGTGTGTTTGAAGCATAAAATTGTGCCCCAGTTCCCTGCTGCACTCCTGCCATGCCTCCTGTGTCATTGCAATGCCTAACATGTTGATGACTGGCAGCGGTACTAGCGCAACTTTTTTTAGTGCCCCCTTGTTTTTTAAATCTCAATGTCCTATTTTGTCCAATGTTTGCCACTGATTGTCGGTAATGCTGCTGGGTTATATATATAAATAAAAAATGAATGTGGCCATACACATGCTTTATGATTGCATGTGTGCCAAGGTGTTACACTGGAGTCTGTTGGCCCCGCAGTATGGGGATTGGTCGCTATAGGGATCGGTCACCCATGCGCTTATACACTGGAGTGATCTATCAGCTCCCTCTACTTGAAGTACAAGGAGCCAATAGCGGCGAATGTAAATATTCTTTTGGGAATGGCAAACTGTGATGCCAATGGCGGTTGTTAGTCTGCATTATCATCAGCAAATCCTGTAGGATCCAATGGGAATAATTGAATATGGCTTCCTTTATTAAATGTATGCATTGATATATAATGGATAATGCACCCTTTACAGAGTAATGTAAGGATAATACGCCACAGAGAAGTTCCCTGACCATATAGAAGAACAAGGCCAGAGCCAAAGTGCTTTTATACAGGGCAGGGAACTCCGAGGTGGTGTAATATCCTTATATAATAATGTGAATAATAATAATGTGAAGGGATGCATTATTTCTTATAATACATAGGTTTCTGATTCCTTCCCCCATATTTAAAATTCTAGCCTTGTCCCAGGGAGAGAGGATGAGAGAGCCGATGCTCAGTTCTTCCTGTACTTTCCAATAGTAACAGCAATGAATTATTTATATTCCAATAGTATATAAATTACTAATACAGGCAAGGGGAGACAGGGGAAAGTTCAGTGGAAGACAGGAAGTCACACAGTGACGCAGCTGAGTGATTGTAATAAGGATTTATGCCACTGCACCTCCCCATTCGAAATCCATAGCCTTGTATTATATTATTATTATTATTATCTGCTCATCAGCAACCAGTTAAGAGTGGTGTCCGTAAGGTTTTAATCTGACTTTGTAAAGTGGAAAATTTGATCTGCAAGTCACTTAATCTAGAAGGATAAGTAATGTCAATAGCCTCACATGCCAAAAATGTTCCAGCGGAAAAAAAAACTGCCTCATTAATTTCCTTAAAAAAACAAATTGTCTGTATACTCTGTGTCTCAGTTTACAGTATCCTATATAAGGCAAACAAATTAGACCATTTGTCTGCATTCCAACTTCAGAATGAACAAGCTACTTGTCTTAGTAGGTCTGTTTTTCATTAGGTTCTAATTAATTAACAGATTTTTAAAATCTTTAATACTAATAAATAGCATCTATTTTAATTTAAAATCTCGAATCTCCATTATTTTCCATAGGTCTGGCCCTGCTGCTGCATGTGCAGCTTGGTAAGTTATAACATTTTATTTCCATTAATATTTCATTATGTATGTTAAAAGGAAACACTGTCAATTATTTTGTAGAAACAGAACAATAGGCTATCTTTATGGTTCTGGTTAAACAGGGCTATCACTAACACTCAGCATCTTATATTTCAGTGCTAGCCATTGTATCATATCAAAACATACCTAACTATATAAATGTTATGCCAAAGTATATGTATTTTAAATTGCAATTTTTTCCTATTACTTTCATTATAAATGATTTTATTCTCATGAATTGTAAGTTATTTTCTATCTTTCCCAGGGTCTTCCTATAAACTAGTTTGCTACTTCACCAACTGGGCTCAATACTACCCTGGTGCTGCCAAATACATGCCTGATAATGTAGATCCTTGCATGTGCACTCATCTGATTTATGCATTTGCTACCATGACCAACAATCAGATCACAACTTTTGAATGGAACGATCCAACTCTGTATGCTTCATTGAACAATCTCAAAAACTAGTAAGGTCTTATACATTTTAACTTATTTGCTAACCTTATATTTTGGGCTTTACTCTTTGAATGTCTTGTTATATATTGCTTTGTTATCCTATGTAGCTTCAGTGCAAACCCCATCAACTGAGGTTATATTTGAAGGGGCAAACACACAAAAGAGTAGGGAAAGGGAGACTCGTGTACTGCAGTTCCTGCAGCCACACTACACACACTTGATTTGTGACCATATACAGGTTCAATGAAGTAAAAGGAAGGTTCAATGAAGTAAAAGGAGTGTGTTAAAAAATAGGAGGTAGGAGGAAGGGAGAGAGGGAGAAAGGAATTCACCTATTAAAAATCGTATTCGGGTGCAGGGCCATTTTTAGGAATAGGCCACCTAGGCCAAGAACTATGGCGACAATGTTGCGCTATAGCGCCCAGTGTTATCCCTAGCAACTCCCTGTTAGCTTTTACTTGCTGTTTTAGAAATGCTCTCCTTGTTCTGCTGTAATTTGTAACATTGTAGTGAATAAAGAGCCTGAACTTGGTTTACTCAGAAACAATTGGTTTACTCAGAAACAAATGAACTGAAGGTGAAGGAAGGAGGAGGGAGGATGAGCTCAGCAAAAAGAACTGAGGAGAACCATTCAAAAATGGCACGCAAAACCTGCTGCAGACTTTTTAAAAGTGGCCTCTGTGACTAGCAGCCATGAGATCCCTATCCTTGCCTCTTTCTCCCTTCCACCCAACTCTCCAATTAGAACTTAGAATAGGTGAGGTGTGAACAATTCAATGGAGGAGACATGGAAAGCAGAAACATACTGTATATTATGTCAATGCTGGATTAGAGGTTATACTCTGCTTGCACTGAAAGTACTCTGGGGGAAGTGCTGGCAATGAAAGTGTTAATGCCAATACTCTTGGAGGACTAGGCCAAACTACTGCGCTTTTAAGTGTGATGGGATTATACCTGATAATGTAGTATGGGGTGGTCACAACACCTCCGTTGGTATCCACTGTGCTGCAGTCCGCTTAATGGAGTGCATGCGATCACCATTTTTGTTGTGATTCACATGCATTCCATTAAGGGAAAATTGCAGGCGCAAGCGGACAACAATGAGCACGCTTGCGTTTGCACAATTGCAAGCGTTCTATTGTAGCCTCAGCCGGAAAGTCTGCTGGCTCTGAAAGAGTTAAACATCTCAGATCTCAACAAATTTCTATGTTCCCTGACACCACTTACCATGCATCCACTGAAAACCTATTCTGACCTTCCAACCGGTATTTCATTGGTGGCCAGTGATGCTGCGTACCCTTCGCTAGAATTCAATCCCCGGTAATGCAGACAGACATTCCACATAAACTGATTGATCAGATACTAACACTTTGTAGTCGGTGACCCAGGTGCAGCTGCCCTAGGTTCGTTGCCTCAGAACCACACATTAGAAACTAGCACAAACAAATGAAGAGGGCAGTCTATCCAGAGTTTACACCAATTATGACCCTGTGCATGTTCCCTCTACCCAGGGTCCAAACATCTTCACTCAAATTATTAACATACTAGAAAATTTTGATCATATCTTACAAAGACACAGATGCCTGAAACGTGTCTGTTTGCCTCTGTAGACATTATGAATGCTATATAATTAATATTGGTATCTTACAATTTAGGAGCTTTTCTGCTAAAATAAAATCACATCTAGATAAATAATGTGTGTTAACAAAACAAAATAAAGTATGTTTAGTGTTTAGTGACGGTTTTGTGAAACCTTGTTTACAGCAACAGTGACCTGAAAACTCTACTATCAGTTGGAGGCTGGAACTATGGAACCTCAGGGTAAGGATAAAGCTTAAAGGATAAATATCATGTGAATAAAGTTTTTCTAAAATACAGTTAAAATGAAAAGTACATGGGACAAAGATATAGTATTGGTAATTCCTACCTCCCAATATTGTTTCTGTTAGGAGCATGAGCCCAAAGAAAACTAATTCTGCCAGTCTTCCTCCCGACTTCAGCACTAGCTTTAATAAAGGATTAGTCCAGGACTAACCTGGAAAATAAAATTGTATGTGCTGTAGCTCCTCAATGAAACAATATTGTGAGGTAGGAATATTCAATACTACCTCGCTGCCCCAGGTACTTTTCATTTTTAAAAAGTAAATTTTTAGAGTAAAGTTATTCTTTAACGGCTAATTACTGACTAGTAGACAAGATAAGTTAAAGGGATCTACAAATTTAAAAGTATGCTTATTTTCAAATCCAGTTCTGCTCATTCCATCATGAATTTTCTTTTGAAATCCCCTTGCTTCTTATAGTTTAGTAATAAAAGAGGAGTTAATTTTAAAATGGCTTACCACACTTGCAGTGTGAGGTGAATGTGAATAACTAAAGATGTTATTACTTTTAGTAAAACTTTAATGAGCTCTGCATGCATTCATTTTAAGGCAAATACACACATAACCAGCGACGAACGCATGGTTGACCGCTTGTCCAGTTGCCAAACCTTGAAAAAAAAATTTCAGAGATTATGTTAAGTCCTTAAATAATTTTAATACTCTTTCACTAATGCTTATTCTTTTACATAAACATGGTTGTTTTGTAATCATTAAGCGCATCCCTCTCAGATCAGATGATCAGGTAGCAGGCTGTAGCTGTACCACTCATGCTTTCCGTGTGAATCTAATTAATCAACCCACCAAACAACATTTAGAGCAACCTTTCAATTCTGCAGGAGGAACAATGTGCTAAAAATCAACATGTGTTTGTTCAAATAAATAGTTTTAATTCTTGCTGGTGCCATATAGAACAAATGATTTGTTGTTTTTGTAGCTTGGTGCCCTTAAATGTATTTTTCCCCTTACACTTAAACATAGGAAACACATCAGAAGCAAAACAAAAGAGAAAACAATGCATTGCAAGCCCCCCCCTTGCTTTTTTTTTTACAAAAATTTTTTTGAACTTTAAAGCATCCATTTTTAATTTAATTTTCTGTAACATACCTCTAGAAAAAAAATAGAAAGAATTAAGATTATATGCTTATATAATTGTATTCTCTTATATTTAGATTCAATACTATGGTGTCTAGTCCTCAGAATCGGCAAACGTTTATTAATTCTGTCATCAAGTTTCTGCGACAGTATGGATTTGATGGATTAGATATTGACTGGGAATACCCTGGTGATTCTGACAGAGGAAGTCCTTCAGAGACCAAACAGCTTTTCTCCGTTCTGTTGCAGGTGAATTTAATCTTCAGATCTCAAGAAAATGTAAAAAAAAAGACATGCAATTTTTATAATGATTTCTGAAAATATGTATGAGATCTCCACAACAAAACACCATGAAACTGGATCATACGTTAGTATTGTTTGTGTTTCCCTAAAACAAAAACATACACTGTTTATATATTTACAAACTGATGCATTTCTATAAGAGATTAACAGAGAGATTCAATAAAAGTTCTTATCGTTTAAAATGGTGCTAATTTTGCCCCAACCAATCAGATCTTATTTAACATTTGTAAGCTTACATCTGATTGGTTGGGGCAAAATTAGCACCATTTTAAACGATAAGAACTTTTATTGAATAACCCTGTAAATTTTTAAATAATAGTAACTATAATAATGTAGGCTATGGTAACATTTTTACAGGGAGCAAGATCATAGTTCAGTTGAGAACTTGTGGTGTGTGGTTGTAGTGTACATATTGAAGAACGTGCTTATTGTAGTTTATGATGGGCAAAACAAAATGTTATGTTAAATTGTACAATTAGGCCTATAGCAGTCAAAGCTGTTTCCCATTTTTGAGTTACAAATGGCATATTTTGCATTTGTAGGAAATGTACAATGCTTTTGTACAGGAAGCTAGTCAAACAAACAAACCTCGACTTCTCATCTCTGCTGCAGTGTCAGCTGGACAGCCAACCATTGAAGCTGGATACCAAATACCCCAACTCTCTCAGTAAGCAATGAAAATTAAAGTTTAGAAAGTTAAAATAGGGATACAATGTTATTTAAAGAGTTAATAACTTTAAAACACAAGTTTCCAAGCCTTTAAATTGATCCACTTCTAGCTCATTAAAACACAGTTTGGCTGAATCAGGAAGAAGTACAAAAGAGATCAAGCTTCTTAAATGTGATCAAGATTCTGCAAGATTCTGTCTTTCATCTTTGACAGATGTTAGTACCGACAGTCACGATGGTTCTCACTATGTAGTACTGAGAGAACTCCCTATACCTTAGTATAGGATTCCGACCGCGAACAAAAAAACGGAAATGGAAATTTTCCGTTTGTAATTATCACTGCCAACACGGAACGTGTGTTCTCAGCTTAAAGGGCATGTCCACCCTTTATACAAACTTTCTGTATATTATAATCCATGTTCCCTCAGCCCCAACCGCTATAATTATATTCTCAGAAAGTCCCCCGATCATTACTTACCTTATCTCTCTCCTTCGTCGCACTGCCCCGGCCCTCTGCTTGCATGGAACTGCAAGCAGGGGGCAGAACCGGCAGCCGCGCCTGTGATCAATCACAGACGCGGCTGCCAGCTGCTCAGAAAGGTGAAGGAGAGAGGTAAGTAATGATCAGGGGACTTTCTGAGAAAATAATTATATTGGTTGCGGCTGGGGGAACATGGACTATAATATACAGAAAGGGATTTACGCTAGGGGGAGGGAGACCAAAGCGGGTGGAAGAGGGAGGGGGAGAAGGGTTGCAGTGCACATGCCAAACTTCTCCCGGAGGAGAGACAGGAGGCAGAGTCCTATATGGACTCTGCTATCCTCCTGGTGGCCATTTTTTTTTTTACTTTGGGGGGGGACTACAGGAGAACCATTTGGAGCTGGGATGTAAGGTAAGGATTTTATTACACTACAGAGTGGGGCCAGTAGTGGGGGGGGATTATAGTTTTGGGGGTGGACATGCCCTTTAAGCTTAATTGCCAGCCCACTGTATTTAATAATTTTAGATTCCGTAAGATCTGGTCTTGTTATAAGTGATGGTGCATTGCTGTATTCTGTGGGTTATTATATTCATTGCAGTATGTCTCCACCTTTACTGATTTAAAGGGCATATCCACCTATTAAACAAAAAACTGGTGACTTGTCAGTTATTTGCCCGTAACTCAACTGCTATTTTTCCTAGTTTATTACATGCATTTGTAACCAGATTTAATGATAAGTTCTGTTCCTTTCTGGCAAAGGTTTCTGCCTTATTGGTTATGATTTCAGCAGTCAAAGCCTTGATAGACTGCATGGAGGCAGAGTCCAGCTTACTTTGCCAGAATAGGGAAGATAATTATCCTTAAATATCTGGCTAGTAATGCAGGTAATAAAGTGCAAAATATAATAGTTGGGGACGGGTAACTGACAAGTGATCAGTTTTTTGGTTTAGGGGTTAACTTGCCATTTAAATAAACTTGGTGATTGGGCTGCAAAGTGGCAATTTAAGTTTAATGTTGAGAAATGCAAATGTATGCATTTGGGCAAAAACAACCTAAATAACATATTTTCTCTCATAGTGGTAAGCAATAGACAACTACTTTTTTGCTCATGTTTTGATATTCACTTTTTAAAGATTTTTAAGAAATTTACATTTTTGTCCATAGATACTTAGATCTTATCAATGTGATGACATATGACCTCCGTGGTTCATGGGAAGGTTTCACAGGTGAAAACAGCCCCTTGTACCAAGGTCCGGCTGATCAGGGTGGATACGTAGACTTCAATGTGGTAAGTCAGTAAGCGTACATATTTAAATTTGAAATATTTTATAAAGGAGATCTGGAGGCAATGAATCTTGACTATTGGCTTTTCTAGGACTATGCTTTAAACTACTGGAAAAACAATGGTGCTGCAGCAGAGAAGCTTATGGTTGGGTTTCCAGCTTATGGACGAACATTTACTCTTAGCAATCCCTCCAGCAATGGTCTTGGAGCATCAACATCTGGTGCAGGTTCTGCAGCTCCTTATACCCAGGAGGCTGGGTTTATGGCATATTTTGAGGTAACCGTACTTATTTATTTTAGATGGTAAGGATATGCAGATGTTAATACATAAAGTTAAAAGAGTGTTAGAGATTAACAAATAACAAACATGTTGCATGTTGCATGCAGCTATCTCCTAATGCAGATTTGCAAATAAGGAATGGAGGAGTTTGGAAAAATTCCTATGGATTGTAAAAAGATAAGATGGTACTCTTACTTTTAAAATGAGCCTTGGATCACATCTCAAAGTGCAGTGTTTCATAATTTATTTGGCTGAAATGGTTAGGATTTCCTCCTTCTAGTAATCTAGAACTTCGAACTGTTCTCCTCTGTTGAAAGAGTTGAAGAGTTTTGCTGGGAAGGAGAGCAAGCCCCTGCTCTGATATCTGATGATCAGATCCTGACACCCCAAACTTATTGTGGGCTGTGGAGTTGGTCCATAAATCCTCTGATACTTCTGACTTAAATTCTGACTCAGCAATTTTAATGATATATAAGATGATGTCTGATTTGGGGAGAAAACAAAAAGCAACTGTCTTGAAAGTTGACTCACTACCTAATGTTTGCCACCCAAGCCTGTCAGTGCCAATATGAATAAAGATACTGTTAAGGTTTGGGTCTTAAATGCTATGTCACTGGGCTTTCCTCTTACAGCATGTACTTTACTAACCATGACTGATATCTGGGGAAAAGGACATTTTAATTATTGTATTTTTTTATATTATATTAAATTTAACCATATTAGAAGACTGAGTGGGTGCATTTGCCTGCAGGTTACCAATAATTTTACCAATAAGATTCTGCCTTTTATTACAGATATAAATAAGCACATAAAATGTCAATCTGCTTCTGCCAAAGGTATACACAGGCAGATGAAGGCAAATCCAAGGTTTGCAGACTTGATAAAATATGTAAAAGCCAAGCATTGTGGGGTTTTGGCCATCAATCCTAGAGCAGACTAATGTATATATGACTACAAGCTGCTGAAAGCAGGAAGTGCTAACATTTTCAGAACCATAAATTCTGACAGGCTGCACCAAGAGACATTATTCAGGGCTTATTTTAAAGCAAAGACTGTAGGCTTTCATTTAACCTTAACTTTGTTTAGAGATCATAGTTCCTCTTTAATATATTTATCTAGCCATTTCAAATTTTACAGGATATCAAAATTTCAAAAAATTCAAATTTAAAACATACTAATATTGTGTTTTACTAACCAATGTCACAAAATGAAAATTTTAATATATGTATTGTATGCATGATAACTATATTGCATAGAAATTTTAACCATTTTCTCTTCTTTCACAAGAAGATGTGGCAAGGAGTTATTGTTAAAAAAAATGTATACAGTACATAATGTAAAAATTAAAAATAAAATATATACACAGTGGTCATGAAATATCAAAAATTATGTGGTATTTTACAATTGTGGTAATTAAAGGCTCAGTATTTAAAGGCTATTTTAAATTACCCATTACTGGAAACTATAATTCTTCTCAACCACCATCATTTTTATGTTGATCTGCCCCCTATTTCTTTAGATATCCAATCTAAGATATTTTACATATCAGCTGTCAATAAAGTTATATGACCAGTTTTGCTGTAGCTGGAATGATGGCAGAGTTTTGACAGTTGGAATGCTATATGCTGTGTGCAGGTTTGACAGTTGGTTTGTAGGGGGAAAGTCAGGTCGGATGGAAGTGGGAGTGGTTAATAGAGGGAGGGGAGATACTGCTCCCAAACAAAATGTGTGCTGGATTGAAGACATGCAGCAACACACACACCTCAGAGTAAGTACTGCTTACATGTATTCAATTATAGATTGAGATGAGGCAAATTAATTTTTTCAGTATAGTGTCCATTTAAATAGGTTCCATTTGGTTATGCAGTGCAGATCATAAATTTTATTTTGAATATTGGTGGATCATAATTCATTGCAAAATACTTACAGGGTTATTCAATATAAGTTCTTATCGTTTAAAATGGTGCTAATTTTGCCCCAACCAATCAGATCTTATTTAACATTTAAAGGTAAGATCTGATTGGTTGGGGCAAAATTAGCACCATTTTAAACGATGGGGACTTTTATTGAATCTCCCTGTTGGTTTATTACAAGTAACATAGTGGAATACTTACAAAACACAGCATTTATAGTAACCATTTACCTGATCACCAATAGATCTGCAGCTTTTTGAAACAAGATGCTACGGTGGTATGGAATAGCCCACAGGATGTTCCATATGCTTATAAAGGAAGTCAGTGGATTGGATATGACAATGAAAAGAGTTTCCAAATCAAAGTGAGTATTTCTGTCCTTATACATGTATTGCCTAACATTGCATTTTAACAATTTATTTTAAATAAGGGAATAAATGCACTGTAAGATAAAATTGAATTTGTCTTCAAGACTTAGCTAGAAAAACTGTTACAATGATGTAGCCTGTTTGCTTTCTAATTCTTATGTAATCTGTGAATTGTTCAATTTGAAAAGGCAGAGTGGTTAATGAAGAACAACTTTGGTGGTGCAATGGTTTGGGCTCTTCCCCTGGATGATTTCAGTGGACAATTTTGTGGACAAGGAAAATACCCACTTATGAATACTCTTAAGAATGCTTTGGGAATCTCATTTGCAAGTAAGAAAAAAATGTCACTGTACTCCATTTGGATAAAAAAGAGTTTGAAGTATTGCTAAATCTAAAAGAATATAAATAGTGTAATTAGAAATGTGTGTTCTTGTGTGTTCCTGCAGATTGTAAGACGCCAACTATAACAGTAGCACCAAACACAGCACCTACAACAGTGAGTGGAGGTGGAGGTAGTGGAGGAAATGGAGGCGGCAGTAGTGGCAGTAGCAGTAGTGGATTTTGTGTTGGAAAAGCAAGTGGTCTCTATCCAAACCCCACCAATAAAGCTGGCTTTTTCAATTGTGTCAATGGGGTAACGTACCAGCAGTCCTGCCAGAAAGGTCTTGTCTTTGATTCAAGCTGCTTATGTTGCAACTGGCCATGAAGATAATTGAAAAGGTATAGAATATCATGACATCAAAAGATTACTTTGTAAATTGTCAATAAACCTGTTAATGGAAAACGTGCTTACTGCTTTATTGTGTGTACTGTATACAACAAAATGTCAAAATGTCATAGCATAGCATAGAACAGAAAGTTCATGTCCACAAATAAAATTTTATTTCATACACAGATTAAGCACCCCCCAACTCCAAATCTGTTCATGGTTTCATTCACCTTCAGATAGTGAAGTTTTCATTTACTATAGAGACTATTGAGAAATGCATTGGACAGAGCTATGCTAAGGTCAGGTTCACTTTATTTTCCTTCCTCTACAGCTCTGTACTATGTTGTTTCTATAAAGGCCCCCATACATCAATATTCTGATTTAATTAGAAGAATTCAATCAAATTGGTTGGATTATCAAGGACATTCTTTCGTGGTTTTGATAGACTCATTGGCGATATTAATCCATCTATGCAGATGGAATGTAATTTGATAGACAGACATTTTTCGGTGATTCTGTTAGATTGATTAAGATCTAGGATACAACTTTGTGGAGCTTGTGACAGACTGAACAAATATGAAAGTATATGAAAGTTCTACAAGATTGCCACACTCTCCTAGATATTGCATCCAATCTACCAATATCTCCTAAAAATTGCTTTAAAGGGACTGTAAACTCCCATAATCCAAAGAAATAACTATTTGCCATTAGTTTCTATTATTCACAGGGAGGTGAGAACGCTTATTCTCACCTCCCTGTGAATAATAGGACGCTCGGGGGGACCTGGAACTTACCATACCGCTGCTCCACTGCAAGCCGCTCCTTCACTGAAAGCCACTCTGTCCCGACCGCGCCAGTCTTAGGTGCATGCGCGCCAATACAAAAGATAGGGCGCGCGATCAGGAGAGAACAGATGTTCAGTGAAGAAGCGGCTTGCGAGTGGAGCGCGGTAAGGTAAGTTCCAGGTCCCCCGAGCATCCTATTATTCACAGGGAGGTGAGAATAAGCATTCTCACCTCCCTGTGAACAATAGAAATGAATGGCAAATAGTTATTTTTATGGATTTAGTGTTCCTTTAAACCTGGCACAGTCTCTTACAGATTGTATTCCATCTACATACCATACCCTTTAATAATACCCCTTTAATAGTTACACTTATAGAAACAACATAGTACAGAGCTGCAGAGGGAGGATAATGAAGTGAGCAACTATAAAATGTAAAGTCGCACTTCAAAGTGAATGGTGGATTTATTTAAAACCAATCATCAACACATACAACGTTTCGAAGGTACTAGAGATGGACGAACTTTCGAAAGTTCAGTCTGTTTTAGAACTTTCGAACTTCTTAAAAAGTTCTTAAAAAGATTTCCAAACGTTCGGTCAAACTCAAACGGCTGCTGACGAAAATCCCAGAACGCCCTGAGATTTCCGTTCGAGAACTGCCAAACGGCCTTCAATCCGGCCGGACATTCGGGGGTCCCGCAGCTCAAAACCAGGACCCCCTCCTGGGTCCTTACAAGGACCTTTGTGGCCCTGACAAGGGTCCTTTGGGACTTAAGGGGTCCAGCAGCTCAAACTGGGACCACCCCGGGACTTATAAGTGCCCTTGTGGCCCTAACAAGGGCCCTTTAGGGCTTAAGGGGTCTTGCAGCTCGAACCGGGACCCATATCCCCGGCCCTACCAGGGCCCTTGTGGCACTAGTGCCCTTGTGGCCCTGACAAGGGCCCTGTGGGGCTTAAGGGGCCCCGCAGCTCGAACCGGAATCCCCTCCCGACACTTATAAGTGTCTTTGCGGCCCTTGGAAGGGCCCTTTGGGGCTTTAAGGGGTCCCGCAGCTCGAACCGGGGCCCCCATCCCTGGCCCTTGTAAGGGCCCTTGTGGCACTGATAAGTGCCTTTGTTGGGGGTCCCTCAGCTCGAACTGGGACCCCCATCGGCTCTTAAAAGAGTCATCTGTCTTCCATCTGGTGAGACAAGCTCCGCTGAGGCCACCGACCCTGAGAAGTACCCCTGCACGCTAGCGAGACCAACACCTCTGAAGTCGCCGATGCCAGGCAGGCTCACTGTGGCTGACAGTCAATGTTGCTAGCCACTACTTTCTTCTGCCATCTACTGCGATGACTTCTGAGCTCCATGGAGGTTTGCACCTCTTTATATAGGTTTGCAGAAAACCCTAATCCGTTTCTGATGGGTCAATTTTTCAATGCTCGGTTTACATGGTTTACATTAACCAATCAGATTTTGGAAAATCAGAAAATCTGATTGGTTAATATAAACCATGTAAACTCTTTTAAGAGCCAAGAGGGGTCCCGGTTCAAGCTGCGGGACCCCCAACAAAGGCACTTATCAGTGCTGCAAGGGCCCTTACAAGGGGGGACAAAGGGGTCCCGGTTCGAGCTGCAGGACCCCTTAAGCCCCAAAGGGCCCATGTCAGGGCTACAAAGGTCCTTGTAAGGACCCGGGAGGGGGTCCCAGTTTTGAGCTGCTGGACCCCTGAACATACGGCTGCGGGATTGTCGGACATTCGTCAATCTGCGAACGTCCGTTTTCGGGAATCTCTGGAATCTACGTTCGGGGGTTTTCAAAAGCAGCCGTTCGAGGCGTATGTGTAGATGAATGGTTTCAAATAAATCCACCATTCACTTTGGAGTGCGACTCTACATTTTATATTTGCTGATTACGTATGTTTCCTTGGAAGTAGGGAAACTAGATGTTTGCACCCCTGGGGGCAGTTTGCATATGAACTTTGTTTGTTACTAGGATAATGAAATTAACCCAATCTTAGCACAGCTCTGTGCAATCCACTTGCACAGAGCTGTAAATTAAACCTTCAATCCGGCTTCACATATTTGTTAATTACTCAATTAAGCCCTGACACACTGATTTAGCTAGAATGAGTTACCATGAGAGCCTACTGAAATCCAGTGGGAGGAGACTTTTTATTATTTCATAAAGTAAAACTTGAAAAAGTGATAAAATCTACTATTTACAAATGACAAGAGAAAAACAAACAAGGCAAATGAAAACTTTAAAGGGCAACTAAAGCCACAGAACAAAACTGAACCAGACGTCAGGATATAAAACCAGTAATCTGTGTCTTACCTCTCATTTTGATACAGGCGCTGGTAAATTTACCTAAATAAAATATGGTTTGTGCTCTACTTCTCAGCATTCTAGTATCAGACAGTATGGTCAATGACCATTATGTTCTGCACATGCTCAGTCCTTTGCTATGGCACAAACTTTTTACAGTTGGTCACACCCATTAATAATATCTAGCCAATCCGTTTACAGGACAGATAAAGCAAGGAAGCATGTGACTGAGGTCAGGAGGTGTGGTCTGAGACCGCACATACACACAGATACTTCATCCAGTTCTTATCAGGCTTTGATTTACTTTAACAGAGTTTACTAAAGTGGCATTTTATAGTTTATTGGTGTTTTTAGGGGGGTTGTTTTCAGATTCTGGAGTATAAACAATTGGGTTTAGTTCTCCTTTAAAGCTAGTAGAAAGATACAAGGTGAGTGAAAAGTAGGTTGTACACGTCCTTTAAATATAGGACAAGACTCCAACCCCACCCTATGGTAGCCCCAATAGTCCAAAATCAGTCCAAAATTGTGATTCAAACAAGTCCATTTCCAGAAAATTACATACTGTCTATAATATGACCTGAAATGACAAATGCAACAAACATCTCTACCAGTGGAGACATGCAGCTAGAAGTATCTTTCAGTGAACAAATTTAACCAAAATTATCTTAATCTTTCAATAATGAAATGGCTTAATTATTATATTAGTCTTTCAATAAAGAAATGGCTTAATTGACCATATCTCATTCATACCTAGGGGTTGTTGATTTTCCATTTTTTATCCATCTGGACTCTGACTGTAACAGGAATTTCTTAAGTCACAATGGTCCCATAACCTTATCTGAAACACACCATTTTAATTGTGCTATTTTTTGTCCTTTCTTTAAAGTGCCTTGCTACAGAAGTATTCGATTGTGTGCCTGGGGTGCAGTTCCTTATGTCCCCAGTGGCATCTCTGTAATAAGGCAACCTGAGAAAAAATATCTCAGTGTGGCGTCCCTGCTGGTACCCAGGGAAGTGGCATTTATTTTATTTTTTTTTTACTCTACTGGCGCCAGGTTGGTTGGAGGGAGCGTGTGTCCCAGGTACAGGAAAATAATGGGCAAGATGAGCGTCCACAGTATGCAATCAAGGCAATGGGGAGCGTGTGTGTCCCAGGTACAGGAAAATAATGGGCAAGACGAGCGTCCACCGTATGCAATCAAGGCAATGGATTTTAATAAGTATCCACTGCCTTGGGCACACTCTCTCTCTACAGACTGCCACTGATTGGTCCCACACCTGCAGCATGTCTGTTTGCACACCTTAAGTGCTAGAGTGGGGTCGGGTCCGGCTTCAGGATTCCAGGGGCATGTTCAGGTGATATCATCAGGTGGACGGGGTATATAAAATCCCACTGAAATCCTAAGAGAGAAGAGGGAGCAGATGCAGCACTAACTTAGAGCAATTTCCATAAAGCTGTCAGGAGTTCAGACCTACTAGAACCTGTAGCACCGACAGTTCTCTACCATGCCAACAGTTCTCACCTACCATACCCACCAGTACAATCCATCAGACTCGGACCTGCTGCTCATGTGATGTGTGGAGTGTAGTCACTGTGCTTATTAGCTTATTATTGGTGGGGTCGGGGACCTAGTGGAAACTACTATTAAAATTGTTACTTGATAGCTGCTGTTTAATAACATTTGGATTACTTTTTTTACATTGCTGGATGGGGGAGGCAGGTTAATAGCTTTCTTCTGATCAGTGGCTTGGTTGCTGATGTTTGTGTTTTGGGGTATCATTTGGTGTATAATGTATAAGGTGGTCTATAGTGTATAGAGTATTGTATAATGTATAGGGTAGAGTATAATGTTTAGGTTGTTGTATAGGGTGGTGTACATTGTAGTATAGCAACCCAAACATGATGTTCCGCACCTTCCACTCTTCCTGAAACATAAATTCTTTATTATGGCATGGTTAAAATGAGCATATCAGGCTACAATTGTCTGACGCGTTTCGGGTATGTGCGCTTCATCATAGGCATGAAAAAAGATCATCTTTAGGTTGCTTCACTATTGCTCATAACAAGATGTGCATGACTCCCGTCATGTTCCAGCACTTCCTCTTTCTTTCCCTGCTAAGGGGTTGTTCCCGCAAGAGTCAGGTTTAGTGATGCCATAAGGAAAGAAACAACTCTACCAGTTGTATGTTGTCTGGAAACTGGTGCGGTCCTTTTGTTTATACCTTTATTGTAGTATCTGGTGTATAGGGAGGTGTATAATGAATAGGGTGGTATATACTGTATATAAAATGTAGTGTAATGGTGGTGTATAGGGTTGTATATGGTTTATGGGGTGGTATATAGAGTATAGCGTGGTGTATAATATGTGTTAATAAGTGTTTGAGCTACCGGGTGCTTCTGTGCTTAACGTGATAACTGGGTAGTGTCTGCAATGCTGGTGTTCTATGACTGTGTCAGAGAGCCAAATGTACTATGGATGTCAGATTAATGTTGTCCTAAACAAGTTTGTTGTTTTGAAAAGTTTTAACTGTGTTTGTTTCATGCATTCCTTTCAGTCTACAAATGCCTATTTCCCCTAGTTCTTTCTTTTCTGTTTTTACCCTATCCTGGTCCTTTCCTTTACCAAACAGTCCAGAGTCACTTTACCAAACTGGTGATGGTCTTGTCCAAATGCTTGGTAGGTGCAATACTCCACATCCCCAACCTAGAGGGTTAAGTTAATCCAGTAAACAAAAAGAGTTAAGGTTCATACACATGTGTGATCACGGGGACCAACCCACAAAACCCGATGTGTATGCACAAACGTTTTAGGCTATAATCGTGCAGTGATTGGGCACTTTGTTGGGCGAAACGGCCGTTCAGTCAGGGGTCGTTGAAGACTCGACAGGGTCAACCCCCTGTGATCGCATGTGTGTATGAAGCTTAAGAGAAGCACACTACTGTTGTGATTTCATGATTTATTTGTGCAAA
This sequence comes from Hymenochirus boettgeri, assembly GCA_019447015.1. NCBI lineage: Eukaryota > Metazoa > Chordata > Amphibia > Anura > Pipidae > Hymenochirus > Hymenochirus boettgeri. The sequence continues at coordinate 131,360,090 of CM033470.1, forward strand.
ACTCTTGATGATGTGTGCGAATAAATCGTGAAACCAAAACAGTAGTGTGCTCCACTTATCCTTTTCTTTACCCCTACCCTTTTTCCACTCATGCTTTCTACTCAATCACTCACTTTATGCGACAAAGTGGGTTGAACGACATAAAACCTTTTTACTTGCTTTTTATATTGTGCCAATAATGATAATGAAATTGTTAAATTGTATGAAAGGACTATAACCCTCCAACTTTCCCATAATTTTAAAAATAAGCTTAAAATATTAACTTTTGAATAATCTAATCCACCAGTATCATGGACATCCCAGTTTAAAGTAACAGTGTCAGACCAGTTTGCTGTACTGTTATCAGGAAATTTCCTTGGGGGTGGGTTGGTGATAATGCTATGCTAACTGTTTAATAGGCCCAATTGGGGGTCAGGGGGCCTTTAAAATTGTTAAAAAAAACAAAACTATAATTGAGGGTGGAAATGGGATGCTATACTAACTGTATAAAGGACAATTATACTCACCTCCCCCTCGGTCCTTTTCTTCAATAACTCTATTGTACCTAGAGTAAGGATGTAAAACTGAGACATGGGTAAGTGCCTCTCCTTTTGTTATTTGAGGCTGAATAAAGACATCCATCCAGTCCAACTCATTTAGCAATATCCTCATTTACTGCCTAACTGTCGATCCAGAGGAAGGCAAAAAAAAAACACCAAAATTATGAAGGGGAAAAAAATTCCTTCCTGGCAATCGGAAATTTCCCTGGATAAACTCTACTTTAATATCAAAAACTTGCAACAATGCTTGTTTGCAGAAACTCATCTAGCTTTTTTTTAAAACTGGCCAATGAATCTATCATAACAACGTCCACTGGAAGACAGTTCCATAGCTTTACCGTTCTCACAGTGAAAAACCCTTTCCGAACTTGAAGCCTAAACCTTTTTTCTTAAAAGGGCATCTATAGTGAAAAACACGAATTGCCCCATTGCAATGTTAAATTCATGTACTCTGTGCTGCCTTTCTCCTACCTCTGTCAGTAAATCTGTTTTTCCATGGTGTCAGATCTCTCTGCAGCACTCCCCCCTCTTCCCCCCCTTCCCCCCCTTTCTATTGCGCCCCCCCTTCCGTGGCCAAAAGAAAGCAAGCTGTCCTGGAGACACAGAAGAGAAGGGAGAACAGTACGATCTCTCTTTTTGTGACCCATCATCAAACAGTGAAAGCTATCAAGAAGGGGGGTCAAGTGCAGCCTTATCTCTGCAATCAAAGCTACCTCTCTCCCCCTGCTAATGTTCTGTTTGCAACAGAGCAGGGAGGAGGGAGGAACTTAAGCAGGGAAGAGGGTGACATCACAGGGATTTGATTGACAGTACAAGTAGGAGTAGAGGAATGCAATCATGTCTTCTAATTTGTGTATTCCTCTGACATGCTCTATTTGTGAACAATTCCCCAGATATTTTATTGTATGGCCCGTTTATGTATTTATACACAGTAATCATATCCCCACGAAAGCGCCTTTTCTCTAGTGTACATAATTGTAACATATCCAGTCTCTCTTCATATTCAAGCTTCCCCAATCCCCTCATTAATAGAGATGGCCGAACTTTTGAAAGTCCGGTCCGATTTCGAACATTCGAACTATTGGGAAAGTTCGAAAACGGACCCATTAAAGTCTATGGGAGGCAAATAGTTTGAGTCAAATAAAACTAAAATATTAATAGTAACTTAATGTAAATGGCTGTGGGACCTGAGAAATGTTCCAATATCCAGGACTTTCGTAAAATCTATTTTACTCTCACGCGCGCTACTTTCACGCTCTCGCGTTCGAATGTTCGAGGTAACATGGACATTTTACTTGCAGATTCGATATTCGCGTATAGGTTCTAATGGACACCTTACTCATAGATTCGATGTTGGCGCCTAGATACCATGGACATTTTACTTGCGGATTCGATTTCGACATTCGATTATAATCCCTTCTTCCCATTGACTTCTATATGCAATCCAGGATCTAAAATCGAGTCTGGAAAGTGGGTTTAGTCATTCCACCATTACTTTTCCCAACAGAAAGCATGGCCACCATGCAATGGCAGCGTCTGATGGTGGAATATCTCACCCGGCTGGGTTATGACGGGATGCCAATCGGCACCCCCAACATTAAGGAGCGCAAACGGCGCATAATGCACCACCTGCAGGCGAAACTGCGGACGCAGTTTCGCATTGATCTGGCCATCTCTCAGCTCCAAAAGAGGTGGTCAGACCTCAAACGGCAGAGAAGGAACTACGTCCAGGACATCCAGCAGAATGTCCAAGGCAAGTATCACATTTATATATTAAATTTTATCTGTGATTGAGTTGTACAAAACACCACCTTTTGCACCACTAATCAGGCGGTTCTGCGGCAGATCTTTCTGACAAGCTCTGTCTAAATATAACCACTATATGAAGGTACTGCACTTTTCTTGTTACTTTTATAGCACTTGTGATTGGCGATAGTGCTTTGTAATTTCACAAACCGCCACAAACGATTGCGGGGCCTTTAGTGCTTTTCTCCTAAAGGACTCAAAGTGCATATGTTAGTGTTAGTTAGTGTTAGCAAATTTTAATGTAACAGTTAATGTTAGTAGATGTTAGTTAAAGGACAAGTACACACAAAAAAGATTTACAATATTTAATTATAATACAGATTTTGAAAGCTCTTTTTTCATAAACGACTCAAAGTATATTTTTTTGAATGTTAGTTAATGTTAGTTAGTGTTAGTATTAGTAAATGTAACTGTTAGTTAATGTTAGTAAATGTTAGTACACACAAAAAATATTCGCAATATTTACATTATTTTTTATTATTATTTTTATTATTCTTTATAATTAAAATTAACTTTTTTAATATATAAATTTGCTGATGAAGAATCTATTTCTGCCAGTGATGCAGAGAAGGGTGGGTCACCAGTACCTCCACCAAGGCCACAGATGCAGCCTCCAGTTTCCCCTTCACCTCCACCACCACCGACAGCACCAGCACGCCAGCAGGGACCAGCACGCCAGTGCCAGCTGGAAGATATAAATAGACGTCTGAGGCGCATGGAGAGCAGGGAGAGGTGCATGCTCTCCATGCACAAAGCGCAAAGTTTTAATATTAAAAAATAAATAAGTGCAGTTTTTAGTATGCTTCGTGCAAGGCAAAGCGGGGAAGGATATAGGGTTTGTGGGAACAGCACCATTGAGTAGCAGTAGACCCACTGCAATTTGACAACATTATTGCGGAGCCAGGCAGGCTTGGCCCCTCCGGACAGACCCCATACCCCCTTGGCTTCTCTCCCTCAGAGTATGCTTTGTGCAAGGGAAAGCATGGAAGGAGATACGGTTTGTAGGAACAGCACCATTGAGTAGCAGTAGAGTCACTTGAGTTTGACAACATTATTGCGGAGCCAGGCAGGCTTGACCCCATACCTCATTGGCTTCTCTCCCTCAGAGTATGGTTAGTGCAAGGGAAAGCGGGGAAGGGGTTACACTTCATGAAAAGATCCTTATAAGGTGTTGAGTATGACATGGTCAGAGTAGGCGGATTTTTGCATTGGGTCAAGTAGGATCAACCCAAACATAGAAAAATTAGGCAATGAGTAGCTGTTGCGGCTGCATGACATGGTCAGAGTAGGTGACACCACAAAGGTGCCTCGTGGTGAAAGAGACAGGCGACGCAAGGATGGATTTTGCATTGGGCAAGTAGGATCAACCCAACATAGAAAATTAGCCACAGAGTAGCTGTTGCGCTGCATGACATGGTCAGAGTAGGTGACACCAAAAAGGTGCCTCGTGGAGAAGAGACAGGAGAGCAAGTATGGATTTTTGCATTGGGCCAGTAGGATCAACCCAAACATAGAAAAATTAGCCACAGAGTAGCTGTTGCGGCTGCATGACATGGTCAGAGTAGGTGACACCAAAAAGGTGCCTCGTGGAGAAAGAGACAGGAGAGCAAGTATGGATTTTTGCATTGGGCCAAGTAGGATCAACCCAAACATAGAAAAAGTAGCCACAGAGTAGCTGTTGTGGCTGCATGACATGGTCAGAGTAGGTGACACCACAAAGGTGCCTCGTGGAGAGAGAGACAGGAGAGCAAGTATGGATTTTTGCATTGGGCCAAGTAGGATCAACCCAAACATAGAAAAATTAGCCACAGAGTAGCTGTTGCGGCTGCATGACTTGGTCAGAGTAGGTGACACCACAAAGGTGCCTCGTGGGGAGAGAGACAGGGGAGCAAGTATGGATTTTTGCATTGGGCCAAGTAGGATCAACACAAACATAGAAAAATTAGCCACAGAGTAGCTGTTGCGGCTGCATGACATGTTCAGAGTAGGTGACACCACAAAGGTGCCTCGTGGAGTCAGAAACAGGAGAGCAACCATAGAAAAATTAGCCACAGGGTAGCTGTTGCTGTAGAGCATTTGTAATTTTACAACTTGAATGCTATAGAGCAAGGTAGGACCATAAATGGCCCTACCAATAGAAAAAATTAGCCATGTGCCAGCTAAACTGGCATCAGCTAAGCCTCGAGGTGGAAAATGAGGCGGAAGGAGCAGTACAGGTGGCCAGGGGCAAGAGGCCTTCAGTCACGGGCATCAGCAATAGGGGTGCTGTACTGCGATGTGATCCACGCCTCATTCATCTTGATGAATGTGAGGCGGTCCACATTCTCAGTGGAGAGACGGGTCCTTCTCTCCGTTACAACACCCCCTGCCACACTGTAGGCCCTCTCTGAAAGGACACTGGATGCCGGGCATGAAAGGACCTCGATGGCGTACTGTGCCAGTTCAGGCCATATATCCAGCCTCGCCATCCAGTAGTCCAGTGGATCCTCAGTCTCTGAGATGACTACATTGGCCCTGGATCCAATGTAGTCGGTGACCTGGCAACTGAGGTATTGCCTGGTAGAGTTGCCAGTAGATATGCCTGGCAACTGTGGTTGGAAGAACAGCCTGAAGTTAGCTAGCAGAATGGCCCACTGGGCGGTAAATGAGACATACCGCCCCTGGCCGTACTTGCTGGACCACACGTCCTTAGTAACGTGGACACTCTTGCCCACACTGTGGTCCAGCGAAGCAGATATATTGCCCTACAGATGGTCATGCAGGGCTGGTACTGCCTTCTGGGCAAAGTACCTACGGCCAGGCACCTGCCACTGTGGTGTGCCAATGGCCACAAACTCCCTAAACGCTGCATTGTCTACTAGGCTGAATGGTAGCAGCTGCACCCCCAGGAGTTTGGCTAAGCCGGCTGTGAGTCGCTCAGCTTGGGGGTGACTGAGGGACAATTTCTGCCTCCGCTCCAACAACTGGGGAAGAGAGACCTGACTTATACCTGATGACCCAGCAGCAGTGTCAAGAGGCCTCTTAACACCGCGTGCTGGGGGAAAAGGCTGTCTCTCCTCCCTAACTTCCACCAAGAAAGCAGCTGATGGGGCCAGAGGGGGAGGAGGAGGAACGGTGGCTACCTGGGCACGAGGAAGGGAACGCGTGGGTGCCTGCACGTTCTCTAACCGCTGCTCCCACCTGGCAAAGTGGTGGATCATCATATGCCTCCTCATAGAAGAGGTGCCCAGAGTTGCTGCATTCTTCCCACGGCTAACACGCTGCAGGCACAGACTGCACACTGCAACAGTGTTGTCACCGGGAGCCAATGAGAAGAACTCCCATACAGCAGAGCCACCGGCACGCACAGGAGCAGAGGTCACCTGCCGTTGTGGGGCACTGGCACCAGGTGGCGTTGGTGCCGTACCTCCACGAGCAGCACTAGGTGCACTAGACGCACCGCCTCTGCCCCTACCCTTGACCCCAGTCCAGCCTCTGGGTTCAGGCTCGTGCTCGCACTCTGAGGGCTCCCCCTCAGAGACACTATCCTCTCTCACAGATGGCACCCATGGAAGATCGGTGACCTCATCGTCCACTTCCACCTCCTCAATACTAGAGGCTGTGTCACTAACAGCAGCAGCACCTGGGACCTCACCACCTACAATAGTTCCCTGGCTGCTCACGGACTGCTGCGTGACATGATCAGCCTCCTGTCCCCCTGTGCACTGAGCACTTTCCTCCGCCTCGGGTGACAGGAAAGATTGTGCATCAGTGCACGGCTCCATCTCAAGCACACTAGCCCCACACATAGTGTGCGAAAACAGATCCTGAGACGACTCCTCCGGATTCCTCCCGAAGGTACGGGCCATGTGGGCAACGAACTCCTGATAGAGAGGATCAGGGTCCATGCCCACAGTAGGAGCCTCAGGTGAGGAAGGAGCAGGCACAGTATCTACAGTAGCAGCTCGGCTGCTCTGTGCCTGTGAGGAGTTGGATGAGGAAGGCTGGGTAATCCACTCTACTACCCGCCTTCCTCGATCAGAAGGGATAGCCCTAGCACGGCTACCCCTAAACATATCGGGTATAGATACCCGTCTACCCTGCGAAGGGCCAGGTAGCTCCTGGCCAGAGCCTTCAGCAAGCTCTCCTCTCCCTCCACGTTCAGAAGCACCCCTGCTCTTGCCCTACCAGGCATTTCCCTCTCCCAAATTTTTACAAAAAAAACAAAAAATAAATATATATATATATATATATATATATATATATATATATATATATATACACAAACACAAAAGACAAAGCGACAAAACAACACAGAAACAAACAAGCAAACAAATACACTAAAAGCACAAAAATGACACATACACAATTGACAGCAAACAGCAGATCAGACAGCAAAAGCTGCTGATTGCTGCTAAAGCAGCACTGTCAGTTACACAAACACACAGACGCTGACACACTTGAGGCAGTTAACACAGAGTTATTTATGGTGTAGGTGGCACAGGGATTATTAAATCCCAAATGCATCACCTTATATTTATCAACATTGGATCTCATCTGCCATTCTACTGCCCATTTTGATAATCTATCTAGGTCTGCTTGCAGCACTTGCACATCATTGGAAGTTTCCAAAGCTCTGCATAGTTTAGTGTCATCAGCAAACACAGAGACCTTGCTCTCAATGCCCCCTTCTAAGTCATTTATAAACAGATTAAACAGAAGTGGCCCCAGTACAGAACCCTGTGGCACTCCGCTTAGAACTTTAGCCCACATAGATGTAGCTCCATTAACCACCACTCTCTGTTTGCGGTCCAATAACCAGTTCTATATCCATGAACAAATGTTTTCTTCAAGGCCATACAATACAAGAATTGTGGAAGCACTCCAATTAGGCTAATTTACAACTACATTTAGCGTAACAAAGGGCTGAGGGGGAAGGGAGAGAGCCTGTTATATGGATCCAGTGTGTAAGAATGAGAAATGCAAAAGTTTGCTAATCGTAATTGAAGTAAAAGAAATTGAAAAGGTTAGATGTTAGGACCTTCCAGACTGGGGTTACCTTGACGTGGTTGGAAGGCTTTTCATTCATGTGATCACAGTAATGTATACTAAAACCCCTTTGTTTATAAAGTATGCCAGTGTGCAGATAATATGATATTGTATGGGGCCCAGGAATGTGCATTGATTATCTTTTCTATGTTTGTATAAATGTTTGACCAGATCAGTTGCACTTCCGCTAAATGTAGTTGTAAATTAGCCTAATTGGAGTGCTTCCACAATTCTTGTATTGTATGTATTTATTGGGAGGCTTGGTCAAGCCTCCATGTGGTAATAGCACCCCCAACACGCCCCCTTAATGGGAGGTCCTCTGCCTTTAATATAAAGCACTGGATGGCCTCTTCCCTCATTTTAAAAAGCCAAAGGGCTGAGGGGGAAGGGAGAGAGCCTGTTATATGGATCCAGTGTGTAAGAATGAGAAATGCAAAAGTTTGCTAATCGTAATTGAATTAAAAGAAATTGAAAAGGTTAGATGTTAGGACCTTCCAGACTGGGGTTACCTTGACGTGGTTGGAAGGCTTTTCATTCATGTGATCACAGTAATGTATACTAAAACCCCTTTGTTTATAAAGTATGCCAGTGTGCAGATAATATGATATTGTATGGGGCCCAGGAATGTGCATTGATTATCTTTTCTATGTTTCTTCAAGGCCAACAGTCCTCAGTTTATACATTAGTCGCCTATGTGGCACAGTATCAAAAGCTTTTGCAAAATCCAAATATACCACATCCACTGCTGTGCCTTAATCTAGCTTCTTACTCACTTCTTCATAAAAACCAATTAAATTTGTCTGGCATGATCTATTTCTCATAAATCCATGCTGACTACTACTAATAAGATGATCTCTGGAGACAAAGACAAGGATATGATCCCTTAACAAAGTTTCCATCACTTTCCCTACCACTGATGTTAGGCTTACAGATCTATAGTTACCAGGCTGTGAACGACTACCTTTTTTGAATATTGGTATTACATTGGCTTTTTTCCAATCCAGCGGCACATCCCCAGACAAAAGCGAATCTGAAAAGATGAGAAACAATAGTCTAGATAGAACTGAACTAAGCTCTTTTAAAATCCGAGGATGCAATCCATCTGGTCCTGGCGCTTTATTGATATTAACTTTGTCTAATTGTTTCCGTGCCATATCCTCTGTTAGCCAATGTGAATACTCTTCATTTCTTCTCTGCATATTATTACAATCCCTACTGTAAGGACAAGGATTCTCAACAATAAAAACCGATGTAAAAAAATGGTTAAGCAGATTAGCCTTTTCGGCATCCTCTACAACCACCTCAGCCCCATTATTTAATGGTCCCACATTCTCAGTCCTCATCTTTTACCATTTATATACTTAAAAAACATTTTGGGGTTGGACTTGCTTTGTTCGGCAATCCGTATTTCATTTTCTATTTTAGCTAGTTTAATTGCTTTCTTGCACTCTTTATTACAGCTTTTGTACTCCCTGTAAGCCTGTTCTGTGCCTTTTGTTTTCAAAATTTTAAAAGCCTTTTTCTTTTTTTCCATTTCCCTTTTTACCTGAGCATTAAGCCATGCAGGAGTGGACCTCATTTTTTTACACTTGTTACCTAAAGGTACAGATTTAGAAATGTAATAGTTTAATATCCCTTTAAAAGTGGTCCACATCTGCTCAGTATCTTTACCTAGAAACAGTTCCCCCCAGTCTATAAGCAGGAGCGATTCCTTTAACAGCATAAAATTAGCTTTCCTAAAGTTAAAAGTTTTTGTTAAGCCAGTGCACTTTAGTTTTTTGCAACCTATATTAAATGACACTATATCATGGTCACTATTCTCATTACCCTCATCTCCAAAATGAGCTCAGGGTTATTAGATATCACCAGATCCAACAACACATTCTGTCTAGTAGGAACTTCTACCATCTGTGAAAGAAAATGCTCATACAGGAAATTTAAGAACTTTATACCTTTTGAGGTGCTGGCAGTTCCCTTACTCCAATCTATGTCAGGGTAGTTAAAATCCCCCATAACCAGAACATGCCCCATACCAGCAGCCTTCGCCAACTGCATATGGAGATTCATTTCCACCTCTTCCCTGGCATTTGGTGGCTTATAACATACTCCAACAATTAATTTACCTACCTTCTTGCTTCCTGTACACAGTTCCACCCATAATGTTTCTGCCATATCGTTTACTCCCCCATCTATTCCATCTTTTAAATTCGGCTTCAATTCCTGTTTAACATACATACATACTCCTCCTCCTTTCTTATTAATTCTGTCATGTCTAAATAAGGAGTATCCTTCAATATTTACTGTCCAGTCGTGTGAATCATTAAGCCATGATTCTGCTATACCAATTACATCATAGCTTTCCTTTAGAGCTATTATTTCAAGTTCGCCGATTTTTCCAGCCAGACTTCTTGCATTTGTAAGCATACAAATGCAAGAAGTCTACACGATCCACCACATGCCGATCCTTAGCACCAGGCAGGCAACACACAGTTCGGCATGTAGGGTCTTGGCGGCAGATTACCCTTGTCAATTGCATATGAAGTTGACTCACCTTCTCTCTGCTAGCATTTGGCGGATTATAGCAGACACCCACAATGACATTACCCCCTTTCCTGTTGCCTAATTCCACCCATATTGCCTCCACTTTAACATCCATATTGCCAGTTATCTCTTCTTTTAAATTTGGCTTCAATTTTTTTTTAACATAAACACATACTCCTCCCCCTTTCCTTTTTTCTCTGTCCTGCCTAAACAAGGCATATCTTTCTAAATTTACAGCCCAGTCATGAGAACTGTTCAACCACGTTTCTGCTATACCTATTACATCATACTTTTCATTCAATGCCATAATTTCCATTTCACCCATTTTGTCAGGCTTCTTGCATTTGCAAACATACATTTTAGATTATGATCCTGTAATTTATTAGTACACTTTAATACACATGCCTCCCTATCCCCTATGCTAGCCCCACCCCCCTTTCTTGGTCACACCACCGACATGAGGGAATCTGCAAAATTGCCTAATTCCACCCATATTGCCTCCACTTTAACATCCATATTGCCAGTTATCTCTCTTTTAATTTGGCTTCAATTCTTTTTAACATAACACATACTCCTCCCCCTTTCCTTTTTTCTCTGTCCTGCCTAAACAAGGCATATCCTTCTAAATTTACAGCCCAGTCATGAGAACTGTTCAACATGTTTCTGCTATACCTATTACATCATACTTTTCATTCAATGCCATAATTTCCATTTCACCCATTTTGTCAGGCTTCTTGCATTTGCAAACATACATTTTAGATTATGATCCTGTAATTTATTAGTACACTTTAATACACATGCCTCCCTATCCCCTATGCTAGCCCCACCCCCCTTTCTTCCCACCACTGGCCTATCTACACCCTGCTTTCCTCCTGGGCTATCTATCCCAGTGAGACTGCTATTACCCTCCCCCCCAAACCTAGTTTAAAATCTCCTCCAATCCTCTAGCCATCTTCTCCCCTAAACAGCTGCACCACCATCAGTGAGGTGCAACCCATCCCTAATAAAGAGCCTGTAACCGACAGCAAAGTCTGCCCAGTTCTCAATAAACCCAAACCCTTCTTCCTTACACCACTCTCTTAGCCATGCATTAATGCTCCTAAGCTCCTGCTGTATCCCTTGCTTAGCACGTGGCTGTGGTAGTATTTTTGAAAACACTACCCTGGAGGTCCTTGCTTTTAACTTGGCCCCTAGCTTTTGGAAATCATGTTTAAGGACCTCACTTCCTCCTCTAACTTTGTCATTGGCACCAATGTGAACCAAGACTGCTGGGTCACACCAGGCCCCACCCAATAATCTGTCTACAAGATCCACCACATGCCGAACCTTAGCACCAGGCAGGCAACACACAGTTTGGCATGTAGGGTCTTGGCGGCAGATTACCCTATCTACCTTCCTTATAATGGAGTCCCCTACCACTACCACCTGCCTTGCATTTCTGATCCTTCGTTCCTCCTCCCTTGTATCAGAGATGGCAGTCCCCTGGGTGCTCAAGGGACTAGCCCCCTCCATACACGCTAATTCCGAGGTGTCCTCCTCCACCTCATTAACTAAAGTGGCAAATCTGCTGGGATGGACAATCTGGGAAGAAGCCACCCTACCATTCGGTCCCCCACTTCCCCTAGTAACCCTAATAAAACTACCTCCCAAGAAGGATATGCCTTGTTTAGGCAGGACAGAGAAAAAAGGAAAGGGGGAGGAGTATGTGTTTATGTTAAAAAAGAATTGAAGCCAAATTTAAAAGAAGAGATAACTGGCAATATGGATGTTAAAGTGGAGGCAATATGGGTGGAATTAGGCAATTTTTGCAGATTCCCTCATGTCCGGTGGTGTGAAGAAAGGGGGGTGGGGCTAGCATAGGGGATAGGGAGGCATGTGTATTAAAGTGTACTAATAAATTACAGGATCATAATCTAAAATGTATGTTTGCAAATGCAAGAAGCCTGACAAAATGGGTGAAATGGAAATTATGGCATTGAATGAAAAGTATGATGTAATAGGTATAGCAGAAACGTGGTTGAACAGTTCTCATGACTGGGCTGTAAATTTAGAAGGATATGCCTTGTTTAGGCAGGACAGAGAAAAAAGGAAAGGGGGAGGAGTATGTGTTTATGTTAAAAAAAAATTGAAGCCAAATTTAAAAGAAGAGATAACTGGCAATATGGATGTTAAAGTGGAGGCAATATGGGTGGAATTAGGCAATTTTTGCAGATTCCCTCATGTCCGGTGGTGTGCCTCTGGATTGGAAAAAGGCTGATGTTATTCCAATATTCAAAAAGGGTAGTCGTTCACAGCCGGGTAATTGCAGGCCTGTAAGTTTAACTTCAGTGGTGGGGAAGATCCTGGAAAGTTTAATAAGGGAACATGTTCTATAGTATGTTTCAAGGACTGACATTATAAGTAGTAACCAGCATGGATTTAGGAGGAATAGATCTTGTCAAACTAATGGCTTTTATGAGGAAGTAAGTAGAAATTTAGACTCTGGCATAGCAGTAGATGTAGTTTACTTGGATTTTGCAAAGGCTTTTGATACAGTCCCCCATAGACGACTAATGTAAGCTAAGGTCTGTTGGTCTGGAGAGTCACATTTGTACATGGATAGAAAATTGGTTAATGAATAGGATGCAGAGACTAGTTGTAAATGGGGCTTCATCATTATGCACTAAAGTGCTAAGTGGGGTGCCACAGGGTTCTGTGTTGGGGCCGCTTCTATTTAATCTATTTATTAATGATTTGGAAGTGGCGGCCAGAGCCAGCATGGTATTGTCTTGTATAAAGAGAGCTATGGATTCAAGGGAGGAAAATGTAATTCTCCCTCTTTAGGGAAAGGCCACACTGCAACACACAGGAATCGCGCACCAAATCGTGAGCGTTATCGCACGCGATTGTGTGCGTGATTCTTGTGCGTTTTGAGTTCGCGTTTTGCACATGCGTTTTCGCCATTTTGCGTTATGGAAACGCGTTAACGCACCAAAAATGGTGAACGCATGCGTTACCAAAACGCGTTCATTGTGAGCGCCCCCACTTGTGCCTGAACTCCCTCTCACCAGACCGGTATAAGTATTACCCTTTGTATGCATTTCTGCTGTATCGGTTGAGACATGTGTTTGCCATTTAAGCTATTATATGATTGACTATTTGTGAGGGGGATGATCACTGTTTTTAAATGTTTTTAACTGTAGTCCCAGCTAAATTATGAGAATAAAGGACGGTCTTATTATATCAATTTAATACAGAGTTTGTTGCAGTCTGCCTTTTCTTTCTATTTGCTTATTTTGTATTTATTCAGACTAGCACCTGTACTACACTGTGTAGAATATCCTATTACAGTGCCCTGAACATTTCTTTTTCTCTGTTTTCACCAAAACGCGAACAGACGTGCAAACGCACGCGCATCGAAAATCGCAGGAATTTTCGCGTTCCCGCTATTTCCATTTTAGCGAAAATCGAGGGCGCAAATGCGAACGTGAAACGCGTGCGCAAATGCGCGAAAAACGCGCTAGTGTGGCCTAGCCCTTACAAAGCATTGGTAAGGCCTCATTTGGAATATGCAGTGCAATTTTGGAATCCTGTGTACAAAAAGGACATCTTTGAAATGGAAAGGGTTCAGAGAAGGGCAACTGAATTAATAAGGGGATTGGGGGAGGTTGAATATGAAGAGAGACTGGAAAAGTTACAATTATGTACGCTGGAGAAAAGGTGCTTACGTGGGGATATGATTACTGTGTATAAATACATTAACGGGCCATACAATAAAATATCTGGGAAATTGTTCACAAATAGAGCATGTCAGAGGAAACGTAGACATCCCTTAAAGTGCATCTATAGTGGGAAAATTAACATTTTATCTTTCTTTCCATGTGTTCTATAATTCCCCCCAACCCCTGGGGCATTGTTCACCAATAGAACATGTCAAAGGACACGAGGACATCCCTTAAGACTTGAAGAAAAAAGGTTTGGGCTTCAAGCTCAGGAAGGGTTTTTCACTGTGAGAACGGTAAAGCTATGGAACTGTCTTTTAGTAGACGTTATTATGGCAGGTTCATTGGTCAGTTTCAAAAAAAGCTAGATGAGTTTCTGCAAATAAGGAATGTTGCAAGTTACTGGTATTGATACATAAAGTAAAGTTGATCCAGGGAAATTTCCGATTGCCACTTGGAGTCAGGAAGGAATTTTTTCCCCATTTTTTGCCTTCCTCTGGATCAACAGTTAGGCAGGAAATGAGGATATTGCTAGATGGGTTGGACTGGATGGACGTATGTCTTTATTCAACCTCAAATACTATACTATACTAAAAGTAATATAGCGGTTGGGGCTGGGGGAGGGAGCCCTACACTACCCCCAAATCCTAATCCTAAACAAGGGGTGGACATTCCCTTTAACCTCCATATTGCCAGTTATCTCTTCTTTTAAATTTGGCTTCAATTCTTTTTTAACATAAACACATACTCCTCCCCCTTTCATTTTTTCTCTGTCCTGCCTAAATAAGGAGTCTTTCTAAATTTACAGCCCAGTCATGAGAGCTGTTCAACCACATTTCTGTTATACATATTACATCATACTTTTCATTCAAAGCCATCATCTCCAATTCACCCATTTTGTCAGCCAGGCTTCTCACATTTACAAACATACATTTTAGATTTAGATGATCCTGTAATTTATTTATACACTTTAATACACATGCCTCCCTATCCCCTCTGCTAGCCCCACCCCCTTTCAACACACCACTGGCCTATCTATAGCCTGCTTTCCTCCTGGGTTATCTATCCTAGTGAGACTGCTTGTAATATCAGCCAGTGTTTTCTCAGGATTTGTTCAAGTATTTTACTACACCTGCTATATTAGGACACAAATGTAAATTAGCATCAAGCGCCTGTATTATGTAATAATGAGTTAAACAAATATTTACCTGATTTTACATCGGGTTTAACTAATTTTCAGAGCTTTGTGGACGATACTGCATCTCCACCTAAATAAACTAAATTATATAACCTATTAGAGATCTTGCAGTGTTTAATATATTTAATTTTAAATTGTCATTCTGGCACCAGTTCACTTAATGCTCATACTTTGCTGAAATGTATTTCACAGCTTTAAATGAGTTACTCAATTCTTCATAGGAGTGGTTTATTCATTATTTGACATGTTGTATACTGAACAATGAACAATGACTACTAAAGTTCAGTGACTGAAAAATGGTGGAAGCATGCAGATGTTACTACATTGCATGCCAAAACAATTCTCTGATAGGATGTATACACTGATAGTAGACGTTAAAAGGCACATTGTGCACAAGTGTCTTTAGGTCGCACTAGTAGTCCAAGAAGGGATGAAACACTTCACGGTCTTTTTCCCAGTTCCTCATCCATGTTAACAAGGAAATGCTATACCTTCGATGAGTCTAAACAACATTCCACGAGCTAAATGCAGAACTAGAGAGACAGTTTTAGCTTTATTGAGTCGTCGTCAGAACAATGTAGGCCTCTGGTCTGCAGTAACATAGTTACATAGTGATCGAGCTTGAATAAAGACACACGTCCATCAAGTCCAACCTTTTCACCCTCCTTTTTAACCTTACTTAACAGTTGATCCAGAGGAAGGCAAAAAAAACCCAAACAGCTAAAAAATGGGGGGAATTCCTTCCTGACTCCAAATGGCAATCGGAAAGTATCCCTGGATCAACCAGAACTGCAGTATATGTATTAATACCAGTAATTCTCAATATTTTTTAGTTTTAGAAGCCTATCTAGCCACTTTTAAAGCTGTTCAGTGAACTTGCCATTCCCATACCTGCTGGAAGACAGTTTCACTGTTCTCATTGTAAAGAAACCTTTTTCTAACCTGAAGATAAAACATCTTTTCTTCCAATCTTAAAGGATGTCCACGTGTCCTCTGATATAACCGATTAGTAAACAATGCACCAGAGATTTTACTGTATGGCCCATTAATATATTTGTATAAAGTGATCATATCCCCAAGCAAACTAATCTGCCTGCATAGTCAAGCCCCTCCATTCCCTTTATTATTATTTTTTTATAAACATAGTTTTTATTGGTTTTCAAAGAAAAATAAATTGAGCGTTCTCATATAACAAACAAACAGCTTCACGTATTTGGCAGTTATATATAACAGTTATATATAACATATATATGTTATACACAGGACAACATAATTTCTGTACAGCTATTCGTGTCATATCTTACATTTATAACATTTTAATTATTTTAACATTTCCCCTCTTTTCAAAGAGGAGAAAGAAAAGAAAAGAAAAAAAGGAAAAACCAGTAGTAGGGTAGGAAGGGGAGGGGTTAATGTTATGGTTTTGTCTCCGACTCTGTTTTTGAGATCCCCCCTTTTTCTCCTTTTCTTCTTTCCCTCCTTCATGACATTGATCTTGGGTCTATATACCACTGTTCCCATGTGTGGTAAAATTTAACAAAATTGTTTTGTGAAATTGCGTACATTTTTTCATACTGTATATTTATTGTTAGTTGTTTTTGTTTTGGGGTTTTAGTCGTGAGCCAGTTTTTGGCTATAATTGTTTAGGTTATAGTGAATATATGATGTAATATTGTTTTTTGTTCAATGGGGAATCCATCCAGGTCTATGAGTAGTAGAGTAAATTGTGATTGCAGAGTCTGTATCTGTTATTGAATAGATTTTGTATGAAATATTGTATTTTTAACCATGTTTTTTTGATTTTACAGCAGTCCCACCAGTTGTGGATCCATGTACATTTCCAGCAGGTAGGTGAAATAGATCTATTCCATTTTGCTATTTGTTCTGGAGTTTTATGGTACCTGTATAATATTTTTCTCGATGTTACCCAGTGGTTTACACACCTGGATAGCTTGAATGGTAGCATAAAAGCTTTGGACCATTGTTCTTCTGTAAATGTTTGGTTGAGGTCTCTTTCCCATTTTTGTATCAGTATGTTTGTTAGGTTTTCATTTTTGTTGTCTATTGCAAGGTAAAAAATTCCAATTGATTTGGTTGGTGAATTATCTCTGTATTTTCAAAGGCTTTAGTGAAATATCTGTTTCTAGATAGAAAGCTGAGAATTTGTAGATGTTTATAAAATTCTTTTTTGGGGATTTTGTTGCTTTTTTGTAGGTCATTGAACATGAAACCTTGAAACTTTGTTCCCTCTGAAGTAGAGGAATTGGACTTTTTGCACCCACCTGGGGATAGTGTGCATATGGACTTTTATTATATATTTGCATTGAATGGTATGTATGTACCGTTCTGGAACGGTTGTTGTAGTGTGTTTATTCCATATAGTGTCCAATCTATCTTGAAAATAGGGATCAGTATGTTGAAGCTGTTTAAGCTGCATGTCCTTAAAGAGGGGTATTAGAAATTTTTGGTTTTGATTTATTTTAGTCCAGATCATCAGCGAGGTTTTGGAAGTGGGTGAAATATTTAGGTTGACCTTGTATCCTAGAAGAGTTGCTCCTAATATTTGTTTTAGTGTAAGAGGGTTTATTTCTGCTATTTCAATTTGGTGCCATAGATTGGTCGGGGTTTCTTCTTCAGACCACCATTTTCTTGTTTGGTCCAGTATGGCCGCTTGATAGTAGTCATATAGAATGGGAGCTGTTATGCCCGCAGCTTGTTTGGTTTTTGCTAGTATGTTTCTTTTGGTTCTTGTTTTTTTTTTTGCCAAATATATGTTGAGATAAGGGTTTGTGCTTGGTTAAAGTATTTGGTTGGTACTTTGATTGGTACTGCTCTGAAGATGTAGAGGAATTGTGACAATATCATCGTTTTGACTGCTGCTACTCTTCCTAACATCGACCACATAGTTATTTTCCAGGAGATCATAAGGGTTTGTATTTTGGATAGCAATGGGACATAGTTGTTATTATAAAGTTCTTCATTATCATTTGATAGAATTATTCCCAAGTATTCCCAAGTATGTTATTGTTTTTGCGTTCCAGTCATATTGATATTTACTGGATAGATATATCGTTAAAGCATATGATACGTTAATTGTCAATGCTTGGGATTTTGTTATGTTTATTTTGTAGTACGATATTCTGCTAAACTCTTCTATCAGGTTGTTGATGTGGATAAGTGATTGTATGGGATTGGTTAGAGTCAGCACCACATCATCCGCAAATAATGCTATTTTGTGGACTTTTTGTTTTACTTTTATACCATGGATGTTTTCATTTTCTCTAATTTTCTGGGCTAGTGGTTCCATGATTAGGGCAAATATTAGTGGGGAGAGGGGGCAACCTTGACGGGTGCCATTTGATATTTGTATTGTTTCTGAGAGCATTTGTGATGTGTATATTTGGGCTGAGGGGTTGAGGTAAAGAGCGTTTACTGCTGTTTTGAATTGGGTTGGTATTTGAAATTTATCTCGTACTAAGTTCATATAGGTCCAGTTGATTCTGTCAAATGCTTTTTAGGCATCTAACATTATAAATGTTGAGGTAACATTTCTTTTTTGAGTCCAGTTTATGAGGTTGATAATTCTCCTTGTATTATCTGTAGGTTGACGGTTTGATGCAAAGCCAACCTGGTCTTGGTGAACCAGGGAGGGTAAATGTTTTTTCAGTCTTTCTGACAAGATCTTTGAAAATATCTTTAAATCTGAGTTTAGGAGAGATATAGGTCTGTAGTTGGTAGTCATAGCCGAATCTTTGTTTTGTTTTGGAATTGGGATGATTATAGCTTTCAGCATTTCCGGGGGCATAGAACCTTGGTATGAGATTGAATCATAAATTTTAGCCAGGTATGGTATTAGAATATCTTTGAATGATTTGTAGTATTCATTTGTTAATCCGTCTGGTCCTGGGATTTTGTTTGATTTTGAGGATATTATTGTTTTTCTGATTTCTTCTTGTGAGATTGGTTCAGATAAGTCTTTTAATTGTTCTTGATTTAGTGTTGGTAGATTTAATTTTTGTAGAAATAATTGTATTTCTTCTTTGGTTGGGGTATAATGCCCAGGGGATTTGTTTAAATTATATAGTTTGCTGTAATATTCTCCGAATTGGTTGGCTATGTCTTGTGGGTTTATTAATTTGGATCTGTTGGGAGAGAATATGTAGGATATTCTCGTCTTGGCTGTTTGAAATTTTAATTTGTTTGCTAAGACTCTGTTGGCTTTATTGCCTTGTATATAATCATCAGTTTTTAGTCTGCGGATTAATCTATCATAATCGTAGAGGTTGTGTTGATGAAGTTTTTGTTGAGCTGATTCTAGTTTTTCCTTGTTTTCTTTGTTAGGTTGGTTTTTGTGTTGTGATTCGAGAGTTGCTAAGTTTTGCATCAAATCTAATTTCTTTTGGTTTCTCTCCTTTTTTAGTTTGGATGCTATTTCTATGCAGGTTCCATGAATTACAGCTTTATGGGCTAACCATATTGAAAATATATTAGTCTCTGGTAGATCATTTAATTGAAAATATTCTTCTAGTGATTTTTGGATTTTTTCTTTGGTTTCTGGGTGGGAGATCAAGTACAGGTTTATTCTCCATATAGAAGTATTTTTGTAGTTGAATTTTTCAGAAATGTGTATTGTTATTGGTGCATGGTCTGACCATGTTCTTGGTAGAATGTTTGTTTTAATGATTTTTTGAAGTGTCCATTTGTCAGTCAGACATAGGTCTATTCTATTGTGTGTTTGGGAGTAGTATGAATAATCTAGATCTGCTGTGTGGTTGACTCTTCAGGTGTCGTAGAGGTCTTTTTCCTTTATCCATTCTGTGAATTTCCAGTTCTTTGAATTTGATTTGGAGGTTGTATCTCTATTGGGGTCTGGATGTAGATTATAATCTCCTATTATGACCAGATTACGGGAGTTTTGTTGCTTAGCTTTGTTTGTTAGTTTTTTGATGAATTTAAGCCTGTTTTGGTTTGGGGAATATAGATTTACTATTGTGTATAGTATGTTGTTTATCTTGCCCACTAATATAATATATCTTCCATTTTGATCAATAATGGATTGTTGGGGTTGGAATGCGATTGTATTCTTGATCATAATGGCTATGCCTCTTTTTTTTTTGGAATACGTGGCTTGATAGATTGTTGGATAGAGTTTATGATTGAGAAGATGTTCATATTTCTTTGTAAAAGCAGACTCTTGGAAAAAAAACGGGGCAACCGAAGGTTGGTTTAAGTCTTTGCATAGTAGATGTAGGGGTTGTTCAGGTTGTAGGGGTTGTTCAGACCTCTAACATTATAAGATATTATCTGAAAAACATTTTTTTTTGTTTATTTCTCAGATATATGTCTTGGTTGGTTATAATTTGGTTCATCTTAGAATTATTTGTGCATGTAGGTGATAGGGTTTTGGGGTTAAGGGTTCTAACTATATACAGTGTTGTAGGAAGGTTTGGGTGGGGTATCTCCCTTTTCTTTCCGAAAGGAGATATTATGGGGGTGTCATTAGCCTCAGCCTGGTGTTTTTAAGGCATTCTTGTGGTGATCTTTTATCTATTCCAGCAACAGAGTTTTAATTATCCCTCTCTTTTGTTTTTTACCTGTAAATTGACTAGTTTGTCTGGGTATCTTGTAACATTTGTGTCCAGGTATGGGAAGTCAGAGTTGCATTTTGCATTAACATAGCATATCTTATACACAACAGTAATAAAACAGTTAGAACATTTAGATAGATTTTCAAACCTTAATGATTTTCAGTATATTTTCAAACCTTAGTAATAACATTGTTAGCTCTGATAACTTATACAGACACTGTTGTATTTTGACAGTTTCAGGGAAACTTATATTAAGCCACGGTTCATCTGCAATATGTTACCTAGCATAGTAAGTCACTATGTATTAATGCCCGTTCTGTCTCATCCGCGCCCCATTTCTTAACACTTGTCTGTTTTTTCAATCACTTGATTTAGTTTGACTCTATTGAGAGTCACTATAGTAGGGCCGCGAATGACACCGAAGCGGGCATCAGACAGGCCTGAATCTGCAGTTATATATCCAAACTTTTTTTCCTCTTTTTTTTTTTTTCTCCCCTTTTTAATCTCTGCCTGTCTGGGAAAAAAAAAATACACAGGGTATATATTCTGTTGGTATAATATGGTTAACTATATATCACATCATATACATTACATTTGTTGAGAAGTATTTTGTCTGTAGTTTGTTGCTTGGTCTGGTTCGGTATCATTCTCATCTGTTGGAAGAATGTTCATGATCTGGCAACACAGTTGAGCAATTATCAGAGAGTCATTTGTAGTATGGTTTTAATAAACATAAAGGTGTACGTGTCTTTGTAGTTTCCCAGACGTGGACAGGAGCGAGACTGTGGACTGTGTAGAAAGTTCAATCGTGTGGGTAGCGTTGCCATTCTTTTTTAATCTTGTTTGGAGCAGGATTTGCTTTTGTTTTTGTTGTTGCTACTTGTTTAGTTTGTAGGTTCCAGTTTTCAATTGTCTCGGATGCTTCTTTTACTGAGTTGAGGGTGTGTATTTTTCCATCTTTGTTGATTATAAGCTTTACAGGGAAATCTATAGGTTATTCCGTTTTCTCTTAATAGTTGAGTGATTGGTTGAAATAGTTTCCTTGCTTGTATGGTGTTTGCAGACAAGTCCGGGAAGAATTGTAGATTTTTGTATTGTTGTGGTATAGATGCTTTTTGTCTGGAGATCTGCATTATTTTCTCTTTAATATGGTAAAAGTGGAATCTGGTTATCACATACCTTGGTGCTGATATGGGCGCTGTTTTTGACTTTGGCAGTCTGTGGGTTCTGTCTAAAATCATGTCCATGTTTACTGCAGAGGGAATGAATTATTTTATTAGTGTAGTAATGAATTCTGGGAGATTGTCCTGTTTTATTGTTTCTGGTATCCCTCTTATCCTGATATTATTTCTTCTGGATCTGTCCTCTAGATCTGCTATTTTGTTTTTCATTATTTGGACTGTATTTGCAATTTCATAATGCTCATCTAGTAGGTCATTAAATGAGGAAGGGAACTCCATCATTTTATTTTCTACATGGTCTGTTTGTTGCATTATTTTGGATATTTCATTTTTTAAGGGGTTGTATAAGGGTTTCCATGTCCGTTTTAAAGGAGTTGTATTGGGTAATTAACATGTTTTTTTAAAATATATTCGGTTACTGGTTTCTCACTCACTGGAAAGTTCATTAGTGAAATTTGTTTGGTCTGTCTTTTCTCCCCTCTCATATCTCCCTTCTGTATTGTTGTCCATTGTTGTCCCATATTTTGGAAGTAAGGTTGTCTGTGAATCTGTACCGGTTTGGTCTAACAGTAAGTGGGGTGAGATTACCCCCCTTTGTTTTTGTGCTGAGGGTATCTCTCCCTCTGAGTCCCCAGATTGGTGAGAACTGTTTTGAGATCTTTGAAATTGTATAGGCTCTTCTAGTGGGTCTGCTGTGATTTGTTTGAGTTCATCAAATATCTAATTTATAGGAGTATAGACCTTCCCAGGGGTGTATGGTGGGGGAGGGAGAGCTAGACTTACAGTTTGGTTGAGAGTTTTGTCTTGCTGTTTCTTTGGTAGATTTCTTAGTTGGGGTGTTGTATATGTGCGGGTTCTGGTCTCCGGTTGTATTTTTATTCGGTTTCCTTTTTGTTTTCCCAGTCTCTGCCTCTGCTGCGTCCGGACTGCATGAGGAGCGTGAGGAGCCGGCGCCATCTTGGAGTTCGCGGTCGGCAGGTGAGTTAGGTTCCTGGGAGTAATAATCCATCAGTTTGCGTATTTTTGTTTTGTTTCTTTTGTTCTTTGTCATTTTAGCTTGCCTTTAGTGTTTATCTGGGGTGTTCCTTTGCCGCTGGGTTCGGGTAAATCTGGATGCCAGGCTGGAGATACAAGGAGCACTCAGATCATGCTGCTTCCTCGTTCATGTGCAGGCCACGCCCCTCCCCTTTATTATTTTAGTTGCCCTTCTCTTAACTGCTTCCATTTCCAAGATGTCACTTTTTTATATGGGATTCCAAAACTGCACCACATATTCCAAATGAAGCCTTACCAGTGCCTTGTAAAGAGGTAGAATAATATTTTTCCATTACAGATTTCCATTAGAGATTCAATTAACACAGAGTTATTTATGGTGTAGGTAGCACCATTCTGCTGCCCATTTTGATAATCTATCTAGGTCTGCTTTCAGCAATTACACATCATTTGAAGTTTCCAAAGCTCTGCATAGTTTAGTGTCATCAGCAAAGCTAGAGACCTTGCTCTCAATGACCCCTTCTAAGTTGTTTATAAACAGATTAAAAAGAAGTGCGATCGAATAACCAATTCTCTATCCGTTTTACAAATGTTTTTTTCTAGGCCAACAGTCCTCAGTTTATACTTTAGTCACCTATGTGGCACAGTATCAAAAGCTTTAGCAAGATTCAAGTAAACTACATCTACTGCTATGCCAAAATCTGAATTCTTACTCACTTATCCATAAAAAACAAGCATATTTGTCTGGCACAATCTATTTCTCATAAATCCATGCTGACTACTACTAATAAGATCAGTTCTAGAAACAAAGTAAAGAATATGATCCCGTAACAAAGTTTCCAGCACCTTCTCTACCACCACTACTAATGTTAGGCTTACATGTCTATAGTTACCAGGTTGGGAACGACTACCTGCATCATTCGAGTGATGTCACTTAGGGAATCAACAAGAAGTAAGTAAATATGCTTGTGAAGGTTCTCATTCATCCAGGTCATGGTATATCTGTTGTCTTTAATTAAATCAACTGGACTTGAAGTTTAGTTCTTGAAGACGTTTCGCTAGTCATCCGACTGGCTTTCTCAATTCAGAAGACTTGTACAAGAATCTGTGGCAATTATGTACCCTGGAAAATCCCAGTTAGCATATCACAGCCAAGTGTTAAGGGCGTGATTGCATTGCAGTGAAGAATGCTCTGATTTGTATGTGGGGGAGACCAAACAGCAACTGCACCAACGTAAGGCCCAGCACAGAAGAGACAATTCCTCGGGTCAGGACTCATACCTTTGAAGATTATAATGTTAACATATTGGCAAAGGAACGTAACTGGATCAAGGGAGGTGTCAAGGAGGCCATTTATGTGAAAATAAAGAAGCCAAGCCTAAATAGAGGTGGGGGGGTTCGACGCCAACTGTCTGCCATGTACAATGCTGTTTTGACACCTTACCCTGGGCTTTCCTATAACACCTCTTAGCCACTATCTAATCACACCCTTAACACCTGGCTGTGATATACTAATTGGGATTTTTCAAGTCATTCTGAATTGAGAAAGCTAGTCAGATGACTAGCGAAATGTCTTCAAGAACTAAACTTCATGTCCAGTTGATCTAATTGAATACAACAGATAAGAATAAGGAAAGCTCAGGCTAGACCTCCCTTTTTTGTGGTATTTTTAATGGTTGTGGTGTCAGGTTTTGTATATTGGTTTTTAAAGTGGAACCATACTCATGCAGTAATGTTTTATAGCTCTTCTCCCTCCCCTCAACACCCCCCCCCCTTTTATTAACATATGTTTATCAATATTTTAATGGTATAATTCTCCTTTAAGTTGATTAGTTGGTTGTAATTATATTCTAAAAAAGGCCCCTGTGAGATCTACCTAGAGTTTAACAGCCAATCTGGGTAGATCTCCATGCAGGAGATTCAATTGCGGATTTGTGGATCTGGGTAAATCCCAAAATAATGTTTATACTTTAAAGGGCATGTCCATG
Organism: Hymenochirus boettgeri; assembly: GCA_019447015.1. Classification (NCBI taxonomy): domain Eukaryota; kingdom Metazoa; phylum Chordata; class Amphibia; order Anura; family Pipidae; genus Hymenochirus; species Hymenochirus boettgeri. The sequence goes on from CM033470.1 coordinate 131,384,653, forward strand.
TCTCACATCCCAGCTCCATATGGTTCTCCTGTAGTCCCCCCCCAAAGTCCCAAAAACTGTCCACCAGGAGGATAGCAGAGTCCATATAGGACTCTGCCTCCTATCTGGCCTCCGGGAGAAGTTTGGTATGCGTACTGCAGCCCTTCTCCCCCTCCCTCCCCCTCCCTCTCCCTCCCGATTAGGATTCCCTCCCCCTAGCATACAACCATTTCATTATATCATGTGCCCCCTATCCCCCCAGCCCCAACCGCTATATATTTTTAGTAGAAGTGCTCCAAACTTTACTTACCTTCCCTCTTTCGTCCGCCGACTGAACTCCCGGCAGCCGCGTGCGTGATTGGCTGCCACTCAGCCAATCACAGACGCGACTGCCGGCCCCGCCCCTCTGCTTACATTTTCTCGCAAGCAGAGGGCGTTGCAGTGCGGCGGAGGAAAGAGGGAAGGTAAGGTAATCTAGTGCACTTCTAAAATAACAAATATAGTGGTTGGGGCTGGGGGGACAGGGGATGATATATCAAAAAAAAATTTCAAGGGTGGACATACCCTTTAACAACCAAGTGAAACACATGGAACTGCCTCTACACAACAATTTAAAATACCACTAGCCGCATTTGTACAAGCCTTCCTATGTGGCCTTCTTATGTGGCAATTGGTATAGACACAGCCATAGACTGTTCTGGATATATATATTATATATATATATAGATATATATATATATATATATATATATATATTAATAAGTATACCTTTTATAATAGTCATCTGTCCCAGATGTAGGAGACAAAAAAAATACTATATTTCACTTCTGTATACATTTGCAATTTTTTTTATATACAGTATGTGCGTGTGTGTGTAATATTGATAACTAGATAACATTAAGTCTGTTACATTAATGGTCTTAGAAGGCCAGAGTCCCCCTCTGTCGCAGAGTTCCCCGTCGCACAGTCCCTGTTTCAGAGTTCCCCCCTCTGTGGCAGAGTCCCCCCTCGTGGCAGAGTCCCCCTGTGGCAAAGTCTCCCCCATGAAGAGTCCCCCCTGTGGCAGAGTCCCCCCCTCTGTACCAAGGAATCTAGTTTATGCTGTGGTCTCCATTCCTCTTGTGTGTGTTATTTACATTTCCCTCATAATGTGAGTCCATAGGAACTACAGTGACACACACATACACACCACGGAATCACATAATCAGCTCTGGGATTTTATATGGACCTAACAAAAGGAAGTTTCCTGTGAGTGAAACGAACTAGAGTGAAAGTGTCCCTTTCTCTTAAGGACCTTGCTCTCAAGGACATAGAAAAGAAGGACATTTAATCATTTGATGGTTGTATGGTGTGTGTGAAAGTTTGGAAATAAGGAGTGTTGTACTGTTAAAGACTGTGCGTGCAGGACTGTGTGTGCAGTAAGCAGACTAATCTTTTTTCTTCCAGTTAAAGGGGTGCGCTGGACTTCTATATTCTAGTATTGTACCTGTTGTAATCACAAACAGGTTGTGAAGGGTTAATATGTGTTTTTTTCCCTCTCTTCTGGCTCTTGCACTAATTGGTGTGGGGTTGGGGCTCTATTAGTTAAATAGGATTCACAGTTGTTGGGCCTGTGGTTTGGACCTAACAAAAGGAAATTTCCTGTGAGTGAAACGAACTAGAGTGAGTGTCCCTTTCTCTAAGGACCTTGCTCTCAAGGACAAGAAAAAAGGACATTGAAACAAGAAGGGCAATTAAACAAGGTTTGCGTCACTGTGCTGGTGTGTGGTGATTAGAAGGGACAGTTTTGTCGGTACCATGCAATGTGCATCGTGCCACATGTATAGGAACCTGGAGAAGATGTTCCGGGGAACCTATGTCTGTGTCAGGTGTGAGTGGTTGCCAATTGGAAGCTGAGGTGGAGAGTCAAGGAGGCAGCTTGCAGCATTGCAGGATTGCAGAACTGGGGAGTCAGCAGGCACTGGCTGGGGCCAGTATAGAGGTGGGTGGAAGAGGGACAGGGAAGGTTGAGGGAGGAGGTGTTTTGTAGGGTTACTAGGGGAAGTGGGGGACGAAAGAGGGGGGGCTTCTTCCTAGATTGTCCTTCCCAACAGATTTGGGGGACGAAAGGTAATGAAGTGGAGGAGGACACCTCGGAATTAGCGTGTAAGGAGGGGTAGTCCCTTGAGCACCAGGGGACTGTCTCTCTGATACAAGGGAGGAGAAACAAAAGGTCAGAGGAATGCAAGGCAGGTGGTAGTGGTAGGGGACTCCATTATAAGGAAGGTAGATAGGGTAATCTGCCGCCAAGAACCTACATGCCGAACTGTGTGTTGCCTGCCTGGTGTAGGGTTCGGCATGTGGTGGATGTTGGAGACAGATTATTGGGTGGGTCGGGGTGTGACCCGGCGGTCTTGGTGCCAATGACAAAGTTAGAGGAGGAAGTGAGGTCCTTAAACATGATTTCCGAGAGCTAGGGGCCAAGATAAAAGCAAGGACCTCCAGGGTAGCGTTTTCAGAAATACTACCGCAAGCCACGTGCTAAGCCAGGGAGACAGCGGGAGCTTAGGAGCATTACTGCGTGGCTAAGAGGGTGGTGTAAGGAAGAAGCATTGGGTTTATTGACACTGGGCAGACTTTGCTGTCGGCTAGAGGCTCTTTAGTAGGGATGGGTTGCACCTCACTGATGGCGGTGGTGCAGCTGTTTTAGGGGAGAAGATGTCTTAGAGGGTTGGAGGAGATTTTAAACTAGGTTTGGGGGGGGAGGGTATTAGCAGTCTCACTGGGATAAGATAGCCCAGGAGGGAAAGCAGGGTGTGATAGGCCAGTGGTGGGCGGTAAGGGGGGCGGGGGCTAGCATAGGGGATAGGGAGGCAGTGTATTAAAGTGTACTAATAAATTACAGGATCATAATCTTAAAATGTATGTTTGCAAATGCAGAAGCCTGGTGACAAAATGGGAGAATTGGAAATAATGGCATTGAATGAAAAGTATGATGTAATAGGTATGCAGAAACGTGGTTGAACAGTTCTCACGACTGGCTGTAAATATAGAAGGATATGCCTTGTTTAGGCAGGACAGAAAAAAAAGGAAAGGGGGAGGAGTATGTGTTTATGTTAAAAAAGAATTGAAGCCAAATTTAAAGGAAGAGATAACTGGTGAGGATGATAAAGTGGGGCAATATGGGTGGAATTAGGCAAACAGGAAAGGGGGGTAAGGGTAATGTCATTGTTGGTGTCTGCTATAAGCCGCCAAATGCTACCAGAGAGGAGGTGAGTCAAAACATATGCAGTTGGCAAGGGCTGCAAGTTTGGGGAGTGTGCTCATTATGGGGGAATTCAATACCCTGCATGATTGGTGTGGTGGAACTGCCATCACAGAAAAAGGCGATGAGTTCCTGAATTTGCTGCAGGATAATTTTCTCTACAGGTGGTGAGGTTCCTACTAGAAAAGGAGCTCTATTAGATCTGGTAATATCTAACATTGTGGAGCGCATTATGATATAAAGGTAACTGGAGGTTAGGGAATAGTGACCATGAAATAGTGGCATTGGACTTTGTTATCGAAAGGAAAAGTGCGCTGGGTTAACAAAGACATTTAATTTCAGGAAAGCAAATTTTCCCAGGTTTAAAGCAGCTCTTCAGAATGTCAACTGGGATACGTATTATCAGGTATGTACTGAACAGAAGTGGACTGTGTTCAAGGAGATTTTAAGTGAGTTACATCAAATTTATAAAATTTAAAAAAATAAATCTGGCCCATGTGGCTGAATTCTGATGTAAAGAGGCAAATGGAAAGGAAGAAAAAAGGCATTTAAAACCTTTAAGGCCGAAGGAACGGAAAGGGCATTTAGGGATTATAAAAAACTGTAACAAGGAGTGTAAGAAAGCAATCAAACTAGCAAATTAATAATGAAGTTAGGATAGCTGAACAAAGCATCACTAAGCCTAAAAAATTTTTAAGTATATTAATAGTAAGAAGATGAGGACGGAGAATGTGGCACCATTAATTAATGGGGATAAGTTAGTTACGGAGGATGGCGATAAAGCAAATGTCTTGAATAATTTTTATCCCTCTATATCACTATAGAAGATCCAAGTACAGATATCATAGAGTATAGTAGCAATAATGGTATAAAAGATTCAAGTGCACTTTGGTTAACCGAGGATATGGTACAGAAAGAAACTAAAGAAGGTTAATATTAATAAATCTCGGACCGGATAAAATACATCCTCGGGTACTTAAGGAGCTGAGTTCAGTTTTATCTAAGCCATTGTTTCTTATTTTTGCTGATTCCCTCATGTCCGGTGGTGTGCCTCTGGATTGGAAAAAAGGCTGATGTTATTCCAATATTCAAAAAGGGTAGTCGTTTACAGCCGGGTAATTACAGGCCTGTAAGTTTAACTTCAGTGGTGGGGAAGATCCTGGAAAGTTTAATAAAGGAACATGTTTTAGAGTATGTTTCAAGGACTGACATTATAAGTAGTAACCAGCATGGATTAGGAGGAATAGATCTTGTCAAACTAACATGCTTGGCTTTTATGAGGAAGTAAGTAGAAATTTAGACTCTGGAATAGCAGTAGATGTAGTTTACTTGGATTTTGCAAAGGCTTTTGATACAGTCCCCCATAGGCGACTAATGTATAAGCTAAGGTCTGTTGGTCTGGGAGTCACATTGTGACATGGATAAAAAAAATTGGTTATGAATAGTATGCAGAGAGTAGTTGTAATGGGGCTTCATCATTATGGACTAAAGTGCTAAGTGGGGTGCCACAGGTTCTGCTGGGGCCGCTTCTATTTATATCTATTTATTAATGATTTGAACTGGGTATGTCAGCAAGGTTTCTGTGTTTGCTGACGACACAAAACTTTGTCGACCGTTAAAAACTTCAGAGGATGTGCAATCGTTGCCAGGGATCTAGATAGATTGTCACATTGGGCTGCTAAGTGGAGATTGAAATCAATGTTGATAAATGTAAGGTGATGCATTTTGGCTTAAAAATCCTTGTGCTACTTTACTAAAATGGCTCTGTGTTAAGGGAATCCCTGTTGGAAAGGGATCTTGGAGTTTTGGTGGATAACAAACTTAAAGGTAGCAAGCAGTGCCAGGCGGCATCAGCCAGAGCCAGCATGGTATTATCTTGTATAAAGAGAGGTATGGATTCAGGAGGGAAAATGTAATTCTCCCTCTTTACAAAGCATTGGTAGGCCTCATTTGGAATATGCAGTGCAATTTTGGAATCCTGTGTACAAAAAGGACATCTTTGAAATGGAAAGAGTTCAGAGAAGGGCAACTAAATAATAGGGATTGGGGGAGCTTACAATTATGTACGCTGGAAAAGGCGCTTGCGTGGGGATATGATTACTTTGTTTTAAATACATTAACGGGCCATACAATAAACTATCTGGGGCATTGTTCACCAATAGCACATGTCAAAGGATACGAGGACATCCCTTAAGACTTGAAGAAAAAAGGTTTAGGCTTTAAGCTCGGAAAGGGTTTTTCATTGTGAGAACGTTAAAGCTATGGAACGGTCTTCCAGTGGACGTTGTTATGGCAAGTTCATTGGTCAGTTTAAAAAAAAAGCTGGATGAGTTTCTGCAAACAAGGAATGTTGCAAGTTACTGGTATTGATACGTAAAGTAGAGTTGATCCAGGGAAATTTCCGATTGCCACTTGGAGTCAGGAAGGAATTTTTTCCCCCTTCATAAATTTGGTGGGTTTTTTTTGCCTTCCTCTGGATCAACAGGAAATGAGGATATTGCTAGATGGGTTGAACTGGATGGACGTATGTCTTTATTCAACCTCAAATACTATACTATATAGGGATTATATATATATATAGATTATTTAAACAATCCTTTATTGTGTGAAATGCAAATGAAAATATTTTCAAAGAAGAGCCAAATAAACTAAAAGAAACAACTTTATGCCAACATTTTATTTTATTGTAGTATTAATCAGCACAATTTTGTTCTGGCAAACTATTAGTCATTAGACAAATATTTCTCTTGGGCCTCAAGGCCAATTGCAGCACTCACAGCTTGGGTCATATACAAGGCCAGATTGGCAGTACTGTTCATAGGTTATTCCATTCAAACAATGCCAGAATGCATTAGTATTGCCAGCCACAGGGTACAGGCCACTCGCTTTTCCTGCACAGAAACCACTCCCACCAGAACTACCACCAGAGCTGCTTCCAGATCCACTACTTCCAGAGCCACTACCACTTGGGACAGTAGCTGGTGCAGCTGTCACTGGAGCAACAGGAGTAGCAGGAGGCGTACAACCTGTAAGTAGAAAATTAATACATTTTGCTGACAAAGTAGTGAGACAAAGTAGTGATAGCAATTTTTTTCTGCACACACATTTAATAGAAGAAGTGTCATATACTGTATATCTGAAAGATTACATACCAGATGCCTGGACACCAAGTGTGTTCTTCAATGTGGTGATCAATGGGAATTTGCCCTGGTTACAGAAAGTCCCAGTGAAATCATCTAGATCAATAGCCCATACCATTGCACCTCCAAAGTTGTTTTGCTTTAGCCATTGAGCCTAAAAAATATGTTAAGCATTTCATTTATCTCTGCCTTTTCATTGCTTTATTTTACTATAATATATTATTCATACCTTTATCTGGAAGCTCTTTTCATTATCATAGCCCAACCATTCATTTCCCTGATAAGCATAGGGGACATCTTCAGCAGAAGACCACAAGTTGGTTGCTCCATTCTTCAGGAAGGTGCAGATCTATGTATAGCAATTTGAAGGAAAAGTGCTGTAAATAACGCATCCCATACATATAATATTCTGGAGATTTAGTGAATATGATTGTGCAGTGAGACACACTCAAATTGTTAATGCTAATAGGATTTCTCTGCATCCTCCTTTTTTGAAACTGGTCAAATATTTATCATTCTTATCTATTAAATATAGGTAAAAATAGCATGTAGCAAAGTTTCTTGCACTGCTACTAGTTCAAAGTTTGCAGACCTTAGCTCAATTTGCAGACTTATTAAGACTTTTCCTTAATCTAGTGGGCAAATCTACCACAAACTAGAACATATTGGCAAGATTTATAAACAAAAGGGATCCATCTAAGAATAGTTAACAACTCTGAAGTTACTCAATAAAATAAAAATTGATGTAATGGGTATATATATTACCTCATAATAAGCCCAGAATCCAGATTGCCTGGTATAAGGTCCAGCAGGTCCAGCTCCAGATGTTGGGGCACCAATGCCATTGTTAGATGGATTGCTAAGTATAAAGGTATGTCCATAGGTGGGGAACCCAACAATAAGTTTTGAAGCTGGAGCACCATTTTTCAGCCAGTAGTTCAGGACATAGTCCTAGAAAGAGAGAGTCTTTAATGAAGAAGAAGAAATTGTTTACATTTCCACTTGTGGGCAATGTTTCAAGATCCTTGGTACTTACAACATTTAAGTAAGCATTAGCTCCAGTTGCAGAAGGGTTAGAATACAGTGGGCTATTTTCTCCAGTATATCCTTCCCAGGAACCGTGCAGGTCATAAGTCATAACATGTATGTAATCCAAAGCCCTTTGTGTTATAAAAACAACCATTATTTTATTGCTTCTAGGCTATTTAGGTTTCATCATCTATTTCACTAAATTTGATTCAGAGGTTGGTGTTAACTGCAATAGCTCCTTGATCGCTAAAAGCAATTGCTGTGATACCCCAATGGAGAACCTGGATGTATTTAAAGCTTACAAACTCAGCAGTAACAATTAATGCATGTATGCAGCAAAGTCAGCAACATCCTGCCCTGTATTAAAAGTGATATAAATTCAAAAGAGTACATGTCTTTTCAAATCTGGTGATCAACATCTACTGTAGAATATGCACCACAGAGTCGAGCGTTCAAAAGATATTCTAAAATAGTACATAATAAATGTAAATTACGATAAGCCAGTTCAATACTATATTGTACGAGAGTTAGGGAAACTAACAACAAACTATCAGGGAGATTCAATAAAAGTTCTTATCGTTTAAAATGGTGCTAATTTTAAACGATAAATGAGTCCTTAAATGAATCAGCTCCTAACAACTTTCTATGGGGTATAGCTGTTGTTTTTACCCAAATGCATAGACTATTCCTCCTAAAAGCTTTCCTACCATAGATATCAAACCAACAGACCTATTCTCATCTGGTTGGGAACAGAGTCTTTTTTCTAAATATTGCCACCACATCAGCAACCCACCAGTCAGCAACATGTGCAGACAACATGAAATCCTGTGATAAATAAAGTGATCTGGCAACTAAAGTGCTTTGCCTCTTGGGAACACAATCTTGTGTTAATATTATTATTATTATATATAATTATATATATATTATAGTTAATGTTGTTATTAGGGTAAAAATTACCTTTTATTACTTTTTTATATTATAGTCAAACATTTTAAGCTTTGTTTTTACTTACTGTGAAAGCTGGGGAATCTGGTAACCGGCTTGAATGTTTGAAATACCAGCAGCCACTGCTGCTGTTACCATCAGTCTTGGTTTGTTAGATGTTGAAGCCTCTGCCTCAAAAGCTGCCCTCATTTCCTGCAGGATGAAAAAACATAGAGATAATGAGTAATAACATAGTTAATGTGGTCAGAAAAGGAGAGAGCGGAGTCAATAATTACCCCTAGGCAGCGTGCCGATTGGATAGGGAAAATGGGGGTATTGTCAACAGAGATGGAGAAAGATGGGACTGGACCAGGTTTAGGTGGAAAAACGATCAGTTCAGTTTTAGAAAGATTTAATTTGAGGTAGCATTGAGACATCCAGGAGGAGATGGCAAGGAGGCAGTCGGAGACACGTGATTGGATGTCAGGAGTTAGCGTAGGTGTTAACAAGTAGATTTGTGTATCGTCTGCATATAAATGATACTTGAAGCCAAAAGAGCTAATGACATCTCCCAAGGAGATAGTGTAGAGGGACAACAATAAGGGTCCAAGTACAGATCCCTGCGGTACCCCCACATTAAGAGGGACCGGAGAAGAGGTGTTGTTAGCAAAAGATAGTGAGTAAGTTCGGTCAAAAAGATAGAATAGAAACCAGGATGCCACTTCATTCTGAATGCCCAAAGAGTGAAGTATCTGCATTCGGAGAGAATGATCGACTGTGTCGAAAGCAGAGGATAGGTCAAGGAGGATAAGAATAGAAAAGTGACCATTGGCCTTTGCAACCTGTATATCATTTACAAACTTACACAGGGCCGTCTCAGTAGAATGCACAGTACGGAATCCAGATTCCAAAGGATCCAATAGGTTATGAGCATGAAGGTAGTTAGGGATATGGGAGAAGACTAATCGTTCTAGCAGTTTAGAGGCTATCGGTAAGAGAGAGACCGGGCGGTAGTTAGCTAAACAAGAGGGGACTATCGAGGGCTTTTTAAGTATTGGCTTAACAAGGGCATGCTTAAAGATGGAAGGGAAAATTCCAAATGTAAGGGAGGCGTTGAATATGTGGGTGAGTATAGGGTATGTGGGTGAGTATAGGGGTAAGCACGTGATTACAGTGCTTCAGTAATCCAGAGGGCATGAGATCAAGAGGACAGGTCGTGAGCGGACATGATAGAAGCAGGCGAGAGACTTCTAAATGGGTCACAGGAGCAAAAGATCCAAGAATAGCTGAGGGAGGAGAGAGCTACATAATCTGAGAGTCATCTCGAGGACCAGAGATCTGCATGCGGATGGACACCACTTAAGTAATGCGCAAAGTCCTGGGGAGACTGCAGAGAAAGGAGAGGGTCAGGGGACAAGGGGCGTAGAAGGGAGTTGAAGAACAGGCGACGTGGGTTAGATTTGTTGTTATTTATAACTTTCCGGTAATAGTTCTGTTTTGCTAGCAGGAGCCGAGACATTGCAGCATTAACTTGTAATGGAGAAAGTCAGCCTTTGTACCTTTGTCTTTCTCCACACATGTTCAGCAGCACGCGTGCACCTGCATATGAAACGGGAAGTGGGGTTTTTATTTTTATTATTTTTTATTACCTGAACCAGAGTGGTAAAGAGTTGTTTGTCCTGAGGGGGGCTGCCTCTTGAGCCAGGATACTCCCAGTCAAAATCTAGACCATCAAATCCATACTGACGTAGGAATTTAATCACAGAAGAGATAAATGTCTGACGGTTCTGAGCAGTGGCAACCATTGCAGTGAATCTTTTGAGTAAATACGGAAAATTTTGTTAAAATCATGTCAAAGTCAAAACATAATTATATGCAATGCATTTTACTTACGGAGCAGTTCCAAAGTTCCAGCCCCCAATAGCGAGAAGTGTTTTCAAGTTACCATTCCTAAGGTGAAATAAAAGTATAAATAATTTCAAAATTTTATTGTGAGAAAAAATTACATTAACATTTCCATTTTATTTCTTACTAATTGATCACATATTAAGCATTCACTCACTGGTTCTTAAGGTTTTGGAAGGAGCTGTACAGGGTGACATCATTCCATTCAATGGTAGTGATCTGGTTGTTGGACATTCCAGCAAAGGCATAGATTAGGTGAGTACAAAGGCATGGATCAATGTTGTCAGGTTTGAATTTCCCTAGGCCTGGTCTATACTGAGCCCAGTTTGTGAAGTAGCATGTCAGCTGAAAGGCAGAGCCTGTGGGAATAATAAGAACAGTGTAGGACTATTTTGTGGCTTTTGTGAAGATGGATATCATCTAGAAACCTCAAAGACTAGGTGGTAATGCTTACATATAACACTTTTTACCCATTCATTTTCTATCTATATCTAGCTTAGAAATATAGGATTGTGCATTAGACTGAAGAATAAAGAAAAATACTATATAAAAATACACAGATGATAACAGTACTGTGTTCTCTATAATTCTGTTATTGTATAGAAATTTTATTAGACTATCAGGGTTATTCAAAAAAAGTTATTTTTGTTAAAAATGGTGCTAATTTTGCCCCAACCAATCAGATGTTAGCTTTAAAATGTTAACTAATATCTGATTGGTTGGGGCAAAATTAGCACCATTTTAACAATAAGAACTTTTATTGAATCTCCCTGTATGTGTATTATTATTATTATTGTGGATTTATATAGCTCCAACATCTTCCACGGCGCTTTACAGTTGCATTAAAATACATAAGGAAAACATACATGTTACATACAAGGGTAGTGCAAGTAATACAAAGTACAAAAAAATGTAAGTGCTGGTCCAGCAGCATTCAGTGTGGTAAGTTACAGCATTACTGTGGTACAATAGGATGGAGGGCCCTGCCAGAGAGCTTACAGTCTAGAGGAGATGGGGATGAGACATAAGGTGAAGCAGATCAGTAGCTGTAACTAAGTTGTCAGTGGAGTATAACGAGCGGGTCTGTATGTTTTTCCAATAAAAAAGTTGTTTTATATTTTATGCAAGGATTTTAAACTAGAGTTGCATATGAAAGAAACTGCACAGCACAATTGAATTTTTTTTGTATTTGTTAACTAAAAAGTCTTAAGATTATATACTTATATTATAAGCTTAAATAGTAAAAATAGTGCATACGTAGTGTTTCAACAATGCATGAACACAGCAATTAAGCTTACATTACTTGGTCTTTGACTTACCAAGCTGAGCATTCAGCAATAACACCAGTCCTACAGAAAATACAGAAAACAGAATATCAAGACATAAAGAATTCAAGTTACTGTCCACATATCATTTATCCTGTGAATGCAGGTTTCAGTAGGTAAATGGAGAAGTAAAATGAGGTGTGTAAATCAGATTCAGTTTGTAATCAAATGCAAACCTCCAAAGAGGTTTGGAGCTATCGCAGATTTTTAATAAAATGACAATGAATATGTGTGTGTAGTAACAGGATAATATTTTGGCAGATCTCTTGGGATATAATACATAGTTTGTTTGACTAAAATTGATGATGAAGGAGTTGAAATGTGTCTCTCAACACAAATATAAACATTGGTTGTTTTCTTTGCACTGTTAAAATTCCCTTACATACAGTACATGTATAAATAGACAAATGATTAAGCAAAGAGACATTTCCCCCTGGTATTTTGCCTGGTAATTTCTAATCCTAATAGGGTATGTGATAGCTCAGTGTTCCTCATTCATACAATCTACAAGAATGAACTTACCAGTGAGGAATAAAAGCTTTGCCATCTTTGCCTCTGTACTGAATTCAAATGGCAGAAACTGAGCTTTTTATACTTTTTTAAACTCTTAATGTTCCTTTATCAGTTTGATACTTTGGCACTGTAAATAATGAATTAAGCAGAAATTATGTCTATCAGTAATAACTATTAAAAGATTTTCCTCTACAATCTTAAGATTAAAATGATAACATTGGGTCATATTTATTCACTGCAGAAAGGATAAAAAGCAATTGGACACTTACAATCTTTCTTTGGATATAGTGTATACAGTAATATGAAGGTTACTATGACTTACAAAAACAAACGTATAGTTTATTTAAAAGTGACCTTTATTGTTTTATCAACATTTCTGTACTGAAATGTTGCCAGCTGAACAAAAAAAAACCTGGCACAATGGAAATAAAACCAGATGGTAGATAATACTAGTCTGATAATAACGTTTGAATCCAATGAAAGTCATATTAAAATGCGATGCCACTAACCAGACACTGTAGAAGGTAAAGAAGGTAAATGGGTGATTACCTTCTGATTTATTTATTAAAAATCTTATAAATTCAGAAAGCCAGTCGGATGACTAGTGAAATGTCTTCAAGAACTAAACTTTAAGTCCAGTTGATCTAACTGAATACACCAGATATACCACCATGACCTGGATGAATGAGAACCTTCACAAGTATACCTTCTGATTTGTTCCTAATAATCTTTATCACAAGGACCCCCAGCAAAACTGTAATGGAGCCAACCCATCTAGCTGCCCCTCTAAGACTTATCTACAACATTTGCCTGAGGGGATCTGTATCAGTGAGAAGAAGAGTATCTGTTGGAGGGACTGCTACCATGGCAGTTACACCTCTCCCTAAAACTGTTTCTCATAACTTGTAACTGCAGATTACACATTTGTCATTCTAAGTAATTTCTAATCAAAGATACATATTATATCAGTACATATTCCCTACATTATGAATCCCCAAAAAATAGAGAGGACTTCTCCAATAAACTAATTTGTAGAGATGGACTCAAACTCGATCCCGAGTTCGAGTGGAACTTTACATGTCCAAACAGACTTTGACTTCTTAAACTATCCTGGACCCAGATTTCTCTGACTTTCCGGCCTCGTGGCTGTATTTTCAATAATCATCGAAAATGCGATAATTATCGAATTTATGGGCCGTTCACTAACCCTAGAATATATCGTTCCTAACCCTATATTGTTCGTTTTCGGTAACCCTCAAAAGTACAGATCGGTTTTGTTAACCCTAGAATGTATTGTTCGCAAACCCTTGAATGTAGCCTTCAGTTTTCAGTAACCCGCAAAAGCATTATTTGTTTTCGGTAATCCTCAAAAGTAGCGTTCGATTTCTGTAACCCTCAAATTTATGGTTCTATTTCGGTAACTCTCGAATTGGCCGTAACCCTCGAATGTAGCTTGCGCAAAACCCAACAATTGTCCGCTCCTGTTTAAGAAATGTTTTAAAAAGTTTTGGTGATAGTGACATGTTCCCGAGACCATTTCTCTGGTGCCATTTACAGTAAGTCACCATTGTTAGTTTAGCTGTAAATCATCCGGACTTTTCGAACTATCACTCCCCCATTGACTTTAATGGGTCCTAATTCAAACTTTCAAAGTTTTACTGAAGTTCGAAAATGGACCGAACTTTAAGAAGTTCGACCATCTCTAAAAATTTGTAACATTCATGCTTTATAGAGCAGGTTGTCCCTTAATCCTTTAAGATTAGAAAAAAAGAAGTTTAATTTCTCAGGTTAGGAAAGATTTCTTTATAGAGAGAATGGTAAAATTGTGGAACTGTCTTCCAGCAGATGTGGCAATGGCAAGTTAATTGTATAGTTGTAAGAATGGGCTGGGTAGGTTTCTAAAATTCCAAAGTATTGAAAATTACTGGTTATTGTACATTTAGGGCCATATCTATAAACCCGTGGTATCGCTTACTTAATTTATAATTAAATTGCGGTCGAAAATGTGCGCTCATGATCGTACATATTTGACCGAACGTCATAAATGTACGCAAACTACCGAAATGGTATTCTATGGGGAATCTGTAATTTTCGATAACGATCATAAATTACCGATCGTTAAACCAGTTTAACGTTTGTTAAACCAATCGGAAATTAACAATAGTTTTACCGATCGATAAAGGCGCGGTATTGCTAAAAAGCGATACTGCGGCTTTATAAATATGGCCTTTAGTTCTAGTTGATCCAGGTATAATTTTTTATTTGCCATTTGGAGCCAGTTGAGGTGGTTATGGTCCCTGCACTGTAGCAGAGCTCTCTAAATTATATAAACTCACATTGAAGCTAGAAAAGCTGTCACATATGCGGAAAAATGGGAAAACTTTAAAAAGTTGCAATTATATTACAATCATGCCTTGTGTTCAAATATGTATATCTGGATTATGCATGTGCACTAAAGAAAACAGGGAAGCACAGCTTAATCCCTAGTAGTACCATAAACATGCAACCTGATAATCACACTAAGGTGGTACTAGAAGCAAAAAAAGCAACAAAAAAAAAAAACAGTTGAATTAAAATAAGTTTACTTTGTCAATATATAATGAATCGTTGGAGATTAATTTATTGGGTTTTTTTGTTGTTGTTTTTTTCTTTTGAAGAAAAATAAGGGGACTCGTTAGTTGTTTCAAAATGTAGGAATCCGCACAAACGCCGGGAACACAGGAGACAGTCCACCGTAGAATTGCAATAAAAAGCCTTTATTCTCTACACGCTACGCGTTTCGGACACACCTGTCCTTAATCATAGGCATGCCTATGATTAAGGACAGTGTGTGTCCGAAACGCGTAAGGCTTGTAAGAGAATAAAGGCTTTTTATTGCAATTCTACGGTGGACTGTCTCCTGTGTTCCCGGCGTTTGTGCGGATTCCTACATTTTGAAACTTGCTAAAGAGTAGCTGCCTTGCGACGGGCTTGGGGCGTCTGGCACCCGGGCCATGGAGACTTTTGGTTAGAGACTCACCCATGATATATTTTGATACATGTAACAAACTTTGTAATTCTCCGGATTGAGACACGTTTGTGCTGAGTGACGGGCCCAGGGTTTGCACACCTGGGCCATAGAGCACACAAAGTAAGCTGACGCTAATCATCTTTTATTGGAAATTTAAAACTGCTAATATGATGTACAAGTTTTATTGAGCCCATGTGACTTTGTATGATTATTTTTAATATATAAATATGTTGCTTTGTATATAAGGACTCGGTAGTTGTAATTGTAACTTGCCTCTTGTTTCTGGAAACTCCTGAGGGCCCTGTCTAACTTTTTGCTGGGACTTGCCATGAGCCCCAATGTGTAGCTTCTGTTTTATCTCGTTGTTTCCTAAACCCATTAATTGTTGGACAGGATGTTTATTTATCCTTTTTTGCTGTTCTGTCAGGTGGTCTTTTGACCTCTCACTCTGTCTGCCTTATGACCTTTTGAAGGTGAATAGCATGATCTAGGCAAACAGGAATTAATGATACAGGAGGAGATTTTTAGGACATATATTTCTATGAATCTATCACTCACTTAAAAAAAACCATTACCCCTCTCTTAGTGCCACAACCCCCACAGTGGTTGGAACATAAATTCAAATGGAAACTCCATTACAGAGCTAAACAAACACTCTAGTACAATAACAGTATTAAAACATGCTTAGTTTATAATAGTCCATACAATAACATACATGGCCACAATTTATACATCTTTGGGATATTATTTATATGATATCAACAAGAACAATTTATATTAAAATGAATTAAAAACATGTGCATTGAAGCAGTATGTTTTTTCGAGTAATCACCTCTGGCATATGCTTATGAACAATGACTGATTTATTTATTTGGATTACATAAATAGCCTTGATTGATAGAACATGGCCAAAATGTGAATTTTGAATACCTTAGGTGTTATCTGACAGATCACAGATTTATAATTTAATTTAAAAATACCCTTGATTTTTTTAGTGCAGTAGTATGTGATACAGATGGCCGAACATTCGAAAGTTCGGTCCGTTTTCAAACTTTCGAACTTCTAAAAAAGTTCGAAAGTCCGAAAACGGACCATTAAAGTCAATGGGTGGTAAATAGTTTGAATGAACTTTCCGAAACATTGCAGTGTAAACTTATCTTACAGGGACCTGGGACATGGTCTGGGGAACACGTCCGTGCGCGGGAAACAGCATAAAAACGAAATACATCCACTTATAAGTGCCTTTGCGGCCTTTTTAGTTACAATTTTTTATGTTTTTTATGGTTTTTAGTTACAATTTTATGCATAAAAGTGAAAAGCCTTCCAACCACGTCAAGGTAACCCCAGTATGGGGTACCTCTGGCACCGGTGGCCTCAATGAGGCCAATGATATCGCCCTCTTGATCCGACGTGATGTCTTCGGGGTAGCAACACCAACACTACTGAGGTCAACAGTGAGCCCGCTGGCACTGCCGGCCTCAGCGGAGCCGATGTTGCTAGCTGCTTCTTTCTTCTGCCATCTACTGCGATGACTTCTGAACTCCGCAGAGTATTGCACCTCGTTATATAGGTTTGCAGAAAACCCTAATCTGTTTCTGATTGGTCAATTTTTCAATGCTTGGTTTACATGGTTTACATTAACCAATCACATTTTCCAATTTTCTGAAATCTGATAGGTTAATGTAAACCAGGTAACCCAAGCATTGAAAAATTGACCAATCAGAAACAGATTAGGGTATTCTGCAAACCTATATAAAGAGGTGCAATCCTCCACGAAGCTCAGAAGCCATAGCAGTAGATGGCAGAAGAAAGAAGTGGCTAGCAACATCGGCTCCGCTCAGGCCGGCGTTGCCAGCAGGCTCAATCTTCAGCCGCATCGGCGACCTCAGTGATGTTGGTGTCGCTAGCCCGAAGACGTCACGCTGGATCAAGACGCCGGATCAAGACGTTGAGTCCACCAGCGCCAGAGGTACCCCTGGCGGCCACAAGGGTACTTCTCGGGGTCGGTGGCCTCAGCTGAGCTGGAATCACCGGATGGAAGATAGAAGACGCTGCCCAAGGGCTCTTTTAAGAGCCGCCGGGGGCCCGGTTCGAGCTGCGGGACCCCCAACAAAGGCACTTAGTGCTGCAAGGGCCCTTACAAGGGGAGGAGAAGGGCCAGTTTGAGCTGCGGGACCCCTTAAGCCACCAAAGGGCTCTTAGAAGGGCCGCAAAGGCACTTATAAGTGCTGGGGAAGGGGGTCCCGGTTCGAGCTGCGGGATCCCTTAATCCCCAAAGGGCCCTTGTCAGGGCCGCAATGGTCCTTGTAAGAACCCGGGCTGTACGAGCGGCTGTTTTCGGGAATCTCCGGCCGTTAGGGGATTTTTGGAAGCGGCTGTTCGAGGCCCGCCAAAACATTCGAAAATCCTCGTACATTTGAGATTTCTCGAATGTTCATGGTCTTTCGAAAATAGTCCCGTGAGTCCAGAAAATCGAACTAGTCCTAACCCGAACTAGTTCGAATAGTTCGAGTTCATCCAAACTCATAAAGTTCGGCTCAAACATCCCTAGTATGTGTACTCTGGCACTTAGATTGCACTATTAGCTAGTGTGGTCAGCACCAGATTCCCTGGTAAAACCCAGGTTCCTAAACCAACAAGGCTGTGACCGAACTATTGATGGTCAAAACTAGTTTTACTATTGTTTTGATGGCTCTGAGTGAGAATGTTAGCTAATCACTAATCTTACCACAATTGTGTCTAGAAATACTTTTTCATATATTTCTAGACACATGTCTAGAAATATACACCCGTATATTTTTCTCCTACAATCAAAAACTTTTCACTTGTTCTTATTTTTGCTGCCATTTGTAAATAATATCTTTAAACTTTTTTTCTAATCTTACTTCTTAATATAGTAAGGACAGGCACACTCACTGGATACCAGTGATCTGTCGTTGAAAAAATGTCACCAATTCACATGCTGTTTATTACAAAAAATGTGGAGCCAGATTAATCAGGTGTTATCTATTTAGCTTGAGGTTTGTTGTAGTACCTTACATATGGTAATAAATGGTTTATGTTATCTTACAAATAATGAGTAGTTTGTTTATTAGTCAATAAAATAATTTTTTACTGTATTTTTTTTTTTTACTTTATACTTCAATGAAATATCACCTTTGAACTATTTACTATGGTCGTATTTAAAGGGCATGTCTACCCCCAAAACTATAATTTAACCCACTACTGGCCCCACTGTGTAGTGTAATAAAATCCTTACAATACCTGTAAATCCTTGCTCCAAATGGCTGCCCTGCTATGCCCCTCCAAAGTCTAGAAAACTGACCACCAGGAGCCTGGCCATATAGGACTCTGTCTCCTGTCTCTCCTCCGGGAGAATTTTGCCATGCACACTGCAGCCCTCCCCCCCCTCCCTCTCCCACCCTTTTGCTCCCCCTTCCCCTTTTGGGGTATAGTAGGGCTTCCTCCCCCAGCCCCAACCGCTATAATAGTTTTTACAGAAACTCTCCTGATCATTACTTACCTTACCTCTCTCCCCTGGCGTTGTCCACTGTCTGCAGCTGCGTCCATGATTGGCTGCGTCTCTGCGTCTCAGGCCCCCTGCTTGCAGTTTAATGGTGCAGACTTACTGATGGAGACTATTGGGAGCCGGGAGACCCCACACACCTGGGAAGGTATTCACTCATTTTTTGCGGGACCAGATACCAGACTAGAGGAGCACGTTCCATGGACTAAGAGATCGGGCTGGGAAAGAGGACAACGCAGAGGATTAGTGGAGCATCACGACTCAGACCAGGTGAAGACCAGAGGATCCGTAAGTCCTGGCTGAGCACCAGCCCAATATTTCAAGAATAACAGCCTTATATATATGCAGCCTGGATATACCGAGTACAATATGGGACATTAGTTAATAGACTCTCATTAGGACAAGTGTGAACCATATATCATTTGAATGTTTGAGGTCATGGTTGACTTACCATAGTCCGGACCAAGTTCTAGAGCTATGAACTTTGGATTTTCCCTAGATAATACTCCATCAGAAGCATTATGTTTTTAATTGTTTTTTATTAGTGTGTGAGGGGGGAAGGGATCTATTGATACTCCAATTTTTTGATATATTGTTTCTTTGGTTAAATAAAGGTAATGTTTGTTACAAGATACAAATAAAATATATAGGGCGGAAACCCATCCTCCGGGTACTTCTGAGTCCCCCACTCAGGATATATGATGTAGTTCCAAACGGGATGTCACATATAAAACACATAAACAAAAGTAGTACCACATAGGTGAATACACATAAAAAATGTGTATGTGTATTCACCTATGGGGTACTACTTTTGTTACAAGATACCAGCAGTATCCATTTACTAGGACTCATTCAATATGCTAAATTATGTGGCCCAATATAATGGGTCAAGTGTTTTATATTTAACCCTGTAGATTGTGTGCAGTGCTGTTTGAGGGACCATTCGAGCTCTCTGTCTATGGAGTTAGCTGTTTTTGGTGTGTTTAGTGATTAGTAGTAGGTCCTTTTGCAAAACTTTAAATGAGAAGTAAGACATACAAGGGATATAAAATTGAATCAGTGCGGGTCTCTAATTTTTTATATATTTATCATGCAAGCAGAGGGCCGGGACAGTACGCCGGAGGAAAGAGGTAAGGTAAGTAATGTTCGGGGGAGTTTCTGTAAAAACTATTATAGCGGTTGGGGTTGGGGGAGGGAGACCTACTATACCCTAAAATTTATAAAAAGGGGTGGACATGCCCTTTAAGCAAGGAATATGTGATGTCGGGTAAATTTTAAGCCTATGCAGATTAAAAATAATCAGTAAACTTGTGACAGAAAAATAAATATTATAGAGCTTGTGACAGACTGAGCATTTGCACATCTTCGTAAATCTACATATTACAAGGCTGTGTAGCAGTTCATTAAATACATGCTGTATGGCTACATTAAAATCAATGCAGCTTGCATCATGATTCTAATGTAAATACCAATCAGCCTTTCTTTGTATAGATTTTGTGCATACATAAAATGCAAAACTGACAAACCAGTTGCCAGATTATTTGAGCTGACTACTCCCCTTCAGTCACTGTAGCTCAATATCTTCCTGGTTTCTTCTGCTTTCTCCTGCACTGAGCATGTGCCAACCACAGATTAAAATGCGGAATTAGTATTTGTGACCGCAGATTCAGAACCTGCAGTTTGGCTGTGCAGCACGCAGAGAGGTGGTTACATAGTAATTAAGGTTGAATAAAGACATACGTCCATCAAGTCCAACCTATTCACCCCCTTTTTTTTTAACCCTACCTAACAGTTGATCCAGAGGAAGGCAAAAAACCACAGCTTATTTTAAAGGTAGGAACCTGGCCTTTCATATAAAATCAACGTGTTTAGAGACCAAAGTTCCTCTTTAAGTCAGCCACCCAGTTCACCAGCCACAGTTAAGTCAGCCCTCCAGTTCAGCAGCATGGTTAAGTCAGCCCTCCAGTTAATCAGCCACTCTTTAGTCAACAGTGGCTGGCCTAGCAGTGGTTGCTTAACTGGAGTGCTGACCTAACAGTGACTGGTAAATAGAGATGGCCGGTTCGTGGACCCGAACCCGGATCCGCCGCGGATTTCTCCCATCCGCGAACGGCGGATTATTCCGGACTTTCCGGACTTCCGAACTTCCGAACTGCGGATTTTTTTTTTTTTACGAAAATTTTCGAAAATACGAGTATCTCCGTAATTACGAGGATCTACGATACTTGCGGGATACGGAAAAACCGAAGATCCTCGTAATTACGAGGATTCACGTAATTACGAGTATTCTCGTAATTACGAGAATACTCGTAAAAACGAGTAATTCGTGTAAATTTACAAGACGGAGCAAGCCACATGATCCAAATTAGCCAATGGCAGCTATCATAATTACAGAAAGCCTCGTTTTTTTACGGAAATCTTCGTTTTTACGGGAATCCTCGTATTTTCGAAAAATACCGTTTTTTTAAAGTCACGCTAGCGGACTGTACTTTTTAGGTATTGTTGGCATTTATACGTGCTTCTAAGGCCATTACCCAGGTCCCTGAGTGGTTAAGTGTACGTTACCAAGGCTATTTAGACCACTTTTAATGCGGATTTTGCCGAACTTTCATTTTAATACGTTTTAACGGGTCCGCTCGCGGATTTTCGAATTTTCGGATTTTTTTGAAAATCCGCGGATCCTCGCGCGGACCGGATTTTTCGAAGTTCGGACATCTCTACTGGTAAATTGGAGGGCTGACCTTACAGACATAGCCATAGACTGGAGTAAGAGAACTGCCAGCATCTCAAAAGGTATCAAGTTCTTAATGAGCATTTTCTTTCACAGGTGGTAAAAGTTCCTACTAGACAGGATGCATTGTTGGAGCTGGTGATATCTAATAACCCTGAGCTCATTTTGAAGAGGAAGGTAATGAAAAGTTTACGGAATAGTGATCATGATATAGTGTCATTTAATATAGGTTGCAAAAAACAAAAGTGCGATGGGTTAGCAAAAACCTGTAACTTTAGGAAACCTAATTTTATGTTGTTAAAGGAATCACTCCTGCTCAAAGACTGGGGGTTTTGTTCCTAGGTAAAGATATTAAGTTGAAGTGAACCGCTTTTAACAGAGTATTAAACTATTACATTTATAAATTTATACCTTTAGGGAACAAAAAAAAAAATAGATTCTCTCCTGCCTGGCTTAATGCCCTGGTAAAAACGGAAAAGGAAAAAAAGAAAATTTGAAACGGACTTACAAGGAGTATAAAAGCTGTAATAAGAAGTGCAAGAAAGCAATTAAACTAGCTAAAATAGAAAATGAAATACGGATAGCAGAACAAAGCAAGTTTAACCCCAAAATGTTTTTTTAAATACATCAATAGTAAAAAGATGAGGACCAAGAACATGGGACCATTAAATAATGGGGCTGAGATGCTGAAAAGGCTAATGTGCTAAACCATTTTTTTCCTCGGTATTCACTATAGAGAGAATCCTAGTCCTTATAGTAGGGACTGTAATAATATGATGAGTATAAATGAGGATTACATACAATAGAAGGGTTGTGGAAGCACTCCTTAGGCTAAATAATAACTACATTTTGCGAAAGTGCTACTGATCTGGTCAAATATTTATATAAACATCGAAAAGATAATCAATGCACATTCCAATGCCCCATACAATATCATATTATCTGCACACTGGCATACATTATAAACAAAGGGGTTTTAGTATACATTACTGTGATCACATAAATAAAAAGCCTTCCAACCACGTCAAGGTAACCCCAGTCTGGAAGGTCCTAACCTTCCTAACCTAACTTTTTTAAATTTCTTTACTTCAATTACGATAAGCAAACTTTTGCATTTCTCATAGTTGCACACTGATCTTATTAGTAGCAGTCAGCAAGGATTTATAAGAAATTGATTTTGCCAGACAAATTTACTTGGTTTTTATGAAGAAGTGAGTAAGAATTTAGATTCTGGAATAGCAGTAGATAAAGTATACTTGGATTTTGCTAAAGCTTCTGATACTGTGCCACATAGGCAACAAATGTATAAACCGAGGACTGTTGGCCTAGAAAAAAACATTTGTACATGGATAGAGAATTGGTTTTTGGATCACAAAGAGTGCTCATTGGAGCTATATCTATGTGGGCTAAAAGTGGAGTGCCTCAGGGTTCCGTACTGGGGCCACTTCTTTTTAATCTGTTTATATATGACTTAGAAGGGGGTATTAAGAGCAAGGTCTCTGTCTTTGCTGTTGACACTAAACTATGCAGAGCTTTGGAAACTACAAATGATGTGCAATTTCTGCAAGCTAACCTAGATAGATGGGCAGCAGAATGGCAAATGAGATTCGATTTTGATAAATGTAAGGTGATGCATTTGGGGTTTTAAAAATCCTGGTGCCAACTACACTATAAATAACTCTGTGTTAAAGGGGAACTGTGGTCTCCAATCAAGTTTAAATGAAAGGCCAGTTTCCTACCTTTAAAACGATCCATCAACCACCTCTCTACGTGCTCCACAGCCCAAGATATACAGAAATGACTGACCAGAAAGTTAATGGGTGGGAGGCTGACTTGTGACATTCCTGAGGCTTCTCCTGCACAGTGCCGCCGGCGAGCACAGCCTCAGACTCCCTCAGTGTGTGAGGGAGACAGGGAGTCCATCCTCCTCTCTGCTGTGTGAAGTCCTGACAGAGAAGGTAAGGGAATCTACAGCCCTTTCAATAAAGCAGGTGTAGATACTCACAGGACTTTTGTATCATTTCGGGCTTCAGCCCTTCTCTTTCACTGTGGCTGTTCACAAAAGGCTGTTTCCACAGAGTTTTCTGTAGGGGGGGTCTGAGTGGCCCATGGCACCTGCGAGTGAGCTGGATGTATGCACCTGCAAGTGGGCGGGGCTTAGACACCTGTGAGTGGGCGGGGCCACATTGGGCTGTAAGATAATGGGCCATGGGGGGCCTGCAACTGGAGGGGCCATGGGGTCCATGAGTGGTAGGGGTCAGGGGGGCTGCAAAGGGGAGGAGAAGACAGAACAGATTGACTGACAGTTTCAGAGCAGGAAGCAGGAAGTGCAGGGGACCTGGTGATGCTGCTGCCATATCACACACAAAAATTTAAATATCTTCAAAACTATGCAAAATAAACAATGGAAATAAATTGCAAAAATTCTCAGGGGAGCAATTCCTATCAATTTACCTAATGTCATTTTTGGACCACAAAAATGACATTCTCTAATGGAAAAAAGATTTGGGGTTCTGGTAGATAACAGACTTGTAGCAAACAATGCCAGACAGCATAAAGAGGGGAATAGATTCAAAAGAAAAAAATATGATTCGCTCTTTACAAAGCACTAGTAAGGCCTCATTTGGAACATGCAGTGCAGTTTTGGAATCCCACATTCAAAAGGGACATCTTGTAAATGGAAGAAGGGCAACTAAAATAATAAAGGGAATGGAGGGGCTTGAATATGCAGGCAGATAAGACCTGTTTACATTAGAGGAGCAAAGTTTGTGTGGGGATATGATCACTATACAAATATATTAATGGGCCATACAGTAAACTCTCTGGTGCATTGTTTACTAATCGGTCATATCAGAGGACTCGTGGACATCCTTTTTCATTTACAGGTTAGGAAAGGTTTCTTTACAGTGAGAATGTTGAAACTGTGGAACTGTATTCCAGCAGATGTGGTAAAGGCAAGTTCATTGAATAACTTTAAAAGTGGGCTAGATAAGTTTCTAAAAATAAAAATTATTGAGAATTACTGGTATTATTACATATACTGTAATTCTGGTTGATCCAGGGATACTTTCTGATTGTCATTTGGAGTCAGGAAGAAATTTTTGTCCCTTTTTTAGCTTTTTTTTGCCTTCCTCTGGAACAGCTGTTAGGTAGGATTAAAAAAGGAGGGTTAAAGGGTTGGGCTTATTCAACCTCAATTACTATTACTATTACAGTGGCTGCTGAACTCGAGTGCTGCCTTACAGTGGGTGCTGAACTGGAGGCAGGGGCACTTCTAGGGTTTTTGCTGCCTGAGCCAAACCTTTGAATGCCGCCCTTGATTATAAATTAGAAATGCTATACTTTCTGTAGTCTAAAAAAATTTAGCGAAAAGATTTGTAAGCCCCCCACCATGTCAAGGTAGACATGTCTCACTCTGCCTAATGGTAGAAGTGGCCCTGACTGGAGGGCTGACTTTACAGTGGTAGCTGACCTGGAGGGTGGTTAACTGGAGGGCTGACCTTACAGTGCCTGATGAACTGGAGGGCTGACCTTATGGTGGCTGCTGAACTGGAGGGCTGACCTTACAGTCGCTGCTGAACTGGAGTGCTCACCTTACAGTGGCTGTTTGTGCTGCAAGAACATATTTAGGGCAGCTTTAAAAGTTTGGCTCAGGTGCCAAAAGGTCTAGAAGCATCCCTGTCCCAACAGGAAAGTTACTTTATTTTATATACTTACTATAAGCTAGCAGATTATTGTATAAACAGAAAATGCAAGAATTTTTTTTTGCCTATACATGTGCATATGCAACATCTTTATTGTTGTCAAGTCAGATTGTAAGGTGTTTGTGCCCATCTGTAACCTGGAGAGCTGTAAAGTGTAACTGTGTTGAAATTGTACTTAATTCTTTTTGTGGTTTAAAGGGAGATTAGCTGGTTACACACCTTGAAACCTGACTCTGATGTTTAAAAAAAAAACTTCTGCAGTTTGGGAATGCTAGGAATTGTACTGCAAGTGCTAATTATATAGAAGATAATGTACCCCTTACTGTAAATTAATTTATAAGGACATCAGAAGTTACTGAGAAATTCCATGATCATAAAAACGCATTGCCTTGTGCTTTTATAAAGGGGGTACATTGTCTGTTAAAATGTAACTATTCATTTTAAGGCATCTGTGGGCACTACTACATAGTAGGGGGTCAATTATAAGGCTATTATTTACAGCTTGATCCCATTCTTGAGTGGTTAACAAGGACAATTTACCAACAGACTGAATTTCTGCTAAAACAAGATGTGATATTAAAAGAAAATTACAGATTCATTATCATTTTATCCTGGTATTAATATGCAGGCTGCAGTGTTCTTTGTACTAATCATCTAGCTAACAGCGCCTCTTAATGGTAAATTAATGTTTCCTTTTCTATTTAGCACAAAATCACCAGTATGTCCTTGATCCCTTTCACTTTTGTGTGTCTAGCTCCACCCCCACTCAGTCAAATAGTTTGCTTCAACCTGGACACTGTTAACGTATCCTTAGTAACCGCATGTAAACACAACAGCTTGTACCATGGAGCATGAGACAGGTGAGGCAAAACATAACCTAAATCTTTTAAATCTGGAAAAGACAGCATCATTTAGTAAAAACTGTACCAAATGTATTACATCTGATTTTATTTTTATGGGTTAGACTTTATTAAAAGAGACTCCAAGTATTCTTGTGTGTAATTATACTATATTCTTTGAAGCAACATATCAGGCTTATGTAATTAGAGGTGCAAAATATTACCTGTACTGTTGTCCTGCAACAACCAATCAGTTATTAAACTGTATAATGTATTCAGCTTGTGGAAACCTGTAAAAACTTTTTTAGAGAAGTAGTTTTCCTGAAAGCTGCAATGGAAATTACCCAGAAGTCTCTATTCCTTATTTGCATAAATTGTATAATAAAAAGGTATAATTTGCACCTGTATGTAACTTTAGCTAATGTGGTTGGAATTTTGCACAATATATCAAAATTTATTTCTTAGATTGTTGGTTGTAAAAAAATTAAACAGAGCCCCACACGGTAATCGATTTTCAATTCTTTTTTAATGCAATTCTTTCCTGAAGTGATTTTTTACGAATGCAATTAACTTTATAAATGTAAATCTATTGTAAATTCAATTCTTTAAAAAAAAACAACAAAAAAAATTTTTTCTTTACAAAGCCTAGGCCCCAATGCCCCAATTTTAAAAATCTGTAGGGCTCCTTCATCCTACATCCAGTCTTATGTAGTGGCGTAACGTCAGAATTGGGAGGTAAGAGGGCCCACGATCATCTCCCCAAACCTTCATGGTCAGCTGTTTTTAAACCTACCTGTGTTTTAACCTACACGTGATCAGCTGTTTAAAAGACTTTAAACAGTTGATTGTACGTATCTTTACTTCATGCGTGTGGTCAGCTGTTTAAAAACAGCTGATTGCGGACCTCTGGGCGTTGTCAGGGGCATGTCTTTCAATCTCACGGGGGTGGGGGGAAATCCCTGGTGTTTAAGGTGTGTCATTAAAGTCAAAAAGGACTTTACACCTTATTGGCCCCTGGGGCAATGGCATCTGTGCATTTCAATTGATTCTTCTGATTGAAAATTGATTGAACCAATCGGTTGGATTACACTAACTTGCTTTAGTCTCATATTAAATGCAATACATTTATAAAATATATACTAGTAGAGGTACAGAGAGCTGCAATAGCTAAAACCCCACAGCATGCCGACACAAGTAATAACCAAAAAAGGTAAGTAAAAGAAATAATTATCCAGCTTACATAGATAGCATAGAGGCCCAGGTGGACATTCCCCAGGCATAGTGCAAAACAGTTCTAAGACATAGACACATTTAATGGATAAATGTGACTCACCAGGCCTGTTGCTGAGGACTAGAGATGTTCGAAACTGTTGAGTTTCATTCCATTTTTCAAAATCTTTGGAAAGTTCGAAAGTTCGAGTTTTGAATCGTCTACTTTCGATTTTCGAAAACCGTCAAATTCCAAAATGCTCCTACTGTGGGTTTTCAAAAATCGTTAATTTTCAAAAATCGTCTATTTTAAAATCTTTGAAAATCTTCGTCTACTTTTGACTTTTCGAAAAGCGTCTATTTAAAAATCTTCTAAAATCATCTACTGTCGATTTTCGATAATTGTCTACTTTCGATTTTCCATGATTGTCTCTGTCACGAACGCCAGTTCGCTGGGCACGTGATCTGACTAATTAATCGGTATTCGCTGCCACCACTTTAAGTTACGGCCTTAAAGACGCCCCAAAAACCCACTCTTGACTCTCACTGACTATGCCCACCCCTGTCCTGGCAGCTAAATGGTTAACACTACACCATTCACTCCAGCAACTAACTGGTTAATTAGCATCAGTCCTTCAGAGTTAATTAGCATTTACACTGCACACTCCATTCAAACACATATAAACTTATCAGAGGCTAACTGAGTTCTTTTAGAGCATCAAAGACAAAACTTATTAAATTTTAGATTTAATATTCCAAAAGGTGGACAGTGCATATAATACAAAAACAAAATAAAATGGTGTTATAATAAAATGACATACAATAAGTACAACAGTTATAGAAAATAAAAAGGATAAAACTATTCACAGACCCTACTCACTAGAAGAAGTCCTGTGTCCTGGGGCAGGATGAAACATTGGGTCCATACACACGTTTTTAGCATGTCCCCAAGTATGAACAACATTATTTTGGACTACATGGACTTTTAAACTATTTGTTGAACTACGCCCTCCACAGGAGGTGGGAGTGTCCAGGAATGTCCAGATTTACGACTAGCCAAAAGCACTCATTCCCCCTCATTTAGGCAGACTCCATATAAATGTAGATATGTACATTGTATTGGGATATTGATCACATATTCCTCTCCTTTATTAATTATCAATTCCTCCAATACCAAACATGACCTGTGTGTAATCCATATTTCCCCAGATATTAATATCTCACCTTGGCAAGGGAATAAGGGCTCCATATTGGGTATCCTATTAATGGGCATATTATTATATTTACAAATATAACATTGGTTTCTGTCTTACACATTCCAATACCGAAATACAATTATTTTACATGTATGACTGTCCTTAAAATGACCTCTTAGTACCCACCAGACCCCTAGCTGAAGAGAATTCCAGATGCACGGTTCGGCCCCACATTGTCTGAGAAAGGAGATCTGGTTCCATGCTTGACTAATCGTAATATAAACAATAGGACTGTTCCAGGGTGGAATGGAATATTTATTGGTCCTTTTCAAGAACCAATACTACTAGTTAACCCATTCTTACCAAGTCACTCTACACATTTTCCTGACAGTCTCCTTTCGATTTTCGATAAAAATCGAAAAAATCTGGGTTCCGTGAAATTCGGGGATGTTCTGAAAGTTTCGTTAGGACTTCGAAACCCTCAGATTCGATTTGAAACTGGGTTCTATTCGAACCCACATTACATCTCTTACATTAAGGACCACAAGTTAGACCCCACGAGGATAAAAATTTAAACAGAGCATGCGCACCATCACACGAGCAGAAACTTACTGTAAAAGCCACAGGCTATTTATTGCTGGTCAATTTCAAATATTATTGAATAAAGTATACTTGATATTAAGCTACATTTATTCCTGCTTCTATGATGTGTGCACGCTCCACTTGAAGTATTTTCTTTCATAGTGTCTCCTTTTTTTCTTAATGCACTGCTTACAAAAACTATTCCAATAACTCTTTACCAAATTTGTTATTGGGTCTATTTTGGTCTCATAAAAAAAATCTAAATCAGATCTTCTTTAGCGTAAACCAGAACATCCTAAAATTTCACATTGCACTAAGCAGAACCTTTAAATATGGGGGGGGGGGGGTCTTTTTACTCCTACATTTTAGTACTGGTAATAATAAAATTGCAGATGTTATCAAGTAAAAATACGTTGAAGACTACAGGTTGTCCATTTTCTGGGTCAGACTGCTTAAATAAATTCTGCTTAAATATTCTCTTTGTCTACTTGCAGAAAATGTAAAGAAATTATGTTTTGGAAGTACACAAGATAGAAAACTGTTTCCTAGTTACTGCGCACCAGATCGTTTGGGTAATGACTTGGCTCCTATCAGAGGGTCTCCCAACCTTGGCCCAGGATGCTACAACTTTGAGGAGGTGAGACAATCCACTGTATTTAATTTATCCAAGTTAGCCGTTAAGATCCTAAAATGTGTACCTTTCTTTACTTTTGTTTTGCAGCTGTTGAAGTGGTAAGTTTAAACACAGGGGGTGATGAACTGAGAGCTCCCAGGTGCAATAGCTTTGGTGATGTTATATGCCTATAGTTTTCTCGGTGCAAAGTGCCGTTAACTATTTTGGCACAAAACTATTTGGCCACTTTTAATGCCAGCCATTTCTCTAATTATTTAAGGAGTGTATATTTTGTCACATCGGCCTAGAGTTCTGTCCCCAGTTCCTCTCTAACTACAGTTTATAAATTAATTTAGCCCCTTTTATACCTCCTATTATATCAGCACTATTAGCCAACATATTTAACACTTTAAATGCCCTATTCCTTACCCTCAGAAAATACTTAAATTCCCCGTTATTTTGGACAGCCATTCTTGTATCAGCTTCTTTCCCTCTGCTGGATCCAAATGTAGTGGACACCATCATAATTACATGTAGCAACTGCATTGTCATTCTATAGAAATGTATGCATTCCACATTTTTAACCTGGTCTGAAAACACCTAAGCAGTAGCTATAGGCTGCCATTTGATACTTTTTATTTTGGCCATCCAATTGTTAAAACATTAATTCAGCATTGCAGTTTAAAGTTGGGTTTGAAGGCCATCTCTGATTAGGCACATTAGTTTCACATTGGTAACCCATGTAAAAAGCCCTAACATGTCTAATCTGTCTGCCTTTCTCTAAACTTTTACAGGGCGATGCAATATATGTTGTTTTGTCGTTAAACCCTACTAAAATGTCCGCTAAACTTGTTGCGTGTATGTATCAAGTGTATTGCGTGTGATTAACCATAAAGTAGCGCCTTAAGCGCCAAAAATCTGAAAAGACCATTTATGCGTGACGCAAGTGATGCAATACTTTTTAACGACAAATTTGCCCCTATTTTTAGCGCTTTTTTTAGCGCCAACAAAAGGAAGGTGAAAACCACATGCAAACTTCTGGCAACCCTGCAATGTAATATCCTACGACACTTACGATAGTACATTGCGCATAGAGTGAAGTTATTGGACAACGTCACCTCTGGGGGGCGGGCTTTATTGCGCAAACATCCACATCACGACATTTCCGGTAAAAGTTGGTCACTTTCCATTTTCCGTGTGCGCAATACCTAATTCCTATTGCAGGCAGATTCAATGGAGGATGCTGGGTGTTCGTATGTGTATGCAAGCTTCCGAAGTTTGGTAGGCAGTACCTCTAGTGCAGACGATATTATGAAGGGAGGTATGGTCGGATCGCAACTGGAAACAGTGTGTGGCACGTGCGCACAACATACCAAGGACATTTTCCACTGTGAAAATGTTGTCAATGTCCCTCGGGCCAACAATGACAACAGCACAGCCTTGACCTTTTTTGAAAAATTTGATCCACAACGTCCGGAAAACAACTTCTCAAACTACACAGAACTTGTTTTATGGATGAACCATGCAAACACTTTGAAGAAGGACCCAGATCAACAACAATGTATTGCGTCGCAGCCAGCAACTCCATCTTCCAAAGGTAAAGTCTGCTCTGCACAATCAAACATACCATTATTGAAAAAAAATGTCAATATTGCCTGTCAAGAATCACGTAGGCGACCTATTAGAAAGAAAAAAGGTCAGAAACTCAAGCAATGTATTTCAGATCCTGTTCCACAATGCAGTGCACTTGTCAGGCACCGTCAAGACAAGCAGCATGCCATGAAGCGCAAGTCTTGCAATTCTCCAGTTGTCCCCAATGTCTTACACCATGTGCCAAAGGGGCATAATCAGTCTCCTGACCTTTGTAAAAAAAACAAAAGGAGCCTCAATTTTTCTGCAGAAGAGGTCACATATATGGTTGACTATCTACACAGACATCACTATGACAGACAAACTTCTGGTCACTCACAAATGCATTCCCAAAGGAAGTTACTGATCATTTGTAATTTGGCACGGAAAATGGAGCTAAAATTTGAGCAACGTCGCAGTATAATTCAGCTTCAGAAAAAATATCTGGCTTTGAAAGGACGGGAGATAAAAAGTAAGTTTAAACACATGTTCGTGCTGTTCACTAACCTTGCACATCACTTAGAATACGTAGCTTACATTTCTTGTGTGTTGTAATGTGTTTTATTGTGTATGTGTTAAGATTTTTTATTTCACACATAGGCAAATGTTTTTGGAATACTGAACATACACACCGGTCAACATCCATACTTTTGATTATTACAACGTTTTGGACATGCCCTGACAACATATTTTCAACAGGGCATTCGATTGGTGTTTCTGTGGTCACACAACAACCTATATCCCACGCTGTAGAAAAAAATTTCAAGTTGACTAAATACACACCACAAGATTCTGCATCAGCGGTGAACACATGCATGCCCACACACATACATGTGGACCCACATGTATTTTAAGTTTCACATGAATGCACACAAACACATACATGCATACAAAGAATTATAACGTTCATTGTTATCAGAGGGGTGTTATTTTTTTGTTCGCTCTATTTGGAAATGTCTGTTTTTTTCCAGAAACCACCAAGATCCTCCCCAATCGTTCTTCAAGCGACAGCAGTCACACTGCCACTGCCCGTGCAATGCAGACTCCTAGTAAGTTTTATATTTTAATATATTTGTGTTTTTATCACGTTTGGATTTTTCAGGCTACTTACAGTACATTGAATTAGAATCACACGTATTTCCCATACTTAATAAAAACATAAGAATAGGACAGATACCACATTATTAGATTTTACCAACTGTACCTTTGCAAATGTGTGTACATAGGAATCAGTCCCAAAGAGTTATTGTTAGGGTTCAAACTAGCAGCTTGTTATCGCTTGGCTTAACATATCACAGAGTAACACATTTATGTACACACAGCACTGATAAAGCACAGACATCGTTGCATAGAACGGTATTGTGTCCTTCTCGTTGCTGTATGTATTTTCCAGTCACACTCATGTGATCAAGGGAGATGACCCACGGTGAGTATGTGCGTCGCTTTTATCACATATTTAGAATGTGTATGTCAACTTGGTTCTATGTCTCTTTGCCAGAACAGCTTGATTCTTTACGAGGCACAAATGAACATTTGTTTCTAAAGCCAAAGTGCCCATACACAACACAATTGTCACCTGAAATGGCCACTCATACATCGTGCATAGCACAGACTAATTAGAATTCGTACGCAAGTGCAATCATGGGTGCCGACACGTGCTTCACAATTTGTATGAACGGCTGTTCCAGACAATCATTGTGTGTTGTATGTGTTCTTAATTACATACGTGTAAAGTGACGTTCGTTGTTGACATATTGGATGGTGCAACGTCCATTCATTTCTACTAAGGGACAAAGACTTCTGGGTAATTACCATTATCATTCCACCAGTTAAATGGCAAACCAGAGGAGCAACTACAGATTGGCGCTCTGGTTGAGGATTTTTTTATGTTTCAAACCAGCTTCTATGGAAACATGGTCATTACCCAGAAGTCTCTGTTCCTTATTACCAAATGAATGATTTATAAGGGGAGTTTCAAAGACTTTATTCCGTCCCAATACTTCTTTATTGGTGACGTTTCTTTGTTGGAATCGGATGATGGAATCAGAGTATAGGGTGTGAGGTAAGTATATCTTTATGTTTCTTGGAATGTCTATACCGTCAGCGCTGAAATCTGTTGCTGCCATACATGATGTTAATCTAGATACACACACTAATGATAAAGGCCCGACAACATGTTATACCACGGTATCGTGTTCTTATTGTCAGTGCGTATGTCCTTTTATTTGTGGCCAACAATGTGTGCTCTGTGAGTTGTCACAACAAAATCAAGTGATCCCTGGTTCATTGGAACCCCCATTAATTGGAACACAAGGAGTTAATAACGTTTGGACAAAAATAACATCCTTGCTGTGAGAGCAAGTGGCTGAAAACGTGCATTACAACATGTCCTTTTGTCCTGCCATTTTCACTCTGCTATGTTTGCCAATAATGTATGTCAACATGATCCGGAAATTAGAAGGTAGTTGCAACACAAACACAATTGCACTATCTTCCTCATTCTGGATCTCATATTAGGATAAAAAAAAGTTTCTCACCCACATCTCTCTTTGTTTTTGATTTGGACATGTTGGTTATACATTTTTTTGGTTCTCCCTGTTGTTGTCAGAACCCTGCAAGAAGAATCTACATAATGTTGATTCCAAATTTTGCAGTCGTGCTGCCACCATGAAGACAAGGCAGACTCACAGTAAGTTGCTTCTTCCCTTTTTTAGTGTTTATATCTTATTGTTTACTTTGTACACTGTTTTTTAATGTTCCAATGAATTGGAATTCTGGACAACACATAAGCCTTTTACACTCAACCAAATAAGGGAAGGAAGTATTCTTATGGTCTTCCAAACCACTAAATATGTATCATGTATTGTTAACTAAGGAAGTGTTATGCCCAATCGAGTGAAATGTTAGCTAACAAAGTTGCAATCCCAACATACTTTGGAACATTGAGCACATGTCTACTAGTGCTGCTCACTATATACACTATACATAATTTGACAATGTTGTTTAATGTTGATCTTCATTTACTCCATTTTTGGCCACCTTGCCTTTACACTTAGTCAATCACATCTTGATTTAAACATGCAAGCAGCCTACAACAGTATATGCTTGTGAAGGTTCTCATTCATCCAGGTCATGGTATATCTGTAATATTCATTCATTCAGGTCATGGTATATCTGTAATATTCATTCATCCAGGTCATGGTATATCTGTAATATTCATCCATCCAGGTCATGGTATATCTGTAATATTCATTCATCCAGGTCATGGTATATCTGTAATATTCATTCATCCAGGTCATGGTATATCTGTAAGATTCATCCATCCAGGTCATGGTATATCTGTAATATTCATTCATCCAGGTCATGGTATATCTGTTGTATTCAATTAGATCAACTGGACTTGAAGTTTAGTTCTTGAATATGTTTCACTAGTCATCCCACTGGATCTCTCAATTCAGAATGACTTGTACAAGAATCTGTGGCAATTATGTACCCTGGAAAATCACATTTGTATCACAGCCAAGTGTTAAGGGCGGGATTGCATAGGGCTAAGAGGTGTTATAGGAACGCCCAGAGTAAGGTGTCAAAAAAGCATTGTACATGGCAGACGAGTTGGAGTTGAAAGAAACCAAGCCTAAATAGAGGTGGGGGTTCGACACCAACTGTCTGCCATGTACAATGCTTTTTTGACACCTTACTCTGGGCGTTCTATAACACCTCTTAGCCATGCAATCCCGCCCTTAACACTTGGCTGTGATATGCTAATTGGGATTTTCCAGGGTACATAATTGCCACAGATTCTTGTACAAGTCATTCTGAATTGAGAAAGCCAGTGGATGACTAGGAAACGTCTTCAGAACTAAACTTCAAGTCCAGTTGATCTCATTGAATGCAACAGATCTACAACAGTATAATTATCACCTTAATAAAACTAGACAATTAAAAAAGATTCCTGGCCAGAACATTCACACCTTATACATCTTGATTTGATCTGACTGGCTACTCACCTTCTTGTTTAATCTCATGTCTGAAAATAGGAAAATCAAAAAGTTGCAAAAATTAGACAAAAAACTGACACTCTCCATGTTGGACCACTCAACTAAACAGAGCAGCCTTATGGTAAGTGAAGCAGTAATATGTCACCCACAACAGCATCTTTAATTATCCAAACATTCCTAAACTTTAGTAAGCAATGCACATATCATTTAAGAATATTATTTTAGACCACACGTACATTACAGGTTAATGAAGAGAATGAAAGTTCAAACACATTGCTTAAATATACACATACACACACACATTAGGGGTTACACAACACACACACTACCTCTTTCAATATTATTATTATATTACTTACAATTCCATTGTTATCGATTTGTATACAGATCTCAAAATTAGATTTGTGACTGGCCTGTTATCAGATGATATACATGTTAACCTTTACAACATTTACTCCCACAAGTATATGTGTGTGCATAACCTAACATGTCTAAACATATGCAATTGTTAGATTCTCCACTTCTAGTATATGTTGCCTATATGTCACTGTTTGTTATCATGATTCTTGTTTTGCTTTCATTAACCATGACAGGATAGAATGTCCAGTTTCTTTCAGGATGGATAAATCCAATGCATTGTCATTCACAGCTCATACATCACCTTGTCCAGGATATATGGCAAGATTTCAAACGCATATGTGAAGTTAGAGAAATTACAGGACACTGTCAGCAAATTTTTGTAAAAGGCTTTGGCAATGTTTAAGTGTTTGTATTTTTGGGCTATGTCACTGAAAGTCACGGTTTGTTCTTGTTTAAATAGTTTAAGATTTGTGAAATGTATATGACTTTAAAATGGTGATATATATTATTTTATTTGTCAATCACAGGGATTGTGGACACACTTTAAGGATAAGTGCATGTAAAATCAAGTTATGTTCATTTGGAAGCTGCAGCTTTATAAATATCATTGCCATATTATTTTCCCTAGTCCTCCAGAGCCTAGCTTGTGCCTTGGAAGTTGCTGACATCTTGTTACTGGTTTGCTAAATGTTAAGCTCCGCCCCTCTGTGATTTCCTCTGCTTTCTCTGCTTGAGCCTCAAACAGTAATGCCTGTGAGTTCGTGCACTCTCCTGCTTGAGCCTCAAACAGTAATGCCTGTGAGGCTCAGGGGCACGGAACTCACAGCATTACTGTTTGAGGATCAGCAGGAGAGTGCACGGAACTCCAGGCATTATGTTGAGGCTCAAGCAGAGAGGCACGGAATCACAGGCACTGTTTGAGGCTCAAGCAGGAGAGTGCACGGAACTCACGGCATTACTGTTTGAGGTCAAGCAGGAGAGTGCACGGAACTCACAGGCATTACTGTTTGAGGCTCAAGCAGGAGAGTGCACGAACTCCCAGGCATTACTGTTTGAGGCTCAAGCAGGAGAGTGCACGGAACTCACAGGCATACTGTTTGAGGCTCAAGCAGGGAGTGCACGGAACTCCACAGGCATTACTGTTTGAGGCCAAGCAGGGAGGGCAGGAAATCACAGGCATTACTGTTTGAGGATCACGAGGAGAGTGCACGGAACTCACAGGCATTATGTGAGGCTCAAGCAGGAGAGTGCACGGAACTCACAGGCATTACTGTTTGAGGCTCAAGCAGGAGAGTGCACGGAACTCACAGGCATTACTGTTTGAGGCTCAAACAGGAGAAAGCAGAGGAAATCTCAGAGGGGCGGAGCTTAACATTCAGCAAACCAGTAACAAGATGTCAGCAACTTCCAAGGCACAAAGCTAGGCTCTGGAGGGACATAGGGAAAAATAAATATGGCAATGATATTTATAAAGCTGCAGCTTCCAAATGAACATAACTTGATTTTACACTGCACTTATCCTTTAAAGCACACCATTGTGATTTTTGTGGTTTCCAAATTGGAAAAATGTCTCCAACACATTTGTTTTTGTGGAGAAATTGAACACTTTAAAATGGGCCAGGAGATACATGTTGCAAGGCCTTTGCTGCTTGAATTAGTATCTAAAGAAAAGGATTTTTTTGGCTAAAAAGGCAGAAATAAAAACGTTTGGAAACAAAAATGAACATGTTTATCTTCTTTATTTATTTGATTACTTTAGAAGATTGGGTTAAGGCAGTAAACAAACAATGCCTAATAATGTGCTTTACATCACATGGAAGCTACAGTACCTAGAGCTTGGAATCTAAACAGAGATATTCCTATATTTACACACAACATCGCCAAAAACAAATGACAGACGATACATTTACAAGTCACATTTCTACAAAAGTATTTGATCACAATTTTTTCAAAAATGTAAAGATGTCAATTAGCTAATAATATCCCTTTTACCAGCCACAACACCCCTATAACAATAGGCCAATACTGACTGAATACACTTTAGAAGCACATACAAAATAAAATAAACTATTACAAAATAAACAATAAGGAGTAATGGAAATACCGCCATTAAAATGAAATCACGTATCCCACAAAGTTTAAACAACCTTGTTTCCTACATTTTTTTACAATTATCACCAGCACACTTTGGATTTAGCCGCAACTTTCTGCCTTTACGACCACGAGCTAGTGGGGTTTGTCCTCGTGTGCGTGAAGCCACATTACTTTTGACTACAACATCAGCAACATCCAGTACTTCAGGGGTGGAAACCACTTCCTGCACACTCTCCTTTTTGGCAACTTGAGTATTATAACCCATGTTTGCTGCACTTAGGCCAGTGCCAATGTAAGACATTGCAGGTTTAGAAATATTCTTGCTTATTTCTTTCACTGCCTGTGCTAAACTGCCAATGCTTGTAACAAGGTCCACTTGTATTGATTGTTTAAGATCATTTATTTCCTTGCATATCTTGTTACAACACTCATCCATCTTAACAAAATAAGCACACTTCAAACTCTCAATTGTTTGTACAATTATATCATTTTCATTGCACTCTACACTGTCATTGGTGTTAGATTCAATTCCATCACTTCCACTGGTGTTGGGGATGTCACTGGACAAATCATTTTCTACTGGCATGGTTGCAGACATATTTTCTTCTTCTGTGAGGGGAAACATAAAACACATTTTAATTGTTTAGTTGGTTATTTTGTTTGAAAAGTATAGTCACAAGTTTATCTGTTAATTTTTTGCCAATTACAAACAATGTGCAGTCATCTATGTGTAGCAAAGTGTACACAGTAAATCTAAGTTAGCCACTATCTGAATGCAGGTACATCTAGTATTAAGTGTTTGAGTATTTTGACTATGTGATGTCCCTTTGTCAGGTCGTAGATGCTCAAAATGCAGAT
The DNA here is from genome assembly GCA_019447015.1 of Hymenochirus boettgeri. Classification (NCBI taxonomy): domain Eukaryota; kingdom Metazoa; phylum Chordata; class Amphibia; order Anura; family Pipidae; genus Hymenochirus; species Hymenochirus boettgeri. Next base: position 131,423,061 of record CM033470.1, read on the forward strand.
CACCAGATCTTTGAAAAACACAACTCCCAGTATTCCTCAAATTGAGAGGGAAGCATAGGAATGCTTGGAGTTTGATTTTTCAAACATCTGTAGATCAGTAGTTTCAACATGAGTGCCATAGTTAAATGTTCCAATAATACTTAAATGTGCTAGAATATTTGCAAGATCATTCATTTGCATTGCCTAACACAAACTTTAACATGATTTGGACTAAAATAAAAACATGTTACATATGTGGAGTTATTACAGTGCCGTAACTCCTTCCCCTGTGAACGTGTGTGGTTCCAGACCTATCAAGCCCATGCTATTTGAATTGTCCATTGATTTTGGAACAACTGATCGTGCATATAAAGTCAACATTTTCACAAACACATGTTTGAAGGGCATGTCCACCCCCAAAACTAGAATCCACCCCCCACTACTGTGCCCATTGTGTAGTGTAGTTTAATCCTTAACTCACCATCTGGTTCTTCTGCTATCCCCCCCAAAGTCTCTAAAAATGCCCACCAAGAGTACTGCAGAGTCCATATTTAAGTTTGGCATGCGTACTGCAGCCCTTCTCCCCCTCCCTTCCCCTCCCTCTCCCTCCAGATTTAGATTCCCTCCCCCTAGCGTAAAAACCTTTATATATAATATTCTCCCTGTTCCCCCAGCCCCAACCGCTCTAGTTTTAATATCAGAAAGTGTCCCATACATTACTTACCTTCCCTCTTTCCTCTGCCGCACACAACTCCACTTATGTGGGGGAAAGAGGGAAGGTAAGTAATGTATGGGACACTTTCTGATATTAAAACTAGAGCGGTTGGGGCTGGGGGGGCAGGGAGACTATGATAATAAACATTTTTAAGAAGGGTGGACATGTCCTTTAAAAGACTGTACTGTAACTTGTGTGTTTATTAATGAAGTTAGGATCCACTCTTTGAAACAAACATCTGCTCATACATATGTTTACTTTCTACGTGCAATCTGAAGATACAAAACATGGGAGGGAGGAGGGCCTCTGCAGGGAGGCAAAAGAGTTAGTTAGTATACATGCCTGCTAGTGCAGATGTATCTATATCCGAATATCCTGTAATTTGTCGGGTGTTAATAGTATTTAACACCCTCTCTTCCTCTCTGGTCAGTTCTTGCACATCTGCCTGTCCCCCTCCTGTTTTCTGCATTTCTCTGACTTGTTTGGCTACTTTCTCCTTGGTTCTTCTTCGTGAATCATGCCAGCGTTTTTTAAGTTCATCTATACTTCTAAATGTGGCAGCAGACGAGTTAACTTTACTTTGAATGTCTTTCCATATTTTATGCTTAAGTTGCATTGATGTTTTGTTTGATAAATCCCCATACAGACGTTTATAGTTTTTCTCAATCTGTGAAGTCACAAAGACAAAGTAAAACAAAATTAAAATACACATCATTAGACTCACAATATACACTGACTGCATGAATGACACAGTTATATGTAGACACACACCACTCCCCTCAACTAGTGTGAGACTTTCACGTGGCCTTAGGAAATGGTTGTTGTTGCATTTAGATCACAAATGGATGTGTGTTATAGTGGATAATGCAGCCACAAATGACAATTATAAGGATATTATAAGTTCCGTGACCATATAAAAGCAGGATGCCGCAGGCCCAGTATCTTTTATACAGGGCACGGAACTCCAAGGTGAACTCAACTGTCCCTTTATTTTCCAGTTGTGGGTGCATTAAGCACTAACTTAATTTTGTGGTAATGTACCCACTATATAATTTATAAATGGATAACATTCTCCACTACCTAATTAACATTTGGGGTACATTATCCATTATATAATTAACAGTTGGGGGTACATTACACACTATATAATTTACATTTGTTGGTACCTTACATACGATTTAATTTCCATTTGGGGGTACATTACACACCATATATCCTACCCATGTTCTAAGCTACTTCCAAATGAACATAACTTGATTTTACACTGCACTTATCCTTTAAAGCACACCATTGTGATTTTTGTGGTTTCCAAATTGGAAAAATGTCTCCAACACATTTGTTTTTGTGGAGAAATTGAACACTTTAAAATGGGCCAGGAGATACATGTTGCAAGGCCTTTGCTGCTTGAATTAGTATCTAAAGAAAAGGATTTTTTTGGCTAAAAAGGCAGAAATAAAAACGTTTGGAAACAAAAATGAACATGTTTATCTTCTTTATTTATTTGATTACTTTAGAAGATTGGGTTAAGGCAGTAAACAAACAATGCCTAATAATGTGCTTTATATCACATGGAAGCTACAGTACCTAGAGCTTGGAATCTAAACAGAGATATTCCTATATTTACACACAACATCGCCAAAAACAAATGACAGACGATACATTTACAAGTCACATTTCTACAAAAGTATTTGATCACAATTTTTTCAAAAATGTAAAGATGTCAATTAGCTAATAATATCCCTTTTACCAGCCACAACACCCCTATAACAATAAGCCAATACTGACTGAATACACTTTAGAAGCACATACAAAATAAAATAAACTATTACAAAATAAACAATAAGGAGTAATGGAAATACCGCCATTAAAATGAAATCACGTATCCCACAAAGTTTAAACAACCTTGTTTCCTACATTTTTTTACAATTATCACCAGCACACTTTGGATTTAGCCGCAACTTTCTGCCTTTACGACCACGAGCTAGTGGGGTTTGTCCTCGTGTGCGTGAAGCCACATTACTTTTGACTACAACATCAGCAACATCCAGTACTTCAGGGGTGGAAACCACTTCCTGCACACTCTCCTTTTTGGCAACTTGAGTATTATAACCCATGTTTGCTGCACTTAGGCCAGTGCCAATGTAAGACATTGCAGGTTTAGAAATATTCTTGCTTATTTCTTTCACTGCCTGTGCTAAACTGCCAATGCTTGTAACAAGGTCCACTTGTATTGATTGTTTAAGATCATTTATTTCCTTGCATATCTTGTTACAACACTCATCCATCTTAACAAAATAAGCACACTTCAAACTCTCAATTGTTTGTACAATTATATCATTTTCATTGCACTCTACACTGTCATTGGTGTTAGATTCAATTCCATCACTTCCACTGGTGTTGGGGATGTCACTGGACAAATCATTTTCTACTGGCATGGTTGCAGACATATTTTCTTCTTCTGTGAGGGGAAACATAAAACACATTTTAATTGTTTAGTTGGTTATTTTGTTTGAAAAGTATAGTCACAAGTTTATCTGTTAATTTTTTGCCAATTACAAACAATGTGCAGTCATCTATGTGTAGCAAAGTGTACACAGTAAATCTAAGTTAGCCACTATCTGAATGCAGGTACATCTAGTATTAAGTGTTTGAGTATTTTGACTATGTGATGTCCCTTTGTCAGGTCGTAGATGCTCAAAATGCAGATCACCAGATCTTTGAAAAACACAACTCCCAGTATTCCTCAAATTGAGAGGGAAGCATAGGAATGCTTGGAGTTTGATTTTTCAAACATCTGTAGATCAGTAGTTTCAACATGAGTGCCATAGTTAAATGTTCCAATAATACTTAAATGTGCTAGAATATTTGCAAGATCATTCATTTGCATTGCCTAACACAAACTTTAACATGATTTGGACTAAAATAAAAACATGTTACATATGTGGAGTTATTACAGTGCCGTAACTCCTTCCCCTGTGAACGTGTGTGGTTCCAGACCTATCAAGCCCATGCTATTTGAATTGTCCATTGATTTTGGAACAACTGATCGTGCATATAAAGTCAACATTTTCACAAACACATGTTTGAAGGGCATGTCCACCCCCAAAACTAGAATCCACCCCCCACTACTGTGCCCATTGTGTAGTGTAGTTTAATCCTTAACTCACCATCTGGTTCTTCTGCTATCCCCCCCAAAGTCTCTAAAAATGCCCACCAAGAGTACTGCAGAGTCCATATTTAAGTTTGGCATGCGTACTGCAGCCCTTCTCCCCCTCCCTTCCCCTCCCTCTCCCTCCAGATTTAGATTCCTTCCCCCTAGCGTAAAAACCTTTATATATAATATTCTCCCTGTTCCCCCAGCCCCAACCGCTCTAGTTTTAATATCAGAAAGTGTCCCATACATTACTTACCTTCCCTCTTTCCTCTGCCGCACACAACTCCACTTATGTGGGGGAAAGAGGGAAGGTAAGTAATGTATGGGACACTTTCTGATATTAAAACTAGAGCGGTTGGGGCTGGGGGGGCAGGGAGACTATGATAATAAACATTTTTAAGAAGGGTGGACATGTCCTTTAAAAGACTGTACTGTAACTTGTGTGTTTATTAATGAAGTTAGGATCCACTCTTTGAAACAAACATCTGCTCATACATATGTTTACTTTCTACGTGCAATCTGAAGATACAAAACATGGGAGGGAGGAGGGCCTCTGCAGGGAGGCAAAAGAGTTAGTTAGTGTACATGCCTGCTAGTGCAAATGTATCTATATCCGAATATCCTGTAATTTGTCGGGTGTTAATAGTATTTAACACCCTCTCTTCCTCTCTGGTCAGTTCTTGCACATCTGCCTGTCCCCCTCCTGTTTTCTGCATTTCTCTGACTTGTTTGGCTACTTTCTCCTTGGTTCTTCTTCGTGAATCATGCCAGCGTTTTTTAAGTTCATCTATACTTCTAAATGTGGCAGCAGACGAGTTAACTTTACTTTGAATGTCTTTCCATATTTTATGCTTAAGTTGCATTGATGTTTTGTTTGATAAATCCCCATACAGACGTTTATAGTTTTTCTCAATCTGTGAAGTCACAAAGACAAAGTAAAACAAAATTAAAATACACATCATTAGACTCACAATATACACTGACTGCATGAATGACACAGTTATATGTAGACACACACCACTCCCCTCAACTAGTGTGAGACTTTCACGTGGCCTTAGGAAATGGTTGTTGTTGCATTTAGATCACAAATGGATGTGTGTTATAGTGGATAATGCAGCCACAAATGACAATTATAAGGATATTATAAGTTCCGTGACCATATAAAAGCAGGATGCCGCAGGCCCAGTATCTTTTATACAGGGCACGGAACTCCAAGGTGAACTCAACTGTCCCTTTATTTTCCAGTTGTGGGTGCATTAAGCACTAACTTAATTTTGTGGTAATGTACCCACTATATAATTTATAAATGGATAACATTCTCCACTACCTAATTAACATTTGGGGTACATTATCCATTATATAATTAACAGTTGGGGGTACATTACACACTATATAATTTACATTTGTTGGTACCTTACATACGATTTAATTTCCATTTGGGGGTACATTACACACCATATATCCTACCCATGTTCTAAGCTACCCCTGTAGTGGATTTCTATGGGAGGAACTGTAAGATTATAGCCTTATAATCTTACAGTTCCAGGAGGAGAAGGCAAATATAAGCCACAAAGGGGTAGGTTATAATAAATAATGCACCCCGAACTGTAAATTAAAGGGATATTAGAAGTCACCTTGGTGTTCCGTGGGCTGTATAAAAGGAACTCAGCCCGCGGCCTCGTACTATTATATGTTAACGGAAATCCTCGGTGACTTAGAATATCCTTATAATGTTCAGTTGGGGGTGCATTATCCACTATCTAATCGCCAATGCTTGTCAAGTTTCGAATCATGCAGATTCCATAAAAGTTCTTATCCTTAAAAATGGTGCTAATTTTGTCCGAACCAATCCGATAATCTTGAATTTTGGAAAGCTAACATCTGATTGGTTTGGGCAAAATTAGCACCATTTGAAAGTACAAGAAATTTTATGGAATCTCCCTTAATTTATTTATGTAAATAAAAAACAGTTACATTACCTCCGTAGTCAGTATTTCAATTTCATCAAAAGTAAATCGTTCTTTCCGTGTCCTTTTTGCCTTTGGACTTTGATTCTGCTGTGTTTGTTGGCCAGGCCCTGTTTGCACGGTGCCATCCACTTCATTTGTTTGGTCTGTAAGGTGACTGGTTGAGAGCGAGGTTTCCACATTGCACACAGGAGTAGAGACGCTTACATTATTGCTTGTTGGTGAGCAAGCACTTTTCTCTTGGCGTAGCAATGCAGTCAGAACACTGTATAAATTCCCTGGAACAGATATGTTATATACCTCATTGGTGTCCATTGCTTAGACGCATTCTGCGCAGGTGTATGAGATTAAGTATTGATTGGCTACTTTGCAAATGGGATGTGATGCAGAACAACACATGAAACAATCTATTTGCAATCTGCATTGACGTTAGCGTGAACGTGTGCGTTCACGCGTCTAGTATGGGGTGTTAACCAATGAGAATTGATTGACGCATTGAACACAACCATAGTTGAACTTCTTTGTTGTGTGCAATCATATCTTGTAGATTAAGCAAATTTATAGTCAAGGTTACATAGATATGGATCTTATCATATCTTCTGTCTTTCTGGCTAGACAAAGGAGAACCAGACGACAACAACAGGCAAATAGAAATATTGAGGCAGAGGAACAAGTGCCTGCGAAAATGTATAGGGAAGGGTCATTTTATCAGAACTGACTGATGAGGAAATTGTAAGGCGTTATCGTCTTACAAGAGAGCAAATCCTTGATTTGTACAGTGATTTGTCTGCAGATATAGACCCCATATATAGAAGAAATAATGCTGTACCAGGTTTGACACGATTATTGGCATGCCTAAATTTTTTTGCATCTGGCAGCTTTCAAAGAAGCATAGCCATTATTGGAGGCATGGACCAAGCCACATTTAGCCGCTCATTAAATATAGTGATGCAGGCAATGGTTAAGAAAGCCACCAAGTACATAAAATTCCCCTCAGATGATCAGTACCTTAATGAAGCAAAAAACGGATTCTACAAAGTAGCTGGCTTCCCTAATGTTGTAGGAGCCATTGATTGCACCCATGTCGCTTTGGCTCCTCCAAAAGAGGAAGAACAAATCTTTAGGAATCGGAAAAGGTACCACTCCATCAACATCCAAATGATTTGCTCTGCTAGCATGAAAATTTTGGATGTTGTAGCCAAATATCCTGGTAGTACCCATGATTCCTTCATCTTAAGAAATTCAACCATTTCTGAACGTTTTGAAGCTGGAGAATTTAAGCAATCATGGCTGATTGGTAAGTTCACAAATAAGGCCTACCAGTTGTTAACACTTCAAAGTGAATTGACAGGGCCAATTTTCATAACATCTATCCTTGATGTTAACAAAAAGTAGAGCCTCTTTTAAATGTAGTATGTCCTTCCTCTACATTAACTGCTATTTAGCCTTAAAGGAACAGTAAACCCATACAAACGACTATTTGCCATTCATTTCTATTATTCACAGGGAGGTGAGAACGCTTATTCTCACCTCCATGTTAATAATATTACACTCGGGGGACCTGGAACTTACCTTACCGCTCCACTCGCAGCCGCTCCTGCACAGAACAGCTGTTCTCTCCCGACCGCGCGCCCTATCTCTTGTATTGGCGCGTGGTCGGGACAGAGCGGCTGTCAGTGATTGAGCGGCTGCGACTGGAGCGGCGGTAAGATAAGTTCCAGGTCCCCCGAGTGTAATATTATTCACCTCCCTGTGAATAATACAAATGAATGGCAAATAGTTTTTTGTATGGTTTTTCGGAGTTTAGTGTCCCTTTAAAGAGTAAGGTGTCAAGGTTGTACTACATGCCAAATTGAATAGTGTTACTGTCATGTTTCGAGGTAAGTAACAAACGAATCTAGATGGTTTATTGGACAAACATATGTTTGTCCAATAAACATAGCAGGGTTTGGCTAACATTATTACCCCTGGCATTACAAAGTATAGGTAAGTATGGTTTTGTCATCATATTGTTGTAACATATTGTGATTAATTTTCAGGTATCCTCAGAAACATTCCTTTAAGCTACATGAACATATTTTATGAGACTTATGTAGCTCTCTATGCCAGCTAAATACAGCAAGAGAGAGAGAGATAGAGAGATAGACAGATGATAGATAGATAGATAGATAGATAGATAGATAGATAGATAGATAGATAGATAGATAGATAGATAGACAGATGAGAGATAGATAGATAGATAGATAGACATATGAGAGATAGATAGAAAGATAGATAGATAGACAGACAGATAGATAGATAGATAGATAGATAGATAGATAGATAGACAGATGAGAGATAGATAGATAGATAGATAGATAGACAGATGAGAGATAGATAGAAAGATAGATAGATAGACAGATATATAGATAGATAGATAGATAGATAGATGATAGATAGATAGATAGACAGATGAGAGATAGATAGATAGATAGATAGATAGATAGACAGATGAGAGATAGATAGATAGATAGATAGAAAGATAGATAGACAGATGAGAGATAGATAGATAGATAGATAGATAGATATATAGAAAGATAGATAGATAGAAAGATAGATAGACAGATGAGAGATAGATAGATAGACGAGGGGTAGTATTGATGCAGGGATGTATGTGGGCCGTAGATAATATTTCAGGAGCAGCAAACACACATCTACTGGTCAAGCACATATTGTATTTGTTTGGTATTTGTTTGGTATTTGTTTTGAGAATATATATTTTAATGTCTAATGTGTTTGTAATGGCTTTGCAGGTGACAGTGGTTATAGCTTAAAAAAATGGCTTATGACACCGGTCCATACTCCACGAACAGAAGGTGAAAGTAATTTTAATTGTAGCCACATCCGCACAAGAAATGTGATTGAGCGCACTTTTGGATTATTAAAAAGCCGATTCCGATGCTTGGACTCTTCTGGGGGAACTCTGCTCTATAGTCCTGAAAAAGTGTGCAAAATTGTCCTCTGCTGCTGCATATTGCACAACATAGCCATCAACACACCTACCACATTTAGCATTACACCAGATGAAGGAAACTTTGCAGAAGCAAATATTGTCAATCCAGCTGATGATGAGGAGGGTAGGTTGGTGCGTACCAATCTCATTCACACGTTCTTCTAACAAACACTCCATGTAAACACAACATGAAGTTCACAATCTTAACTGTTGCACAATTGTCACACTGTACTACTGTAGGAAGATCATGGATGATCGGAGATAATGATCCCTACCCATGTAGCATGTAAAACCCATTTTCTAAATTATTTTGTGAAAAACTTTATTTCCTACCCCTACCCTAACACATAAAATATAACAAGCAACAAGGGTAACAATGTTAACAACATAATGGAAAAACATTGAAAAGGTAAGTTGGGAAAATCGAACTCAGGACATTCTGGCATGTTCACGTGCAACACTGACTCCTTAGCCAATGCGCCACTATCTCCTATGTGCAAGTTAGAAAGCTTTTTAACATGTAATTGCAAACTAGGCACAGAAGGCTTAAATATAATACTGTTTAGACAACACTATTAATGAAATGCATTTCCAAGACGTTGAAACAAAAATGCAGAACTTGTACATTTCTGAGTAGTCAAACAGGAAGAAAGATTGGATTGGATTACAATACACTTACAATACTAAAAATTATTTATTCTCACATCTGTCTTACAATTAGTATATAGTATGCATGTAGCTAACAAAATATTACTATGCCTAATAATTTAAAATAAGAATTAGTGTAGAACATAAACCCTATAGTGACAAATATAGACATGTCTTAAGTTACTTTAGTATAAACTGACTTCTTGGGAATTGAACTCGCTGCTTTTGAAACTGTGCTTAGAAGCCTGTTACCTTACCAATCACGCCACCACTGCGTAAGTATCTTTGCATTGTTTTTTAGAACTTGTATTTTTTGAGAATGACAGACAGAAAAAAAATATATATAGACATTTACAATATGGAATGCCTTGATAACAATCAAAGCAGATTGTTTTGTTACGTAACTTAATTCTTAGATGATTGTCAATTAAGAACAAAATATGGCCAATATTTTCTTAACTCTTGTGAACAGATTGTGTGGAGTAAATACAATGGGCATAAAGATATTGTGATATTTATTCTCAATTAGGTAGTTCAAAATTCTATGGTATTGAAATAACACAGATAAAGATATATGCTACATGACATATACAGATAGACAGCACTAAAGGATGTGATTTATGAAAACAGAAATACTGTACATGTTCCTTTAAAGATGTACTCCATAATAACTTGGAATCATATCTGACGTGCACAGTCACCAAGTTGATAACACTCAATAGGGCATGCGTATTGCATGTTTGGTGATAGACGTTGCAGACATGTTTCGGGAATTCAACCAAGCTGTATTCAGAAGCCATGCCCACGGAAGTTGCATCACTGTAAGGCCTAAACGGAGCAAAGGTTTGCGTGATGTATTATCACAGAAATTAGGACGACAATTTGGCCATTTTTTGCGCCTATAAACAAGCCATGTTGGTATGTAAGATTCACGATAATAAATAGGGCACATTGGAGGCGTTATTTGCGTCAAATAAAAATATGTATTAACAGACGCAAGGAACATATTACATCACTCTAACTTAGCATTTTGTATTCTTTTGCGTTTTATATTGCATCGCCCCATAACTCTCTCATTAGCAGTTATTTTTTTCATCATAGGAACAGACTGTTAGATTTTCACACAGCCCAATACAAGCACATCACATCACACAGAACAGATTTTGGAAAGGCCAATAAATCACTTTCTGATGAGTAAAGCAGTCATATTGCTTGGAATAGCTGAGCAGTACGTCTAATATCCCATGAATATTTGGCAGATCCTACAGTAGTGATATTAAACAGAAAGGCTAATACGTATTTCTACATGGGGTAAGTTGCCATGAAATTGTTGTTTTAATTAGAAACAGTATTATGTAAAATACAACTAAAATATATTTGAATGTATTTTTAGGAATGTGCAGGTATGGTTTTTCCCTTACATGTTGCTAATGTTATGTAGGGATTTATAGCTTGTAGACAATCAGGGAGATTCAATAAAAGTTCTTATCGTTTAAAATGGTGCTAATTTTGCCCCAACCAATCAGATGTTATTTAACATTTGAAAGCTGTCATTTCATTGGTTGAGGCAAAATTAGCACCATTTTAAATGATAAGAACCTTTATTGAATAACCCTTTATATATAGCTAGCACGGATTAAAAACACAATACGTTCTTTAAAGGGGCAGTTCAGTGGAAATTATCAATATTTGTTAAATTGTTAGTTTGTGTAATGCATACCTAGTTATTCATCATATTCTCTTCAATTTTGAATAATCAGTTGATTTCATACCCTTTGCTGTTCCCTGCTGTTGACATTAGCGAGCTGACATTTCAGGTTCTAACGGTCCTTCTTCTTCCCAGGATGCACCATATCCTTGGAATGTTTCTAAAAGTATTTCTACTTATTGGCTGTTGGATGGGTCAAAGATGCTCAGATCTCTACTGAGCAACTGAATCAACCCAGGCGCTGGGTCAAGGGCAAGACCATAACGGTCTCTATTAGGGGTCCTGCAAACAGGAAGTCAGTATTTCGGTTGCATTTATTTATACACAGACAAAATGCTGAATTGGCAGATTAACGTCATTTGAATGAAAAAATACTGCTCTTTTTTCTGAACTTCCCCTTTAAGAGCTACTGCACCAAGTGCTACAAGTGTATTGCCAGTCTCACTAACTGTTCAAAACAGTTTTCGAATATTCGAAAAGTTCGAGTTTCGATTTTCGAAAATCATCTACTTTCGATTTTCGAAAATCGTCTACTATCGATTTTCGAAAATCGTCTACTTTCGATTTTCGAAAATCGTCTACTTTCGATTTTCGATAATAGTCTACTTTCGATTTTCGAAAATTGTCTACTTTCGATTTTCAATGATTGTCTACTTTCAATTTTCGATAAAAATCTAAAATTAAAAAATTCCGGGTTCCGTGAAATTCGGGAGTTCCGAAAGTTTCTTCGGGACTTCCAAACCCTCAGATTCGATTCAAAACTGGGTTCTATTTGAACCCACATTACATCTCTACTAGCTAGTCATTAGATAAAGGCTTTATTGTGACCAGCCACTGCTTATGACTCATTTTCTAGGCTAAATGTGGGGATTAATTGTTAAAAGTGATTTTGTCAGTTTAAGTGACTTGTTTGCTTGCTTCCCCGAACTCACCCACCTGTTCACTGGAGCAAACTGCGTTAGATATGGACACATTTCCTAATTAATGTGTGCGGATCTTAATAAAAATGTGACTGCATCAAAAATAGAATATTAAGTAAATCACGTCTTTACTGTTTACAGAAAATACGACAACAGTCTGTTCTTGCTTCATTTTTAAGAAGCTGTTTATAGCTGAAAATACCAAATGGCTATTTTATACTAAAAACTGCAAAGCTAAATTATACAGAACTGTATCACTACTGACACATTACTCAACCTTGTTTAATGTTTCACTGGGTCACAGGAGGAGACAAGTTCTACTCATTCCAGTTTTTAAAAAACAAACGCAAGCTGTTGTTTCCTTATGTGTGTTTTTTATAAACAAATTGCTTTTTAAAATACAGTTTCAAAAATAAAAACAATATATACTGTATTTTTACAACTGAAACTAAATAAAGACACATTTTTTCCCTAATCATGACCAATTTACATGATTCAATGATTGCACTAAAGTGCTATAAATTTGTTTAATGAACAATATTGGCCCTACTTTTTTAGTTATGGTTCATATTTTACTTTGAAGGATACCACACAACACATAAACAAACAGCCTACAACATACTTCATTCATTGGGGTCCGTTTTGTGTCTTTAGTCATAAAATAATATTTAGATTAAATGCATAAAGAAAACAATCAGCTTCCACTGGAAATACTGTTTACATATATACAAAAATATGGAAACTTTGGAATGATGTCAAATAAATATTTCCAAGATGTTTCATTGTCATAGGAAAAGAGTCCTAATTGTGTTAATAATCATTGGTATGCCAATGAAGGTAAGTGAAGAGTAGATGAGAGGGGAAAAAGAAAGACTTAAATGTTTCTGGATTCATGGATATTTGTATAAGATATGCTGTTATTTGTCCAAGCTTAACATAAATAAACAATTTAGATGAAAAGCACAGAATTCAATGTGGCCCTTGTGTATAGCAGGCTTCTTTGCTAGATTTAAGGAATTGCACACTGAAAAAATGTATTTGCCTCATTTCAATCTATAAATGAATACATGTAAGCAGCACTTACTCTGGTGTGTTTGTGTTGCCGCATGACTTAAATTCAGTGCTTGTTTTGCTCAACCTCAGCCCCTCAGTCCCCCAGCCCCACTTTATGACTCTCTGTAAAGGGGTAAGCATGCTCAGTAATCCCCATGAGACAGCATTTAGGGCCCTATTTATAAAAGATCGGTATCGTTATCGTAAAATGCCGATCGTTATTGTAAAATACCGACCGTTTTTACCGATAACAACCGTTATTTACCGATAACGACCGTTATTTACCGATAACGACCGTTATTTACCGATAACGACCAGTATTTAGCGATAACGACCGGTATTTAGCGATAACGACCGGTATTTAGCGATATAGTTAAATACTGGTCGTTATCGGTAAATAACGGTCGTTATTGGTAAAAAAACGGTCGTTATTTTATGATAGCGGTCGTTATTTTATGATAATGATACCGATCTTTTATAAATAGGGCCCTTAGAGAGAGAATTTCCCACCATGCAGTTCACATACCAACTGTCACCATTCTAGCTACAGCAAAACTATGCAAAACAGAAAATATTGTGATACCAAGGAACTTGATTGACAGCTGAAATATATGTTTTAGGCTGGATATCTAAAGAAATAGGGGACAGATCAACAAAAAATGGTACAGTGATGGTTGGGAAGAATTGTAGTTTCCAATAATGGGCAATTAAAAATAAAATTCCCAGTGTACATATCCTTTAAAGCTAAATTGGGTCCCCAGTTCCTAACATGTTCAAATTTCTCTAGGGTTCCATAGGTCAGAGCTGTTAAATATTCCATATTTTGCAGATATCCTATTTTAGTGATGAGTTCTTGAAGAGGTGTTTTTTGTGGGGTTGGATACTTTACTGAATCCATGTTTACATGGGTTTGAGCATTAAGTATTTTCATGGCATGTCTAATAAATGTGATATTGATAGCTTTTAAATCCACCACATTTCCATCATACACCCATTACATTAAAATATATTTGATTAATGCATATAATTTGCATATAAGGCATTTTGGTTAGAGAAAGAGTTTGTATTTTTTGACCAGCTACCAGGACTCATAGGGATTCTGGCTTATTGAGTAGATAATGTAATTCAGTGTTTAATAACATTAGATCAATTTAAACTAGTGGAAATTGCTGATTTTACATTATTATAATTTACATTTCAGCATGCAATGCAAATTGCCTTTTAACCTAAAATAAAACAGTAGAGCCCCTAAAATCTAAAATGGAGTGGCAAGAGGTATAATAAAGTTACATGCTGTTTTATTTAAGGGGAGGAAGTTATTTTTGAAAATAACTAGCCAGTTTTTAAAAGCATCACATACATGAAAAAGAGTTCAACACTTCTTAGAGATTGTCTCATATGCTGAGGATAACTCACAGCATGTTTCTTTGTTGATAAGATTAGCTTTCATGCATTTGAAGTACTACATCATGTTAAAACAAACTAAGTAGAGGGATATTTTTTATATTAATGCTAGGAGGACTTCGTGTTGGAGTTGATGTAATGCAGGAAATCTTTACATGTTCAAATAAAAATTGCTAAGTATGAAAAACAATAAAATAAGTGGTAGAATGTTTGAGTGTAATTTCTGGGGAATGATTTGTGCTAATAAAATTGGCTCGCTTAGTTTATTCCCACACTTTGGAAAAAAAACATGTAGATCAATTCCAAATCTGAAACAAACATAAAGTTAACATTAAAAAATGGACACGTAGGGGCTGATGCAATAAGAGGTGCAAAAGTTTCCTTGTGCTATTAATCTGCAACAACCAATCACTGGGTTACTGCATCTGATAAATAGCACAGGCAATTTTTGCACCTTTTATTGTATCAGCCATATGCAGCAACCAATCGAATGTTATTAAAATATTTTCTAATTGTAGTAGACCAGTAAAAAGTTTTATCTGGTTGGTTGCTGAAAATTAACTACATGGCAAATATTTGCATCTCTTTTAAATAAGCCTATTATTAATCAATTGCAGGATGATGTAATATCGCAGAGACACGCAGCTATGTCTTACCTCCTATTCTTCAATTAATGTTACAACTTAGCATTTTGTATTCTTTTGCGTTTTATATTGCATCGCCCCATTAAACTTTTCAATATGTCCCTTTCATATAAGAAATTCCAAATGAGGTCTAACCAGTGCTTTATAAAAGGGGAAGAATAATATTTTCTTCTTTATACAAGACAATGTCTTGCTAGCTCTAGCCTTTGCTGTCTTGCACTGTTTGCTACAGCTCCGACAGTTTTCTACTAGAGATTCCCTTAGCACAGATGCATTTATAGTATAGGCTGCAGCAGTGCAGCAGCACAAATCTATCACCCTACATTTATCAACATTGAATCTCATCTGCCACTCTGCTGCCTGTTTTGATAATCTATGTAGGTCTGCTTGCAGCAATTTTACATCATTTTTTTATTTTCCAATACCCTACATAGTTTTTTGTCTTCAGCAAACACAGAGATCTTGCTCTCAATACCCACTTTAAAGTAATTTCTAACAAGATAAATTAAAACTGGCCCCAATAAAGAACTTCAGCACCCCAAATAGAACTTAAGTACATATAGATAAATCTCCATGGACAACTACTCTTTGTACATGATCTAGCAACCAATTCTTTATCCGGGGATTCAAACTTTTAAAAAGAAAAAAGTTGGGGGAAAAAGTTCCTTCAACACAGACCCAGTATTGTTATTCAAATCTATACAGAAGATCTTTACTTAACCAAAGTTTTGCCATTTTCAACAAGACCCTCCCCTTGTATAATTAAAGGGCATCTATAGTGGGAAAATGAACTTTTTTTTCTTTCTTTTCATGTGTTCTATAATTCCCCACAACCCCCAGAGTGTCATCACTTTGTTCAGATTCCCTCTCTGTCCTGAGATACACCAGTTAGAAAAATACGTGATTGCATTCCTCTACTCCTACTTGGACTGTCAATCAAATCCATGTGACGTGATCCACCCTCCCTGCTCTGTAATAAACATAGAGATAACAGCATTAGCAGGGGGAGAGAGGTAGCTTTCATGGTAGATATAAGGCTGCACTTGACCCCCCTTCTTGATAGACTTCACTGATTGATGATGGGTCACAAAGAGAGAGATCGTAAACTGTACTGTTCTCCTTCTTCTTCCGTGTCTCCATGACAGCTTGCTTTCTATTGGCCACTGTGTGTGGGTGTGTTTTTCAGGATGTTGAACTTTTAACTCCAACTGCACATGAAAAGCTTGTCGGTTAGCCGAAGTTGAGACATGGAGGAGGTAACAGAGGGGAGGGGAAGGGGGGGAGTGCTGCACACAGATCTGGCACCATAGTTAAACAGAGTCACTGACATAGATAGGATAAAGGCAGCACAGAGTACATGAATTTAACTTTGCAAAGGGGTAATGTGTTTTTTTCACTATAGATGCCCTTTAATTACTGACAAATTCACACAAACCTGGTCCACCTCTTGGGTAATCAAACGTTACACCGATTTTTTTAACCCATTTCTCCACCAGTTGTGCACCATTCAGTGGAAATGTCACTAACACTCACCTTTAATACAGAGATGAGGAATGAACCGGAGTGCTGTTCTTTACTTTTTAAAGAGCTGAACACTAGGAAGACACACTGTTCAAGAAGGATGTCTTTCTTTTGGTATTGCCCCTAGCAGAGACAGGTCAGGGAGGTGGGGAACCCCACACAGGTGATCACAAATTTAACTGGTTAGTTCTGGAGTTACAAACAGTATGCAGGGGTGAGCACCTAGTGATTTAGGTTCTGGGTACTTTTCAAATTGTCCTTTAAAACTGAACACATATGAACTATATTCTGCAAGGCTAAGTATCAGTTTATTAAATGCATGCTGTATGTCTACACTGAAATCTGTGCAGCCTGTATCATGCCTGTAGTGGAAATACTGAACAGCATTACAGCTTAATAATTTATCATACTTCAATATGGTGTCAGACTAAACAGTCCCCCCAGGAAATCTGAGACCTGGGGCACACAGGACAAGGCAAGGGACACAATTCAAATTTCATATGTCTATTTTTACGCATTTACTTTTCTATCTTTCTCCTACTGACTTCTATTGTTTATTAAAATTCATTTCCTTTGGCTCTGTATTTAAATTTCAGCAGTTTTCTCTGGTTAATGGACTGTGGGCCCACCGGGGGGGGGGGGTGTCCTTAAAATGTTGTGGGACAGTCTGACACTGCTTTTAACATTACATCTTTAATAGTTACACTTATTGGAACTGCATGGAGCAGAGTTGCAGGTGTAGGAAAATGTGCGATGCATTTCTCAATAGTGTACCTATTTAAAGTTGGAGAGTAGGGCAAATATGGCCTCCTTGACACCTCTCTTGGACCAGTCATGTTCCTTTGCCAAGATGTTAACAAAACATTCTTCAAAGGTATGTCATTCTGTATTTCATTCATGTACAAGTCATTCTGAATTGAGAAAACCAGTCAGATAACTAGCAAAACGTCTTCAAGAACTAAACTTTAAGTCCAGTTGATCTGACTGAATACAACAGATATACCATGACCTGGATGAATGAGAACCTTCACAAGCACATTGGAAAAGTAAGATTACCCCCACAGAAGAGGGGTAAATTACATACATGATTGAATAATCATGCTTTATATATATGGGCCTTATGGTCTCATCGGACAAAAAGACAATGAAATACAGATTACGGTAATTCAGTAGCATGAAAGTACCATGGTCATGATTTTCAATAGTATAGTATATTAGTATAATATTTGAGGCTGAATAAAGACATCCATCCATCTAGTCCAACCTACTCAGCAATAACCACATTTCCAGCCTAACGGTTGATCCAGAGGAAGGCAAACCACCCAGAATTATGATGAATTCCTTCCTGACTCCAAGTGGCAATCGGAAATATCCCTTTATCAACTCCAAACTTATGTATCAATACCAATAACATGCAACATTCTTTATTTTTAGAAACTCGTCCAGCTTTTTTTAAAACTGTCCAATAAACCTGCCATCACCACGTCAAATGGAACAGTTCCATAATTTTACTGTTCTCACAGAGAAAAACTCCTTCCGAACTTGATGAATAAACTTCTTTTTTCACAGTCTTAAGAGATGTCCATGTGTCTTCTGACATGTTCTATTGGTGAACAATGCCCCAGACAGTTTATTGTATGCCCCATTAATGTATACACAGTGGTCATATCCCCAGCACCTTTTCTCTAGTGTGCAAAATTATAACTTATCTAATCTGTCTTCATATTCAAAGCTAAATTGGTTTCCTTTTCTTTTTTTTTTTAAAGATACCTAAACTGTATTTTTGGTTAGCCTGTGTTCTTTTTTACAATTTAACAAAAATAGAAACCTAGAGAAGGGAACTTTAAAGTGACAGGAGAAAACCACTAAATATGGGGAGTTGAAAGCTACAAGCTGGCCATACCTTGCATACTAATTTGATTGCACAAATTTGTTACAATCTTACCATAGCTGAGTAATATGTGTCACCATCTGATTGCTTATCATAAATGTATTCCCTAGGCATCTTACACTACTGTGGTTTATTGGTCGAGTTCAGTTGTAAGGTGTTTGGCCAGACACCCTCACAACTGAATAAGAGAGAAAGCTGAAAGGAATAAAGGGTCATTAAGTCAATACGGAACAAGGGTATCATATTTGAAAAAGCAATAGGCCTGAATGGACGCACATTCAATGCTACTGTCCTTACAATGATATAACTCTTTGCTTTTTCATACAAAAAACAAAAGTAATCTTTGAACTGTATTTCTTAGCTAGATGTAAGAAACAGAAAATTAACATTTCAGTAAAAAATACTGAATGTAAGTCTGGAATTGAACCCCCAACCTTGTTTACTCTGTCTTGCTAAAAGCAATCTCTAACCCAACAGATACTGTATACTTTATGCAACACTTCTATATATAGAAACTTAATTTTTTGTTAGGAACAGAATTGTAAAAAAAGAGGTTGGGGAAATCATCTGAATTTTTATATTGCCCCAGGAAGGCTGTACGCAATTCATGTTGACTGGTAAATAAACTGCTGGTCAACAAGCAGCTTTCAAAGTCTTTTAAGAGTATTCCATATTAGTGTGGAGACACCTGTATAGAAGTCTTCTTAGTAAGAGTATATATTTTTCACATGTACATATAATCAACTTACTAGAGAAAAATCTTACAATGTATAGGTGTTCTGGGGAGAAAAGCTTTTAAAAATGTAAGTTTAACTCTCCTTTAACAAATGTAGGTATACCACATTTACTCTTCAGATGTATTATATTTCTTAACACTGCCCCTTAGTGATGTTTAAGCCATGGTTATTGCTGCCTGTTTTTTAGTATAGCAAAGTTCAGGGTACACTCCAGCACACCGATGTTGGCTGTTTGCCAGACAAAAAAGTAGGTGCTATCCCCCTAGCCCCTCCACTCCATGGGCCAAATATAGCACAAGAAAAATAATGGGGGAGCACACTAATAAGGTGAATCCAAATGTGTTTATTCAAACAACATACACAACGTTTCGGGACGCACTGTCCCTTCCTCAGGTACAATCAGTGTGAGTCAAACATCAACTTTTTAAACCCTAAGCCCCACCTACATATCATGTGATATCATGAGTGACACACAGATACATATAAGTAACTTTATTATTGCCTTCATGCTTTTAATGGATTTTATTCTTGTCACAATTGTTTCTATCCATCTCACATTAACCATCTTGTAACAAATCACTTATCCAGTGTTTTATTACAATTTATTGATGATCTGCTCTTTTTAATATATATTAATAGCACTTGATTTTATTAATGCTTTTCTTATTTGTTTAATTATATGGGTAGCCTTGTGTTTGGCCCCTGTGTGTCACTCATGATATCACATGATATGTAGGTGGGGCTTAGGGTTTAAAAAGTTGATGTTTGACTCACACTGATTGTACCTGAGGAAGGGACAGCGCGTCCCGAAACTTGTGTATGTTGTTTGAATAAATTTGAACAATTTGGATTCACCTTATTAGTGTGCTCCCCCATTATTTTTCTTGTGCTATAGAACTGTTTTTTAGTATTCCATCAAATCAAATTCTTAATTTTTAAATGTGAACAGTCCTTCAATTATGCCCTTTATTTAGATTCCTCCATTGTAAACATTCCCTTTGTAACTGTTGTATATCCTTTATGATTGAAATGCTTTATGATCTAAATGCTTTATGATTGTTACAACATTTTTATAATGTATTTTCAATTTTTGTAAAAAATGTAGCTGTGATCATTGGAATTATTATTTTTAAGGTTACCAATTTAAACCATTTTTTGGAAACGAGGCCTATCAGCATCAAAGGGTACACCATGGGAGCCAGGACAGCACCACGAATTCCCCAAAACAACAAGGTAAACATCAGTAAAACTATATCTACAGAATTTATCTACATCTACATAGGGTAAGGACCGTGATAGACAAAGATCAAGGTCCTTTCCCTACATAGATGTAATAAAGGGTGTATACATGCACATTTTGCTCCATAATAGAGTGCTTTCTCTTTTGGCTGATTTATTTGATATTCTGACACATGCACCATCACTCCTGTGGAATATGTGAGATACAAATTTAGCAAGTCCTGTGACCTGTTCACATTTCGTGCAATTGTATACTTACTTAGCAGAACTAAATAGTAATGCACTTGTGCACTAAAAAATGTGCATTTGGATTTGATGCAGAACAAGCTTGCTAAATCCTGTTTAAACTAAATATTTATAAAATATAGCTATGGCTGATTGTTTTTTCTACTAGGTAACCTGAATACAAGCAACACTTTTCTGGGAAAATTTAAGGTCTAAGGAACTTGTTTTCTTTGTCCCAGGTTAAAACATAACATAAGGAGAATAAAGTGAGCATTTCTTATCCGTGTACCTTATTAAAGGGATTTTTTAAATTTTGTCAGGAGGCACATTTAATTACTTCTTTAATAAACATTTAGGGCAGGAATTAATATAAGGGATAACGCACCCCTTGCAGTGTAATACAAGGATATTACGCCACCGAGTATTTCCCTGACCATATACAGGGCTGGGAACTCCGAGGTGGCATAATATCCTTATATTATAATGTAAAGGGACGCATTATTTCTTATAATACATAAATTCCTTCACCCCATTGGCATCTTAAATTCTAGCCTTGTCCCTATTCTCGCCTTAATTTAAACCCCCAAGCTACCTTCTGTAACTTAAACTCAGTAGAAAGGAACATCCCAACCCAGCATTTATGTGGTTAAACAAATCTTTATGGAGGAGGAGAGACATTGGTTATGAAGTGACAGGAAGCAGCTCCAGCGTGTTCCATTATTGAAGTTAAACACTGCAAGAAATGCTGAGTAATTGTTCAGACATAAACACTGGAATGGGAGGAGCAGTGAGATATAAGAAATGAATCACTTATTGGCATAGCTGAGTGATTTTTATAAGAATATATACCACTGCAGCTCCCATTATAAAATATCACAGTTATGTATTATATGACCCTTCTACACAACCACACAACCAAGATAATTTTAATCATGTCTTGTTGTGATATATTCATTGCTATCCAAAATGATTCAGTTTTTATATCACTTAAATAACTTTATTCAATAAGGGCTAAGCAACACTGGTACGATTGTTATGATTCCTCCAACCATGTTTCGCGGTCCATTACTATGTGAAAATTGCATGGCCACTCTATACGATCAATTTTCAGAGCACATGTGATCACCATTTGTGTAAATTGAATGCACTCTGACAACAGATTATTAGTGCAACTGCATGGTAACACATGTGAAACGTTTATTAAATGTTTACACCTCAGGCCACAGCCTAAGGAATGCTGGGTGGTGTAGTTTACCATCACTAGAGTAATTTTAACCATGTATTGTGGCATTCATTACTGCCCTAAATGCTGCAGTTTCTATATCACTTTGTTTGATAAAGGATAACTAGAGGTGTATTTTTACCACCAAACAGGTCAATTTTAAAATAGTTAATTAGGCTGTGGCTTCACTGTGATGGAGGGAAACAGGCAGGAAATGCGAGTATTTTACCCATGTTATCATCTGTGTGTGCTGCAGTCTGCACAGTTGTCTGGAATCGGAGCACATACTATCCACAAATAAGAGTTATCTTATTGGCTCAGACAACAGATCGCACCACAGCACATGAAATGGGGTCTCCCACATTGACATGCACTGCTCTGGGATTCTCAAGTGCTAACAGTTCGAAAACGTGATTATTATTGTGTGACAACACATGACAGTATGGCCTAGCCCTTAAGTGATATAAAAACTGCATATCTTAG
The DNA here is from genome assembly GCA_019447015.1 of Hymenochirus boettgeri. Classification (NCBI taxonomy): domain Eukaryota; kingdom Metazoa; phylum Chordata; class Amphibia; order Anura; family Pipidae; genus Hymenochirus; species Hymenochirus boettgeri. Next base: position 131,445,563 of record CM033470.1, read on the forward strand.
GGAAGCAATAATGTCACAACAGCACATGGTTAAAATAATAAAGGTAGAAAAACTGCATTTTTCAGTAATGTCAGTAATGAAAAGCTTGTATTTGTTGCCAAATTGCTTAATCACAGGTCCCACCATTCCTTACTATTTGATTAAAGGCATAATAATTTATTTTGTTTTGTATACCCTTCAACATTTCCCTTTAACTAGGTACACTTTTGAGAAATGCATTGTACAGAGCTGTGCTAAGCTCAGGGTTCCTTTATTATCCTCTCCCTGCAGCTCTGTGCTGTGTTGTTTCTAGAAGAGTAACTATTAAAGAGAAAATGTTGTAGGGTATGCATTTATGGTTGATGTTTTAATTAAAGGGCCGCTTTAGTGAAATTTATACATTGCTCCAATCCAGACATAATAAAACTTTAGTGTGTGCTGCCTTATTCCCACCTTTCTCTGTGGCTCCGTGTTTGCACACAGCCTGTTTTACTGCAGTGCTCCCTACTCCCCCTCCCCTCTCTTGTCATTCCCCCTACATTATACATACAAAAGATGGGATAGTATGCATCCACACAGAGTGCAACTAGACACCAGAGAGACTCAGTCCCTAGACAGTAAGCGAACGAGCGACAGGGATTTTCATCTTATTAAAGGCAGGTACTGTTACTAAGATAAAGTTTGAGTATTACGTCTCTTACTTAGGTAAAATTTACTAAGATTAAAGGTTGGGACCCAGCAGAATAAAGCAAACCGTGACGTGGTTGCTGGGCTTAAAATAATTTGGCCAAGTTATTGAACTAATTGCTTTAATTCACTGGCAGGCTTTTTAGGTTGCAATTCACTGATAATGTTAAATGTAAGCAAATTAGTTGGATGTGCACTAACATTCCCCCTATATATAATCTGGCTGTGAACCAAGCTGCTCATGCGCATTAATCCTGTTGCACGTCACTCTAACGTTTGTAAACACACACACACCCGTTGAGAGGAAGTGTATCCATTGTTTTAGAGGTACTTGCATCATAAGGAGTGGGAGGAAGGAGTTAAGGAGTTAAGAGAGACCCTCCATAATAATGGAGATTGAATAAAGACATACGTCCTTCAATTCCAAACTCTATAGCCTACTCAATAACCCTACCAACAGTTGATCCAAATGGAGGCAAAAAAAAACTCTTCTGAAAAGGGAGGGGCACGGTGTCAAAAACTGCTGTTGCAAATTGACGATCGCCATACAATACCATTGTGGTTTTTTACTACTGCATGGTATTGTACGAAGCTAGATTCACCACCACAATCGTACTTTTACGATAACCCTCAGGATCGCAAATTTGTGATACAGCGGGCTTTTTAAAATGCCCCAAATTACAACTGGAAAGGACCATAACAGTAATTTTATTTTTAGAAATTTATCCAGACCACTTTTAAAGCTATTCAATGAATTTACCATAACCACATCTGCTGGAAGCCAGTTCAACAGTTTCACCGTTCTCACTGTAAAGAAACCTTTCCTAACTTGAAGATAAAACGTATTTTCTTTTAATCTTAACGGATACTCATGATTCCTCTGAGATGACCTATTGGTGAAAAATGTACCAGAGTGTTTATTATATGGCCCATTAATATATTTGTATAAAGTGATCATATTCCCATGCAATCGCCACTTCTCCAATGTAAACAGCCCTAACTTGTCTTATCTTTCTGCATAGTCAAGCCCCTCCATTCCCTTTATTATTTTAGATGCCCTTCCCTGAACTTCTTTTATTTCCATGATATCCCTTTTGTATATAGGATTCCAAAATTGCACCACATATTCCATATAAGGCCTTAAAGAGGAACTGTGGTCCAAAAATGACTTTAGGTAACTTAATAGGAATTGCTCTCCTGAGAGTTTTTGCAATTTATTTCCATTGTTTATTTTACATAGTTTTGAAGATATTCACATATTTGTGTGATATGGCAGCATCACCAGGTCCCCTGCACTTCCTGCTTCCTGCTCTGAAACCTGTCAGTCAATCTGCCCTGTGTCTCCTCCCCTTTGCAGCCCCCCTGGTCCCTCCCACTCATGGACCCCATGGTCCCTCCAGTTGCAGGCCCCCCTTGGCCCATTCCCTTACAGCCCCATGTGGCCCTGCCCACTCGCGGGTGCCGTGGCCCTGCCCACTCGTGGGTGCCGTGGCCCTGCCCACTCGCGGGTGCGGGGCCTAAGCCCTACCCACTCACAGGTGCTGTGGGCCACTCTGACACCCCCCTTACCCCCTTCTCTGCAGCTGCAGGTCCTTTACACAGCAGAGAGGAGGAGGGACTTTCTGTCTCCCTCACACACTGAGGGAGTCTGAGGCTGTGCTCGCTGGCGGCACTGTGCAGGAGAAGCCTTAGGAATGTCACATGTCAGCCTCCCACCCATTAACGTTCTGGTCAGTCATTTCTTTATATCTTGGGCTGTGGAGCACATAGAGAGGTAGTTGATGGCTCATTTTAAAGGTAGGAAATTGGCCTTTCATTTAAACTCAACTTGTTTGGAGACCACAGTTCCCCTTTCAGGAAGAGAATAATAATTTTCTCCCTTTAGTCTATTCCCCACTTTATACAAGACAATATCTTGCTAGCTCTAGACATTGATGCTTGCACTGCTTGCTACAGCTAAAGAGCTCTATACATCTTGCTGATACCAGACAAGTCCCCTCAGATCTGACGGGATTTGCCAAGTATCAGCAAGGTGTGGGGCTGAAAACGACAACCAAAAATGCCAACCAATATATGCCATTGTCATCGCTATTGTTTGTTCTGAAAATTTCAGAACATGGATGGCTGCGTCTGTGGACACACAGCCAAACGATCCCCATACTGCCTATGTGCATGGGCACCTTAAATTTATAATCTACTAGAATCTCCATATCTTTTCCATCAGAGTAGATGGAAAAGATCACATATAATCGGGCCATTTATGGTGTAGGATTGTTACCTTATATTTATCAACATTGAACCTCATCTGCCACTCTGCTGCCCATTTTGATAATATATAGTAACATACAGTGGCATAACTACTGCCCCCACCACCCACGGGGCTGTGGGGAACCCGGACTGTAATAGGGCCCACCACAACCTCCACGATAAGCTGTTTTGAACAGCTGATCACGCGTGTGAAGGAAACATACGTGTCATCAGCAAAATACCGGACCCAAACTTCCGGAACCGAACCTGAATTTTGGGTCCAGTCTTTTGTGCATATGTTTCCTTCATACGCATGATAAGCTGTTTAAAAACAGGTGATTGTTGACCTCAGTCTGGGGAGGGGAGGGGGGGTGGGTCAAGGGCCTGGCTTCCATTCTCGCTTAGGGGCTGGGGCCCCTGCAGTTACGCTGCTGGTAACATAACATAGTTATGGAAATTGAATAAAGAGATATGTCCATCTAGTCCAACCTTTACACCCTAATCTTTAACCCTACCTAACAGTTGATCCAAAAAAAGGCAAAAAGAAAAACACAGCTAAAAATGGGGGGTGGGGGGTGGATTCCTTCCTGACACCAAATCCTGGATCAATGAGAACTACAGTATATCAGTATATATATAAATATATATATATATATATATCAAGCCAAATTTTAAAGCTATTCAATGAACTTGCCAATACCACATCTGCTGGAAGTTCCAGTTTCACCATTGTAAAAAAATCTTTCCTAACAGACAGCTAAAACTTCTCTTCTTCTGGTTGTAGGGAAGCTAGGGATACTTCCCTGCTACCCAAACTGTGTCAGAGATTTTAAAGGAGAAATATACCCAAATTTTTACTCCCCAGAATCTGAACATATACCCTCAAAAACACCAATAAACTGTAAAATAGCAATACAGTAAATAGCATTAAAGTAAACACACTTGAAGAACTGGATGAAATAACGGTGTGTGTGTATGTTCAGTGACTGGCCACACCCCTGATCTCAGTCACATACTCCTTTGCCTATTCTCTCCAGTAATAGGATTGGCTACAGGCTACTAGTGGCTGTGACCAACTGAAACAAGTTGCTGCAGTATCTTAGGACTGAGCATGTGTAAAGAACATAATGTCAGTGACCACACTATGTGATACTGGAACTCTGAGAAATAAGACACAAACCTCATGTTCGAAAGTTACATTTCTCAACAACCATATTAAAATGAGAGGTGAGATTTCTGCTTTTATATCAAGGAGATCTGCCTTCTAATTCAATGCTGTTCTGAGGCTTTAGCTGTCCTTTAAGATACCTAGACTAGGAAGAGAGAGGGAGGAAACAGGTAACCAGGAAGTAACCAGAAAAGGTTCGTACACATGCGCGATAATCGGCCCATGTATGGTGAGGGGGAAGTAAAGAGAGATAACCGTTTAATAAAAAGTGACTATGATTAAGGTGTAAGCAGAAAGAAGGAAAAGCAGAAAGACCCTTGTCAAGAAACAACATACAATGTATCAGTTTCTGGTCCTGTAACACTCACTCCTGGCTGGCAGATTGTAAGTACTGTTACGTATATACTCGAGTATAAGTCGAATTTTTAAGGCTTTAAAGTTAGCCTGAAAACCTAACCTTGACTTATACTCGGGTCAAGTCCTAATTTACATCCAAAGTCTGCAATTGTGGATAGTAACCAGCAGGTGGAGCTGTGTTAACCTGCATAGAAAGTTACTGGAGCTGATCTGCCTTTACACTTCCTGCTTCCTGTAGTCTGGCTGCTGGACTCACTCAGCATTCACTGCTCATCTGGATGCTGTAAATCTGATGGGTCTCCTCAGTTTGGGGCAAAAAACAGCTGCTAGTTCAGTGCAAATGACAGCTTGAAACTACAACTCTCAGGGGACATTTTTAACTATGGGGGTCAGAGAGTCATTTACTATATGGGGTTCAGGAGAATTGTAAATTATGGTAAGCTTAATTAAAAGTTTACTGAACCTTACCACTACACATGTTTAGAAACTGCAACTCCCAGCAACAAAGCATGCTGGGAGTTGTAGTTTGTAAACATCTGGAATGCTAAGGAATTGGAGGTTACTGGTACTGGATGTGGCTATTACTGTATGGGATTCATGTATGGGAATTCTGCTGTCCATTTAAAGGGCAACTAATTTCTACTCTTGGCTTAAAAAAAAGGTACCTCGGCTTATACTTGGATCGACTTATACTCGAGTATGTACGGTGTAAAGCTGATCTCTGCCTTAAATAAACTTTTCCATTCTGTTCGGTGGAATAAAATGAATACAGAGTAATGAAGTTCCAAGGGAGTCTGTCTCAATCCTGGGTAGAGGCACGCTAATCTGTTATTCCTGCTCTCTCATATAGCGGAGACCCAGGACTCCTGTAGCGTAAATCCAGACTATAAATACCAAACTTCTATTCTGTGTAACCAGAGGGCTACATATTCTTAAAGGATGCCCCCGCGCCCTCTGATATAACCTGTTAGTGAACAATGCACCAGAGAGGTTCTTATATGGCCCATTAAAGGGCATCTCCACCCCTCCTATAAAATTTTGATATACTGTAGTCCATCCCCCAAATCCTATTTATGCTAAACTTACATTTAGAAGAGATGCTCCCAAAGTTAGCTATTCACCTTACAAATCCCTGATCCTCCAGAGCTTGGTTCCGCCTCCTCCACTGCTGCAGCATGCCCTTTACGTGTGCAAGCAGCAGCAGTGGAGATTCGTCTGGTAATGGCTGTCAGCCATTGGTTGTGACGTTACCATCACGGCCATGACTGACAGAGGTTACCAGGAAATAGCAGGGAGCTGCGCCGGTGGATTGGGGATTTGTAAGGTGAATAGCTAATGCTGGGAGCATCTCTTCAAAATGTAAGTATAGCGTTAATGGGGTTTTGGGGTGGACTACAGTATATCAAAAAATTTTAGGAGTGGTTAAGTTGCCCTTTAATATGAGTGTATAAAGTAATCATATCCGGGCGCAAACGCTGCTTCTCCAATGAAAACAGCCCTAACTAGGCTAATCTGCCTGCATGGTCAAGCCCCTCTATTCCCCTTATTATTTTGGTTTGGATGTCCCTTTGTATATGAGATTCCAGTACTGCACCGCATATTTAAAATGAGGCCTTACCAGTTCCTTGTAAAGAGTGAGAATAATATTTTTCTCCCTTAAATCTATGCCCTTTATACAAGAAAATATCTTGCTAGCTCTAGGCTTGGCTGCCTGGCATTGTTTGCTACAGCTAAGATTTTTATCTACTGCAACCCCCAAATCTATTTCCATTAGCGATTCACTTAGCACAGAGTTAATTATGGTGTAAGTGGCGCAAGAATTGTTAAACCCCAAATGCATCACCTTACATTTAGCAATATCGAATCTCATCTGCCACTCTGCTGCCCATTTTGATAATCTATCTAGTACTGCTTGCAACAACTGCACATACCGTATATACTCGAGTATAAGTCAATCCGAGTATAAGTCGAGGTACCTATTTTTACCTTACAATACAAGAATTGTGGAAGCACTCCAATTAGGCTAATTTACAACTACATTTAGCGGAAGTGCTACTGATCTGGTCAAAACATTTATACAAACATAGAAAAGATAATCAATGCACATTCCTAGGCCCCATACAATATCATATTATCTGCACACTGGCATACTTTATAAACAAAGGGGTTTTAGTATACATTACTGTGATCACATGAATGAAAAGCCTTCCAACCACGTCAAGGTAACCCCAGTCTGGAAGGTCCTAACGTCTAACCTTTTCAATTTCTTTTACTTCAATTACGATTAGCAAACTTTTGCATTTCTCATTCTTACACACTGGATCCATATAACAGGCTCTCTCCCTTCCCCCTCAGCCCTTTGGCTTTTTAAAAAGAGGGAAGAGGCCATCCAGTGCTTTATATTAAAGGCATAGGACCTCCCATTAAAGGGGCATGTTGTGGGTGCTATTACCACATGGAGGCTTGACCAAGCCTCCCAATAAATACAATACAATACAAGAATTGTGGAAGCACTCCAATTAGGCTAATTTACAACTACATTTAGTGTGCAGATAATATGATATTGTATGGGGCCTAGGAATGTGCATTGATTATCTTTTCTATGTTTGTATACCTATTTTTACCTGAAAAATTTGTAAAAACTGAAATTATCACCACTACTGCCTTCTGATTCTGTGTTGTTTTTAGGCTTTAGTTGCCCTTTAAATGGACAGCAGAATTCCCATACATGAATCCCATACAGTAATAGCCAAATCCAGTACCAGTAACCTCCAGATGTTTGGAAACTACAACTCCCAGCATGCTTTGTTGCTGGGAGTTGCAGTTTCTAATAATGTGGAGTGGCAAGGTTCAGTAAACTTTTAATTAAGCTTACCATCATTTACAATTCTCCTGAACCCCATATTGTTAAGGGCCCTCCAACCCCATATAGTAAAGGACTCTCTGACCCCAATAGTTAAAAATGTCACCTGAGAGTTGTAGTTTCAAGCTGTCATTTGCACTGTACTAGCAGCTGTTTTTTGCCCCAAACTGAGGAGACCCATCAGATTTACAGCATCCAGATAAGCAGTAACAGTGCTGAGTGAATCCAGCAGCCAGACTACAGGAAGCAGGAAGTGTAAAGGCAGATCAGCTCCTGTAACTTTCTATGCAGGTTAACATAGCGCCACCTACTGGTTACTATAGGCAATTGCAGAATTGGATGTAAATTAGGAATTGACCCGAGTATAAGTTGAGGTTAGGTTTTCAGGCTAATGTTAAAGCCTGAAAAATTCGACTTATACTCGAGTATATATGGTAGTTTGAAGTTCCAAAGCTCTGCATACTTTAGTGTCTAAGTAATTTATAAACAGATTAAAAAGAAGTGGCCTTAGTACAGAACTCTGAGGTACTCCACTTATAAATTTAGCCCACATGGATGTAGCTCCATTGACCACTACTCTTTGTTTGTTATCCAACAACCAATTCGCTATCCATGTAGAATTGTTTTTTACTAGGCTAACAGTCCTCAATTTATTCATTAGTCACCTATGTGGCACAGTATCAAAAGCTTTAGCAAAATCCAAGTATACTACATCCACTGCTATGCCAGAATCTAAATTCCTACTCACTTTTTCATAAAAGCCAAGTAGATTTGTCTGACACAATCTATTTCTCATAAATTCACACTGAATACTACTAAAAAGATCAGTTCTGGAGACTAATACTACTAAAAAGATCAGTTCTGGAGACTAATACTACTAAAAAGATCAGTTCTGGAGACTAAGTGATATGATCTATAATCACTAAGTAATATGATCCCGTAACAAAGATTCCAGCACCTTCCCTACCACTGATGTTGGGGTTTACAGGTCTATAATTACCAGGCTGTGAATGTCTAACCTTTTTGAATATTGGTATTAAATTGGCTGTTTTCCAATCCAATGGCACATCACCAGACAAAAGTGAATCTGAGAAGATAAGAAACCATGGTCTAGATAAAACTCAACTAAACTCTTTTAAGATCTGTGGAAGTATTCCATCGGGCCATGGGACTTTATTAGTATAGTATAGTATTTAAGGTTGAATAAAGACAAAGGCAATACCCTCATTACCTGCCTAACTGTTGATCCAGAGGAAGGCAAAAAAAAAAAAATACACACCAAATTTATAAAGGGGGAAAAAAATCCTTCCTGACTCCAAGTGGCAATCAGAAATATCCCTGGATCAACTCTACTCTATGTATCAATATCAGTAACTTGCAACATTCTTTGTTTGCAGAAACTCATCCAGCTTATTTTTTAAACTGTCCAAGGAACCTGCCATCACAACGTCTTTTCTTCAAGTCTTAAGGGATTGTCCGAGTGTCCTGTGACATGTTCTATTTGTGAACAATGCCCCAGATAGTTTATTGTATGGCCTGTTAATGTATTTATACACAAAATCATATCCCCACGCAAGCACCTTTTCTCCAGCATACATAGTTGAAACTTATCCAATCTCTTTATATTCATGCTCTCCCAATCCCCTTATTAATTTAGTTGCCCTTCTCTGAACCCATTATGTTTCATAGATGTCCTTTTTGTACACAAAATTCCAAAATTGAACTGCATTTTCCAACGGAGGCCTTACCAATGCTTTGTAAAGAGGGGGAATAATATTCTTCTCCCTTGAATCCATACCTCTTTTTATACAAGACAATACCATGCTGGCTCTAGCTGTTGCTGCCTGGCACTGCTTGCTTCCTTTAAGTTTGTTATCCAACAAAACTCCTTGATCCTTTTCCAACAGGGATTTACTTAAGACAGAGCCATTTATAGTAAGGATTTATAAGTCCAAAATGTATCACCTTACATTTCTCAACATTGAATCTCATCTGCCACTTAGTAGCCCAATGTGACAATCTGTCTAACGTAGATCCGCATGCAAAGATTGCACATCCTCTGAAGCCTTTAATGGTCGACAAAGGATTTGTGTCTTTAGCAAAAAAGAAACCTTGCTGACAATACCCTTTTCAGTAGCACAGCCAGCTAGAAAACTTAAGGAGAGGGGCCAAAAGCCCTTCACTGAGCATAAAAATGGGAAGCACCTTCTTATAATAGACGGCATTTTGCAGTCTCATGCAATATGAATAGCATTGCCCACAAAACCTAAGAAACAAGAAGCAATTTCTTACTCCCATGTTCCCCAGAGTAAGGGGCGGAGATATGCAAAATACTCCTTTATGTCCCTTAGATTATGCATGTGTCCAGATGCGGCTAATAACATGCAATATAGCTTAATATATAGAGCCAATCATCTGACCTGCAGACACGACGTGTTTCGATCTTGTTAGATCTCATCAGTGCAAGATCTATTCCTCCTAAATCTTTGCTGGATACTATTTATAAGGTCAGTCCTTGAAACATACTCCAGAATATTAAACTTTCCAGTATCTTCACCACCACTGGTGTTAAACTTACAGGCCTGTAATTACGCATCTGTAAACGACTACCTTTTTTGAATATTAGAATAACATCAGCTTTTTTCCAATCCAGAGGCACACATCCGGACCTGAGTGAAAAATAAACAATGGCCTAGATAAAACTAAACTTAGCTCCCTAAGGACCCAAGGATGAATTTTATCTGGTCCAGGAGATTTCAATGAAATAAAAGGCAGTAAACTATCCCTTAGAAAATAAATCCTAAATATAACAAGAACCTTTTTAGATAGCTCTTACATTAGTAATATTATGAATTAATATTTTATTTCCTCTTTTACTTCAGGCAGTAACACCAGGCCCAGGAGAGTATCAGTCATTTTGGACTAAGGAACATAGAGTTTCTCCAGCTTATGTCCCATTCTTTGTGAGTGCTACTCGCTTTCCAAACAAGATGTCGGAAGCTGCTGTTCATCCTAGGTAGTATATAGTAATGGAACCTATATCGGGCAATAAGGGGCACTATCACCCAAACCCACTCTACTAAATCTAATATTGGGTTAGGCAGAGGCCACACTACAATAAATGGTAAGATGCATGAAATCCGCAAAAGTAGCATGTTTTACATGCGTTTGAGCTGCGATTATGCTAATATTCAGATATTCGAGCACATGCAATATGCAAAAGATTGGTAAACGCAGTGTGGCCACCCTAGCATGCGTTTCTATAGAGCAAATGGATCACAAAAGGCGATCACAAGCACCTGAGAAATGCGGTAGTGTGGCCTAGCCCTGTGTGTAGGTTTTTATACTAGCTTTGCCCTTACTAATTAGTGCAAAACTTCACTCCAATTGAAAGAGCCACAAAGCTGCAAAGTCTCTGTGATGCAATACAGGTCAGTTCACACAAAGAGATACTTTGTCAGTTGCGGCGAAAGAAGCAGTAAAGCTGTGCACACACCATACAATTATTTAGCCTATTTGACTGATATTTCAGTGTACTGGTCGATCGGGACAAATATAATTGATTGTCCATTTGTCTGATTCAGATGAACGGTCGTCGTGGCCAAAAGCCAATGCAATTTTGTTGGCCCGAACAGTCGATCAGGCTGAATAATAGCATGGTGTGTACACAGCTATACAGATGTAAAGTGAGTGCTGTATAAAATTAATGTAATAGATAAAAGGATTATGTTTCCCTAATTGTGTTATGACATTGGAAAAGCATTTAAGGACATACATTTTCAATGTTTTGAACTTTCATTATCATACCTTAAGATATCTTAATCTTTAAAACTTAAAATGCAAACATGGAAACACATGGTTGCCAAGCCAATATTTTGGAAATGCATACAAAGAAAAGGTGATGGAATTATAGAAATATAGTAAAGGTTAAATATATATACCGGTATATATATATATATACTAGAAAAAATGTGCCTGTTGGTGCACAGTGGAAATTATCTGTGTATGTTTTGCTAGGTAATTATTTTTATTGATGCTCTCAGTGATACCAACACAAAGTGCACAAACATGCAAGTGATTAAGGATCTGTCTGCCTCTCCCTTATGCATATAGATGTTAAGCTGTAGGGCCAGAGAGAGGCTACTTACATCCGTTTAGCCGGTAGGTATCAGGATTCATTCTGAACTTGCTCTCTTTCTACTCCCAGCAAGTATCCAGGGGGAGGCTCAAATGGAATAAGTCTGAAAGTCCCCAGACAATCCCACCATATAATATGATCAAACACACACATACTCTCCCATTTCTATTTGACCTGCCAACTATTCACATGTTTAAAAACTACAACTCCCAGCATTCCCTGACTGCACAGAATGCTGGAAAATGTGTTTTTCATACATCCTGGAATACAGCCCTTTTACTGACTTACAGACATTAAAAACCCAAGGGTTTGAATATGCACATGTTTGAAAACTACAACTCCCAACATTCTCTGTTAGCAGTAAGTTTCTTCTTTATGTCCATTGTCTAATGAATGTATTAAAATGCAATACAGTGTAACGATAGGGTCTTGAACTTTTCACATGTTTAAAAACTACAACTCCCAGCATTCCCTGGCTGCACAGAATGCTGGGGGAAAAAATGCATACATCCTGGAATAAAGCCCTTTTACAGACATTAAAAGCCCTTTAGCGATTCCTACCAAAGGGTTTTAATATGCACATGTTTGAAAACTACACTTCCCAGCATTCTATGTTAGCAGTAAGTTTCTTCTTTATGTCCATTTGCTAATAAATGTATTAAAATGCAATACAGTGTAATGATAGGGTGTTGAACTTTTCACATGTTTAAAAACAGCATTCCCTGGTTGCACAGAATGCTGGAAAATGTATTTTTTATACATCCTGGAATAAAGTGGGGACTATGCAAGTACTTTTATTTATACATTTTGCCTTATTTACATTTGTATATATTTTAATGTCATTACTACATATTTGTTAATATTGATATAACTATTTATTTAGTGATTAAACCACTTAAACCACATAAACACTGTCCCTATGTATATTACTTTAACCCACCTCCACCAACATAGTACCCATGAAAAACCCAATGTATTCCCCATGAATTTATAAATATATTTATATAATATAAGGGCTATCCATACATACAAATGCAAAGGTATGCCACGCTAACCTTTATTCAAAATGCATTTAGGTGCGGTACACAGAAAACCAGCAGTTTATACAGTACAAAAAATACTAAACTATACATATAGCTATAAGTGGAAAAAAGGTATAGGAAATTTGCATATATGCATTACCTGCACTAAAGTTAATTGTCTAACTTACATGCTTTAAAGAGACCCATGCACACAACAATACCAATTATATGGTTCCGGTATTAAACCATTGTTATTGGACTTTGTTTAGCATGTCCAATGGGGAAAAACAATGGGCTGAACTGTACACAAATTGGAAATTATATCATAATTATGTATTAACGAACTAGGATTGTTGCATGTTTGGGCCCATTAAGGTTTAGGCCAACACTGCGTTTTAACGCGAGATCCGATCGCGTGTTAAAAAGTGGCAACTGGTTTGGCCACACCATTTTTCTGCGGATTGAATGCATTCAAGTGCCGTGGGGTGGTCAAGACCCTCCTCCATTCCCAATCTTCAGGGAAATGTTAAACAAATCAGAAAGAAAACATTAGACATTCCTTTGATAGGAGGCTATGGAGAACCCACTCTTACTTATCTTTACTGTAAGGGTTGGTGCTTTTATGCCTTAATACCACAGTGAATCAATATTATAAGTACGCCAGGGCACTAGATATTTCGTAATGCTCTTAGTAGAGGAGGTGCTAGTTCTAAAAAATTATTTAAAGAAGAACTAAACCCAAAAAATCAAAGTTTAAGTTAGAAAGTACTTGCCTCAACATTCTTCTCAGCATGGAAGATTCCACTCAGGGGCCTTTTCTTTACCTCTATGAGCTCATTTTAGGTGCTGTTTGTTCTCCAAATCTGAAGCTGACATTTTCCCTTGCCTGACAGTACTTTTGCCTTGATTACATTTTCTGCACCTGTGTGAATTCCACTCCTACCTATTAACCCCTATGGTGTAGGAATATATTAAACCATCAATATTCAAATTGGTGGTGCAGCTGATTAACACTTTCCTAGTAGCAGTGTTGTAGTATGATGTATATAGGTCTGGGTATCTAGTGTGTCCGGATCTGAAATAATGTCTCACCTACGTCTTTCACTCCACCGAATCAGATACATAAACAATAAATTGCAGGTGAAACATACAAATACACAGGTTTGTGGCTGTTAATATTGCAAGTTTATTGCAAAACATGTGTGCTGAGAAATGCATTATACAGAGAAATGCATCAGGGTCATTATATTATCCTCCACCTGCAGCACTGCACCATGTTCTATAAGTGTATGTATTAAAGGGGAATGTTGGAGGGTATGCCACTTGCAACTCATCACCATGTTGTTTCTATAAATGTACATATTAATAGGAATTATTGGAGGGAATGCCAATTAAAGGGGTACTATTAGATTGAATGCAAACATGTTCTATAAAATTAATACAGCAGGAGGGTTGCCTGTGGGAAGTTTTGCATAAACAAAATCAACTAAGGTTCCCACCTTTGCCTTTAATACCCAAACACATACACAGGCCTATGTATTAAAAGTTCTTAAAAAGGTTGTTAGTATTTTCTTTAGAAGCACGATGCAGGCTGATACAGTTTGTATTTAATGCAATGGTACTTAGCACTGCAACACGTAGATTTAATATGTGTTTGGGTCTTAAAGGCAACATTCCCCTTTAAAATGCATTGCACAGAGCTGTGTTAAGACCATGTTCACTTCAATATACTGCACCTGCAGTTCTGAGCTGCACCTTGTAAAGTGGTCAGTTCAATTCTGCTGGGGTTGCCACCTTTCCCTTAAAGACTCAAATACAGGGCTAGTTCCCACTAGCACAATTGGATCGCAAACCGCAATCCAAAACGTGTTAGTGGAAGTGCAGGCATGTAATTGCCTATGGGACCAGCCCCATTACATGCAATGCATTTCCGAGTGCATCCGATCACCATTTTTGGTCTGAATTGCATGCACTCTGCTAGGGTCCAATTGTGGAAGAGCAACACCCATGCACGGAAGTGAGCATGATCCCGCTTTATTGGTAATGTGCGTTCTCCCCTTACATTGCATTTAATACATGTTGTATGGCTAAACTGAAATCAATGCAGCTTGCATTACAGACTAGGCCACACAAGCGCATTTTTCAGGCGATTGCGATTTTCCAATTGTAGTAAAAACGCAGCAACGCATCAAATTCTTGCGATTTCAGGTATGTTGCAATTCATGCATGGGTCAGCTATTTTGTAACGCAGCCATTTTTTTGTGCAATCGCATGCATTTTCATAATGAAAATGGACAAATCGCAAGTGCAAACGCATATTAATCGCGTGCGATTGTGTGTGCAATTCAGGTGCCTTGCAGTGTGGCTGTGCCCTAAATGTACATTGTAGCAATACACACACTAATATAAATGGTAGAGTGCAGAAATAAATACATAAAAACACACAGTCTTGCAAAAATGCTCCCAAATATAAAGGGTTTACAAGTTGCTTCTTAAATAAATATGAAAAGGGTTAACACCTTCCCCCACTCTGAGCAGGAAAATCAGCTAATAATATTCACTGCTATCTCTGATGATTGGCATGACACTGGCAGGTGGGGAGTTCAACTGTTACATGCAGCTTAGCATAAGGGGAGTGGGAAACAAACACAAGGTAGCTAGTTAGCATGTGCAGAAGGAGTTTTGGTACCTGGACCACCAGGAAGAGGCAACTCTAGAAGCCAGCAGTGACATCATAGATTGCCAGTACTCAGAAATGTTCTATAAATGATTTCTACACTAAGAGGCTGAATTCAGAGGTGAGAGCCAAATGGTTTTACTAAATGACAGTTACAGAGTCTGTGGAGCTGCCTTTGTATTTTGGGTTTAGTTCTCCTTTAACTATTTTTTTAAGAAGGCAAAGAAAAGACTGAACTGTAACACTCTATACAATGCTATTAAAATCCCTTATTTTTATTTATATTGGCATATCAATTTAAAATATAGTCAGCCTATTTATTTGCTCCATTCTATTAAATATAGCACAAAAAAGGCTTATCACTTTATCACATCAGTATTTAATCAATATCTAGTAATGTTCTAGTCACAAGTTAACAAACATAGTTTCACAAGTTATACTGTAGTCATAGTACTTTATAGAACATCAAATTGGGTCCCTCACTAGCTGTTAAGGAGGCAGGCAAGGATCACTGGGACACGTTTTGTTCTGTCTCTGTGAATCTCTAGAGCTTCCTGTTTGCCTTTCTTCTATTTAGACCATGAATACTCGTGCTATTAAAATTGCATTGCTTAAACATTCTCACTCCCAGCATTCCAAGATAAATGGGCAGAGACATGCAAGGTTTCTCCTTTATGTCTTCTATCATACTAAGACGTGATTTTTTTGTCTAGAAAAAAACAGCTGGACTAGCCCAGGAAGTCTTCCTTTTGCCTATAGATAGGGGAGGAGTACAATGTGTGTCTAATACATAACAGAAAATTTTTGCTACTTACCGCAATTTTCTTTTCCTGGTCCGTAGCACGGCAGTGGTTAACTTGAGTTACGCCCCCTTGCTGTATGACTGACAGGATTGGATAGCCAATAAATTGCTCTTGCTCCTCCCCTTTACCATCTTATGGTCGACTGTCCGAGTGACTCTGAAAAACATAATGACAAAATTGGGAGGGAAGTACACCACTGCCGTGCTACGGACCAGGAAAAAAAATTGCGGTAAGTAGGAAAAATGTTCTGTTTTCCCATGGTCCTACACGGCAGTGGTTAACTTGGGATTTGATAAGCTATAAATAATAAGTGATGCTTAACAAAATTTATTTACATGCTGCTGACAGAATATTCCGTCTAAACTCAGCTTGAGAATGAACGTCTAGATTGTAATGTTTGATAAAGGTGGACATAGATGTCCAAGTATCTGCTCTGCAGATCTCTTCTGGAGAGGTCTTTGCTGAAAAAGCCCAGGAGGCTGCCATCGATCTGGTAGAATGCGCCGTGATTTTCCCAGGAAGGGAAGATGCCTTACTCTCATATGTTCGTCTTATGCAACTCTTTAGCCAGGATGCTAAAGTTGATTTAGAGGGTCTACAACCTTTTTGATTAATGAATAGTGAATCCGTTTTCCAAAATGGCAGTGTTTTGTTTATATAAGCTGAGAGAATTTTACCAACGTCCAGAGTTTCTGGAATGGGATTTTGATCTTGCTGTGAAGAAGTGGGAAGTATGATGTCCTGATTAATATAAAATGGGGTTACTACTTTTGGCAAAAAAGTTGGATCTGGTCTTAGAATTATTCTATCGTGAAGAAATGAGATGAAAGGTTCAGAGGCTCTGAGTGCTTGAATCTCTGCCACTCTTCTTGCTGGCAGCCACCAGGAATAGAGATTTAGCGGTTAGATTGACTATGGAAGATTCTAACGGAACAAATGGCTCTCCTTGTAAATATTGAAGTACCAATGTTAAATCCCATGGAGGAACCTTGTCTCTTATCTGAAGCTTGATATGTTTCACTCCCGTGAAAAATCGGATGATTAATGCATCATAAGCCCATTTGACATTTGTAAGAGCTGAAATTGCCGAAATTTGAGTTTTAAGCGTTGATAGACTTAATTGTTTCTTTAGGCCTTCTTGCAAAAACTCTATTAAGTTTTCTGGAGTAGGTTCTAAAGTATTTAAAGACTTTGACTTACACCAAGTTGAAAATATCTCCCATATCTTATAGTAGCGCTTCGATGTGGAGATTTTCCTGGCTGCCATTAGAGTGGAAATGGCGTCGTCTGATAAGCCTCTTGCTCTCATGGTGGAGGTTTCAAATACCAAGCCGTCAAATGTAGATTCTCTGGTTGCGGATGAATTACTGGTCCCTGGGATAGAAGGTTCTTGATTAGCGGAAGTCTGATTGGAGGAAGTTTGGGCATGTTGAGAGCCCAGTTGAACCAGGGTCTCCTAGGCCACCAAGGTAGTATTGCGATTATTGTGGCCTTTTCGTCCCTGATTTTCTGGAGGACTTTGGGAATGATGGGAAATAGAGGGAATATGTATAGTAGTTGGTGTGACCATGTTATCGAGAAGGCATTTGTGCCTGAAGCCTGTATTTCCCAATATCTTGACATATATTTCTTGGTTTGGCTGTTCTTGTGAGTTGCCATCAAGTCCAGCTGATGGAAGCCCCACTTCTGGCAGATGTAGAGGAAGGTCTGTCTGCTGAGGTAATCTGCTTTGTGATTGTTTACCCCCGGGATGTGTAGAGATACTAGATCTAATAGATGAGTTTCTGCAAACAATAAGATCTTTTTGGTTGTATTCCATAATGGCGAACTGTGAGTTCCCCCCTTGATGTTGATGTATGCTGTCACCGTAGTGTTGTCTGAGCGAATTTGAACTGATTTCCCCTGAATGAATTTTTGAAAGGAGAGCAGGGCTTCTAAAACTGCTGTTAGTTCCCTCAAATTCTGTGGAGCTGACAATAACTTCGCTGGCCACTTCCCCTGTGAAAAATGGTGATCCATGATAGCTCCCCATCCTAGTGGACTCGCATCCGTCGTAATGGTTATCCACTGTGGTGTGGTCAGAGAGATGGGTTTGTAGTTTGACTGTATGAAAGCTCTGATCTGATTTGAGGGGGAATGGATATTATCTGATTTGGGCCCTTGAGGTGATGATATTGTTTGTTGAAACATATTTGCAGATCTCTTATGTGAGTCATGGCCCATTTGACTGTGAAGAGGGATGAAATGAGCTTCCCTAGGGTATGCTGGCAGACCCAAGCTGTTGATACTGGATGTTGGATGAAATTCTGTGTCAATGACATGATGTCCTTTATTTTTAAGAGGGGAAGAGAGATGCACATTTTTGAAGTGTTCAACAGGGCTCCAAGGAATTGTACTGATTGTGTTGGAGTTAGTAGAGACTTTTCTTGATTGATTATCGATCCATGGGATTGAAGACACTGAAGAGTTGTAAGAATGTGGTTCTGGAGAGTTAGATAACTGGCTGCTTTTATGAGTATGTCGTCCAGATACATAAAAATTTGGATGCCCTGAATTCTGAGGTGGGCTATTAGAGTGATCAGAACCTTTGTGAATACTCTGGGGGCTGTTGCTAGCCCAAATGGTAGAGCTCTGTATTGGTAGTGTTTCCCTAATAGGTAAAACTGAAGATATTTCCTGTGAGACTGATGTATGGGAATGTGAAGATACGAATCTTGGATGTCTATTTTCGCCATCCAATCGTTTCTGCATAACTGAAGGGATACTGATTTGAGACTTTCCATCTTGAAGCGTCTGACCTGTAAAAATGAATTCAGATATCTGAGGTTTAAAATAGCCCTCATTTGCCCTGATTTCTTTTTCCTGAGAAAAAGGTGAGAATAGACTCCCATTTTCTGTTGGGAAAATGGGACTGTTTCTATGATGTCTTTTGACAGAAGAGAGGAAAGAACAGAGTTTAGTGCCTTCCTTGCTGACCTGGTAAGTTGAGGTTTTGACCTGAAAAATTTGTTTGGAGGATGACTGTGTTCGAATTCCAATTTGTAGCCCCTCCGAATTATTTTGAGGACCCAAGAGTCCGATATGTTTTGAGCCCAAATCTTCTTGAAGGAGATGAGTCTCCCCCCTATTGAAGACTGGACTCCCATAATTTCATAACTGTCTTGGCTTGCCTCTGGTGTTTTTGCCACGAAAAAGCTAGTGAGAAACTTCAGGTTTCCAAGATCTCTGTAAGAATGGCTTACCCGGTCTGTATTGTCTTGCTTCTCTTAAACTTGTTTGAGTATTGGATAGAACAGGATTTCTGAAATTTCTGGTTGTGGGGAGACTGTTTTTAGCTGAATTGGCTTCAATAAGATCCTTGAGTTTAGATCCAAAGAGGAGACTGCCCTCAAAAGGAATATTGGAAAGGTTTTGTTTTGACTGGACATTCGCTTTCCATTGTCTCAACCAGATAGCTCGCCTGGCTGAGACTGAAGCACTTATTGACTTAGCCGATAATTTTATCGAGTCCATAGAGGCCTCAGATATAAATTCATTGGCATGTTTCATATCAATGATATGAGCTAGAAGCTCTTCTTTTGAGCTTCCATTTCTAACAGCTTCCTCTAAATCATTAAGCCAGATCTTGTTGGCTCTAGATAAGCTAGTGATTGCTATGGATGGTCTAAGCGAAGCACCAGACAGTGAATATATTCTTTTGAGTAGGATGTCTTCTTTTCTGTCCATAGGGTCTCTTAAGACTGTAGAGTCTTCTGTGGCCAGCATTGTTCTTTTAACCATCTTTGTAATGGCCGTGTCCACTTTGGGAGGTTCGTCCCAGAGGGACATATCTACAGCTGATATGGGATATGTTTTGAGAAAAGATTGCATGCATGAAAATCTTTTGTCCGGATTTTGCCATTCACTTTTAACGGTATCTTGAATTTGTTCATGAACATAGAAAGATGTAGATTCTGTATTTTTATTAGTAAACATTAGATCTGACTGAACCACAGGAGAAGGTTCAGCAATTCTTAGTGACTTCCTCATGTTTTTTATGAGGTGCGCCAGAACCTCATGGGTTAGGGTAGAATCTGTTTGAGTAAGATCTCTTTCTTCTGTGTCAGAATATAAAGTTGCCCCAGGTTCTAAAGTATCACTTGGTTTATCTGAGGTAGATGGTAAGTTTGGAGCTGAAATGTTGGATATCATGGTTTTGACCTGATCCATCATCGATATAGAGAAAAAGCTGAGAGAGTAATCAATTAGATCTTTAACTGAAGATAGCAGTTCTGATGATTTGGGTGTATTTGATTTGAGAGATATGCATTCAGAACATAACTTTTTCCCTCTGAGCGTTGGTAATTCACAAAGGGCACATTCGGTGGTTCTGTGTTTATGATAATGGTGTTCTTCTCTTTCTCTGGGTGAAGACTTGAAATAAAATATGCAATGATAAACATATTGTAATTTGAGATAGATGTACTGCTCTTAGTAGTTGGTCTCACCCCCTTGATCTTGAGCTTGTTCTTCTATGAGACATTGTAGTTAGAGGAAACAAGATGACAAATTCAGTATTTCAAATTACAGAGTATCCCCTAGCATTCTGCAGTACTTACAGAGTAACGCAGTATAGAGTACTGGTAGCGCTAGCCTCTGACTGCTGCGTGCAGGAGTTGCGAGGCCCCAAAGTGGGGTGTGCTGGACCTGGGAAGAGCAGTGGAGCCCAGATCCTGAAGAGATGTTTAGGGGGAGAGACTTCTTTGATCCTGCAGGCACAAGGACAGAAGACAATCAGATGGTAAAGGGGAGGAGCAAGAGCAATTTATTGGCTATCCAATCCTGTCAGTCATACAGCAAGGAGGCATAACCCAAGTTAACCACTGCCGTGTAGGACCATGGGAAATATCTCTGGCATACAAATGTTTGTAGATTGGCTAAGACAAGACTGTCACATGTTTTACATTTGGTCAGTTTTAATTGGTTGAAACAAATGCAGAGGTTTTAGAAGTGACAGTGCATAAGTACGTTTTAACTCTATATATGGACTTGTACTTAATATAAATGAGTGCTATACTTTATATACATATATTTATGGACATTTACTGTATGTAGTAATACACATACACCTTTTCTATATGTAATATTATAAACAGTAATGTCCGTTGCTTATCAGTTCTAGGCTCCATATTGGAAATGGGAATATGATATTGCCAACAATATGATAAACAATATAAGTCCAGTATATTTTTGGTATGGGCGATACATAGATGAACTGCTGGTTATCTTGCCGGGGGATTCAGAATCTTTTCCATCATTTATTGATTACACACCGTTTTTGGATTTAAGTTTAATAGGGTAAACATTGGAAAACAAGGTTGAGACAGAAATATACAGGAAAATGGTCGAAAGAAACACATAATTGCAGACATCAAGCTGTCACCCTAGACACACTTTAAGGGGTGCCCCGTACGGTCTGTTTGCGAGAATCAAGCGTAACTGTTCGACAGAGGTGAAGTTTGAAACACCAGCTATGCATTTGAGTAGGAGATTTATAGAGAAGGGATATAGATATACAGGAAGCTTTCTCTATGATTATGAAACGAGATAGCAGTGGTTTTCTGAGTAAAGAAAAAGGAAAGACAAGGTCTAAACATGAGGAACAAATCAAAAATAATGAAGTAGGTATACATTGTAACTGAATACAGCAAGGAATTTAATAAAAATAAACAAATAATGAACAAAAATATATATATTATACTGTACAATTTTATTTTTGGGATTAAGAAATGAAGAAAATACTCAAGAATGGCATTAGAATGGTAGCAAAAAAGGGGTCATCACTTGTCACCTAGCTCATGCTGGAACGAAGAAAGAAACAGAAAAATAAGATTTGCCATCCACCATAGTGTAGGTTGTTACAAATATGGGGCACAAACCTGTAAAACATGCAAAGTGATATGCAAGGGAGTGATATTAGATTACTTGCACACAGCATGAAACGGTATGTAGGGCGTACAACATGTCCCATCAAGGAATGTAGCATCAAGGAAGAACATTTGAATGCTATTGCCACTTGTGACCAGAGGTCACTGGTGGCACAACACTTCTTTCAATGCTCGGCTTTCAATCTCGACTATTGTATGGTTCATGGGAAAGAAAAAGTTAGGGCAAAAGGTGGCAGTATATTGGATTTAATCAATAAGTGGGAAGCCTTCTGGATTTTAGAACTAGACAGTACGTCTTTTTAAAGACTTGAATCAGAAGTGGAACATTTGCCTAATAAACTGTATAATTGTGGAGTTCCCAAATCTAAAACCCATTATAACTTTTTTTAGATTTAAAATAGATTCAAAATATCTTTGTGATGCTATATGGTTGGGATAACGTAAGGAATGTGACAATGTTTGCATTGTTATACTTGTTGCATTGTATACATAATGAGAAAGGTATAACAGTGTTTATATTCATCGTCTGCAATTACATAATTAAAGGGCAATTATAGTGAGAAAATTGTTTTTTTTTTCTTCTTCTAATGTATCCTATAAGTCATCCCATCCACCAGGGTACCTTTAGTTTCTTTAAATTCTACATAGTCCCCGAGATATAAGCCTTTGAATATGCTGTGATTTGTAGGAGCTGCTACACCTCATCTGTCACTCAAAGGCACACACCCACACAATCCAAAGCTCCCCTGCAGTACTGTCACACACTCTCTCACCCACACTATATGTACCATGTGCAACATATAGTCAAATGCTGTAGTGCTAAACACAATCAATAAACCATTAACCCAGCAATATGAGCATAACACACTATAAAACAGCCCCTCCCCCCCAAAAAAAAATATCTTATATACATACAAAACCAGTGACTCAAATGGAACACTAATACAGTATATATAATACAGTAATACAGACTATATACCAAACAAGACACACAGTGCAATCTATGAAATATATAGACTAAAGCAACTGAAATGTAACAGGACAACAAGCAGTGTCACTGTGTTTATGAAGGTCTCACTACAAGCTGCTGTTACACTGACTCTCTCTTCAGTGATTATGATCTCAGCTAAGCAGGGGGAGAGATATGAACTTTAGGTAAAAAGTAAATAACAATTAGCAAAGTTAGAGAACAGGCAGAGTTCAGTAACTTACTTGTAAAGAATCTCAGCACCACTTGTCCTCTCTCCCCCTCTGCCCCTCCCTTCAGCATATTGCTACTTTATTCCACACTTTGATTGCTTGCAGTCTAGCTTTGGAAGGGAGGGGTCAACAAGATGTCAGCACTTCATTTAAAGTCCTTTCAACTGACAATGCTCGGACTCTGTATACAGCCCGTCACTGCTTGAAGGGGAGTAGACAGAGAGGGGAGGGGGACTACACAGCTTGGTACAAACTTCTGCCAGTGTGACGAAACGAAGCCACATAGAAACATGAAAGTACGGCAGCTTATACTAAGTGATCTATACATTGTATACAGACAAAGTTTTTTTTCACTATAGTTGCCCTTTAAGGAGAATGGAGGGCTTGACTATGCAGGCAGATTAGACAAGTTAGGGCTGTTTACAATGCAGAAGCAACGTTTGCGTGGGGATATGATAACCTTATACAAATATATAAATGTGCCATATAACAAACTCTCTGGTGCATTGTTCACTAATAGGCCATATCAGAGGACATCCTTTAAGATTAGAAGAAAAGAAGTTAGAAAACGTTTTTTTACAGTAAGAACAGTGAAACAATCCATTAAAACAAAATCTATTAAAATACATAGGTAAATACAAGTATGCTTGTATATACATATATTTATTTATCCAGGTCATGGTATATCTGTTGTATTCAGTTAGATCAACTGGATTTAAAGTTTAGTCCTTGAAGACGTTTTTCTAGTCATCCAACTAGCTTTCTTAATTCAGAATGAATTGTACAAGAATCTGCTGGCAATTACATACCCTGAAAAGTCCCATTTAGCATATGACAGGTATTAAGGACCTTCTGAATGGAAGTCATAATTGCATTGTGGCTAAGAGGTGTTTTCGAAACTGCCCAGGGTAAGACAGTTGGTGTTGACACCCCCCCTCCCCCCATCCCTCTATTCAGGCTTGATTAGAACATTTAAAAACGTAAAACCTAATAGTCCTTACATCTCATCATAGTTTCATTAACCCACAATTACCTTTTTGTATGTACTTGTATTTATGTATTTTAATACATTTTTTGTATTATAGGTAGAACTGGAATACTGGTTCACATGTATGTGATTTTATGTATTTTTATTGTTACAAATGTAACACCTTGGCCCCAAGAGATTTGAATGTGCACTATGTCTTGTATTTGATACAAGTTAAAGGGCTATACCTAATTATTTAAATTATCCCATAAATTACGACTTTTAACGTATATCTTAATAGTTATATATATATATATATATATATATATCAAGGGTGAAGGTTCAAGGTGCACTCCAGGGTCTTGTGAAAAACATCAATTTATTTGCACATATCACGGCAACATTTCGGCCTTTTGTCTCAGGCCTTTCTCAAGCCAACATTCAAATGTGTAAATCAGTGCAACATGTATATACTATGCCCCACCCCTCCAACATATCCCATGTGCTTGCTGGAACCAATCGTGGAGCATCTCAATTAAAGTGCTATAGTGCTATAAATCTATTTGTAACAGAAAAATGTGATCACATTTCTATAGAGTGAATAAAACCAGTTTGTGTTTTACCTTCTTAATACATATTTAAAACCATACATCAATTTGTGTTATACCTTATTCATAAATATTTGAAACCATGTCGTGTTAATCAAATGAATTCATGGTCTGTGTAGAATAAATTAAGTGAATCTAAAAATGTATTAAAATAAATGGCCAGATGTTAGAGATTTCCCTGGTCTACCATCATCGTATGTATTGGGGTCTGTGTCCTACTACCCTGTTGTTAGGCATTTGTCTAACAACATTTTTCTGTTACAAATAGATTTATAGCACTATAGCACTTTAATTGAGATGCTCCACGATTGGTTCCAGCAAGCACATGGGATATGTTGGAGGGGTGGGGCATAGTATATAAATGTTGCACTGATTTACACATTTGAATGTTGGCTTGAGAAAGGCCTGAGACAAAAGGCCGAAACGTTGCCGTGATATGTGCAAATAAATTGATGTTTTTCACAAGACCCTGGAGTGCACCTTGAACCTTCATCCTTGATATATATTGTATTAGAGGGTGGCACCCGGGCAAGTATTCAGCTTGGAGTGAGTGCCTGTATCTACTATACATACATATAATCAAAAGGAGTTCTAAACCTTTACAGAGCACCACTAGCGGTTTTTATAGCCCCCAACGTGTCCAACATGGATGAACAGAACCAACCTATGGGATATGCGGACCTATGGCAGGTAACCGATGAAGATGCCCAAAGAGTGCTATGGCACAAAACTAACACCGACTTTACAGTTACTACGAACATCAAGGATGTGATGTCAGAGATGTTAAGATTAAATAAAAAGATCATTGACCTGGACCTGCATGGGCTATTTCTCTCTGATTATTATAGGAACAAACAAATTCCTCGTGGATTTCGCATCAACAATGTTCCCACTATAGGCCGGAACAACATAGATTTCTGCCGTAAATGGACTGGGGTATTAAATCGATGCTCCATGGAATTGATGATTCTGGTGGTAGAAGAAGTGGCCAGGGAGTTGGAGGAGGCAGAAAAGAAATTATCAACATTTGAATTAAAACATAGAGATTTACTTACATTGGATGAACACAAAGATGCATTGAATAAATTCAAGGGACAAAGTGAGACATACAAACTTGACCTAATCCGTTTTAAGAGGCAGAAAATGTCCAGAGTACAAACGGACTACGAGGAATCCAGAGTGTATGGATGGCTTACAGGGCATTATGGGAGAGTACCCACTCGCCCTAGAAGCCAATCACGAGGACGCCAATCCCGTCGAGTCAACTTTGAAGTACAACGTGATAACACGGAAACAAGATCCAACTGGTGGGACCCGAATGATGCACCGCGCACACGAGCATGCACACGTATGACGGAAAGGGGAGTAGACACTGCTGAAGATCAGAGAGATTTTTTAGGCCGCGACCCTCCAAGGGGCAAGAGGAGGAAACCATCCGTAGACGACGGAGACGATACCCGATGCGGAGGGGAGGCAAGCGTCCGCGGAATAAGGCGGACTTAATCCCGATCTTCAATCTCTCCAGCAGAACACTCGGTCCCGCAGAACAGACGCTATTACAAAAAGGTTTGTCATTTGTGCCTACTGTTAGACCTAACTTATTCAAAACCAAAGTAGATATGTATAAATTCAGCAGGCAGGTGGCACTAAGGGAATTTTTCAGGAATCAAGCCATTAAGGATAACATAAGAGGGTTACAATTGAAAAGCAAATTTGAACCTAAAAGCAATAATGCACTACTTAAATGTTTTAATCAAGTAGTGGCGAATGAGATACAGCAAGGAAGCGGAGAATCTAGAATTGTACATAATTTGTCTTATGCGGAACGGGTGGCATTACAAACATTAAGGGAGGATAATTCCATTGTAATTAGGCCAGCAGATAAAGGTGGAGGAGTGGTTATATTGGACTTTACTTATTATCGACAGGAGTTACTAACCCAATTAAGTGATAATGGTGTCTATGAGAAACTGGAAGGAGATCCAACAATTTATTATCAAAAACAAATTCAGGCCCGTATAACTAGGGCCATACAAGCTCAAATTATTGATCAAGATCTGGGAGATTATTTATACCAGAAACATCCCATATGTCCTATCATATACACGCTACCTAAAATGCACAAAAACGCCAAACGACCCCCAGGACGACCTATTATTTCAATGAAAGGTGGACTACTAGAGCCATTAGGCAGGTTTGTGGACAGTAAACTACAGCCCATTGTTCAAAACCTCTCAACCTATTTAAGAGATACGGGGCACCTGATTTCCATCATCAAAGATGTGTCCTTACCTGAGGGTCCTGATGTGTGGCTGGTAACAATGGATGTTACCAGCCTATATACTAATATCACACATGAAATGGGACTAGAGACTGTAAGAAGTATGTTAACTACACAAAATTGTGGCACTTATGTATTCCAAGACTTTCTTCTGGAGATGTTAGAAATAACACTCAAATATAATTTCTTCAGATTTGAAAACACATATTTTTTACAGAATGCAGGAACTGCCATGGGGGCAGCCATGGCTCCTGCGTACGCAAATTTGGTGATGTATAAATATGAAATGACTAATATCGTGTCTAAATTTGGAAAACATCTGTTGCTTTATTTTAGGTTTATTGACGACCTGTTCTTCATATGGCACGGATCCCGGGAATCACTTGACAACATGTATCAAGAATTGAATGGGTTAGACTCCACTATTAGATTTACAATAACTGTAAGTAACAAACACATTGAATTTCTGGATTTGCATATCTACAGACAAGATACAAAACTGGCTTATTCATTATTCCAAAAGGAAACAGACCGGAATACCTTGTTGCATTTTAACAGTGACCACCCACGACGACTAAAAAATTCCCTACCCATTTCCCAATTTCTAAGGGTAATTAGAAACAATTCATCACCAGCCACTTTAGAACTACAATTGAAAAAGATGTGGCAAAAATTTGAAAATCGTGGATATCCACGCGGTCTATTAGGCAAGGCATTGTCCATAGCAAAGAGTAAGTCACTGCCTAAACATGAGACCACTACCACTTCTATACAGGCTCCAGTATTGGTAGCGAGTTTTAAACATTCTACTTTGGGATCTAAGATTAAAACCAGTATCTACAAGAATTGGAATATTCTGAAATCGGATCAAACATTTAACAGAGTTTTACCGGAACAGCCTATCATGGGGTACAGAAGAGGACAAAATTTAAAGGACCTTTTAATGAAGACTGACTTTAAGGGAACAACAAGGGATAAAAATTGTCTGTCCACACCTAACTTAAATAAGGGTTGTTTTAAATGTGCAAAATGTCTATCGTGTAAACATATGGTTCCAGGCAAATCATTCATGCATCCCCACACCAACAAGGTTATACACATCAAACACAGGATTACTTGCACCACCACACATGTAGTGTATGTGGTAACTTGCCCCTGCAAATTAGTCTATGTGGGCAAGACGGATTTGGCCCTCAGATTAAGAATAGATGGGCATCGTTCTGCTATAACGACGGCATATAGAGATGGCCACACTATAAAGCCTGTAGCTAAACATTTTTTAGAGCATTTTTTAGATCTAACTGAATATGACAGATACTACTACATAATCATGGGTTCATCAAACTATGTTGGGAAGTTTTAGGATATAGGTGTTACATTTGTAAAAACAAAAATACATAAAATCACATACATATGAACCAGTATTCCAGTTCTACCTATAGTAGATAAAATCTATTAAAATACATAAATACATGTACATACAAAAAGGTAATTGTGGGTTAATGAAACTATGATGAGAAGTAAGGACTATTAGGTTTTACGTTAAAAATGTTCGAATCAATTGGATGGTATAATAATATAGGTCCAGCCCTTTAACTTGTATCAAATAAAGCAAGACATAGAGTACATTTCATTCAAATCTGTTAGTGCCAACGTGTCCAATCTCTTGATCCACAAGGCTTTACATTGTAATAGGGCTCTGTCCCAATTCCTGTCCTCTGCTTATTTCACATGGTTTATGGCCATCCAACAAAGGTTGGCCAAAAATGAATGCCCCCTTTGAAGTGCCAGGCTACTGAGAGTTTACCATACTTAGGGCCCTATTTATAAAAAATCGTTATCGTTATCGTAAAATACCGATCGTTATCGTAAAATAACGACCGGGGTTTTACCGATAACGACCGTTATTTACCGATAACGACCGGTATTTACCGATAACGGTCGTTATTTACCGATAACAACCGTTATCGGTAAATAACGGTCGTTATCGGTAAAACCCCGGTCGTTATTTTACAATAACGATCGGTATTTTACGATATCGGTAAATAACGGTCGTTATCGGTAAATAACGGTCGTTATCGGTAAAAACCCGGTCGTTATTTTACGATAACGATCGGTATTTTACGATAACGATACCGATCTTTTAGAAATAGGGCCCTTAGGGCCATATTTAAGAATGAGCAGTTTTGCAATTTAGCAATACCGCATGTTAAGGTAATGTACAACACTGGCCGTAAATGTATGTCTGCAGTAGTACATTTATGACCAAACGTTCATTAATTTATG
This sequence comes from Hymenochirus boettgeri, assembly GCA_019447015.1. NCBI lineage: Eukaryota > Metazoa > Chordata > Amphibia > Anura > Pipidae > Hymenochirus > Hymenochirus boettgeri. The sequence goes on from CM033470.1 coordinate 131,474,773, forward strand.
AACATTCGGCTGTAGAATACCATGCGGTAGTAAACTACCGCAATGGTATTCTATGGAGATCGTAAATCTACAATTGCGTTATCGTAGATTTCCAGACAGATGTATTAGTAAGTACCCCTAAATTAATATGATTGGCACAGGGTGCCAAACATATAGGTATATCATCAATGAGGCGGATTTCCCCATCCACACAACGGAAATCAAATCAAGATCCAATATAGACTATCATGTCTCTGTAACTATGTGGTGTCCATTATAACATGTCCATGTGGTTTATATTACATAGGGAAAACTACCACAAATGTTAGCAAGAGGGTGGCTAACCACAGACAATCCATTTAAGCATCCCTTTAGCAGAGTACCACTATCCAAAAAATTCCCAAAGCAGAGACCGGTAAACCCGTGACTAAGTATGGTGAACTCTCAGTAGCTTCAAAAGGGACAACCATTTTTGGCCAACCTTCGTTGGATGTCCATAAATAATGTGAAAAAAGTAGAGGGAAGAAAAGGGGACAGAGCCTTATTACAATGTGAAGCCCCATGGATTAAGAGATTGGACACCTTGGCCCCAAGAGTTTTGAATGAAGTGTGCTCTATTTCTTACTTCATTTGGTACAAGTAAAAGGGCTGGACCTATATTATTAAACTTTCTCATACAGTAGAACATTTTTAACATAAAACCTAATAGTCCTTACTTCCCAACATAGTTTGATCAATGCATAATTACCTTTTTGTATGTACTTATATTTATGTATTTTAATAGTTATTATGCACTATAGGTAGAACTTCAAATATGTGTGATTTTATATATTTTTATATTTTTATTGTTACAGATGTGATACTTTTTTTTTTGTACTTACTAAAGCTAGTGCTTTTAGTATCAGTCATACCACTTTAAAATTAGCAGAACGGAGGATCCTTGTGTTTATAGCACCACCTATTGGATAACTTCAAATTAGTTAAGAAACGGTTTCAAAAAAAGATGTTACTAGTTATTTCGTTGTATGGTATCAATGAAATATACAGGCTCACTTCTGCACTCATCCTTGTTAAATTTATTTTATACAAGTGCCACCAGGCTGCACAACTCTATCTATTGTGCTAGATTAAACCAAGACATATATAGGTAGTTCCCGGGGCACACTGTTTTTTCAAACAAATATTTTATTTATTATGAAATAAAGAAAATATTTGTTTGAAAAAAACAAAAAAAAGATTCAAAAGTCTGTTCATTGATTGATTGATTGTTATTTACAATGTGCAGTTAAAGGCATGAGATCCTATTTAAAGGGGCAGTGGTGAATTCTAGGAAATATTAAATAACCTAGAATGCTGATCAGTTGAGGTGACCACTGTTATCCCTTAACTGAAGGGGTTAGCAGTGTGTAGAGATGCCCTGATGAAAATAAACCACAAAAGTCCCCTAGTGGAGCTCTGGGTGGACCTGCTTGAAATGGTTTTGTGTAAAATGAACTTATTCGAACCCAAACTAGTTTGAATAGTTTGAGTTCGTCCGAACTCATAAAGTTCATCTCAAACTCTGGTTTTGTATCCATCTCTACTTACCAATAAATATTAGTACAAAAATGCTAGTCATAGGGGGGAAAATGCAGAAAAGATACAATTTGCAGCTTACCTGGTGGTCAGGTAAGCTATGACTCACAAATGCCTTGATGCAGAAGGCATAAAGATTTTAACTTTCTGCAGGTCCCCGTAAATAAACAAAAACGCTATCTTGATATTACATCAGGTACCATGAATTTTGGACTTGTTTCTGCTTGTTACTGTTTCTCCCCCAAACTGTTTTATATAGTAGATTCCCCTAAAGTGTGGGTAGGTATGTAATGCAATACAATAACCCAAAATCTTTTGCTAAACATATTGGTAATATAGTTTAGGAAAAAAGGCATGTGGCATATTCACTGCTGCTTATTTCTCTGAGGGGAAACCTAGTGGTGAAATGCCACCATTTTTCAATAGGCAGTGAGGTTAAGTTTACCTTTACTTTCCAGTATATTAATTGCAATAAAATTAATAATAATTAATAATAAACATAGATATAAAATATCACTCAGGTTCATATATTTTTAATGGACCAAAGCCCTACCCATGTTGTGCTTGCTACCCATGCCTGTATTTAGTCAACATCTAGCAGGTGAGACTGGAGGCCAGGCCCCTTACCCACCTCACCCCCCTACCCAGACTGATGTCCATAATCAGCTTTTTTTAAACAGTTGATCGCGTGTGTGAAGGAAACATACGCATGGTCAGCTGTTAAAAAGACATAGCTGATGCCTACTTTGAAAGCGTTTGAAGAAAAATATATCTATCCTTTGTACAACAAAATATTGATTTCATTTAAACATTATATAGATGACTTGTTCATCATATGGGCAGGTCCCAAAGAACAGTGCCCAGAGTTTCTTAATTAGCTTAATGGCTTGGAGACAGCCATTAAGTTACTCCATCTATACACCAAATCGGGGGAACCTAACTTGCACAGAGTAACCCACGAAACATACCAAGAAAGTTCCCCAACAGATGACGAGATCCAAGAGCCAGAAGGCAGTGGGACATGCGCGCACGAAGCTGCAACAGTTCGCACGGAACACAAGCCCGCCAACCGCAGAGACCACGTGTAAGGACCCAAGCATGGACTCACCTCCTGCACCGGACCAGTCACGTGCAGCACAAAGCCCTGGAAACCCAGCTCCCTCGCCTGGAACACCAGCCCTTACACTGGAAGATCTAATGGGGGCAATACAGGACATCAAACAGACACTAACATCCATGCTTGAGGAAGTAAAGGCAGACATGTCTATATACACCAGCAGGACCTACAAAAGGTCAGACATAGAGTAGGGGAAGCAGAAACACGTGTCTCCACATTGGAAGATACAGTCTCCCGAATGACTCAAACAATAACTAATCTACAAAAAGAACTCCATGCCACCCAAAGCAAGTTGGATGACTTGGAAAACAGATCCTGGAGGCAAAACCTCTGGTTCCTGGGCTTCCCAGAAGGAGCTGAGGCCCAAGACCCATCTTTATTCCAGGAGACTTGGATTAGATCCAATCTAGGTTCCAATGGTTTATCTCAACAATTCGCTATTGAGCGTGCACACCGCATTCCCACTAAGGCGCCAATCCCAGGAGCCAGACCAAGGCCCCTGATAGCGAGGTTCCTGAACGCCAAAGACAGGGACGGAATACTTTGCCTCGCCCGCACCACAGGTGAACTGCAATTCGAACATACAAACATCAAAATCCTTCCGTAGGGCAACCTTCCTGGATATCAAAAAGAGGCTCATAGATGCCGGGATCACCTATTCTATGGCATACCCAACAAGGCTCAGAATTTTGGCCAATAATACCCCACCTACTTTGCATAGATACTCTATTATAACTTAATTGATTGCTTATCCATTACGGAACGTGTGTGTAATGGTAATCTAAATGCTATTCCCTGATGTATAGAAGTTTGGTATATACTGTTACAAAGCAAGTGTAGCTTGGCGAGAAACCCATCCTCTAGCCTAGCATTTGTACAACAAAATAATTCACCAATCACAGGAACTCTGAATGTGTTTACAAAAATATCTTTAATCAACACCCTATTGCTTAATATATGTACAAATATTAAATGGACTTACTGATGGTCCATCATGGCAGTGAGTGTATGTTAGCCTGTATATAACCACGGGACTAACAATGCGATAACCCAATATATTAACATTACCATTATACAGGTCTATAATATATATATATATATATATATATATATATATATATATATATAGCCTTACAAAGGAATTAATATACCATGGTCCATAAATCTTTTCTACCTACCACTTTCCCTTTCCCCCCCCCCCTTTTTTTCTTTTTTTTTCTTCCCCTCTTCCTCTACTTTCTCTACAGGAGTGTTAAGACGCCCCTACTGTTTTAAGTACCCCTGCAGAATCTGCACATCCATGTAACCCTCAAACAAACTGTCACTGCAATATACAACTGTGAATATCTGAGCAAGGGTTCACAGAGAGAAAATGTAAATATGATTGAACTGTGAAAATAAAAACAATTGTACCATTTAACAATATATACTAATGCAATATTCTGAGTGATTAGATAGACATTAGAGAATGTTAACACAATTGTTATATCTAAATGTGTTCACTGCCGCACTGTCTCACTGAATGGCCAATCATTGCATATACTGCTATAGGCAGTGAATACAATTAACAGGGAAATTTGCTCTTGACCCAATGCTTAAGAATAACCAAAACAAATTCTGTCTACTGCACAGAATGTATTCACAAAGCGCCTCTGGCCAATAGTACACCATTTACCATGCAAATTAATCGATTGCCCATCCATAGAGGAATGTGTGTATAATGGTAATATCCAAATGTAAATGTTAATGCTAGTCCTTATCGCACAGAAATAGGGTGTATTCTGATCCAAAGCGAATGTTGAAGAAACTACTATACCAGTGTCCTATCCTACCTATCACTTTCCCTTTCTCCAATTTTTTTTCCCCTCTTCTACACTCTTCTTCTCTTTATACCTGTTACCCAAATGAATAAGTACCCACAATATATAATATATATATATACCATTTTAAACGATATGAACTTTTATTGAATCTCCCTGGCATAGGGTCTGGCTCTGTTGTTAGTGTGAGCCAAAATTGGTGGAAGCGCCATGTACCTTTGAGTAATGATTGATTACAATTTTTGAGCTTAATGAGGCGTCTTAACACTCCTGTGGTGGTCACTCCATCTACTTGTATGGGGAGAGATATACATATATATCGTTTAAAATGGTGCTAATTTTGCTCCAACCAATCAGATCTTATTTAACATTTGAAAGCTAACATCTGATTGGTTGGGGCAAAATTAGCACCATTTTAAACGATAAGAACTTTTATTGAATAACCCTGATAGAATTTTACTTCAATCTGGACCACAACACAATATCAACAGGAACTAAATGAGATGCCTTTAAGGCGCTTCTACAGGGACATCTATAATCATCAATAACCAACATTAAAAAACACTCCCACAAAAAATACCTCAAAATACCTCAAAATACAATACCTCAGAACAGCTGAAACAACATACACGCAGCAACCCATGCCTGAAAACTTACAAAACTGGCAAACCACCCAACTAGCCTATGATAGTATACTCACCGAGAAATACAACAGAAAATAATTTTTTAGCAGACAGAGGTACTTCGAGCATGGCCACCAATCTGCGAAAATTTTAGCAAGACTAGCTCATGGTTCTCCGGATCAAAAAACCTTCACAGACACCAAAGATATACTGGAAACCCTTGCCAACTTCTACACCAATCTCTACCTCTCATTTCACAACCCCCGAACAAACTCTCTCCAAATACTTATCAAACATACCATTTCCAAAACTGGCCCAATCACTTGAAAGTGCGATAACGGAACTTAAACTTGAGGGAGGCTCTAGAGGGTATGGCAAATAATAAATCTCCTGGTACGGATGGCATACCTACAGAAGTATATAAAAGATATATAGTACAAATATCTCCAAACTTACTACAGGCCTTTAATGATGCCTTCACCGAAGGTATACTACCCCCCTCTATGCTAAAAAAGACTCAAAAGGCTGCAATTCATATTGCCCCATCTGCCTTCTAAATGCAGACTATAAAATATTGGCAAAAATCTTAGCCTTAGGCTTCAAAAAGTTGGAAAAAATCACCTATCAATCTAATTGGTAGAATCCTACTTCCCAAAATACTATACATATTACAGCACACCATAACTATAATCCCTAACTCCTTCTTCGCAGCTTTAAGTATACTACTATCTTTCCTCTGCGGCTCAGGACGCAATAGGGTAAGACTTAAAGTCTTACAGAAACCCAAAACTGAAGCTGGATTGGCAATTGCCAGATTTTAGTTTGTATTATTTAGCTGGTCAGCTGAAATACTTTAGAACCTGGTAACTGCCACCAACCATCCCCTCCGAACCCCCCCCCTCCAGACCCTACCGAAGAAGCAGAGAGAATGCTACACTCATATTTTCCCACTTCTCCAATAGCCTTTCTATGCCGAAAGCACAGCACAAATGCTACATCCCTCCATGCACAACAACTGCATATCTGGAAACAAACCAACAAGATACTACAATACACAGGTATACTAGAAGAAACCACTATATGGCACAATCCAACCTTCTCACACTTAGCATCCTTCACAGCTTCACGATACCGGGAGGAAAGAGGCATACAATCACCGAAAATCACAAACTACTGCCATTTCTCAGTATGCAAGAACACTTCCAACTCCCCCACACATCACAGTTCAGATATCTCCAACTGCAATATTGCATAATATCTGAGTTCCAAAGCACTACATTCCCCATACAGATGTACAGTGTTATCCAGTTACTGAAAATGAGAGGAGAAAAGCAACTAATTTCCAGAATATACAACTGCCTACTCAGAGCCAATAGGAAGAGGCAGATAAACTAATAAATAAATGGCAAGCATTCATTCCATCCCTGACACCTTTAGAATGGGAAGACATAGCAGAATCCCACACCACAGTATCACCCTCTGCACCCAATAAATGAATGCAATTTTATATTATCCACCAGTCGTATCTCTCTCCTGTACGAATGTCTCGCATATCCCCCACCTACTCCTCCTCATGCCCAAAATGCCAGACCAACACTGCAGACTTCTGGCATCTCTTATGGAACTGCCCGCATGTCCACAAGTTCTGGAGCAAAGTCACAACACTTTTAAGTGAAATATTAGACAGAGATGTACCCCTAGAACCCAAACTCTGCATCGTAGGAATACCTGAGGTAAATATCTGGAACAGACTCCAATAACTATTCCTCAAAGCATCCCTATTTTATGCCAGAAGGACGATAATCCTGACATGGATGGCCCCCACCACCCACAAATTTGGTGTTTGGAAGAAAATGATTATGAATATGCTACCTTATTTGAGGTTAATCTATGTCAATAGAGGTTGTCTTAAAAAATTTGATAAAGTCTGGACCCCCTGGTTTAACCATTTCGGAGTTCACATATAAGACATACACAGGGAGATTCAATAAAAGTTCTTATCGTTAAAAATGGTGCTAATTTTGCACCAACCAATCAGATGTTAGCTTTCAAATGTTAAATAAGATCTGATTGGTTGGGGCAAATTAGCATCGTTTTTAACAATAAGAACTTTTATTGAATCTCCCTGGAAAAGTATTATCTAAGGACAAGTAACTGCAAATATGACCAACAATTATGCACCCCTAATTCAATTTGTTTGTATGCTACAGTTAAGTTATACTTAAAACATATATCAAACAAATATATAAACAATGTAATATGCTTTAAGTGTTCCAAGTTACCCGGACAGTAGTAGGGCCCGCCACAAGCCCATAATTCGTGTAGCGTGCAGCATTTTTAAATAGCCGATCGTGCAAATGAAGAAAACATACACGCAATCAGCTGTTTAAAAACAGACCCGAACTTCCGGGTCCGGTCTTTTAAACAGTTGATTGCGCATATGTTTTCTGTCATTTGCTATGATCAAAAAAAATCGGCTATTTTTTAAACTAAAATGCTGCTGTCTAGCTACACGAATTTATGGTGCTTGTGGCGGGCCTTATTGTCGGGCCTTATGCGCGATTGCGTTTTAAAAAGCTGCACGTTACACGAGGGGCTGAGACCAGCGTGGAGGGAGGACGGAGTCAGGGGCCGGCCGCCCCAACCTCACGGGGGGCCCCGGCCCACTTTATACTTGATAGAAATCGTATGTGCATAGTGGGGGGCCCACTATGCACGTACGATTTCTATCAAAGTATAATTGTTTTTTTCAAGGCCAACCTACCACAGTTTACACATAAGTTGACTTATTAGGTCAGTCCTTAATAATACAGAATATCATCCCGTAATCTCACCCACAAATTGATGTTAAACTTACGAGTCTATAATTACCAGGCTGTGAATGACTACGCTTTTTGAATAGTATTATATCACCTTTTTCCAATCCAGAGGCACAAAACGTGAATCTGAAAAGAAACAATGGTCTAAATAAAACTGAACTTAGCTCTGTTAGGACCCATGACAAAAAGTAGGAAGAAAATATCATTGCTGCTGATATTTCACTGTAAACGATCATGTGGTTTAAATGGGCATCCACAGCATCTGATACATTTTTCAGAACTTTTTCAATGTTTTCGCTCAATTGCCACCACAAATTTAAATTGATTTGCTAAAAACATCATCATGTGTGCACACAGCCTTATGCCCAAGTGTTTTGCTTAAACAATTATTTGTCATTTATGAATGTAAATCACTGAGAAATGCATGCATTGCATTATGCATTATGCATTTCCTTTTAATGTGAAGTTACGATTGGATTTGGTAACATTATGTTAAACATAAATTAGGGTTTTAATACAGTTATGCACCCTGAAAGAAAGGGGCTGCAGAAAAGCCTGAATTATACTTAAAATTCCTTAAATCCCAAAGGCAGCTTTAACCCAGTATTCACTGTCTCTATGCACAGAGTGTTTTCTATACACCAATATGGAAGTCCCTGATAAGACTTTGAAAAATTTTATTTACCAGTCAATGTGAGTTGCTGGAAAATAAATTGCAGGGTAACAAGTAGCTTTCAAAGTCTTATCAGGGACTTTCATATTCCATGTTTTTTTTATTATTTTTTTCCTAGCAAAAGATAAAGCTTCCACATATACCTGGACTCTCTGATTATTTAGTGTTGGCTCGAAGGTCACAAGTTCAATACCCCAGGCTTACCAAGGCTTCTAATTGTACTGAAATTTTTGTACTGAAATTTTTGGCGCACCTGGTAAGACGCCAGTTTTAGAAACACACAGTTCAAAAGGTCACAAGTTCAAATCCCCGTGCTTACTTTTATTTTTGTTTCCATTATGTAGTAAAAGTACATTCTACCTGTGATCTCTATAGTATCTCTGTTAGCCAAGAGGTAAGAGCTCTGCAAGACAGAGTAAATGTATAAGTTGCAGGTTCTATTCCCCAAACTTACTTTTATTATTTTTATTTTTGCTGAAATCTTCTTAGTATTCTGTTTCTTACATCTATGCTATCTATGAAATACACTGCAAGATGACTTTCTTTTGTTGTGTAAGTAAAGGATTATATCATTGTTAGGACAGAAGCATTGAATGTGTTTGAAAACAAGAAACTCAAATTTCTGTTCTGTGTCAGGGAGTGGGAGGATCTCAGCACTGTAATGTGATTGGCTGTCAGCTTCTAGGAAGCAAGTCTGCAAGTTCCTTGTTTTGATCTGTTGAGCACTACAGAGCATGTGCCTGTACACAGACACTTAGTGGATTGTGGGAGCTGACCCCTAGTACTCACAGGTTCTTTTCATAAATCCCCCAATGACCACAGCAAAGGGAGAGGTGAGATGCAGCTTGTTGTATGCTTGTGAATGTGCTGTCTATTGGGACAGTGCTGTCTGAAGACTTTAGTTCTCTTTTAAAGGAGAACTAAACCCAATTGTTTATACTCCAGAATCTGAAAACAACACCAATAAGCTATAAAATACCACTTCAGTAAATTGTATTAAAGTAAATGTAAGCCTGGTAAGAACTGGATGAAGTATCTGTGTGTATGTGCAGTGTCAGACCACACCTCCTGACCTCAGTCACATGCTTCCTTGCTTTATCTGTCCTGTAAAAGGATTGTCTAGAGATTATTAATGGGTGTGTCCAACTGTAACAAGTTTCTGCCATAGCTAAGGACTGAGCATGCGTAGAACATAACGGTCGTTGACCAAACTGTGTGATACTAGAATGCTGTGAAGTAAAGCACAAACCATTTGTTATTTAGGTAAATTTTCCAGACCCCGTATCAAAATGAGAGGTAAGACACAGATTACTGGTTTTATATCAAGGTGTTCTGCCTTCTGGTTCACTGTGGTTCTGTGGCTTTAGGTGTCCTTTAAACCTGTCATTCCACTACTTTCCTAAAGACAGCTGCCTAGGTTAATGGTCAGGAAAGATCTGTTTTATACTATAGTCAACTTTACCCATAAGCAGGGCTGCCGTGCCCATTAAGCTGATTGAATATCCTGCTCAGGGCGTGTTGATCCTGTCTTGGCAGTGCACTCCCAAACTAGGGAGCAGTGGCTCTCCTGCCCACAAGCATTGTAAACAATATAGTGGACACCATTGTACATTGGATATTCCCCATTTATTGAATATAGGAAGGACCTTAAAATCACAACATCCAGTAGGGATTATATCTTAATGGATATAATAACTATATGTTCTATAATATATACATAATTATAACACTAATCAGATAGTCAGCAGCACACAATTTAGTGGTAATATAAACAATAAAAATACATTTTAAAATGAATGCTTAAAAGGTAGCCTACATGGGTTTAAATAAATATTTATTGTTTATCAGTAACAGGCACTGTATATTGAAGTGATATCTCTTGTAACAGTTCTATTGCTTTCTGTCTGCAGCCCTGGGACATACAATCTTACTTCACTACAAAACAGGAGGGTGTGCTGGCCAGGCAGATTCGGTTCTCCTGACTGGTCATTGATCCCAACTCTAGAGAAGAGGACTTTTAGATCAGAGGTGAATTATTTGTGATATTTCGTTCCCTTCATTTTCTACAGTCAGCTCTGATTCTGAAGAAGCACTTGCTGTAATACTACGAAAATACCATCCACAAGGAGGACTTCCCTAAATGCACCACTCAAACTTTCAATGGTTCAAGCTGGCATAGTGCAAATCCCAGCCCCCCATCACTGCTTAATTATAGAATAAAGGAGGGAGTCATTAAAATCTGTTATACTGTGATTGTCCTTTAAAGAAAATTTTCACTCAGCAATGACTATGCTAGATTAAAAATCCTTATTATACTAAACATTCACTTTTCTATGAGCTCTCTTTTTTAAGATCTCTGCAGAAAATCATAATTGTTTAATTTATTGTTCTGCCAAGTATTTATTGGGTACAGTATGGTCTCACTTCCTCATAGAAAAAGCCAGATTCCAAATTGCTTTAAATATCCATGAGCACAATTCTAAATTTCCTTAGACGTAAACTAATAAAAAATAATGCCGTCCATATACTATAAGACTTACCTCATGATCTTTTCACAATGTTTTGACAACTGCAGGGGCTGACTTTTTAGCTGACATTATGGTCACAAAATTGTTTGCAAATAATGATTCAGCTAGAAAAAGTCACAGGAATGTTGGCAGGTACTACTGCCAGTATGTACATCTCTGGAACACATAAAAAGATTGTAGTTGGCCCTGTTTAAATAAACTTATGTGACCCACAGCAACTAATGATGGTGAATTCATCTGTAAGTGGAGCAGTAAATGCTTAAGCAACAATCAATTGTTGGTTTATTGACTTCTGCATATGTAAAATGTTGGTAGATTTACCGTATATACTTGAGTATAAGCCGGGGTACTTATCTTTACCTGAAAAAGAGTAAAAATTATTGACTCGAGTATAAGCCGAGGGTAGACTTTCTCCCACAGACAGCCCCATTAATAGTTCCACAGACAGTCCCATAGAAAGCCTCCCACATAGCCCCATAGTAAGCCTCTTACACAGCCCCATTGAAAGCCTCATACACAGCCCAATAGAAAGCCTAAAATACAGCCCAATAGAAAGCCTTAAACACAGCCCCATAGAAAGCCTCATACACAGCCCCATAGAAAGCCTCATACACCACCCCATAGAAAGTCCAATACACAGCCCCATAGAAAGTCCAATATATAGCCCAATACACAACCCCCATAGAAAGTGCAATACACAGCCCCATATAAAGCCAATACACAGCCCCATAAACACAGCTCCATAGAAAGTCCTCTACATACCCCCATACACAGCCGCATAGAAAGTCCCATACACAGATGTGCCCTGCATACATTTCTGTTACATCTATCATTTATTTTTTCCCTTGCAGTCTGGGCTGATCTGAGTCAGCAGCACAACAACTGCATATTCAACCAAAATCAAGAGTGTTTTGCAGGGTATAGCTTTTGTTTTCCCAGGGCTATGTAATTTTGTCCAGCTGCTCCTTCAAGCATCCAGATTTCTCAGTTTATACTCAAGAATATACGGTATACCTTTTGGGTGGACGTGCTCTTTAAATCCTTAATAATAAATTCCAAAATTACCATCTCTAATGCTCGAAAGCCTGAATGATCTGTACTTAAATTGTAACAGTTTAGAGTCATCATGTGGCCAATAAGCATTGTGCACAATGAACCTAGTACAACCAGAAAGGAAACATACAGTTTATAATGTTCAGGAAAATTTATGACTGTAGAAGACAGACCTTACGTTAAATGTAATGTAATATTTTAATAAAGCCAATAAAGTGTATTATATGCAATGTATTAGCAGTATTTACATTTATATAATTTCTACTTTGTACATTTTTTTCCAGCTTGAAACCGATAAAGAATTTCGCAAAAGAAGAAACCGCATTGCGTATCTGAGCTTGTATTACAGCTAAGCTTATCCCAGTCTCTGTAATCATAATAAAATTTTCTTGAAAATGTATTTTGTGTTAGTGATATATTCTATTATTTTCTTTATAAAAGACAATCAAGGGAGATATAATAAAAGTTCTTATTGTTAAAAAAGGTGCTAATTTTGCCCCAACCAATCAGATGTTATCTACCATTTGAAAGCTAACATCTGATTGGTTACATAGATTTAGCTTCATTGATCACTACTCTCTGATCCATGTACAAATGTTTGTTCCTAGGCCAACAGTGCTCAGTTAATACTAGTTTGAGAGGTAACCACAGCAATGTATGTTAAATGCATTCGTTTATAAAAAAAAATTCCTGTGTAGTACAGTATCAAAAAGTATATAAAAGCTATTGAGAGAAGTATCCTCTCATTAGTAAACCCAATCCTGTTACCATGATTCACTGCTCCTACACCACTGCTGGACACTCTGCCTGTGTTCCAAAGTTTCAAAATTCCAAAACAATTCAGCTGGAATTGACAAAGTTAGAGGATGAGGTGAGGTCCTTAAACATGATTTCCGAGAGCTAGGGGCCAAGTTAAAAGCAAGGACCTACAGGGTAGTGTTTTCAGAAATACTACCGCAGCCACATGCTAAGCAAGGGAGACAGCAGAAGCTTAGGAGCATTAATGCGTGGCTAAGAGGGTGGTGTAAGGAAGAAGGGTTTGGGTTTATAGAGAACTGGATGGGTTGCACCTCACTGGTGGCGGTGCTGCTGTTTTAGGGGAGAAGATGGCTAGAGGGTTGGAGGAGATTTTAAACAAGGTTTGGGAGGGGGGGGGGTATTAGCAGTCTCACTGGGATAGATAGCCCAGGAGGAAAGCAGGGTGTAGATAATGTTTAGGGAGGCATGTGTACTAAAGTGTATGAATAAATTACAGGATCATAATCTAAAATGTATGTTTGCATATGCGAGAAGCCTGGCTGACAAAATGGGTGAATTGGAAACTATGGCGTTGAATGAAAAGTATGATGTAATAGGTATAGCAGAAACATGGTTAAACAGTTCTCACGACTGGGCTGTAAATTTAGAAGGATACGCCTTGTTTAGGCAGGACAGAGAAAAAAGGAAAGGGGGAGGAGTATGTGTTTATGTTAAAAAAGAATTGAAGCCAAATTTAAAAGAAGAGATAACTGGTGAGATGGATGTTAAGTGCAGGCAATATGGGTGGAATTAGGCAACAGGAAAGGGGGTAATGTCATTGTTGGTGTCTGCTATAAGCCGCCAAATGCTAGCGGAGAGGAGGTGCTCATTATGGTGGACTTTAATTACCCTGACATTGATTGGTGTAGTGGAACTGCCATCACAGAAAAAGGCGATGAGTTCTTGAATTTGTTGCAGGATAATTTTCTCTCACAGGTGGTTGAAGTTCCTACTAGAAAATGAGCTCTGTTGGATCTGGTAATATCTAACATCGTGGAGCGCATTATAGATATAAAGGTAACTGGAGGCTTAGGGAATAGTGACCATGAAATAGTGTCGTTTGGACTATGTTATCGAAAGGAAAAATTTGCTGGGTTAACAAAGACTTTTAATTTCGGGAAGGCAAATTTTCCCAGGTTAAAAGTAGCTCTTCAGAAAGTCAACTGGGATAATGTATTATCAGGTAAAGGTACTGAACAGAAGTGGACTGTGTTCAAGGGGATTTTAAGCCAGTTCACATCTAAATTTATAACCATGGGAAATAAATGTAAAAAAATATATCCGCGCCCATGTGGCTGAATTCTGATGTAAAAGGCAAATTGAAAGGAAGAAAACTGCATTTTAAACCTTTAAGTCTGAGGGAACGGAACGGGCCTTTAGGGATTGAAAAAACTGTAACAAGGAGTGTAAGAAAGCAATCAAACTAGCTAAAATTAATATTGAATTTAAGATAGCGGAACAAAGCATCACTAAGCCTAAACATTTTTTTAAGTATATTAATAGTAAGAAGATGAGGACTGAGAATGTCGCACCATTAATTAATGGGGATAAGCTAGTTACGGAGGATGGCGATAAAGCAAATGTCTTGAAAACATTTTTTCCCCTCTGTATACACTATAGAATATCCAAGTACAGATATCAGTAACAATAACAGTATGGTTAATCGAGGATGGTACAGAAAGAACTAAATAAGGTTTAATAAATAATTTATTAATTAATAAATCTTTTAGACCAGATAAAATACATCCTCGGGTACTTAGGGAGCTAAGATCAGTTTTATCTAGGCCATTATTTGTAATTTTTGCAGATTCTCTCCGGATGTGTGCTTCTGGATTGGAAAAAGGCTGAAGTTATTCCAATATTCAAAAAGGGTAGTCGTTCAAAGGTAATTACAGGCCTGTAAATTTAACTTCAGTGGTGGAGAAGATACTGGAAAGTTTAATTATTCTAAATATTCTATAGAGTATGTTTCAAGGACTGACATTATAAGTAGTAACCAACATGGATTTAGGAGAAATATTGCCAAACTAACTTGCTTGGCTTTTATGAGGAAGTGAGTAGAAATTTAGACTCTGGCATAGCAGTAGATGTAGTTTTTGCAAAGGCTTTTGATACAGCCCCCCATGGGTGACTAATGTATAAGCTAAGGTCTGTTGGTCTGGGGAGGCACATTTGTACATGGATAGAAAATTGGTTAATGAATAGGATTCAGAGAGTAGTTGTGCCACAGGGTTCTGTGTTGGGGCCGCTTCTATTTATTCTATTTATTAATGATTTGGAAGTGGGTATTGTCAGCAAGGTTTCTGTGTTTCAGAGGATGTGCAATCATTGCAGGGGGATCTAGATAGATTGTCACAATAAGCTGCTAAGTGGCAGATGAGATTCAATGTTGTGCTGCTTATACTATAAATGGCTCTGTGTTAAGTGAATCCTTGTTGGAAAGGGATCTTGGAGTTTTGGTGGATAACAAACTTAAAGGAAGCAAGCAGTGCCAGGTGGCAACAGCCACAGCCAGTATGTTATTGTCTTGTATAAAGAGAGGTATGGATTCAAGGGAGGAAAATGTTATTCTACCTCTTTACAAAGCATTGGTAAGGCCTCATTTGGAATATGCAGTGCAATTTTGGAATCCTGTGTACAAAAAGGACATCTTTGAAATGGAAAGGGTTCAGAGAGGGGCAACTAAATTAATAAGAGGATTGGGGGAGCTTGAATATGAAGAGAGACTGGAAAAGTTACAATTATGTACGCTGGAGAAAAGGCGCTTGCGTGGGGATATGATTACCGTGTATAAATACATTAACGGGCCATACAATAAACTATCTGGGACATTGTTCACCAATAGAGCATGTCAGAGGACACATGGGCATCCCTTAAGACTTGAAGAAAAAAAGTTAAGGCTTCAACTGTCTTCCAGTGGACGTTGTTATGGCAGGTTCGTTAGTCAGTTTAAAAAAAAGCTGGATGAGTTTCTGCAAACAAGGAATGTTGCAAGTTACAGCGAATCAGGAAGGAATTTTTTTCCCCTTCATAAATTTGGTGGGTTTTTTTTGCCTTCCTCTGGATCAACAGTTAGGCAGGAAATGAGGATATTGCTAGATGGGTTGGACTGGATGGACGTCTTTATTCAACCTCAAATACTATACTATACTATACTTATAAGATCAGTTATAGAAACAAATCCCAGAATATGATCCTGTAACAGAGTTTCCAGGATCTTCCCTACCACTTGTATTAGACTTTCAGGTCTATATTTGCCAGACTGTGAACGACTACCTTTTTTTGAATATTGGTATTTTTTTCCAATCCAGGGGCACATAACCAGACAAAAATTAATCTGAAAAGATAAGGAACAGTGGTCTAGATAAAATTGGACTGAGCTTTATTAAGATGTGTTTCATCAGGTCCTGGGTCTTTATTAATTAACTTTGTCTCATTGTTTTAGTAGCATATTCTCTGTCAGTAAATATTCCTCATATTATTAATGTCCCTGCTATAAGGGGCATATTCAATAACGGAGGTTTATGATACCGCTGGTTATAATTAATGTACGTACGCAATGGTATTGTATATGCAATCGTTCTATTATGAACGCTATCAAAATTGTACGATCACAATCTTAATTTTTACAACTGCGATCATACAACAGAAATTGACAATCGCATACCGTATATACTCGAGTATAAGTCGAATTTTTCAGGCTTTAAAATTAGCCTGAAAACCTAACCTCGACTTATACTCGGGTCAAGTCCTAATTTTGATCCAAATTCTGCAATTACAGATAGTAACCAGTAGGTGGCGCTGTGTTAACCTGCATAGAAAGTTACAGGAGCTGATCTGCCTTTACACTTCCTGCTTCCTGTATTCTGGCTGCTGGACTCAATCAGCACTGTCACTGGATGCTGTAAATCTGATATATCTCCTCAGTTTGGGGCAAAAAACAGCTGCTAGTACAGTGCAAAGGACAGCTTGAAACTACAACTCTCAGGTGACATTTTTAACTATTGGGGTCAGAGAATCCTTTACTATATGGGGGTCAGAGTTCCCTTTACTATACGGGGGTCAGAGGGCCCTTTACTATATGGGGTTCAGGAGAATTGTAAATGATGGTAAGCTTAATTAAAAGTTTACTGAACCTTGCCACTCCACATGTTTAGAAACTGAAACTCCCAGCAACAAAGCATGCTGGCAGTTGTAGTTTCCAAACATCTTGAGTGCCAAAGAATTGGAGGTTACTAGTACTGGATTTGGCTATTACTGTATGGAATTCATGTATGGGAATTCTGCTGTACATTTAAAGGGCAACTAAAGCCTAAAAACAACACAGAATCAGAAGGTAGTAGTGGTGATAATTTCTACCCTCGACTTATACTCGAGTCAATTAGTTTTTACAAATTTTTCGGGTAAAAATAGGTACCTCGACTTATACTCAGATCGACTTGTACTCGAGTATATACAGTAATATCGATAAATAGGGTCCTAGGAGTCTCTATAGTGTATACTGTTCAAAATGATTATTGCGCGTTCTTATCATTATTAGCATTATCCAAATATTCCTTTTTAGCACTCATACACTTGTCGTCATTAAATTCAAATTCAATTTATTCACACAGGTCAATAAAAAATACCTATAAAAAATAGAATTCTACTGCACAAACATTTTTAATTGCATATTTGCTACCTCCATAAGGTTGCTGCTACAAACAGTCTGCTAAACACTGGATAAATAAAAGCAATTAGTTCAATAAGTGGCCCAAATTATTTTAAGCCCAGTCAACACATCCAGGTTGCTTTCTTTAACTGGGTCCTAACCTACTGGTACTTGCCTTTTAGGCTGAATGAGCCAACAGCTTCTCCTGTGTGGCCTGGATGCTTGAAGCTGACTCTCTAGTTTAAAGTAGAGATGGCCGAAACTGATGAGTTTCGTCCCGTTTTCGGATTTTCGAATTTTCGGGAAAATTCGAAAACCCGAATATCCGAAAACGGACCCATAGAAGTCTATGGGGAAAAAAAATTCGAAAAGTTTCTAGCAATTTTAAGGATTAAATAGTAATAGCAGGTTACTGTTAATAACACAGGGACCTGGGGAATGGTCTGGGGAACCCGTAAATATAAGTAAAACTCATTTAAAATCTATCTTTCCTCACGATCAGGTTTTTTTCGAGCTTTCGTGGGCTATTTTCGAGGGTTACCGAAATCGAACACTACTTTTGAGGGTTACCGATATCACAAATACGAGGGTTACCAAAATCAGTTTGTATATTCGAGGGTTGGCGAAATCTGCACAAACATTCGAGGGTTACCGAAATCGATCGCTACTTTTCGAGGGTTGATGGACTTACGATTACGAGGGTTACCTGGATTCGTACAATTATCGAGGGTTACCGAAATCGATCCCCACTTACGATACATTTTTTCGATGTTTTACCGAAATCGATCCATGCTTTTGAGGGTTACCAAAATCGATAGCTACGCCACCCACTCCTCCTCCTTCGCCTCTTCAGCCTCCAGCACCACCACAAGGCAAGTATCACAGTTTTAGCCATTTATTTTCGACCTTGAGGCTGAGGCCACACTGCAACGCATTGAAGCGTGCATGCAATTCCGGTGCATTGTCTCGCATTTGCACATGCAATTTCAATATCAACGCAAGCAATTGTACAAAAAAAAATGGTGATCGCATGTGTTACCAAAATGGACAGGCATGTGCAATCGCACGTGCTTCGCAAATCACAAGAATTTGTGCATTCCTGTGATTTCCATGGTATTTAAAATCGCGAGTGAAATTGAGTGTGTAAACACGTAAAAAACGAGTTAGTGTGGCCTACCCTGATTGTTATATAAAGTGTTAAAAAGCATTAAAAGTGCGGCAAAGCTGTTTGTACCGTCATATTAATATATATTTTATTTTTTTATATAATCTTACAGAAATGGAAGCACAGGAGCCCGGCCCATCCCCTGCACCAACACCATCACCACCAGCACCATGATGATGGCCGTATGGCCCGTATGGAGAGGGTCATACAGTGTATGGCACGCAACATCCGGAGGCTGCAGCGGGATGTTGCTTATATTAAAAGAAAGCTGTAAAAAATGTTTTGTTTTTTTTTTTGTAAATAGTTTTTTATATATACATATTAATAATATATATTCTTTCTCTTTATTCTACCTTTAAAATGTTGCCTTTATTATTTACTGCACACATAATTATACCATCCCAGGCACACTGTAGTACAGGAGCTGGACCACTTTAGTTAGTTAGTCAAAACAGGTGACACCACAAGGGTGTAAACATTTGGCATGGGCCAGGCAGGGTTGACCCACAGGTACAAACATTAGCCACAGAGTAGCTGGTGCAGCTGTACACAATGGTCAAAACAGGTGACACCACAAGTGTGTAAACATTTGGCATGGGCCATGCAGGGTTGACCCACAAATATAAACATTAGCCACAGAGCAGCTGGTGCAGCTGTACACAATGGTCAAAACAGGTGACGCCACAAGGGTGTAAACATTTGGCATGGGCCAGGCAGGGTTGACCCACAGGTATAAACATTAGCCACAGAGTAGCTGGTGCAGCTGTACACAATGGTCAAAACAGGCGACACCACAAGGGTGTAAACATTTGGCATGGGCCAGGCAGGATTGACCCACAGGTACAAACATTAGCCACAGAGTAGCTGGTGCAGCTGTATAACTTGGTCAGATCAGGTGACAACACAAGGTGTAAACATTTGGCATGGGCCAGGCAGGATTGACCCACAGGTAGAAACATTAGCCACAGAGTAGCTGGTGCAGCTGTATAACTTGGTCAGATCAGGTGACACCACAAGGGTGTAAACATTTGGCATGGGCCAGGCAGTATTGACCCACAGGTATAAACATTATCCACAGAGTAGCTGGTGCAGCTGTACACAATGGTCAAAACAGGTGACACCACAAGGGTGTAAACATTTGGCATGGGCCAGGCAGGGTTGACCCACAGGTAAGAAACATTAGCCACAGAGCAGCTGTTCTTAACTTAGTGACCATGAAAGATTAGCTTTAGTATAGCTTAGTCAGCCATGATAATAGAGCCACACATAACTGACCCTACACTGGAAAAATTAGCTGTTACACAGCTTAAATGAGGTAGAGCGAGGTAGGACCATACATGACCCTACCAAATAGAAAAATTAGCCACTTGCCAGCTGATCTGGCATTAGCTAGGCCTCAAGGTGAACATTGAGGCAGTGTGAAGGAGCAGTATGGGTAGCAAGGGGCAACAGGCCTTCAGTCACAGACATCAGCAACAGGGATGCTGTACTGAGATGTGATCCACGCCTCATTCATCTTAATGAAAGTCAGACGGTCCACATTCTCAGTAGAGAGACGAGTCCTCCTCTCCGTAACAACACCCCCTGCTGCACTGAAGGTTCTCTCGGAAAGGACACTTGATGCCGGGCAGAACAGGACCTCAATAGCATGCTGTGCCAACTCCGGACAGATATCAAGCCTCGCCACCCAATAGTCCAGTGGATCCTCAGTCTCTGATGAGTCTACACCGGCCCTGGATCCGATGTAGTCAGTGACCTGGTGACTGAGGTATTGCCTGTTGGAGCTGCCAGTAGATGGTCCTGGCAACTGCGGCTGGAAGAATAGTCGGAAGTTGGCCGCGAGACCGCCTCTATTACTGCTCCTCCTCTCAGGCACAGGAGGACGTGAGCCCTGTGCATCCCCAACATCAGGTGCTGTCGGCCTGCTAGCACTTGGGAAGGCAGAACAGAGGTGACGCAACAGCAATGCCTCATAGTTCTGCATTCTCCCTTCCCTCTGAGATGCTGGGATGAACTCAGACATTTTACCCTTGTAGCGGGATCTACAAGGGTGGCCACCCAGTAATGCTCCTTCTCCTTGATGGCCTTAATCCGGGGGTCCTTGCGCAGGCATTGCAACATAAAGGAGCACATCTGACGCAAATTGCCTGCCTCAGAGGACCCCATGTCCTCTGTGTCACTGAGGACTACAGTGTCGGATTCAACCTCTCCCCAACCATGGATGACATGTGGTACTTGGGAGGGTGGAAGTGTACCCCTAGAAAAATGCCCCATTTCCACTGGTTCCAGGTCAACAAAATCCTCCTCCTCCTCACCAGTCAGCTGCTCTGTACCGTGATCCCTGGGCTCAGAAAGAGCCACGGTATCGTCATCCTCCTCGTCACGTAGCTGCTGATCTGCGGCTAGTGCCCTGTCAAGGATGCCGCTTAGCGTGTGCTCGAGGAGGAACACCAGAGGGATGGTATCCGAGATGGTGGCATCATCACGGCTTACCATCCTGGTGGCCTCCTCAAAAGGTGCAAGCACACGACAAGCATCCCTAAGCAGCCGCCACTGCCTGGGTAACAGGAAACCCAGGTCCCCAGAGCCTGATCTTGTACTGTAATGGTACAAATAGTCCATGATGGCTCGCCTTTGCTGGAGCAGCCTCAGCATCATCATAAGACTAGAGTTCCAGTGGGTGGGGGGTGTCGCATATCAAGCGGTTCTGCGGCAGCTGGTGCTGTTACTGGAACTCTGACAGACGAGCTGTGGCAGTGTATGACCGTCTGAAGTGGCTTGACACCCTCCTAGCATGCCTCAGTACATCCTGCAGGCCAGGGTACTTGCTAAGGAACCGCTGGACAACTAGCGGTTCACCTTATTGGCAAGGTCCAGCAGTATGGCAGCTCCTACATTGTTCACTGTCATGGGTAATCACAGGGTTAAATTCATGTTCAATTGTAAGCTCTGCTTTATTTCCCATAGCTATTCCCATTTGGTGTTGACTTAGCTGAACTAGCAAGAGGTCTGACTTCAAAGGGGCAAGGTGTGAAGTCCCTGTAATATGCATACACTCTTACAAGCTAGTAGGCACAAGCACAGCAGGGAATCTTCTAGTTGAGAATTGAGCAGGAACCACATGGCAGATCAAAGGTAATTCATATTCCTTAATAATTTACGATGTAGAATTATTTCATGTTTTTGAAAATACCCTCAGTTTATCCAGGAATTAATTCTGCATTTATAGATACCTGACATAATATGATAGCCCGAACCAAACTAGGGATATTATCCTTCTTAGGCCTACAATCCCCAAGATATGTCATATTTGGTCTCATTCTGTTGGGTAAAATTAGTTACGGACAATCATGCTATTATTTTGAATGTGACATGTATGGTTCACAGATTATGGACTAGAGGGGTATTGGAGATTTAAAATTCCCTCCTAAAATAGGAACCAACCTTCGGGGGCAGCACCAAACCCACCCCTCTGCAGACCAGACCGCTCACAGTTTCAGGAAAAGGGATAAATTGGGAGCATGGTCTCAGCTCAGGAGCTCGTCATAAGATCTTCAATAACATCTAGCCAACAGGACGGACCATATTGGCTTACATCAGGAAATATTATTTGGACTTTTCCCATATCTGGATTAACAAGTTCTGGACTCAGCTCATGGACTTTTCAGACGCCAATTATCTTTAAGTATTCATTCTTTTATCCATATCTTACCCTCACCTGTGTGTTACCATTTTTATGTTCAGTGAATTACTTTAGTTTTTTTTATATTTTTTATGCACTTTGTCAACTTTTAATAAATGATATAAAAATAAATTAAAATTATTGTCCTATTCTGAGTATATCCCAAAACAAACCTGTGTCTTCAAAGTACGCTACTATAGAAAAGTATTGTTTAGGTATATATATTGTAGGGGACAACACGGCTGGGTACTGGATGGGAGATATGTGTCTCCATTATTTGGTCTCTGGTCCCTTTAAGAGCTTCTTGTGTACCTGGGAAGGGATCCGGGTAGTGTTTGGCAGCAAGCTAGTTGCAGCCTTTGTTGTTTTGTTTTAGGGCCGGACTCCTGGAATGGGAGGGAAGGAAGGGTGGGCCTTCCCATTCCACCCAAGTACACACCGGGGTTTTTGGGAAGCAGAGAGGAGCTCTGGTAAAGTTTTGCATATCAGAAGCAGCTGGGGCAGTATGTTGAGAGATGTGGTGTAGGAAGGGTGTTTGCTGCTGATTTCCTGCCCCAAAGGTGTTTGAATGCACTGTGAGAGAAAAAGAAAAAACTACACAATGAACGGCTGATTTGTTAGTTTTGCCTACGAAGTGGGACTGTGCTGATTAAGCCGGACTTTATTTATGTTAAAGGATTCCAAAGCTAATGTAAGCCTTTTCATTTACTTATTCCTTTATGCTGGAAAAAGCTGTTTAAGTTAGCTCTGCAAATTAAAAGGACTGTTGTTTTATAAAACTGTGTACTGCGTGCTGTTTTTCTCAGAATGTGGTGGCAGCGAGTATATTGATAATATTAATTGTGTAGTATGTCGTTTGTTCACTAACCCCAGCGGGTCCATTCTGTTTCATCCGCCTGTCGGTTGCTTGGAGTGTGTTTTCCGGTAGCTGATAGGTGGATGGGCGTCACGGCCCGGAGAGTTTGTGACAATGACCTTAATCTGGGTGGAGTACAATTTCCCAGAAGTTGTTAAGCCAGTGCACTTTTTTTAGCAACCTATATTAAATGACACTACATCATGACCACTATTCCCTAAGCTTCTTACTACCTTCAACTGCACAATGAGATCAGGGCTATAAGATATCACCAGATCAAACAAAGCATCCTATATAGTAAGAAAATGCTCACATAGCAGGTGCTGGCAGTTCCCTTACTCTAATCTCCAATTTAACCTATACACCTCTTTATATGACATTCATAGGAGAGATCTGTCTTTTGTTGCCTTGGATTTGATAAACACTTTTAATAACATTTGCAGGCACTTTGAAACTAAACAGACTTACAAAGAAGGAATTTACCAATATTAAAAAGACAGTTATAAATTAGGGAATTTTGTCCCTACACACCAAGATTCAGGCTGATTTTTAAGATTGTTTGTAAACTATGCTATGCTAAAAATAGGTCTGAATGTTATGCTAATTGATCTCATAAATTGGTTTCATAAAACATTTCTATGCAGCCGCGTAGAAACTTTTACAGGACTTTTTAACGCCATGTATTGGGGAGCATGATGCATTGAGACCTGCTATCCGTCTATTACATTTATACAAAATGAGGAAGAAATGCATAAATATAAAACATAGATATATCTGCTAAACTTATAATGCTGACGTGTAAAAATATGACGCCTCTGTTTAATTGTTCCTATGCACAAAACGTGTCAAGTGTTGGCGTTTGTCTCATGTGTATATGTCGATTCTAATATAATTATGGGAGTTTCTAGCGTGTATTCTGGTTTGCATGGCTCCTTCCTGTTTGTTCTTAGTGTGTCCTGACAAGTAAAAATATAAAGAAGTAGACTGTGTTCAAGGGGATTTTAAGCCAGTTCACATCTAAATTTATACCCTTGGGAAATAAATGTAAAAAAAATAAATCCACGCCCATGTGGCTGAATTCTGATGTAAAGAGGCAAATGGTAAGGAAGAAAAAGGCATTTAAAACCTTTAAGGCCGAGGGAACGGAAAGGGCCTTTAGGGAATATAAAAACTGTAACAACGAGTGTAAGAAAGCAATCAAACTAGCTAAAATTAATAATGAAGTTAGGATAGCTGAACAAAGCATCACTAAGCCTAAACATTTTTTTAAGTATATTAATAGTAAGAAGATGAGGACTGAGAATGTGGCACCATTAATTAATGGGGATAAGTTAGTTACGGAGGATGGCGATAAAGCAAATGTCTTGAGTAATTTTTTTTCCTCTGTATACACTATAGAAGATCCAAGTACAGACATCATAGAGTATAGTAGCAATAATGGTATAAAAGATTCAAGTGCACTTTGGTTAACCGAGGATATGGTACAGAAAGAACTAAAGAAGATTAATATTAATAAATCTCCTGGACCGGATAAAATACATCCTCGGGTACTTAAGGAGCTAAGTTCAGTTTTATCTAGGCCATTGTTTCTTATTTTTGCTGATTCCCTCATGTCCGGTGGTGTGCCTCTGGATTGGAAAAAGGCTGATGTTATTCCAATATTCAAAAAGGGTAGTCGTTCACAGCCGGGTAATTACAGGCCTGTAAGTTTAACTTCAGTGGTGGGGATGATCCTGGAAAGTTTAAAAAGGGAACATGTTCTAGAGTATGTTTCAAGGACTGACATTATAAGTAGTAACCAGCATGGATTTAGGAGGAATAGATCTTGTCAAACTAACTTGCTTGGCTTTTATGAGGAAGTAAGTAGAAATTTAGACTCTGGTATAGCAGTAGATGTAGTTTACTTGGATTTTGCAAAGGCTTTTGATACAGTCCCCCATAGGCGACTAATGAATAAGCTAAGGTCTGTTGGTCTGGGGAGTCACATTTGTACATGGATAGAAAATTGGTTAATGAATAGGATGCAGAGAGTAGTTGTTAATGGGGCTTCATCATTATGGACTAAAGTGCTAAGTGGGGTGCCACAGGGTTCTGTGTTGGGGCCGCTTCTTTTTAATCTATTTATTAATGATTTGGAAGTGGGTATTGTCAGCAAGGTTTCTGTGTTTGCTGACGACACAAAACTTTGTCGACCATTAAAAACTTCAGAGGATGTGCAATCGTTGCAAGGGGATCTAGATAGATTATCACATTGGGCTGCTAAGTGGCAGATGAAATTCAATGTTGATAAATGTAAGGTGATGCATTTTGGACTTAAAAATCCTTGTGCTACTTATACTATAAATGGCTCTGTGTTAAGTGAATCCCTGTTGGAAAGGGATCTTGGAGTTTTGGTGGATAACAAACTTAAAGGTAGCAAGCAGTGCCAGGCGGCAATAGCCAGAGCCAGCATGGTATTGTCTTGTATAAAGAGAGGTATGGATTCAAGGGAGGAAAATGTAATTCTCCCTCTTTACAAAGCATTGGTAAGGCCTCATTTGGAATATGCAGTGCAATTTTGGAATCCTGTGTACAAAAAGGACATCTTCGAAATGGAAAGGGTTCAGAGAAGGGGAACTAAATTAATAAGGGGATTGGGGGAGCTTGAATATGAAGAGAGACTGGAAAAGTTACAATTATGTACGCTGGAGAAAAGGCGCTTGCGTGGGGATATGATTACTGTGTATAAATACATTAAACTATCTGGGGCATTGTTCACCAGTAGAACATGTCAAAGGACACGAGGACATCCCTTAAGACTTGAAGAAAAAAGGTTTAGGCTTCAAGCTCGGAAAGGGTTTTTCACTGTGAGAACGGTAAAGCTATGGAACTGTCTTCCAGTGGACGTTGTAATGGCAGGTTCATTGGTCAGTTTAAAAAAAAAGCTGGATGAGTTTCTGCAAACAAGGAATGTTGCAAGTTACTGGTATTGATACATAAAGTAGAGTTGATCCAGGGAAATTTCCGATTGCCACTTGGAGTCAGGAAGGAATTTTTTCCCCCTTCATAAATTTGGTGGGGGTTTTTCGCCTTCCTCTGGATCAACAGTTAGGCAGGAAATGAGGATATTGCTAGATGGGTTGGACTGGATGGACGTATGTCTTTATTCAACCTCAAATACTATACTAAAAATTTCTCTGCTTATAAACCGGTTTTATATTTTAGAATCTGGTGTTGTATGTAAGAGACTATGGATAACTCATAATTAAGTAAATATATAGAAAGGACAAAGGCACTCTGTGTATTCATTATTATTCTTTCCTTATTCAACGTTCTGACTTTTCAATGAGTGTCTTCATCAGAAAAAATGTACCGTTGAAGAAAAAATTCCTGATGAAGACACTCAAATGTTGAAACGTAGCTAATAGAAGCTAATATTATTGCAAGGATGTTGGCACGGAAAGAGATACAAAATAAATGAAGTGGACAAGGGAAAAGCCGTTGTCATAATGCCAGTGCATTTCAGTGTATGTACTTGCAAGCTTATAGAACAGCATACCACACAAGGAAGGTATTAGACAAACACATTACTGGAGCTGGTCCTTTCCAAAAATTATTTATGCTTCCTGAGAACATACTATGAAGAAACACAAGTATACAAAAATAAACAAATACAAGCAAATACAAAAAAGAAAAGTGGTGACCGCAAACCCAACTGCAATTTTTAACAGTTTATTACATGCATTTGTAATCAGATATTTGATCAGAAGTTTTCTCTCATTATGGAAAAGGTATCTGCCTCCACCCTTCGCCTTGCAGCTTTTGTAAGCTTGAGCATGTGCAGAGAAGGCACCAGGGAAATCAGCAGTCAATCATTGCTTGTGATGTCAGAATTCACTGTCTTGATTGACTTACTCTGCCAGAATGGAGGTTGGAGGCAATAATTCTCCTTAAATATCGGGTTAGTAATGCATCAAATAATGTGCTGAATATATCAGTTGGGATTTTTGGCAAGTAACTGACATATGACCATGCCCTTTAAGCAGAGCTGTGCTAAGGTCAGGTTCACTTCATTATCCTTCCCCTGCAGCTCTGTTCTTTCTATAAATGTACTTTTTTTTTTTAAATCTTTTTTGGATTTTAAAGGGCAAGTCCAGCCCCAAAATGAAAATTTACATACAGGTAAATTACCCCCCAAAACCCTAAACGTTAATAGTTTCAAATGTGAAAGGTGTAAGTCTAACCTTAAATCCTGCACAATGTCCTGTTGCCCTGTTTCTGCTTCCTGGTTCTTCCAGTGAGTAACTGTCAGTTATGGATTTGACAGTTGACATCACAGCCAATGACTGAATGTTTATTTCCTGTCTGCCTCTTCTGAGCATGCCCAGGCTCAGTACAGGCTCAGTACAGGTTTCTAAATTGCTCAATTTCCATGAGGCATCCAGTAGCATATCAGGCATAAGTAATGAATTCATAGGACAAAGTATGATACATCAACATATTTTAAAGAGGCCATTCTTTCTAAAAGATGTTCTTATGAGGGTGGAGCTGTCCTTTAATTTTTTTTTAAAACAATAACAATAAAACAATAATAGCTTATGTCACGAACGTGAGAGGCATTTTAACTCACATAGGTAAGATCTATAATGGCAGCAAATCTCCATTTATTAGCATTGTGCAGTGGATACAAACAGTACAGATTTTTAAAAGATGACAGAGAGGATCTGCAAGATCCTGTCTATCATTTTTCAAAGATCTGGATACACACAGTCCCGAGCATTCTACCTATAGAAATTTCACTGAATCCAGCAGCAAAAGCCAGTTTTACAGGCACGAAAGCCACAGGTATAGCAGCAAGGGTCTGCTGCTTGAAACAAAAATATTTTGACGAAAACAGCAGGAAAACCGTCAGCGGAAAGTTAACGGCCCTTTATAAATATGCCCCTTAGAGTAGGTAAGGAGTGAACAATTCAATGGAAGAGACATAGAAAGAAGGTACATACTGTATATTGTGTCAATGCTGGTAGCTGAAAGGGTTAACCCTTTCACTGCCAGAAGAATTTCATTTTTTTTTGCGTTAACTGCCAGAAGAATTTTCATGATTTTGCCCTCAATCGCTTTAGACTAATTTTACAGTAGGAAACCTTGCAGTAAATCAGGAATATTATACATTGTTTTTTTCAGCACAAAGTGTACTTTAACATGGTAACAGAATTTTGTAACTTTTCTGGAAATTTTACTGGAATTATGGGTAAAATATGTAAAAAAAATTAAAAATTTGCAAATTTTCATGGATTTTTCCCATTTTTACTTATAGTTATCTTAAGGTTACGCACAAAAATCTCACTGTTTCTAAAAGCTCAGATACTCCCGAGTACAACAATACCAGATATATGTAGGTACCTGACTTTTCCTATACAGGAGACCCCCCCAAACTAAAACTGCACCTTCAAGAATATTACACCAAATTAAAATGTATAACCACTACTGACAGTTAACATAGAATATCTACCAAATTAACTAAAATATACCCACAAGTGAGATATTTTTAGAAACTACACACCCGCAGGATTTTCCGAGTGAGGTAAGTTTCGATCAAAATGCAGATACCCGGGCGCAGCTCTTCATCCAATTGTAAGTTATTTTCTCACATTTTCCTTTTTTTCCTCAACTGTAAAATCAGAGACAAAATCAAATGCGAATTTCAGCTAAAAACTGTGGAGGAAAGTTCAAACGCATCTCAAATATGAAAGCCTAACCCCTCCCAAATAAAACGGTATGCCACATTCATGGGTGTACCCAGAGACATGGCTACCAACTAACCCAGAGCGTGACCAGTGCCAAATGTCAGTAGCAGCAAAAAAAAATTAGCCAGTTTTGTATTTGAACAGTCTGCAGTTTTTCCACAAAACACCCCCCCAACTCAGAAATACCCCCCACAAACTATATATTCCTGAAATCTGCACACCTTTAGCTATGTAACGCTGTAGTTCGTGCATTCATACCATCAATGGTGTGGGCGCAGTTCTTCATAGAATTTTGCACTTTTACCAGATTTTCCAAAAAAATGAACATCAAACAACATTCAAAAATGTAGAAATAATGCCAAAACCCCATGGAATGTAAAAAAAAGTTACCAAATATCAATCTCCCAAATGTCCTGAATCAAACGGTATGCCATATGTGTGGTTACACACGCGGACGTGGAAGCGAAAAGCCACAAAGTGAGACAATGCACGATGGCTCAGAAACAGCGAAAATATTTAGCCAACTCCGAATTTGGACAGTCTGCAGTTTTTTTCCACAAAACACCCCCGTAACTTAGAAATAACCCCCACAAACTATATATTCCTGAAATCTACACACCTTCAGCTATGTAACGCTGTAGTTTGTTCATTCATACCATCAATGGTGTGGGCGCAGTTCTTCATAGAAATTTGCATTTGTCTGAAAAAATGAACAAAAAACAAATTCAAAAGGTAAAAATCATGCCAAAACCTCATGGAATCTAAAAAAAAGTTACTAAATATCAATCTCCCAAATGTCCTGAATCAAACAGTATACCATATGTGTGGTTACACACGCGGACGTGGAAGCGAAAAGCCACAAAGTGAGACAATGCACGATGGCTCAGAAACAGCTAAAATATTTAGCCAACTCCGAATTTGGACAGTCTGCAGTTTTTTCCACAAAACACCCTGATAACTCAGAAACCCACAAACCCACAAACTATATATTTCTGAAATCTACACACCTTCAGCTATGTAGCACTGTAGTTCTTTCATTCATACCATGAATGGTGTGGGCGCAGTTCTTCGTAGACGTTCGCACTTTTGTGAAAAAATGATCAAAAAACAACTTCAAAAGGTAGAAATCATGCCAAAACCTCATGGAATGTAAAAAAAAGTTTCTAAATATCAATCTCCCAAATGTCCTGAATCAAACGGTATGCCATATGTGTGGTTACACACTCGGACATGAAAGCGAAAAGCCACGAAGTGAGACAATGCATGATGGCTCGGAAACATCGAAAATTTTCAGCCAACTCTGAATTTGAACTGTCTGCAGTTTTAACCACAAAACACCCCCCAACTCAGAAATACCCCCCACAAACTATATATTTCTGAAATCTACAAACCTTCAGATACATAACGCTGTACTTTGTTCATTCATACCATCAATGGTGTGGGCGCAGTTCTGCGTAGAATTTCGCATTTCTACACAATTTTCTGGAAAAATAGAGAAAAATACATTTCAAAGTTACAAAATCACACCAAAATCCCATGTAATGTAAAAAAAACTTACCAAATATCAATCTCCTAAATGTCCTGAATCAAACGGTATGCCATATGTGTGGTTACACACACGGACATGGAAGTGACTAGTCAAAAAGTAAAACAATGCGCAGTGAGCCAATAACAGCATTTTCCCAGATTTTTCAAACTGAACACCCCTCTAACTTGGAAATACCCCCGCAAAACTATATATTCCCAGAATCTACATACCTTCAGCTACGTAACGCTGTAGTTTGTTCATTCATACCATCAATGGTGTGGGCGCAGTTCTTTGTAGAAATTCGCATTTGTCTGAAAAAATGAACAAAAAACAACTTCAAAAGGTAGAAATCATGCCAAAACCTGACGGAATGTAAAAAAAAATGTTACTAAATATCAATCTCCCAAATGTCCTGAATCAAACGGTATGCCATATGTGTGGTTACAC
Source organism: Hymenochirus boettgeri (assembly GCA_019447015.1). Taxonomy (NCBI): domain Eukaryota; kingdom Metazoa; phylum Chordata; class Amphibia; order Anura; family Pipidae; genus Hymenochirus; species Hymenochirus boettgeri. Next base: position 131,505,813 of record CM033470.1, read on the forward strand.
ACGCGGACGTGGTAGCCAAAAGACACAAAGTGAAACAATGCACAATGGCTCAGAAACAGCAAAAATATTCAGCCAAATCTGAATTTGAACAGTCTGCAATTTTTCCCCACAAAACAACCCCCACAAACCATATATTTCTCGAATCAACACACCTTTATCTACGAAATTCTGTAGTTTGTTCATTTGTACCATCAATGGTGTGGGCGCAGTTCTTCGTAGAAGTTCGCAGTTTTAGCAGATTTTCTAAAAATTTTTAAAAAAAACACTCTCAAAGGTAGAAATCATGCCAAAATCCCAAGTAATGTAAACAAAAGTTACCAAATATCAATCTCCTAAATGTTCTGAATCAAACGGTATGCCCTATGTATGGTTACACACGCAAACATGGAATCAACTAGCCACAAAGTGAGCCAATGAACAATGGCCCAATTACAGCAACTTTTCAGATTTGTCAGACTAAACTCCCCTCTATATTAGAAATACCCCCCAAAACTATATATTCTTGGAATCTACACACCTTCAGCTATGTTACGGTGCCATGCTTTCATACATACATGAAGAATTCCAGACCCAGTAATCCAAAGAACTCCGTGTTTTTAGGAGGTTTTGTGAAAAATAAAGTAAGATGATTCAAGGGTTGAAATCCTACCTAAACCCATGTGACAAGCAAAAAAACCCACTAAATGTCAATCTCCCACATGTTCTGAATCAAACGGTATGCTATATGTGTGGGTGCACGCAGGGACGTGGCCACCAACTATCTCAAATGGGACGCATGCACAAATGCAATTACAAGAAAAAATCAAAGTGCTCTGTAATTTGAACAGCCTACACTTTTTCTAAGGAAACAGTCCCGAAACATGGAAATTCACCCCACAAACTATATATTTTTGGAATCTACACACCATCAGCTACACAATGGCGTGATTCCTTTATGCATACCACCAATGGTGTGGGCGCAGTTTCATGTAAAATTTTGCTTTTTTACCAGATTTTCAGGAAATTTTTAAAAAAAATACAATTCAAAGTTAAAAATCATGGCAAATTTTCATGTCATGTAAAAAAAACTTGTCAATTATCAATCTTCCAAATGCCCTGAATCAAATGGTATGCCATATGCGTGGATGCACACAGGGACGTGGCCACCAACTAGCTCAAATTGGACGCATGCACAAGTGTAATTACAGGAAAAAAATCAAAGTGCTTTGTAATTTCAAACAGCCCCAAAACTTTAAAATGCCCCCCACAAATAAACCAACCCACTAAATATCACTCTCCCACATGTTCTGGATCAAACAGTATGCCATATGCATGGATATACATAGAGACGTGGCCACCAACTAGCTCAAATCGGACGCATGCACAAGTGTAATTACAAGAAAAAAATCAAAGTGCTCTGTAATTTCAAACAGCCCCAAAACTTGGAAATGCCCCCCACAAATAAAACCCCCCACTAAATATCAATCTCCCACATGTTCTGAATCAAACGTTATGCCATATGCGTGGATGCACACAGAGACGTGGCCACCAACTAGCTCAAATGGGACGCATGCACAAATGCAATTACAAGAAAAAATCAAAGTGCTCTATAATTTGAACAGCCTACACTTTTTCTAAGGAAACAGTCCCGAAACATGGAAATTCCCCCCACAAACTATATATTTTTGGAATCTACACACCTTCAGCTATGTTACAATGCCATGCTTTCATACATACATGAAGAATTCCAGACCCAGTGATCCAAAGAACTCCGTGTTTTTAGGAGGTTTTGTGAAAAATAAAATAAGATGATTCAAGGGTTGAAATCCTACCTAAACCCTTTTGACAAGCAAAAAACCCCACTAAATGTCAATCTCCCACATATCCTGCATCAAACGGTATGCCATATGTGTGGGTGCACACAGACACGTGGCCACCAACTAGCTCAAATGGGACGCATGCACAAGTCCAATTACAAGAAAAAAATCAAAGTGTTCTGTAATTTGAACAGCCTAATCAACTTGGAATACCCCCCACAAACTATATATTTTTGGAAGCTACACACCTTCAGCTACGTGATGGTATCATGCTTTCGTATATACATGAAGAATTCCAGACGCTGTTATTCATAGAACTCCGTGCCTTTAGGAGATTTTGTGAAAAAATAAAAAAAGAGGACTCAATGGTTGAAATCCTACCTAAACCCACTTGTCAAGTAAAAAACCCCACTAAATGGCAATCTCCCACATGTCCTGAATCAAATGGTATGCCATAAGGGTGGGTGCAAACAGAGACAGGGCCACCAACTAGCTCAAATGGGATCCATGCGCAATTGCAATTACAAGAAAAAATTAAAAAACACCACAACCCACCCCCCAACCCTATCCCCACTCCCTCTTTTAGTGGTATTTTAGTGAAAACCAGTTAGTACGGAGAGTCATACAAGTTTTTGCACACTTTACTGATCCTAAAAATTCAATACGGTCTTTTTTTGGTACCTCTGCAAAATTCCCTACTAAAATAGGCTTAGTTTCCCTTGAAATCGAAGAAATAATGATCCACGTTTACTTTAGCGATATCACCAGGGACATTGGGAAGCTTGGAGAAGACCAATTTTTTTTTTGCTAATTTATAGTTTTTAGGTAAAAAAAAAAAAAAGGTGTGTGTATCACTTTTTTTTTGTGTGCATTTCCCCTTTTTTTTTTGGATCATTCCCAAAGATGATCATCGAGTCATCTCAGGGAATGATACCGAACTTGGAATACGGGCATAAATGCCCATTTTCCAATTCGAAATCCGATTCGAAATCATTTTCCAGGAAGTGATTTTTCATTCATTGGCAAAGATCAATAATTTGGTGATCAGAAGTGATCACCAAATTTTGATCTCTGTCCCCATTTTTTTTCTAAGTCTTCGCTAAGTAGCAAAGACTTAGAAAAAATCCTATTAGTGAATGGAACTTTGAGTTCCATTTACAAAATGTATAGTAAAGCTGTCAAGCATGACAGCTTGTACTATACAGGTACTGCAGCATGATCTATATGGAGATCACACTGCAGTACCTCCACTGGACCACCAGGGGCAACATTATACCTCCATATGGGAAGACCTCGGTGAAGGAGGAAGTTCTGTGATGTCACCGGGGTCTCCCATTCAGCTTCCTCCTCCAACTCCACGTGGGACCGGCAACTCCTATGCGGTCACGGCAATCCAGGTAGGATATCTCCCGATCCCCCCCTCGGATTTGGACGAAACCGAGGGGGGATCGAAGGGGGTAGGGGGGCAGTCGAATGCTGCCCCCCGATCGCGCCTAGCGGGGGGCAAATTTTTTGGGGGAGGGGGGAAGCCACAGATCGTGTATTCACGATCTGTGGCAGTTTGGACATTCACTGCACAGATCGTGAATATACAATCTGTGGCAGTGAAAGGGTTAAAGATAATACTCTGCTGGTACTGAAAATATTAATAGCAATACGATTGGAAAAGTGCTGGCACTGAAGGGTTAATGGCAATAAGGATTAAAAATTCCCTCGAAAAGTACAGGATACTCCTTCCAGGGAGAGGCCAGACCCACCTCTAGGGACCTAGCCACTCCCCAATTCAGTAAAGGGCATTAATTGGGAATTGGACCACGAGTTTGTCATTTTAACATCAAGACATATTGGCTTAGATCTTGGAAGTATCATATTGGACTTTTTTTCCCATAATGGGGGCAGCACAGTGGCTCAGTGATTAGCACTGATGCTTTGCAGCGCTCAGGTCCTGAGTTCGATTCCACCCTTGGACACATCTGCAAGGAGTTTGTATGTTCTCCCCGTGCTAGCGTGGGTTTCCTCCGGGCACTCTGGTTTCCTGCACAATCATAAAGACATACTGATAGGTTTTATGTGCACATAAAATGATTAGATTGTAAGCTATTCGGGGCAGGGCCTGATGTGAATAGAGTAAATAATTGTTAAGCGCTGTGAAATATGTATCGCTATATAAGAAATAAAATACATACATAATGGATTACCAACTTTTCATGGACTGCTCATGGACTAACAGATGCCATTTACTCTTAACTGTGTGCCACCGTTAGTGTTAAATTATTTACTATAGCATTTTTTCTTAAATTTTTTTATGCACTTTTGTACTTTTAATAAATGATTTAAAAGGCTAATTGTCCTATTCTGAGTATATCCCAAAAAACGAACCTGTCTCTTTGAAGTTACCCTACCGTATAGGAGGGAAAAAAGGTAGGAGGAAAGGGGTGGTAGAAAGAGAGAGGGGAGAAAGAGTAGAGACAGAGATAGATATTGGGCAAGCCTTCAAGTTGTAGACCTACCACGGTTTCCTGAGAGTATTGGGGTCCAGGTGTCACTCATCTTCCAAAGCCAAGGAATTCATATTTAATCAAAGTATTTCATTGTCTCTCTCAGAGAATGGGTCATTTGTTTGTTTTGGCATATCCACCAGATTTTTTGATAAGGTGTTGTTTAGTTGGGGCAGGTTGTTTCCATGATGAGGCAATAGTGCAACATGTTGCCGCACATTTACTGGAAATAAGTTTATTTTTATGAGTGGTTCTACCTCTGAGAATGTTGTCAAATAGAGCTACCCAAGGATCTAGAGTAAGATTGAGATAAAGTAGATTAATAAAATGGAAACATTCTGACCAGATTTTCTGATGGTAGGGTCCATTGTGTGCCAAACAGCAGTCTGGCCGTGGGGTAATAATGTTGAAAAGAGGGTAGGGTTGTTAGAGAGTGGATGCTGCTATTCTTGTCTTTCTGTAGTTCGACACGAATTAGTGGGATGCTATTTGTAAAGATTTGAGGTCATCGAGTGGAACCAAGATAGTTGAAGCCCAAAAGAGATAAAAATTTGGGGTTAGGGCTATATTATATGAAGCTCATTGTTTTAATTGAGATTTTAAAATTTGGAAAATCAAGCAGTAGTTTAAATGGTAAAAATCATAGGGGTCAGGACAAATCTGTATATTTAAAGGATTGGGTATTCCATTAGATTGGGAAGTTTATTTTAAGTAGTTTGGTTATATTAGGAGAACTGAATTCCTCAATTGTCTGAAATACATGGGGAAGGTATGTTTGAGGATGTGTCAGGTTGAGAAGAGTGTCATCAGTGAAGAGAGCGATCTTATATTAGTCTTTTCCAATGTTTAGTCCGAACAGAAAGGGTGAAAGGGGAAATCTCGTGCCATTTGATGTGACTGGTATCCCATATTACTAATTACTGCTGATGGTGAAGTGTACATGCTGTGTGAAAAAACCTGAGATTGCAAATATATAGTTGGTAGATTACTATGGGATAATTAGGTTGTTACCAGATGGGGCGATGGGGTAGTAGTGCTATTACATAGAGTTTTGTAGAAATTTTCAAAAATGTCTACAGTTTTTATGAGGTTAAAATGAAAGATGCCTTGTTTGTAATGGGATTTAATTTGTTGCAAAAAAAGAGTTTTTCATTGAGTTTTCTTGCTAACATTGAATCAGCTTTATTTGCCTTCACGCTGAATAGTCATTGAGTGAGACAAAGGGCTTTCTCAGCTGTCTTTTAGTAGGAGAGATAACCTCAAAAGGCTGTCAGAGAGTGAAGAGTAGCAGTGTCATATTAGTGATCCTCTTATAACCATTTTATGTGCTGCCTATTTGGTGGATGACGGGATGTCGGGAGTGTCATTTCCAGTAAAATATCATTTTAATTCCTTTTCTAGGGATTGTATTGTGTTTAACTCTTCTTTCAGATGTTCTTTAATTAACAAACGTTCAGTCGTAGGATACCATGTGGTAGTAAACTATTAAAATGTCTATGGGGATCGGAAATCTATGATTGCATTATTGTAGATTTACGGTAAAGGCCCTTCCCTGTCTTGAAAAATTTGGAAGCCCTCCTCTGATCTATTTTCAGTAAAGACCCTTCCATGTGGGGGATAAAAAGCCTTAAAGGGAACCTTGAATGGTACCGAATCTTGTGATGTATCACGATATCGATGATGGGTTTAATCTCTTGACGACGTGTTAGAGTTCATGGGGATAGGTCTTGGTATAAACCGGGTTGCCATCAAGCTCCAGCTGCATGGTGTTTCTTGCACCCCTGGGGATCTCCTCTTTACTGGTAAAATAAAGGAGGATAGTAATCACGTCTCTTGCCTGATCACCCTTGCAACTGGGTGCTCGCAATGCACAATGTGCCCTGTACATCTGTAATTGTTCTTCTGGTAACCATCTCAAGGATCCCTCTGATCCTGAGATTTTTGTGGTGGTTGCCATTATAAAGGTCTTCATGGTCATCCTAAAGAAAGTTTACTGTATCCATCTGAGAGCACTTTTTAAAAAGTGCATTACTATTTCTAATCTAATGTAGGTGCAGCATTAAGTAGCTCTCATAAGTAAATATGCATGCAAAATAGAAATGAGTTTGCTATTTTTCCACAGGAAAGGCTTTTGGGCATGTGCGCTACCCAGTCGGTACAGGAGGAGCAAATGGGGCAACTTTAAAACCATGTACATCACTCTCATTGGGTTGTTGTCACTCTGAGTAGGTGCATTGTGTACAATTTATTATGTTCTTTGTTTGATGCTATTTGAAGAAAGTATATATAGAGGAGAAAAGTTTAGCACATTTGCCTTTTCAGCATCCTCTAAAACCATCTTAGCAAAGTTTTTTAATGGTTACAAATTCTCTGACCTCATTTTTTGACTATTGATATACTGTACATAAAGTTTTTGGATGGTCTTACTTTGTTTAGATTGCTTAATTGCTTTCTTACAGTTCTTTTTAAAGCCTTTACAGTTTATAAATGATTGTTCTGTTTCCTTTGATTTAAAGATTTTTAAATGCCCTTTTCTTTCTTTCCATTTCCCTTTTTACCTGCTAATTAAGCCACATAGTCATTTCTTTATACTTGTTTCTTTAATGTATAAATTTAGTGTAAATAGTTCAATATCCTTTGAAAAAACTGTTATGTAGTAAGTTTGAGAGTTGTTATCACTAAGGTTAAGATTGATTTTCCTCCCAAAAGCCGTATTCACCGCCCTGCAACTGATTTTGAGGGTAGAAACAAAGGAAGACAAGGTCCCCAGTGTTAAATAAAATGGTGAAAATGGATGTAAAGCTATCTCAATCGATGTGTGTTGTTTTGCAGACATCTGTACCTCATAGCAGAGTTGATTGATTATATTACACCCTAAACACTTTCAGTTATTTAGATATTAAAGAACAACTTGAACGACTCCACTGTTGAATGCTAAAAAGTAAGTTTATTGAAAAACACTTAGGCTTAATGGCAGAGCATATTATTTAGGCCAATTACAGCATTTGCAACTGACATCAAACAATAAACCAGGTGCACAATACTTAGGGTAAGTAGTTCCCCCAGAACAGTGGTAAAACTTGCTGGGATTTACAGGGTTGGGATACATTCCATCAGCCATGCCGGTGCAAAAGTTTTTGTCATTTTCTGTGTCAGAAGAGGATGTGGTAGTGCCTTCTTGAGGAGCAGTTGTTGGTCCAGGATTTAAAGTTGGTTGTGGGGTGATTGGTGGTGAGGGATCACAGGGATTTCCAGGACATTTTGTGACTGAGCCTAGAACAAGAAAATGAAAAAATACTTAAAATATAACTTAGGAAAACGACTTTTTTATTTTTTAATTGACATACTAGATAATTGTTGGCTGAAATGTTCAACAATCTAGAATTTGAGGAGGCATCTGCCGACATTGTTAAGCAATCCATAATGCTGGATCACTAAACTATTTTTAGAAGTAACTGGCAATGGCTCTGCAAAGTCTCCCAATCATTTCCCTCCTCATAGTACAATATAGACTTCTCAGCTATTGCAAAGCAGCCTAACTGTAGGGGATCAGTAGATCAATTCCATATGAATCATGTGACTAAAGGTGGCCATACACCAGCATAATATGACTAAAGGTGGCCATACACCACGCGACGTTCTTGCGATCCTGCCGGAATCACCTCTGCCAATCTTATATACGACCGACATGCGATCGCAAAATGAATGGGATTTTGCGATCGCATGTCGGTCGTATATAAGATCGGGAGAGGTGGTTCCGGCAGGATCGCAGGAACGTCGCGTGAGCGGTCGGTCGGGTAAGTAATATCGTGCTGGTGTATGGCCACCTTTAGGCTGGGTACACACAAGCAATTTTTTTGGCCCAACAGACTGGTGAGCCATGCCGGAAAATCATCGTTGATCGGGCTGTATCCTATGGGCCGCATGATCAGTCACAGCAAAATGTTGGGTGTGCCGACTTTTGCCCCAACCAACAGTGATTCGCTATCGCCAACCGATTCCTAGCAGCGAATTGTTGGTCGGGACAAAGAATCAGCATGTGTGGACCTACCTTGAATGTGTACATGGCTTTAGGACTTTAGACAAAACATTAGCCTAAACCCCTCTATCTTCTCTTTAGCTCAGAAACAAACACAAGGCAAATACAAACTGCAGCAACAACAAAAAGTTTACTGGTTTATTTTCAAAATTAATGCATTAAATTAATCCAATTCTCTTTAATAATTTTTTTGTCCAAAGTGTCATAATGCTTTTGTTCCATCTATTTAAAAAGGTAAATGTTAGGTAAGTGACATCAGCCGGCACGCCAGTACAGGGACCGAGTGCACGGCTGCCAAATTGCTTAGGAGAACTAAACCCAAAATACAAAGGCGCTCCACAGACTCTATAAATGTCACTTTGTAAAACCATTTGTTTCTCACCTCTGAATTCAGCTTCTTACTGTAGAAATCATTTATAGAACATTTCTGAGTATTGGCAATCTATGATGTCACAGCTGACTTCTAGCGCTGCCTATTCCTGGTGGTCCAGGTACCAAAATTCCTTCTGCACATGCTAACTAGCTACCTTGTGTTTGTTTCCCACTCCCCTTATGCTAAGCTGCATGTAACTGTTGAACTCAGAGTCCCCACCTGCCAGTGTCTCCCAGCCAATCATCAGAGATAGCAGTGAATATTATTAGCAGATTTTCCTGCTCAAACAGAGTGGGGGAAGGTATTAACCCTTTTCATATGTATTTAGGAAGCAACTGTGTGAGCATTTCTGCAAGACTGTGTCTTTGTATGTGTTTATTTCTGCACTCTACCGTTTATATTAGTGTGTATTCCTGAAATGTACATTTAGGGCACGGCCACACAGCAACGCACCTGAATCGCACACGATTTACATGCGTTTGCAATTTGTCCATTGTCATTATGAAAATGCATGCGATTGCACAAAAAACACATGTGATACCAAATTGCTGACGCATGCGTGAATCGCAACACACCCAAAATCTCAAGATTTTGGTGCGTTGCTGCGATTTCAATACAATTGGAAAATTGCAATTGCCTGAAAAACGCGCTTGTGTGGCCTAGCTAACACGTAGAAGTGTAATGCAAGCTGCATTGATTTCAGTTTAGCCATACAGCATGTATTTAATGCAATGGAACTTAGCAATTTCCTGAGGCTGTGGCCCCACTTAAGTGCAAGGGAGGACGCATGATCGCAATAATGTGCGATTGTGCTCGCTTCCGTGCATGGGCGTTGTGCTTCCACAATTGGACCCTAGCAGAGCCATGCAGTACAAACAAAAAAATGGGGATTGCATGTGCAATAGCACACGGAAATGCATTGCATGTAGTGGGGCCGGTCCTATAGGCTATTACATGCCTGTACTCCCACTAGCACAATCGCATCTAAAACCACAATCTAAAACACGCTAGTGGAAGCTATCCCTAGGTGTTTGAATCTTAAAGGGAAAGGTGGCAACCCCAGTAGAATTGAACTGACCACTTTACATGGTACACTTATAAAAACAGAACAGCTCAGAGCTGCAGGTGCCACATATTGACGTGAACATGGTCTTAGCACAGCTCTGTGCAATGCATTTTAAAGGGGAACGTTGGAGCCTGGAAGTAGTGTAAAGGCAAAGGCCACCTATTAAGACTCAAACACATATTAAATCCACATGTTGCAGTGCTAAGTACCATTGTATTAAATACAAACTGTATCGGCCTGCATCGTGCTTCTAAAGAAAATACTATCAACCTTTTGTTGTGTACATATTATCAGGTCTATGTCATAAAAGTTCTCATGCTAAAATCTGATTGGTTGGGGCAAAATTTGCCCCATTTTTAACGATAAGAACTTTTAATACATAGGTTGGTAAATGTGTTCAGGTCTTAAAGGCAAAGGTGGGAACCCTAGTTGGAAGAGTGGAGGCAGCCCTCCTGCTGCATTACTTTCATAGAACATGTTTGCGTTCCCTCTAACAGTGCCCCTTTAATTGGCATTCCCTCCAATAATTCCTATTAATATGTACATTTATATACACAACATGGTGCAGAGCTGCAAATGACATACCCTCCAACAATAATTTAATGACCCTGATCTTAGCACAGCTCTGTGCAATGCATTTCACTGTGCAATGCATTTCACTGTGTAATGCATTTCTTAGCTTAGCTCTGTACTACAGTTTATTGTTTTTATACAGTTGAATCAAAAAAAACTCTCCCTACCCTCCAACATTCCCTTTAATAAGATACACTGATGAGAAATGCATTGCACATTAGCTGTGCTAAGATCAGGTTCACTTCACTATCCTCCCCCTACAGTTCTGCACTTTGTTGTTTCTATTAAAACACACTCTTCCTACCCTCCAACATTGCCTTTAATAAGGTACACTGATGAGAAATGCATTACACAGAGCTGGTGCTGAGTTCAGGTTCACTTCCCTATCCTCCCCCTACAGTTCTGCACCATGTGGTTCCTATAAAAACACACTCTTCCTACTTTCCAACATTCCCCTTTAAGAAGCTACGCTTTCCACTAATAACTAATTGTTATGGCGATCATCAATTTATGATCACTATCGTAAATCTTGTAAATGTACGATAGCCAACGTAAATCTACGACCGCCCGTAGAATATCATTACCGTAGTTTATTACCGCATGTTATGGTATACTACTGCCACGATCGTACAGTAACGAAAACCCACAGTATCGCAAGTTTTTAAATATGGCCCTCCAACACTTAAACAATACATTGCAGGTGAAATATACAAAGACACAGGTCTGTAACTGTGAATAGTGCAGGTTTATTGTAAAACATGCATGCTACATGTTTCTGACCCACTTGTCCTTCCTCAAGTGTTTGAGTGGGTCTGAAACATGTAGCATGCATGTTTTGCAATAAACTTGCAATATTCACAGCTACAGACCTGTGTCTTTGTATGTTTCACCTGCATTATTGTTTATATATTGGATTTGGTGGACTAAAAGCCATAGGTGACCTATATACATCACTCTACAACACCGCTACTAGGTAAGTGTTAATTAGTGAAACTCTTTGCACCACCAATTTGAATATTGATGATTTAATATATTCCTACATCATAGGGGTTAAGCTGTGAGAGTGGAAATCACACAGGTGCTGAAAATGTATTAAAGCAAAAAACTGGCAGGCAAGGGAAAATGTCAGCTTCAGCTTTGGGGAACAAACAGAACCTAAAATGAAAAGGCCCCTGAGTGGAATCTTCCATGGTGAGAAGGATGTTGAGGCAAGTACTTTCTAACTTAAACTTTGATTTTTTTGGGTTTAGTTCTCCTTTAAGTAATGTACAGGATTCAATGCTGGCACACACATAATGGTATAGTGTCCAGACAGGAAGCCCAGATGCACACTAGAGAGACGGATGCACACTGGAGAGCCCACAGATGGATGCACACAGAAGGTACCCTTGGAATTAGGTGGGAGGGTGAAGATGTTTGGAAACTACAACTCCCAGCTAATAAAGCATGCTGGGAGTTGTAGTTTCCAAAACATCTGGAGTGCCAAGGAATGAGAATTTAGAATTTGTCTTTTAAATAAACAGCAGAATTCTCATACAGTAATAGCCATATACAGTATGGCTGTTACTGTATGGGTATTCTGCTGTCCATTTAAAGGGCAACTAAAGCCTCAAAACTATAAAGAATCAGAAGGAGAATGTTATCTATTGTTGCCTTCTGATTCTGTATTGTTTTGAGGCTTAAGATGCCCTTTAAATAGACAGCAGAATTCCCATGCAGTAATAACCATACTGGATTTGGCTATTACTGTATGGAACTACTGTATGGGAATTCTACTGTCCATTTAAAGAGCAACTAAAGCCTCAAAATAATAAAGAATCAGAAGACAATAGTGGCCACATTTTCTACCCTCGGTTTATACTCAATCACTTTTATTAGTTTTTTCAGGTAAAATTGGGTACCTCGGTTTATACTCGGTCGGTTTATACTCGGGTATATACGGTAATTAATAACAAATAAAGCTAGGCCTACTTTTTAATGTCTGTCTAGAATTTCCTCTAAACCTATGATACATGAATTAAATAACTTTCAAGCAAATTACCTTCCAAAAGTGATTTCAAATGACTGATCAAAGGATATTTCCCCTGGTTGCAGAAAGTTCCTAAAAAATCATCCAGATCAATAGCCCAAACCATAGCACCACCAAAGCCACTTTCCTTCAGGAATTTAACCTGAAAAACAAAAAAATTACCTTAAAAAACCTATGTTTTTTGCAAAGTGATTCTCAGACTTTTTCCAACTGTGGTTTTTTTATGTATCCCTGTAATCACATATTCCAACCCCTTACTTTACACTCATAGCTATCCTGGTTGTCGAATCCGACCCATTCAAAATCTTTGCAGGCATATGGCACCTTTTGATCATCAATCCACTTAATTGTATTACCTTTGAGCCAGTTGCAAATCTAGTGTTAAACAAGACATAAGAAACATTATTAGTACAATTATTCAAAATGGAGGGAAAAGAACAGTTTATCTAGCTTGACAAGACTAATAAATAGAGATATTAGATACATCTACACTAAGTTGTAATTATTATTATTATGGATTTATATAGCGCCAAAATCATCCGTGGCGCTTTACAATTACATAGTCATACATTACATACAGGATACCGAGGATATGGTACAGAAAGAACTAAATAAGGTTAATATTAATAAATCTCCTGGACCGGATAAAATACATCCTCGGGTACTTAGGGAGCTAAGATCAGTTTTATCTAGGCCATTGTTTGTAATTTTTGCAGATTCTCTCATGTCCGGATGTGTGCTTCTGGATCGGAAAAAGGGTGATGTTATTCCAATATTCAAAAAGGGTAGTCGTTCACAGCCAGGTAATTACAGGCCTTTAAGTTTAACTTCAGTGTTGAGGAAGATACTGGAAATTTTAATAAGGGAACATATTCTAGAGTATGTTTCAAGGACTGACATTATTACACAAGTAGTAACCAGCATGGATTTAGGAGGAATAGATCTTGTCAAACTAACTTGCTTGGCTTTTATGAAGAAGTAAGTAGAAATTTAGACTCTGGCATAGCAGTAAATGTAGTATTCTTGGATTTTGATACAGTACCCCATAGTCGACTAATGTCTAAGCTAAGGTCTGTTGGTCTGGGGAGGCACATTTGTACATAGATAGAAAATTGGCTAATGAATAGGACGCAGAGAGTAGTTGTTAATGGGGCTTCATCATTATGGACTAAAGTGCTAAGTGGGGTGCCACAGGGTTCTGTGTTCGGGACGCTTCTATTAAATCTATTTATTAATGATGTGGAAGTGGGTATTGTCAGCAAGGTTTCTATGTTTGCTGACAACACAAAACTTTGTCGACCATTAAAAACTTCATAGGATTTGCAATCGTTAATGGAGATCTAGATAGTTTGTCACATTGGGCTGCTAAGTGGCAGATGAGATTCAATGTTGATAAATGCAAGGTGATGCATTTTGGACTTAAAAATCCTTGTGCTGCTTATACTATAAATGGCTCTGTGTTAAGTGAATACCTGTTGGAAAGGGATCTTGGAGTTCTGGTGGATAACAACCTTAAAGGAAGCAAGCAGTGCCAGGTGGCAACAGTCAGAGCCAGCATGGAATTGTCTTGTATAAAGAGAGGTATGGATTCAAGGGAGGAAAATGCTATTCTCCCTCTTTACAAAGCAATGGTAAGGCCTCATTTGGAATATGCAGTGCAATTTTGGAATCCTGTTTACAAAAAGGACATCTTTGAAATGGAAAGGGTTCAGAGAAGAGCAACTAAATTAATAAGGGGATTGGGGGAGCTTGAATATGAAGAGAGACTGGAAAAGTTACAATTATGTATGCTGGAGAAAAGGTGCTTGTGTGGGGATATGATTACTGTGTATAAATACATTAACGGGCCATACAATAAACTATCTGGGGCATTGTTCACCAATAGAGCATGTCAGAGGACACGTGGACATCCTTAACACTTTAAGAAAAAAGGTTTAGGCAGCAAGTTCGGAAAGGGTTTTTCACTGTGAGAACGATAAAGCTATGGAACTGTTTTCCAGTGGACATTGTTATGGCAGGTTCACTGGTCAGTTTAAAAAAAAAGCTGGGTGAGTTTCTGCAAACAAGGAATATTGAAAGTTACTAGTATTGATAGCACCCCCAACACGCCCCTTTTATGGGAGGTTCTATGCCTTTAATATAAAGCACTGGGTGGATGGCTTCATTTTAAAAAGCTAAAGGCTGGGGGGAAGTGAGAAATCCTGTTATATGGATCCAGTGCACAACTATGAGAAATGTAAATGTTTGCTAATGGTAATTGAAGTAAAAAAGGTTAGAAGTTAGGACCTTCCAGACTGGGGTTACCTTGGAAGGCTTTTCATTCATGTGATCACAGTAATGTATACTAAGACCCCTTTGTTTATAAAATATGCCAGTGTGCAGATAATATAATATTGTGTGGGGCCTAGGAATGTGCATTGATTATCTTTTCTATCTTTGTATATATGTTTGACCAGATCAGTAGCACTTCCGCTAAATGTAGTTGTAAATTAGCCTAATTGGAGTGCTTCCACAATGCTTAAATTGTAGGTATTGATACATAAAGTAGAGTCGATCCAGGGAAATTTCCAATTGCTACTTGTAGTCAGGAAGGAATTTTTTTCCCCTTCATAAATTTGGTGGGGTTTTTTGCCTTCCTCTGAATCAACAGTTAGGCAGGTAATACTTTTACAAATAATCATATGGGCTCAAAAACTTGTAAAATAAGGATGCACTTGTTTATCATTTGAAAAAGGTGATTAACACCTGCTTACTATATATGCTTTATGACCCAGGTGTGCACACCCTGGGTCCGTCGCTTCGTTCAGAGGTGTCTATGTCTGGAAGATAATATAAGTAAACAGACTGATGAGTTTCTTACAGCAATACCATGATACAATAGGAGAGAGGACCCTGCCCAAAGAGCTTACAGTCTAGAGGAAATGGGGGTGAGACATAAGGTGACGGGAATCGGTAGGCTGTAAATAGATTGGCAGTGAAGTGTGAGAGGCAGTTAGGATCAGGTTAGGTCAGTGAGAGGGGTAATGTCTAGGCCAGGTTATATGCTTGCCTGAAGAGGTGGGTTTTAAGGTTACGTTTGAAGGTGTTAAGGGAAGGTGAGTGACAGACAGATGGAGGAAGCAGTACGAGCAAAATCCTCAATGTGGGCATGGGAAGAGATGACTAGGGTGGATTATTTGTAGAATATTAACAGTGGGCAGGAGGGTATTGCATTTTGTTTGTTTACCTAAGTTATTTTGAAACTAAAATATGTTGTGCTTGTTGCTTGTGATTTGTAATAATTCTGTATGCTTATAATTGCTCCTTTTTACCACAAATAAATAAAAATACTAAATAGCAATATAGTATATTCAATGTTTCTACTGTGATCTCATGTAACCTCTGTATCTGCCTTTTTTTTTTTTAATATTAATTTATTAATAATTTTTATGCATTTGGTACTTTTAATTAGGCTAAACAATTTTACATTATCTGTATAATAACAGTAGGGTAATTACTCTTTAAAATGTGTACTTACCTCATAGTAGGCCCAAAAGCCACCCTCACGTGTGTACTGTCCTGCAGTTCCAGCTCCAGTGACAGGGATCCCCACATCGCAATTACTAGGGGTTGACATTCTAAAAGTTCTTCCATATGTAGGAAATCCTACTATTAGCTTCTGTGCAGGGACACCACTTTCCTTCCAATAATTCATAGCAAATCTCTTTGGAAGGGACAGGCAAAGAAATACAGTCAGATATATGGAGTTAAACAGTAACAGAAACAACAGTATTTATTTTATTATATTGCATCTATGTTAATTTCACTTTTGACAAATACTGAAAACCAATGCAAGTTCATTTGTCTTTGCAAAAAAAGTCTTATCTGGGATCTAAAAATGCTGTAAATAGTTTAAATTTTTTGAAAAGAAGATACCGTAAAGGAAATGGGGAAATTTGTTAAACAAAAAGGGGGGGGGCAGATCAGTAGCATTTCCACTAATGTTACCATAGGAGTGCTCCCATAGCCCTCCTCCCCATTTTTTGTTTATGTAATGTAGCAGTGTTTCTCTGCAGGAAGATCAAGACCAAGAATCCATGTGGTAGTAGCACCCCCAACACGTCCCTTTAATTGGAGGTTTTACACCTTGAATACTAAGCATTGGATGGCAGGTTTCTTCCCTCCTTGTTAAAAGCCAGTAGGCGGGGGGGAGTGATAGCCTTCAATACTAATCCAATGCAACCAAGTAGGGAGTGTCAGCCCAGATAAATGACCCAAGGTAAATTATTAGGATCTTCCATACTGGGGTTACCTTGACGTGGTTGGAAGGCTTTCACTTTTATGCATAAAATTGTAACTAAAAACCACCATGTTTTTACTGTTTGCACTATCACAGATATTTTGATAGTAGGGCCCAGGAATGTGCATTGATAATCTATTTTCTTGTTTGTTATAAAGGCAGTGTTCTCTCGAATTTTTCATTGGCTGTGTGTATATGTGTATCATTTAAAGTGGATACAAAATTGTATTTTGTGCACTACATACCAGATAAGTGTGTATATGCCTATACATTTTATATATGTATATTTTGGCAAATTATTAGTCAGTTTTGTCTAAAGCATATATCTTCGGTGCATATAAAGTAATAACTGCTATTCCATATATTTCTGCAAGTACCATACACAATTATATTTCAAAAATATAATTCACAAAATAAAATGATAATTAGTCATTGGTAATGTAAATAGTATTTTGTCTCAAAAAGATTTTTAGTTTGTTTTCAAAATATATTTTCAAAGAGTAATAAAAATGTTCAACTGTGAATATAGTTGGATATGCCTTACAACATTGAAGTACTTAAAGTCGCCATAGTCTTTGGAGCCTTCGCACAGGGGACTATTGTGCCCAGATACACTATCCCAACCACCATGAAAATCATAAGTCATCACACTGATGAAGTCCAGGGTCCTGAAATGACAATGAAAGAACTACATTATAACAGAGATTATATGAAATATGTTTACAAAATATAATACAATACAACAATCTTTATTGCCAAAAGACATTCTAAATTAAGAAGCCAGTCAGATGACTCTCAAAATGTCTTCAAAAATATTCAGATCTAGTTGATCTAGCTGAATTTCACAAATATACCCTGACCTGGATGAGTGGGAAACTTTTACAAACATAATACAACACAATCAGAAACTTTCACAAACATACAACACAATTGTCAGTGTATATTGACAAAATATCTGGTCTACTATCAATGAGCGTATTGTATGTACTACATACTAATAAGATTCTGTTGAAAATTTGCAAAAGATAATGAGAAACTGTAAAGGTTCGTACGCACGTGCAATCGCGGGTGCCGACCTGTGACGCACAATGAATACGAATGGCTGTTTCAGCCGATAATCGGCCCGTGTATGGGCACTTTATCGGCTGAAACGGCAGGTTGGGCAACGATCCCCGAACGAACAGCCGTTTCAGCTGATAAAGTGCCCAACTGCCCATACACGGGCCTACTATGGGCAGAAACGGCCGTTTGTACACATCGCGCGTCGCGGGTCGGCACATGCGATTGCACGTGTGTACGAACCTTAAGTAACAATAGTATTATTTTTTCCTTCTGACAGGCACAGAGATTTAACCCTTTGCCAGAAGAATTTCATTTTTTTGCTCGTTTATTTTAGTCAAATTTAAAGGGTATGTCCACCCTCTTTTTCAATTTTTAACATACTGTAGGGCAGGTCCCCCCACCCCCAACCGCTATATTTTTATACCAAAAACCGTCTCCCTTCTTTACTTACAGCACCTCGTTCCTTCACTGTACTGGTCCGGCTCCCCTGCCCGCCAGAACTGTAAGCAGGGGGCCGGACCGGCAGCCGCGGCTGTGATTGGCTGAGAGGCAGCCAATCACAGCCACAGCTGCCATCAGTGAGAACGTCGCTGGAACAAGGTGCTGTAAGTAACGAAGGGAAGCGTTGTTTGGTTTAAGAATAAAGCGGTTGGGGGTGGGGGACCTGCCGTGCTGTATGTTAAAAGAATTTTATGCTGGATCTAAGAATGCAAGAGAGGCATTGGGAGGGGGGGGGGGGGGGGGAAGGGTCTCCACTGCACAAGTCTCTATACCTCCCGGAGGCAACACAGAGGCAGAGACCTTTAGGACAGGAAGACAGCTCCTACCCTACAGATTCCTGGACTTTATTCATGGACTACAGAAGAACCACAAGGAGCAGGGATATAAGGTAAGGTTTTTATTTAATTGTACAGTGGGGCCAGTAGTAGGGAATTTTTTAGTTTGGGGGGTGGACATGCCCTTTAAGGAAGAACCCAAAGGGAATTTATAAAGTGATTATTTTCAGCACAAACTGTACTTTAACAAAAAAAAATTGAATTTTTTTTTAAAGCTTTTCTAGAGATCTGCCTGGATTATATCTCCACTAGCGCACAGCCAGTTTTTAATAAAGCAGCAACGGTTCAGCATCTCCCAAGCATCAGATTTACACTGGCATTTAGATCAACATGGATCCACAGCATAGATCCAATGGGTCCATAGCTTGTCATAAATATGTTCCATCCCTTTCAGAGTATAAAATGTATTTTCATTCTCACAGATCCAAAATTGGCATAAATTGGAATCACTGATTTACAAAACTATGATGGGCCCCTCATCGCAAGTGCTGCAAGCAGACCTAGATAGATTATCAAAATGGGCAGCAGAATGGCAGATGAGATTCAATGTAGATAAATGTAAGGTGATGCATTTGGGATTTAATAATCCCTGTGCCATCTACACCATAAATAACTCTGTGTTAAGTTCATCTGTAATGGAAAAAGATTTGGGGGTTCTGGTAGATAATAGGGATGGCCGGTTCGCGGATCCGAACCCAGATCCGCCGCGGATTTATCCCGTTCGCGAACGGCGGATTTTTCCGGATTTTCCGCCTTCCGAACTTCCGTTTTGCGGATTTTTCATATTTTCGAAAATTTTCGAAATTACGAGTTTTCACGTATTTTCGAAAATTTTCGAAAATACGGGAAAACATGTATTTTCGAAAATTTTCGAAAATACAAGAATTTCTCTTAATTCCTTACATACGTATTTTCGAAAATATTCGAAATTACGAGGATTACTTGTATTTTCGAAAATACATGGTTTCGAAAATACATGAAAACTCGTAATTTCGAAAATTCCCGAAAATACGTGAAAACCCGTAATTTCGAAAATTTTCGAAAATACGAAAAATCTCGTTATTTTAAGGGTATTTTTAATTTTAACGGGTCCGGTCGCAGATTTTCGACTTTTCGAATTTTTTCGAAAATTCGCGGATCCTCGAGCGGACCGGATTTTGCAAAGTTCGGACATCTCTAGTAGATAACAATGCCAGGTAGCAACAGCTAGAGCTAGCAAGATATTGTCTTGTATAAAAAGGGGAATAGATTCAAGAGAGAAAAATATTATTCTCCCTCTTTACAAGGCACTGGTAAGGCCTTATTTGGAATATGCGGTGCAGTTTTGGAATCCCATATACAAAAGGGACATCTTGGAAATTGAGGCAGTTCAGAGAAGGGCAACTAAATTAATAAGGGGAATGGAGGGGCTTGAATATGCAGGCAGATTAGACAAGTTAGGGCTGTTTACATTGGAGAAGCGGCAGTTGCGTGGGGACATGATAACCTTGTACAAATATATTAATGGCCCATACAATGAGCTCTCTGGTGCATTGTTCACTAATAGGTCATATCAGAGGACACGTGGACATCCTTTAAGGTTGGAAGAAAAGAAGTTTCATCTTCAGGTTAGGAGAGGTTTCTTTACAGTGAGAACGGTGAAACTGTGGAACTGTCTTCCAGCAGATGTGGAAATGGCAAGTTCATTGAATAACTTTAAAAAAGGCCTGGATACGTTTCTAAAACTAAAGAATATTGAGAATTACTGGTATTAATGCATATAGATCTGGTTGATCCAGGGATACTTTCCGATCTGGGGTTTTTTGCCTTCCTCTGGATCAACTGTTAGGTAGGGTAAAAAAAAAAAAAAAATAGGTTGGACTTGATGGACATATGTCCATTCAACCTTAATTACTATTACTATTATTACTATTATTAGTTACTAAGTTACTATGTTACTATGTAACTGTTATACAGACATTATGGGTAGGGTATAAAGGTTGGACTAGATGGACGTATGTTTTACAACCTCCAATACTATGTTACTATGTAACCGTTATACAGACATTATGGGTAGGGTATAAAGGTTGGACTAGATGGACGTATGTCTTTATACAACCTCCAATACTATGATACACCAATGAATAATTATGTGTTTCTGTATTGGCAGATTGTTTCCAAATAACTGCAATTTAACTTGAAGTAGCAGCACATAAAGCTATGAACTAATGTGTTGCTACTGTAGCAGTGAAGAGTTGAGGAATATGTCTATCAAATAGGGATATCCAAAGGTCAAGAGGGACCTCTCTATGTAAGGCTTTCCAAACTAACATTTTGCAAGTCATCCATATTCTATACATCTCAGAGCAGTCCTATCAACAGTGTTTTAAATTAACTGTTAACTGTTAATTTAACCTTATTTTTTCCCATTGGTAAGGCTTAATTTAGAATATGCAGTGCAGTTTTGGAATCCTGTGTACAAAAAAGGACTACCTGGAAAAGGTTTTAGAGAGAGGGCAAGTAAATTACTAAGGGGACTGGGGGAGCATAAACATGGAGACAATTATTCACACTAGAGAAAAAGTGCTTGAGTGGGGATATGATTAATGTGTATAAATAGGCAATACAATAAACTATTTGGTGCATTGATCACCAGTAGAGCATGTCAGAGGACACACATATAAACCCCTTAAGACTGGTTTAGTCTTAAAGTTAGTAAGAATGTTGCATGTTACTGGTATTGATACCTAATGTTGGAATTAATCCAGGGATATTTCCCATTGCCCCCCCTCATACTAAATTTTATTTGCCTATCCTATCCTTAGGAAGGAAATATAGGTATTTCTGAGAAGATTAGACTAGATGGACGTATGTCTTTATTTAGCCTCAAATACTTAACTACAGAAATAGCAATTCTAATTGTTCGTTGTTATCAATTAACAAAATGCAACAGTAGAAATTAATAAAACTGGTGAGTTTTGTTCTGACAATGATTTCACAGAACTTATTGAAGCTTTGGAAATCCCCAAAAATATTTGAACCTTATTGAATAGCAATTTGCAGAATTTTCGATTTTCAAGCAATTCATTTTTGAATTTTAAATTATTTTAATGTTGTAGCATTCGAGTCAAACAGACTATATCAAACACATATTAATACTCGCTATTTTCATAAGTAGGCTGAAACATGGTACTTAACTGAAATAAAAACAGCTGTGAAGAAGGTTTAAAACTAGGTGAAAAAAAACCAAACTATGCTACTGTACCAAGGGAAAGTTGTGGAAGATAGGTTCATATCACAGGTCATACCCATGACATGAGCACAACAACGAAACACTAGTGTGGCAGATGAAAGACACATCATGCTTAAATGCTTGATGATAAATTAGAAGATGTCCAGCAGAGCCCCAACCAATTTGCCCCAACCAATCAGATGTTAGCTTTCAAATGTTAAAAAAGATCTGATTGGTTGGGGCAAAGTTAGCACCATTTTTAACGATAAGAACTTTTATTGACTCTCCCTGAAAATATATAAATTATGTATAAATTGATATAAGTGCAACAAGCCTTGACACATTAGGAATGAGATCCCTGACCGAAGAGCTTACAATCTAATGGATAAGCAGATATTTATCCATTATGCAATACCATCAGAGATGCAGTAGGACAATGACCCAAAACATACAGATAATGTCATTAAGAACTACCTTCAATAAAAAAAGAACTATTTTTAGCGTAAAGAAGAACAAGGAGTCCAGGAAGTGAAGTCTGTCTGTTTCACTGCACAGCAGTTTGTTTTATAGTACATAATGCTGTGTTTTACTGCAATACTTCTGTAATTTGTGCTGTAATTTAATATACAATATAGCTGGACTTGATTGAGATCTCCGCTGTGTATTGCTAAATAAATATAAGAATTGGGAAACACCTTCTTATAACAGAAGGCATCTTGCAGTCTCATGCAATATGAATAGCATTGCCCACAAATTATAAGAAACAAGAAGTAATTCCTTACTCCTAGGTTCCCCAAAGTAAAGGGCAGAGATATGCAAAATACTCCTTCATGTCCCTTAGCTTATGCACGTGTCCAGAACCGCTGGCTTAATAACATGCAGTATAGCCTAATATATAGAGCAAATCATCTGACCTGCAGACATGTTTCGATCTTGTTAGATCTCATCAGTGCAAGATACAGATTCATGGCTCTATGGTGTAGGACTTGGGTGTACAGTAGAAAAGGCAGCTAGAAAGCTTAGGGAGAAGAGGGCCAAAAGGAGCAAAAAGCCCTCCACTGAGTGGAGGTCTCCACTGAGCACCCCTCTCCCTAAGCTTTCTAGCTGCCTTTTCTACTCTAAATAAATATGCATATCCCAGGTATTCTGAATTAAACAGTATGCCACATGGGTGCACACAGAGGTGTGGCCAACAACTATTCTTAAAGAAACCACTGCAAAGGGGCAATAATAATTACAGCAATACATTAAAGAAACTTCTGCATTTGAACAATTTCTATTTTATTACCATGAACTATAATTTTAAAACCTACATGCCGTCAGCAACACAGCTGCGAAAACATTCTTTCATACATAAATACATACAGGCACAATTCATAGATGCAGTTTCACATTTTTAGCAGATTTTCTGAAGAACACAATTCAATAAATTCAATTCAAAGTTAGAAAACTCCCCCCCCATGACAAAAAAACTCATTTAATATTATTCTCCCTCTCTAAACCCCACAATTATCTTATACAGTATATATTGTTAGCAGCCAAAATTCATGTCGCAGCACAATGGAGATAAAAGACATTAAATATAGAAACAGTAATAAAAAGGATAAAATCAATCATGACATTTGAAAGCATGTTTTATATGCAACTCGACTCCATGCACCTATATGATAGGATATGGATGGCATGGGTGGCAAATCCCTATGCAATAGATATATACTAACACTATTACAGCACTATAATTATCCATACTAATGCCAAAGCACCTCCCTGCGAAACAATTTACCGGAACCTATACTGGAGATGCAATGTCCTTGACTAACACCCTAATACCAATTGAGAAATCTAAACAACTTGATATAAATAAACAAAATCAATATGCCAGTTCTTATTATCTTTTATTTTTTTTATCTCTGTTAACATCTGTTTCTGTTTACATTATTTCCTTGTGTTAAATGTGTCTGGAGAGAATACATCATTCTCAAGGGGTAATACAAATTAACCTAATGCTCTGATACAATGTATGTATATTTCACCATACTTTTAATAAACATTTACACTAATATTATTCTCCTATATGTTCTGAATCAAACAGAATGCAACATGCATGGGTGCTCACTGCACACAGAGACATGGCCAGCAAATAGCCCCAAAATGAGCCAAATCTTAACTACTGTATGGTATTTTGCTCTAAGGGCATGTTTGCATTTCTTTCCGGCTTGACAAAACTTTATTTTGGAAACAGCTGCACAAACTATATATTTTTGGAACATATACACCTTACATTACAGTGCAATACTTTTGTGCATAAAAGCAGAAAATCTTGAAAGCAGTTCTTTACAGAATTTCACATGTCTAGCAGATTTTCTGAAAAGACATGTATGCTAACATCTTATTGGTTGGGGCAAAATTAGCACCATTTTTAATGACAAGAACTTTTATTGAATCTCCCTGATTTCTTATACAGCACTACATATTAAGAATTACTTTATAATTATTAATCCATTTACATCAGGACCTACCCCACAGAACTTAAAATATATCAAATTGTCTTTACAATTGTTGGGGAAACTGGAGTGGAAGGGAAGGTTCAAGATTCAAGTGAGAAATTAAGCCCAAATGCAACATAGTGGTGACATTTTGCCCTTCATACATTCAGAATTACAGACAAAGACAAAAAAAGTTGGATTTCTCATCCTAATTCCCATATGAAGTAGAAAATGATGAACTAAACCCAAAAATTAAATTCAGTCTTTTTTGTAATGGTACCTGTGCAAAAATGCTTGCATCAGTAGCATGGGCGCCTCTCCCATGAGACAAAGTCAGAGATTTGTCTCAAGTGGCACTCCTGTGATAGGAGGAGGAAGGCAGCAGTCGTGAAAATGAAGTTTTCCCCTCATAGCTGGCACCTTTAAATTTTTAATTTAGCAAGAAGTGAGCCAATTTCTACATTGTGATACTTTTAATGGACTAACAGTTTATTTTAGTAAACAAGCTTTCGAGGGATCAACCCTCTTCCTCAGGTCAGAGCAGTACTACTATGACCTGAGGAATAGGGTTGATCCCTCAAAAGCTTTTTACTACATAATTGGACTAATATATTCTTTAATTCATTAATTTCTATATTTACAGCCTCCTGGCACTCGCAAAATTGCACACACCCATGGTGGGAAGGTTGAATGCATGTGCAAGTTTAACCTCATCATCACATTCTTGGGTCCTGGTCTGTAATACCAATATTCAAAAAAGATAGTCATTACAAGCCTTGTAACTATAGACCTGTAAGCCTAACATCAGTGGTAGGGAAGCTGCTGGAAACTTTGTTACGGGATCATATCCTTGACTTTGTCTCCAGAACTGATTTTATTAGTAGTAGTCAGCACAGATTTCTGAGAAATAGATTGTGCCAGACAAATTTACTTGGTTTTTATGAAGAAGTCAGTAAGAATTTAGACTCAGGCCTAGCAGTGGATGTAGTATACTTGGATTTTGCTAAAGCTTTTGATACTGTGCCACATAGGCAACTAATTTATAAACTGAGGGCTGTTGGCCAAGAAAAAAACATTTGTACATGGATAGAGAATTGGTTATGAGTGGTGGTCAATTGAGCTACATCTATGTGGGCTAAAGTTCTAAGTGAAGTGCCTCAGGGTTCTTTACTGGGTACACGTCTTTTTAATCTGTTATTTAGAAGGGGGCATTGAGAGTGTTTGCGGATGAAACTAAACTATGCAGAGCTTTGGAAACTTCAAATGATGTGCAATTGCTACAAGCTGACCTAGATAGATTACCAAAATGGGCAGCAGAATGGCAGATGAGATTCAATGTTGCCAAATGTAAGGTGACGCATTTGGGGTTTAACAATCCTGGTGCCACCTACACCATAAATAATTCTGTGTTAAGTGAATCTCTAATGGAAAAATATTTGGGAGTTCTGGTAGATAACAGACTTAGATGTAGCAACCAATTCGAGACAGCAACGACTAGAGCTTGCAAGATATTGTCTTGTATAAAGAGGAGAATAGATTTAAGAGAGAAATATATTATTCTTAAATATGAAGACAGGTTGGATAAGTTACAATTATGTACACCAGAGAAAAGGCGCTTACGTGGGGATATGATTACTGTGTATAAATACATTAACAGGCCATACATTAAACTATCCGGGGCATTGCTCACCAAAAGTACATGTCAGAGGACACGTGAACATCCCTTAGGAGTTAAGACTTGAGGGAAAGACATTTAAAGGGAGATTCAATAAAAGTTCTTATCGTTTAAAATGGTGCTAATTTTGCCCCAACCAATCAGATGTTAGATTTTAAATGTTAAAGGAGAACTAAACTTACATTTTCAAAAACCTAATGTGAAAGTTTTCCTCCCCAGAGCACCTATACATTGTAAGATTCTTCTCTAGTAAGTTGCATTTAGTATATGTGAGAAATAGATTCTGTAAATAAGAAGGCTTCCATGTTGTTGCCAGTACAACCCACAGCCCATGAAGTCATCTAAGAACCACGCCCCCTGACCCCAGTATTCACTGTCTCTATACACAAAGTGTTTCCTATACAGATGTCTACAAACCAATATGGAATCCCTGATAAGACTTTTAAAGCTGCTTTTTACCCTGCAGTTTATTTACCAGTCAGTGTGAGTTGCTAGAAAATAAACTGCAGGGTAACAAGCAGCTTTCTAAGTTATCAGGGATTCCATATTCCATTTTTTAAATTATTCTTTTACTAGCAAAAGATAAAGTTACCAAATGTAGCTAGGCTCTCTGCTTGTTCAGTGTTGGCGCACCAGGTAAGGCACCAGATTTAAAAAATACGCAGTTCAGAAGGTCACAAGTTCAATACCCCAGATGTAGCTTTTTTTGTTTCTATTATATTCCATGAGAAAGATAAAGCTTCTAATTGTACCCTTACATTCAGCTTGTGCAGTGGTGGCTCACCTTGTAAGATGCCAGGTTTAGACACATACAGTTCAGAAGAGCACAAGTTCAATACCCTAGCTAAACCTTTTTTTGTTTCTATTATATTCCATGCAAAAGATAAAGCTTCTAAATGTTCCTAGGCTTTAAGCTTATTCAGCGGTGGCTCACCTTGTAAGATGCCAGGTTTAGACACATACAGCTCAGAAGGTTATGAGTTTGATTCCCCCAATGTATTTTTATTTTTTGGTTCCATTATGTTCCTACTACAATATTCTATGTGTACCACTGGTTTATATAGTGTCTCTCTTAGCCTAGAGGTAAGACGTCTGCTTTTAGCAAGACAGGGTAAATTTACAATTTGCAGGTTCTATTCCCCACACTTACTTTTATTTTTGCTGAAATGTAAGTATTCTGTTTCTTACATCCATGCTATCTATGAAATACACTGCAAAGATTCATTTTCTTTTTGTATGAAAAGCAAAGGATTATATCATTGTTAGGACAGGAGCCTTGAATGTGTTTGAAAACAAAAAACTGAATTCCCTGTTCTGTGTCATGGAGAGGGAGGATCTCTGTGCTATAATGTGATTGGTTGTCAGCTTCTAGGAAGCAAGGCTGCAACTTCCTTGTTTTGATCTGTTGAGCTTTATGGAGCATGTGCCTGTACGCAGACACTTAGCTGGGGGTTTACCCAGCTAAGGTGGATTGTGGGAGCTGACCCCTAGTACTCACAGGTTATTTTCATAAATTACCCAATGGCCACAGCAAAGGGAGAGGGGAGACACAGCTTTTTGTATGTTTGTGAATGTGCTCTGTCTATTGGGACAATGTTGTCTGGAGACTTTAGTTCCCCTTTAAATAAGATCTGATTGGTTGGGACAAAAT
The DNA here is from genome assembly GCA_019447015.1 of Hymenochirus boettgeri. Lineage (NCBI taxonomy): Eukaryota > Metazoa > Chordata > Amphibia > Anura > Pipidae > Hymenochirus > Hymenochirus boettgeri. Next base: position 131,533,387 of record CM033470.1, read on the forward strand.
TAGCACCATTTTAAACTATAAGAACTTTTATTGAATCTCCCTGATAGTCTTTAAGTTCGGAAAAGGATTTTTCACTGTGAGAATGGTAAAACTATGGATCTGTTTTCCATTGGAAGTTGTGATGGTAGGTTCATTGGATAGTTTCAAAAGAATGCTGGAAACAACTAGGAATGTTGCAGGTTACTGGTATTGATACATATAGTAGAGTTTGATCCAGGGATAGTTCCGATTGCCACTTGGAGTCAGGAAGGATTTTTTTTCCCCTTCATAATTCTGGTGGGGGTTCTTTTGCCTTCCTCTGGATCAACAGTTAGGCAGGAAGTGTGGGTATGCTGAGTGGGTTGAACTAGATGGATGTATGTCTTTATTTAACCTCAAATACTATACTATACTCTATCTTTACAAGGCACCGGTAAGGCCTCATTTGGAATATGTGGTGCAATTTTGGAATCCAATATGCAAAAGGAACATCTTGGAAATGGAAGCAATTCAGAAAAAGGGCAATGGAGGGAATTAAACAAGTTAGAGCTGTTTACATTGGAGAAGCGACATATGATCACTTTATATAAATATATTAATGGGCCATACAATGAACTCTCTGGTGCATTGTTCACTAATAGGTCATATCAGAGGACTCGTGGACATCCTTTAGGGTTGGAAGAAAAGGAGTTTCACCTTCAGGTTAGGAAAGTGAAACTGAGGAAACTGTGATAATGACATAATTAATTAATACATTTATTCTAGTTCTGGTTGATCCAGGGATACATTTTTAGCTGGGGGTTTTTTTGCCTTCCTCTTGATCAACTGTTAGGTAGGTTTAAAAGGCCAATATCGTGGCAACTTATGTCTATCAGTCACTGTGGGTTCAATATATATTTACCAGTGACTGTGGGGGCAATTTATATTTACCAGTCTGTGCGGGCCACTTTATTGTACCAGTCTGTGAGTTACTGATATTTACCAGTCTCTGTTCAGGAGCACTTACATTCCCAATCTCTTTTTGGCAAATATATTACCATCCTCCAGGTCATCAGCCTCTGTTAAGTCAGCGCTCCAGTTCAACAGCCACTGTCAAGGAGTGACCTATCAGTGGCTAGTGAACTGGAGGACTGACCTTACAGTGGCTGTTAAAATGGAGGGCTGACCTTACAGTGGCTGCCGAACCTCCAGTGGGTTTTCTGTCAGCTTAATTATTGTTTGAAATAAATACTAATTTATAAATTATAGTGTGCTCCTATTATATACTGAAATTATCTAACTCTGAGTGGCACAGACCTATGGGAGGCACATGTATATTGCCTAGTACCCCACAGTATCTATTATAAAGTTTGGCTTTAGCTCCTTTTAGGAGTTTTTCAAACAATGAAAACATTAACTGAGAAAAGCAAAAACCCAGAAACCTCATCCAGTGTGTGCCCTAAAAGGGTGAAAATACCTTCCTGTCAAAAGTTATGCTTTTTAAAAGAAGCAGAACAATCCACACTTTACATCAGAAAATTTACACGGAAACGTTACAAGATAAAAGTTAGATCTCCCAAAATCCCCTTATCTTACTTTCCAATTTCAGCAATTTCATAACCTGCATCAATGGTTCCTTTTCCAGCAGACACAGCAGCAGTCAACAGGAGTCGTGGCCTTTCAGTAGCTGCTGCTTCTGCTTCAAAAGCTTGGAGCATTTCCTGTAAGATACATGGGCAAGAAAACTTGATAAATATTTAGCAATAGACATGCTTAAATGGATATACAGAGGGTATATTTTTTCTTGGGAAAAAAATACATATACATACAATAATTTTTATTGTGAAAAACCAAGTAAGACAGTCCAATCTAGAAGCATTAAAATTAAATATGTCCAGTCCATTTTCCAGTCCAATATATAAGAACTGTTGCAATAAAGGTAAGTAATCATTTTTAAAAGTATAAGGAAAGGAAAGATTAAAAGAAAAATGATGCATTGTTTATCCACTAAGTTCCACGTGAACTTAGTGGATAAACAATGCATCATTTTTCTTTTAAGGATCTGTATCCAGATCTGTATCCATATCTCCTGGTGTCCTCTCCCCCCTCGGCCAGTAGAAAAGGAGGAAAAATTGAGATCAACAAATGTCCTCCAATGAGGTAGAGGATGTACGTACTCCTGGTCTTGGTGGTCCCCATTCGTCACCAAATTTCCACTGGCATGTGTCACATCATATTGCCAAAAGGGACGCTAAAGTGACAAAAATTACTTGCCTTTATCCTTTTTCTATATGTTTAATGCTGCCAGGAATGCTCAGTGCTCCCTGTCACTAGATCTCATTGTGTTCTGTTCAGCTCATCCTAGTTATTATGCATTTCTCATTTTCCCACAACTGAGGCACATCTAGAGTGGGAAGCATGTGCAGTGGAGATGATATGTGCCCTCATACAGCCAATAGCATTCACCCATTGATTTTGTGTAATAGTGAAAGTGAAAATGCTTTGCTATGTGAAGGTAAGCAGCGCTAGCAGCTGTAATAACTGCTTGTATCGAGTAAGGTTTTCTTTTAGCTTTAGGAGTTTGAAGGTGTGTGGGGGGGACTTTGTAGTTGATTTCTTAAAGTACAGTGCTACATTGGGACTTCAGTAACACAGACAGCAGCTAACTGCAGGATTGGGTGTTAGCTGCAGGCACAGAGCAACAGGCAATACTTATTCCTTTTCCTGATCTTAATGCTGAATCAATTAGCCATGCAGTGACAGAGAAGTAAGCTTTACTTTTATAGAATGGATAGTTTCTACATGTAGTGTGCCGGGCGAGGGTCTGGGCAATTGACAGTTCTTTACTGACTAGCTGTGACCTGTCCCGTTTAAAAAGTAAAACTCCCAAAGCAAAAAATTAAAAAAAACAAGGCATCGGAAGGTCAGAGAAGAAAAAAAAGCAGATATGAGATTGGTGTAAATTAATCCTTATTACAGTGTGGTTAGTTGTAAAATGATTTGGCACAGTTTACATGTGCTTTAATCACTCATTAAATAAATGCATGTCTTGCCTAACCGTGAGATTTGTCAAAAGACGTCCATTTTTTTTCTATAGCAGCCTGTACACCTACATCTATATTAAGTTTTGGAAATGGTGTGGCCAGTGATAAATTAGTGAAAACCCACGCTAACTAGATAGTACATTGGGAAGTGTGGGTTTTGCACTAATTCTGCCAAAAAATGCCTGATATAGCATCGCCCCAAAGTGTGTAACCTGCTGGTAATGGAACCATTCAGATTGAGGTAGCTTGTACCGTGTCCTTGCAACTTCCCTAGGCAATGGCTTACTCGCTCCTCTTCCTCCAAAGCTGCATAGTACCCAGGATAAGGACCTAAATTGCTAAGTCCTCACCCTGGGTACTGTCTGTATAGTTATTCAAAAATGGGAAAGAAAAAAACACATTTTCCATGTAATAAATTCATATTTACTTGATAACTATACTCTTGTGTTTGTGGGTCCAGTTCAAACTCTATTTCAATTCTCGTAGAAGTAACTTTCTCAGCTCAACTGAATGGTAGGAACAGCATTATATAATTATGCTAATGTCATTTTTTTTTAATTACATAACTTAAAGGGGAAGTTCAGCACTAATACATATACTTTAAAGAAAAAGGCGCAGTATTTTTCCATCCAAATAACCTTAACCTGCCCATTCAGAATTTTGTCTGTGTATAAATAAATGTTTCTGAAAAACTGACACCCTGTTTGCAGGAAAAAAACATGTAAATAATGAGATTCACACTTATGTGGCTGAAATCTCAGGTACAACAGGATATGGATAGATAGAAAACAGCATTTACAATCAATAAAGGAGGACTAAACTTACATTTTTTTACTCCTAATAATTAGTGAAAGCTTTTCTCCTCAGAACATCTATAAAATGTATACTCTTAATAAGTTGCATTTGTGTACATGTGAGGAATAGATTGATAAAAAGGATTCCATGTTGTTGCCAGCCCATGTAATATGGAATTATCCGATAAGACTAGCTGTCACCCTGCAGTTTATTTTCTAGACATTGTGAATTACATACAGCCTTCCTGGGGCAATACAAAAAAAATGTGTGTTTAAATTGGTGTAGGTGGTGCATGGTCCAGGTGGGTTTAGGAAGCTGCACTTTGTTGGGCTGAGCATGCTGGATTTTGCATGGAGGGGTTGAACATGACATAATTTTGTCATTTATACAATAGGCAGTTACATTTGCACAGTCTCTGCTCTTTCTTCTGTTAACTTTAGACTTGCTGCCTTCTTTAATTGGCTGTTTTCTTTTGAACTGCTTGATTTTCTCATATCAACAAGAATGAAAAGAAAGCAGACAGTGGTGGATTTTTGTTTTCTTTTGATAGTCCTGAGAAGAGATGGGTGAAACTGCTAAAATCCGTCCTGCCTACAGATTTGCAGATTTACAAAAAATTCGAAAATTCGAATATTTCCGTAAAAACCCATTAAAGTCAATGGGAGAAAAAAATCCACATGTATCCGCCTAAATATAAGGTAAAATAGCAATGGTACCTTACTGTACATTGCTTTGGGAAATTGTCTGGGGAACACGTACATATATCCAGAACTTATAAAAAAATAACTTTACTCACGAGTGCACTGTTCGAGCCGCGTTTGAAAATTTTAACTTTCCAAAATTTTGTAAAAAATTATACATCAACTTACTGTAAATGGCTCTGGGACCTCGGAAATGGTCTGGGGAACAGACCAATTTAATTGTAACCAATTCTGATTGAAAAAGAATCTTATTGGTTAATATACCAATCAGAATTTTTCTAAAATAATTTTAATGTATCCAATCAGAATTGCTTACAAATAAAGGTGAAGTTTTAAAACCCTCCAGCTTGAAGCCCGTTGTTTGCAGTGTACCATATATGTTTTCAAGGACTGTGGCACCATGCTAAAAGGCCGCTGAGGCACTGATGTGGAGCTCCGCTAATGAAGGGGTAGGTGAGCACTGCCCTTAGTCTATACTGTATAGGTTATGAAGCCCTTTAGTCGAGTAACATCAATTCGAATGTTCGATAATTATTGAAAATTTAATACGGTAATCATTAAAAGTTTGGAACTTCAAAATCCAGAATAGTTTGGGTCCATTCAAATTGTTAAAGCTTGGGTTCAAGTTCGGGTCAATCTCTAGTCATGAACTTCCTACTGTGCATGTTCAGAAATTCCCCCCCCCCTTTAAAATCCTGCACTTGCCCCTGGATTTGAAGCATTCCAATATGGGCACCAGGCACGAACAGCGCCAGAAGTGCACTATAATGGAGGGGCTACATAGCACTGTCTGGCACATCGTTTTGGTATCCAGACCACTGTCTGGGCCCTACAGAATTGTTTTTTAATTAACGAACGTTCAGCATAAATGTACTGCTGCGGTCGTACATTATCGATAACGCGTGGTATCGCTAAAGTGCGTTACCGCATGTTTTTGAATAGGGCCCCTAGACCTCTAACAGGCCTAATACTAAATGTGTCCGAAAAACTTATAGGGGGGTTAGTCCTTAAAAGGCCTTTTGGGTCCTAAATTGTGTGAATACAGGAGTGGTTAACAACATGTCCTAGTCCACCACACTGAAATTCACACACAGAAAGCTCAAAAAGCAGGAAAAAAAACTCTCTCCAACTCCTACACTGTCAGGTCTCCACTATACTATTTCTCGAGGAACACCCAGACCATTTCCCAGGTCCCAGAGCCATTTACAGTACGTTACTGTATCACTTTTGGCAAATTTTTTTAAATTCCATGACAAATTTTGTCTGCAGTTCGGAAATAATTCTGAAAGTGGATTCCAGATTATCTGCGATATCCGCAATTTGCGGAAATCCGCCACGAATCCGCATTCGGATCTATGAACTGGCCATCTCTAGCCCTGAGCTCTCTATATTGCTTTTTCGCTTGGGTTTACCTAGAGACAGACAGGACATCCCTGAAATTTTGTACATTCTGTGCAGACTAGCCTGCGATGCTGGAATAAAGCATTAAAGGACAATCCACCCCTCCAGTGAAAAATTGTGTATAAGAAAATCACCCCCCAAAACCCCTAAAACTGCAACAGTTAGAAAGCTGAGAGATACAAGACTAACCTGAAATGCTATTAGCCCTCTTTCTGCTTCCTGGTTCTTACAGGTTAGCAATTGTCAGTCATGCATGTGACAGTTGACATCACAGCCAATGACTAGCTCTAACCTGAAATGCTATTCTCTCATTTGCCCAATTGTGTGTTTGCCCAATATTTTCTACATCAATGCTTAACAGCTTAATTAATAATATACTGCAATTTTAGTTTTAAAAGAAGCCTAGTCCCACCTGAGTTAGAATTGTAAATCTTCGTTTATCCTCAGGGGGGCTGCCACGAGACCCAGGGTACTCAAAGTCTAAATCTATACCATCAAAGTCATAAAGTCGAAGATAAGATATTACAGATTCAATGAACGTTTTACGGTTGGTAGCATTGGAGACCATTGTTGTAAACCTGGCACAAAAATGAAAGGTTAAAATGTTTTCATTATTGTTTTTTTCCTGGAGTTAAAAAAATTACTAGGACATTTACAATAGCATCAGTTTTTTAATACATATAGAATTTTGGACTTACTTCTGTGTCCCAAAGTTCCATCCACCAATAGCTAACAACGTCACCAATTTGGGATTCCTGTTTCAAAGATAATTTCCAAAATCAGTTATTTTTGCTGTCTGTTTTATTTTTTGATCCCATTAAAATAAGATATATATGATAGAGAATATGTATGCATCTCAAAAATGTAAGATTTCTGTTTTAAAAACATGTCTTTTTAAGAAGTCAAGAAAAAAAGCTTGTATTATTATGCTAATTTAGGAAACAAAGGAAGCAAAGCAGAAAATTAAAATGGCAGTGTCGATAAAGCACAACTAAATGATAAAATAGCAGGTGTGGTGCTCACAAAATTGTAATCTTTACTGAAGGAGGTTATGGATAAAAAGGATACTATATATATACTGTAAATAGATTATGGATTTATGTAAGCCCAAGGTTTTTAAAAGTTGGTAATTTTGTAGTTATTCAGAAATGGGAAAAAATACATTTTCCATGTAAAAAAAAAGGGATAACTTGATAACTATCCTCTTGTGGTTGAGGGTCCAATCCAACTGTTTACTCTATTTCAATTCTCGAAGAAGCAACTTTTCAACTGAATAGTAGGAACAGCATTATATAATAATGCTTTATGTTAGTTATGTCAGTAAAAAATTACATACCTTAAAGGGGAAGTTCAGTGCAAATACATATACTTTTAAGAAAAAAAGCAGTATTTTTCCATCCTAATGACCTTAACCTGCCTATTAAGAGTTTTGTCTGTGTATAAATAAATGCTTCTGAAAAACTGACTTCCTGTTTGCAGGACCCCTAATAGAGACCGTTGTGTTCTTGACCTTGATCCAGCAGCTGGGTTGTTTCAGTTGCTCAGTAAAGATCTGAGCATGCTTGACCCATCCAAGAGCCTATCAGTAGAAATTACTCTTAGAAACGTTCCACTTTAGTGTGCATTCATGAAGATTGTAATGTTAACATACTGGCGAAGGAACGTGACTGGTTCAAGAGAGGTGTTAAGGAGGCCATTTATGTGAAAATAAAGAAACCAAGCCTAAATAGAGGTGGGGGGGTTCGACACCAACTGTCTGCCATGTACAATGCTGTTTTAACACCTTACTCTGGGCGTTCCTATAAACTCTTAGCTTACTATCTAATCACAAACTAACACACCCAACCCAAATCACCCTTACACCCTGGCTGTGATATGCTAATTGGGTTTTCCAGGGTACATAATTGCCACAGATTCTTGTACAAGTCATTTCAATTGAGAAAGCCAGTCGGATGACTAGCGAAACGTCTTCAAGAACTACATTTCAAGTCCAGTTGATCTAATTGAATACAACAGAATATATGTCCTAATGGACATATAATGGCTGTAGGTCTGTAACTACTTCAGAAAAGATGGATTTTCGGGGTGGGGCTTATAACTCAGATTATAACACATGCCTGTCACAGATACAGGGCAGTCTGCGAAGTGTAAGTTTACAAGCCTATAACTTAAAAATAGAGAAGCTAGAGAAATCATCATAGCCATCCTAGATATGTGAGTGCTCTTTTCAATAAAGGGAATGTAGATCAAAGTTATCCTTTAAATAGCGATGGGTTACAAAAAATAATAATTTTATAGATGGTAAATCTGAAAAATTGGTTATTTCAGTACTGACTGTTTTTCAGACCATTATACTGTTTGTACAGCACATCATCATTCCACTCATAAGGTGCAATCTTGTTGTCATTCATGGTGGCAAAGGCATATATGAGGTGTGTGCAGAGCTGCGGATCAATGTTCCCTGGCATATACTTTGCAGGTTCAGGCCGATACTGGGCCAGTTAGTGAAGTAGCAGACAGTTTAAAGGCAGAGCCTAAATACAAAGAAAGAATATCACTGATAAAGTTGATTGTATAACCATAAATAAACCTTAAGTTGGCCATACACTGGGCCGATTTACGACAGTCTGACATGCGAGCAGACAGGTCCATTGATTGGCCCAAAAATTGTACATTTTCATGATCTTAATGTTATATTGGGTCGTAAAACTATTATAATTATGATCGGGAAAGTCTTTTTTTAAAGGAATAGTTCGCTGCAAAAGTGAACTATCCATTAATACATTGATTAAAGGATAAGTATGTGTAAACAATATTAAGTTACTTGAAAGCTGCAGCAACATCTTCAGTAGTCACAAAAGGTAATCTCCTGCTTCCAAGCGCGCGCTTGGAAGCAGTGATTACCTTTTGCGACTACTGAGGATGTTGGAACCAGGAATCTCAGGGCGAAGCTAACCAGTCAACTAAACAGATTCAAGATGTCAGCAACTTTAAAACAGAAAGGTATTCTGCAGGGGCATGAGAAAAAAATCCAATAGTTTTTTTAAAGCTGCAGCTTCCAACTAAACTTAACATTGTTTTACAGCATACTTATCCTTTAAGGCTACGTTCACATTAGAAACTGACAGAAACGTACAGCATGTATTTCTGTCAGTTTGTATGCATTTTTTCATACATTTGTATCCATTTTTCACAATGTGTATACCATAGACTTCTATAGAAAATGCAGGAAAAAACAACAGAAATGCTGCATGCAGTGCGTTTTTTAAACAGACTGGAACGGAAAATAACACAGAGGGGTGAACGATATTATGAAATCCTACAGAGTTTTACTGTCTGTCCATTTTTTTAAACGCACCTGCGTTTGAAAAACAAATACAAACTGATGTAGTGGTAACGAGCCCTAAAGAATGGGAGGTAAAGGAGCTATTGAGAACAGATGGTAAGGCATAGCTCCTTTACCTCCTGTTCTTTAATCAATGCATTAAAGGAATAGTTTACTTCTTCAGTGAACTAATACTTTAAGTCGATCGGTTTAAATCATATTATTTTCTGAAGTTCCAATGATATAGAAGACATTAGACAATAATCGCCAAACGAATTGAATGTCAAATATTTATGTTACACTTACCTACAATAAATTGTAGATTTTCTATCAAAATATCGCTTCAGTATTACAATCACAATTATGATCTTCATAACCTTTTGTATGTATGGCCACCTTTAAATATATTCCTATGTTGTGTACACATAATGGATATTGTTATCTGAAGAGCCAACAAATGGTTTCTTCCCATAATGAGGGAAGCTGTATGATGATTCTACCGTCTCACTTCCCCTCCCTCCGATGCCTGTCAGACATAAAGACTGTTGGACTGATCATATACAATTGGTCAACACTCTGCACATCGTTTTGTGGGGGCCAATTGATTTCAAGTTATGACTCAATGTGGCACAATGATTGTCCATTTTTACCATTCCATTACTAAACATTTTTCCTTTAAATACTTTACCTTCTCAGTATACATTTATTTATAATTATAGCTCATATATTCTCGGTATTAATATGCTTTACCTAGCTGGAAATGCAGCCACAGGAACACACCTGTGGAGAAAAAAAACATAGTGCAAATACTTTAGGACTGCAGCTTATATTCTGTAAAGTGCTGTTTTATTTTCACATTAATAGAAAATGCATTATTAAATAGCATTTGCGCACTAAAACAACCCCAATTAATATATTTCTTTAGAATTCTTTACTAACCAGAAATTTAAGGATTCAGTACCAGAATTCAAGATAGTTAAAGACACTGTTAGCCGTCCAGTGCATGATTGGACTTGGGTGTTTTTAAGTACTAATTCCATTTTCATTGAAACATGAGTTAAATTCTATGACAGAAATCTCTTGGTATCATCTTACATTTCCTAAGTCTCTCTATGATTGTTTTAATATATGTACCTAAAAAAAAAACAATATAATAAAAATCAGTTTACTCACCCGCCCAAAGCAGCATTTTCCCCATGATTGCGTTTGACTCACACTGACACCAAGAAAGCCCCTTTATATTGCTTAGCTGAGTATCAGAGTGGGACCAGAGCAGCTGGGATAAAATTAACATTATTATCTTGGCAAAAAAGATAAGGGCAGCTGAAGGACAGATATGCAGAACTGGGAAAAATAAAATGCATCACAATCTATGAAGTTTAGAGAAAATGGTCCATATATATCAAAACACTTTTACAAAAACACTCATATGTGTAATCATAATTAACAATGATTGTTAATTCCTATAAAATGAGCTTTACCAGTTCTTTTCATTAGTGTATTTGAACCCTGATTCGTAAAGATCTTAAGTATGTGCATTCTTCTCTACTATCCTGTTTCTCATAGAACTGCTCAATGTTTGGTGATCATTCCCATCATTTTAAATCACCAGCAAACTCATATTGTTCTTAAAGTCATTTGTGTTGTGTGAAACATCAGGCCTGTGAACAAAGATAAAACTCTACTTCAAAGGAGTTAGTTTATGCCAAAAAAAACTATCATGGTAATTTTTTGAGGGATACATTGCAATAAAACTGTTGGATTTACCGTAACTCAATACAATAAATTAAGACGTAGTTATGCAATTTTTTGCAACGTTTTTTAACAACTTACTTTGGAGTAAGAGAGATTGCAGGCAATTTTGCATCTCAATGTATATGTATAAAACGTATAAATACAAATCTTAAAGGTTTCAAAAACAACAATAAGATGTTCCAGTAGTATTGTTCACTAAAACCTCTGTCTCTCTTTGAATCTAATCCTTCCCGATTTCTGTCTGATCATCATTTTATCTCTTTTCAGGCTCAACACACTCTTCTTCCTTCTGTCCCTCCCTCTTGTGTATCTATTCATAATCCTAGATCCATAGATCTCCAGGCACTCGCCTCATCCTTTTCCTCTGGTCTCTCTTCCCTTTTGACTGTCAATGACCCGAACTTGCTTGCTAATTCCCACAGTCGAGGGACCACTACCTCATCCATGGCTGTACAAGGCTAACTTTAAAGGGCAACTAAAGCCACAGAACAACACTGAACCAGAGGCAGAACACCTGGATATAAAACCAGTAACCTGTGTCTTACCTCTCATTTTGATACAGGCTCTGGGAAATTTACCTAAATAACTATGGCTTGTGCTTTCTACTTCTCAGCATTCTAGTATCAGACAGTTTGGTCAACGACTATTATGTTCTGCTCATGCTCAGTCCTTAGCTATGGCACAAACTTGTTACAGTTGGTCACACCCATTAATAATCTCTAGCCAATCCTTTTACAGGACAGATAAGAAAGGAAGCATGTGACTGAGGTCAGGAGGTGTGGTCTGACCCTGCACATTCACACAGATACTTCATCCAGTTCTTAACAGGCTTTGATTTACTTTAACAGAGTTTACTAAGGGGCATTTTATAGTTTATTGGTGTTTTTAGGGGTTTGTTTTCAGATTCTGGAGTATAAAAAATTGGGTTTAGTTCTCCTTTAAGCATTACAAGTTCTGGCTGCAGTGTCTTGGCTCTGGCCTCCTGTTAACAACAAACTACTACCGGAAACTTAAAATAATAACAACAAATCTAACCCACGTCGCTGTCTCCATCTTCAAGTCTCTCTTGCGCCCCTCGCCCACTGATTCTCTCCTTTCTCCGCGTCTCTGCCCTGCTTCTGTCCTGTCCACTCACAACCTGTTCACTTGATTCCATGCCCTCTGTATTACTGAAATACTGTAATCATGTGCTTACCCCTATAATCCCACATATTCATACATGAAAAATCATATTCAAAGCTCCTTACATCTGGATCTTCCCTTCCTCTTTAAGCATGCCCATGTTAAACCCATACTTTAAATCCCTTGCTAACTCCTCTTGTTTATCTAACTACGCCCGTCTCTCTCTCTCTACCATAGCCTCTAAACTGCTAAAACAATTATAGTCTTCGCCCATATCACCTTCATGCTCATATATCTATTGTATCCTGCAACCTAGATTCCTTCCTGCACAGAATTGCAAAGGCCAATGGTCACTTTTATATTCTAATCCTTCTTGACCTCTCCTCTGCTTTCCACACAGTTAATCATTCCCTCCTTATGCAGATACTTCACTCCTTGGGCATTCGGAATAAAGTGGCATCATGGTTTCTATCCTATCTTTCTAACCACACTTACTCTGTATCTTGCTAATAACACCTCTTCTCCGGTTCCGCAGTGGTCCGTTCTTGGACCTTTATTGCTCTCTCTCTACACTATTTCTTTGGGTCATTAGCTCGTATGGCTTCAAGTATCACTTATATGCAGATGAACACAAATCGACTTGTCCACCCCTGCTCTAACTCCTGACACCCAATCACATGTCTTCGACTGTCTCCTTGCCATCTCCTCCTGGATGTCGCGCGACTCTGCCTCAAATAAATCTTTCTAAAACTGAATTAGTTATTTTCCCACCAAAAAACCTGGTGCTGTCCCTTTTTTTTCTATTTCTGTAGACAATACCCCCATTTCCCCTATCGAATCGGCAGGCTGCCTAGGGGTAATTATCGACTCCTCTCTCTCCTTTTCTAACCACATTTACTATGTTGCTAAAACCTGATGCTTTTTCTTTCTCAACTCTAGCGAAAATCTGCAGGTTCCTTTCTCTCCCAACTATAGCTATGCTTATGCTTGCTTTATCCTATTGCACCTGGACTGTAACCTACTACTTTCTGGTCTTCCCGCTTCCCACCTCTCTCCCCTTCAATCTATACTAAACACTGCTACACATATTGTTTTGCTCTGTACTAAACAGTATCCCAAATCTCCTCTGTACTGGACAACAAGCTGGCTCCCCATTAAACAGCACATTGTATACAAAATCCTTCTTCTAACATTTAAATCGCTTTGCTGCACCTGCTTATATTTCTTCTCAAGTACCCATATATGTTCCTGCCCGCACCCTGCCATCATCACAGAACCATCTCCTGTACAGATCCCACACTCGTACTGCTCCCTCTTGCCTCTCTCTCTAGTATAGTATAGTATTTGAGGTTGAATAAAGACATACGTCCATCCAGTCCAACCCATCTAGCAATACCTCATTTCCTGCCTAACTGGGATCCAGAGAAGGCAAAAAAACCCCACCAATTATGAAGGGGAAAAAATTCCTTCCTGACTCCAAGTGGCAATCGGAAATTTCCCTGGATCAACTCTACTTTATGTATCAATACCAGTAACTTGCAACATTCCTTCCACTGGAAAACAGTTCCATAGCCTTACCGTTCTCACAGTGAAAAACCCTTTCCGAGCTTGAGCTAAACCTTTTTCTTCAAGTCTTAAGGATGTCCTCTTGTCCTTTGACATTTTTCTTGGTGAACAATGCCCCAGATAGTTTATTGTTGTGCCGTTAATGTATTTATACACAGTAATCATATCCCCACGCAAGCGCCTTTCCTCCAGCGTACATAATTGTAACTTTTCCAGTCTCTCTTCATATTCAGCTCCCCCACCCCTTATTATTTAGTTGCCCTTCTCTGAACCCTTTCCATTTCAAAGATGTCCTTTTTGTACACAGATCCAAAATTGCACTGCATATTCCAAATGAGGCCTTACCAATGCTTTGAAAGAGGGAGAATTACATTTTCCTCCCTTGAATCCATACCTCGCTTTATACAAGACAATACGTTTAGGTTTTTATATATTCTGTATAATCACTTAGCCTAATAGCAGCCATTTTGTTTTCGACTCCATTTTGTGCACATATTACTTAGTCTGTTTTTCTCAAAATGTACCAAGCTGTACCTAGCCCAAGCTGTTTCTCATGGCCATAGATAATACGTTATCTCAAGGTCTTCTGCCTCCTATGTCAACTTGTCTCTATTCTCGCATTCCAAGACATGTTTTATTATATTGTTTACAGACATAAAGTCTGGTAAAGCCCCTTTTCGTCATGCAAGGTTTTTCCTTTGTTTCATATATGCCAATGTATGACCCAAATAAACTGAGATAGTTTTCAGTACATGCCATGTGTGTGTCTCAATTCTATCTCCCGCAGCTGTGAGGCTTTTTCAGTGTTCTAAGAACTAGGCATCAAATAATGGTTGGACCAGTGTAGGATATATTATTCTTACAATTTGGTGTCAGAAGTGGGATACAACCTACAGGACCGTAAGTATTGAACTTATTAATTTTAAGTTCTGTCTTGCTTGTTCTGTAACTTGTATCAGCACATTGGTATAGATTTTAAAACGTGGGTCTGGAAGGGCGGACGCATGCCCCACGTCTTACAGATAGGTCTGTAAGTAGAGTGTCTGTAAGTAGAATGCCCGCAGGCTGGGACCTGTGATCGAGTTCTCTTAAGGAAGTTGCTTCGTGGGTGGAGTGTTAAATTCTGAAAGAGTTTTATTCCCTGAGTGGAATGTAAAAACTTGGTGCTGGGTGTTCTAGAGAGTTAAAGAGTTAAGGTAGACTCCCGCAGGTGGCGATCTGCATTTTTTAGTTTCTCTTTGGAAGAGGTAACTGGGAGCCGTACAAGAGATATATTTTCCCCTTGATTGATAGGATCCCTATTTGCGGGTTGGACTCGCAACTTGTGGTTGGACTACAAGATAATACTCCCGCAGGCGACGACCTGCACATAGAGAGTTAATGTTTTCTCTTTAACTAAGAGTTTCTTCAGCGTGAAGTGAAGTGTAAAACACGGGAGTTAGGGACGGGGACTTAAGAGTTAAGCTTAACCATTTATAGAACGGACAGTGTGGTCCGGTTCATTTGAAGTTCGAACTTCTGAGTTGTGTTTCTTTGCTAGCTAGCATTATACGGAACATTGAGAAACCCTACTATTTGTCTTGTCTGTCTTGCATGCTTATATGTAAGTGTCTGATTTATTAGAGTATAAGTTTTTTCTCTCTTTGCTTCAGTGTGATTTGTTTCCCTAATTGTATTCACTGCGCTTATGGTTAACCTTCTTGCTTACAGGATGGAGAGTTTCACAGTAAAGGTGTCTGACCCAAACATGATAAGTCATTTAAAGTATATTAAAGTGTTTTAATTCTAAGTTTACAGGTTTCCAATGTGTGGGAAAATACTGATATTCCGAAGAATTTTCCTGGAAACTCAAGAGGATTAGGTGATCCGCATTGGTGGTATAGATTATGGCAATCCATGGTTTGATAATATATTGGGTTGGTAAAAGATGTATATTCTCATTGTGAGCTCTCTTAGTGAATTTTATTATACATCTGATTATATTAATAAGTAAAGTTTAAATTTGGTTAATGCTGGTTTCACTTAGAATGTTTGGACTCCATGTTTTCTATTATAAATGTATTTTCCATCCTGGATTTTTTCAAGTTTCGTAAAATTCTGTGTGAACCGTTATCTCTGCCTACATTCCTAACCCCCCTCTTCCCCCGCCTCCTTCTCTTCTTTCGCTTGCATGTTATTAACTAGTTAATGGGATTTTTATAATTGCGAATGGAGGTAGGAATGTCTACGGAAGTTTTTTTCTTATATTACAGAGGTTTTTGAGAAAGTGAAGATTTAGAAAGTGAAGGGCAAGGATCTGGTAGAGTTTCTGGTGGTTTTTAAAGATGATCAGCTTAATAATAGCAAATGTTTATTTGTAATAAATTAGATCATTGGTGAGACCCGTTATATCTATATAGCTAAGTAGGATGTGAAAATACAGTCACAGATAGATATCCCCTATGATGGCAGTTGTAATGGATTTTCCCACAAGTGATTCCCTCGCTGTGGTACAGCTCATGGACAGAATGTGTAATCCTATTTGTGTTCTTCATATACGAGGTAAGCTGTTTAAATTTTTTTTTGATGATACAGGGACTATGTGCTTCTCTATCAAAGCTTCCTTATATTAATGGTCCCTCAGCTGATTGCAAGTTTTTTGTAGAGATTTATGGGGGTACTTGCAGAGACTAAGAATATAAAATATATGTCACTAATAGGGACAATGGCCAATTGTTATTGTCTTATTTTTCCTTTGAATTATTACCAGATTACCCCATTAATTTGATAATACCGGATTTAGTAAATTGTGTATCTTAATTTTCTTTAGTGGCATAACTTGTTGGAAGTAAAAGATTATTTTTTTTATGCCCCTAACCCTTTTTTTTAACAGGATATAATTAATAGTATTCTGCCAATGGTTTGTACCTTTGTAAAGCAATGAGTAATTATAAAGACTATCTTCCTATTTTATACCCCTATTATAGCTCATAATACAGATAGTTCCTATAGTTTTGGATGGATAAACCCTTATTAGCATTTCTGCCGATACCCAATGTAATACAGTTGTTGATTTTGAGATATGCCTTTTTTCTGCATGTCGGCTGGTGCTACGGCTCAGTCTTTTTGTATTCATTTTTTTGAAAAGTCCCAATTTATGTGTCACTGTTTGATATAGAGATTTGGTGGACTTGCCAGTGACAGACTCTATGGCTCTCTGTGAAGTGTTAAAATAATAATGGGTTTAGCCACATGGTTCTAAGATTATGTGAAATATGTTAATTGTCAAATATGTTAATGTGGTTATTGTGTATTCAGAGCATGGAGGTATGTAAAATGTTTCTCTCTCCTCAATTGTCTTGCATCAAAAGCTTCCAGAAAATACAATATTGCAAAGACTCAGTTCAATATCTTGGTTGTATAATATCTAAGGGTGAATATCTGGTCAGCCCCGCCAGAGATAAAGACATTTGCTTTTCAAACACCCTGTGATAAAGCTGAATTGGTCAGCTTCATGAACTTTTACCAACAATGAATCCCAGCCAGCTCCCACTGGGACCAAATGCTCCAAAATGCACCATTAAAGACTGTCCAAACATCATTCTATGGACACTGCAAATGACAAAGAATGTTTAAATAATTGTTATAACATTTACCTCTGCCCCTGCTCTGAGCTTTGTGAATTATGATAAATCTTTTCATTTGTATTATAAGAGAACATTGTAAAATCATGGTGGCAGTTTTATCACAATATCACAGAGACACCTTGAAACTAGTCACTTATTTTTTTTTTTTTCTCTCTAAGTCATTGGCAATCACTGTTAAGAGAATGCATCTCTGCAGCTTGTACAATGGCTGGTGAGGCCCCAACTTTATTATATTGGACACGGAGAATGTTTAATTAACATCCAATCATGTTTATAAATGCTAAAGAATAGAATATGAACTATCTGATGCCTCACAGAGTATGAGGTTATTTTAAATCCATCATGGTCTTAGAAGTTAAATATATTCAGGTCTTACCCATAGTATATTCCTTTTATTTACTGTATTAAGCTTACAGGTTAAATTAATACCCAAGTAATTAATATTTAAATATAGGTGTAAATCTCTACCCAGTCCGATTTGATTCTCTACCAATTAGAGCTGTTATGGTTGTGTTTGTGTATAATGTATATAGATCTTCAATTCCCAGATTCTGTTTGGAATTTAGTCCGTTACGTGTTTTGTTTATTTAGCTTAATCTTTTCTTTGACCCGTACTGGTGTTTTGTTTAAGGTTTAAGCTGTTAGTTCATTGTTTCCAGGTATGATTTTAATGTAGTTGGTTTTTGGTAGAATTTGGCAGTAGAAAGTTTATAAATGAGAATGGTGAGCTGACTTTACATTAATTTAATTTGGGGATTATTATCTTCCTTATGTTTTAGTTGTTTAAATGGAATGATTGTGAGTTCTTTTCATGTTGTTTAAGGGAATGTTATCTCATATATGTGTATAAGTTGCTATTCTTTTCTCCGTTTCTTTTGTTTCTTTCCTGCGTTCATACTTTTCCCCGAAAATGTTATTGTTTCGGTTTGAGTTTTTGTTTTCTCCCGATTCATTTTTTTTAAAGATTTTTTTTTTCTCTCTCAAGCATTGTTTTTAGACCTTTTGGGTCTTTATTAAAGAGGGGATAGTTATAGTAATGTTATGGCTCATAAAAGTCTTAGCCACAATGTTTATTGCCCAAATGTATATGTGTTTAAAAAGAAGATGTGAAAACTGTTGCTAAAATTTTGTGTAAGGAAATTATTCCTAAATGAGGTTGTCCTGTTAGGATAGATTCAGATAAAGGACCAGCCTTTACTTCTAAGCTAATACAAGACATTGTGTAATTGATGTTCATTGAATAGAAGGTTTATATCCCCAGAGTTCAGATGTTGTTGAACGAATGAACCGCACAATAAAAGAGAAGTTTAGGAAGGCTACTGCAGGTTTTTTCAGTAAATGGGATATTTATTTACCAGCTGTATTAGCAGAGATTCTTATGGCCCCAATTCTACATACAAGTTGTCTTCTTTCGAAATTTTAATGGGTAAACCATTCCCTACGCCTTGGGCAGTTAAGACAGGGACATTAATTACAGGTGACCTGGAATTTATCCAGGAAGCTTATGTAGTAAAACTGATTGAAAGATTGAATGGCATCTGTGGTGATGTTTCTTTGTTTTTTTTCTTTATTTTCTAGTGCTCTGACGCACCCTGTTTAAATCAGGTGATGTGGTCTTGATGAAGGTGTTGTGACTCGCACAGCTATCTTGGTTGAAGGCAATCCATCGTGGATACATGCTTCCAGAGTAAAGCGCGCACCGAATCTGTTGATTGGAGAACAAGATGGCTTCAGAGACCGCCCAGATGACTTCAGACACGCCCAGATGACTTCAGAGATGACAACACACCCACCCTCAAGGAGGAAGATTAAGATGAGCCCGGATTCCAAACCAGTGATGAATTGTGAAATCCAGATGAAATATATTTTCCTGACCTGTTCATTTTTCATCTTATTCTGTGGTTTTTCTATTTTGAATTTATTATATTGCTCCCCGTGTTCCATTGCCCCCAGATAACATTTGGGAGTATATTTTAAAGAAGCTCCTAAGTATAACTGACTTTTGTTTAGGAAATGTAAAAGTGTTCAGGACATTATAATTACTTGTTTAGTCGCTATTCCAGTTTCAGTTCCAATATGTCTCCAATACTATCTGACTGATCAGTACTATAAGATATTGGATCCCAATTATCCGAGAAGATGATGTAACCCCGCTTAAATTTTCCAGAATACCTCAACAGACCTCCCGTGAATGAACTGTAGATATAGTTATGATTCGGACTCAAAATGTTACTGATGCTGAAGTTTGTTTTATTTTTACTTGTCCTGCTGCTGCACAATGTGTTTCTGTGAATAATAACATGAAGTGTAATCTCACCTATCAAACGACATCAAATTATGTACACATTGTTTTTTCAGAGGGATGGGTTATGGCCTGTGGGAATGTTAGCTACACTTATTTACCTGCTAACATTTCTGGAGGTCCTTGTGCTATCAGTAGATTAAGTATGGTGATGGTACCAAGCACACATTTGCAATCTTCTTCTTTCCTCTCTGCAGGTAAACGTAATCGCAGGGATCTTATAACTATGCCAGAGGATTGTAAGTCTAATGTACATCCCCTATCTGAAACTGAAGTTGTTGCTTTAGGTGCTAGTATCGTAGGCGTTCCAGGTCTAGCAATATATACTGGTAGACAATTGCTTTATCTTGCATGTGTAGTAGCTAAAGAAATAAATATAACTAGCTCTATCCTTACCAATATGCTAACTGACTATAATACTCTGGAACATGCTGTTCTCCAGAATCGTGCTGCTATCGATTATCTACTTTTGTTGCATAGTCAAGGATGTGAAAGTGTTGAAGGTATGTGCTGCTTTAACCTTTCTGATCATACCCTCACTATTAAATATCAGATCAGTACTTTGCAACAACTTAGTAATCACATCAAGGTAGATGATGGTAAATTTTCTTTATGGAACATGCTTTTTTGGTGGCTTCCCTCCTGGGGTCAGCTTCGCAATATTTTTGGTACAATTATAATAATCATATGTGTTCTGATTCTCTGTTGCTGCTGTATTCAATGTGCCCCAGGATGTATTTCTATATTCGCATCTGTTTGTAAGTTTCCTACTAATCGTAAAACTATTGCTCACGCTGCAATGTATAATGATGTAATCGCTATGAATGCTATTTCCACTGATAATGTTGCTATACATTACATATAATTTCCGTTTAGTTATCCCTTTGGGATAAAAGGGTGGAACTGTTAGGTTTTTATATATTCTGTATAATCACTTAGCCTAATAGCAGCCATTTTGTTTTCGACTCCATTTTGTGCACATATTACTTAGTCTGTTTTTCTCAAAATGTACCAAGCTGTACCTAGCCCAAGCTGTTTCTCATGGCCATAGATAATACGTTATCTCAAGGTCTTCTGCCTCCTATGTCAACTTGTCTCTATTCTCGCATTCCAAGACATGTTTTATTATATTGTTTACAGACATAAAGTCTGGTAAAGTCCCTTTTCGTCATGCAAGGTTTTTCCTTTGTTTCATATATGCCAATGTATGACCCAAATAAACTGAGATAGTTTTCAGTACATGCCATGTGTGTGTCTCAATTCTATCTCCCGCAGCTGTGAGGCTTTTTCAGTGTTCTAAGAACTAGGCATCAAATAATGGTTGGACCAGTGTAGGATATATTATTCTTACAAATACCATGCTGGCTCTGGCTGTTGCCGCCTGGCACTGCTTGCTACCTTTAAGTTTGTTATCCACCAAAACTCCAAGATCCCTTTCCAACAGGGATTCACTTAACACAGAGCCATTTATAGTATAAGTAGCACAAGTATTTTTAAGTCCAAAATGCATCACCTTACATTTATCAACATTGAATTTCATCTGCCACTTAGCAGCCCAATGTGATAATCTATCTAGATCCCCTTGCAACGATTGCACATCCTCTGAAGTTTTTAATGGTCGACAAAGTTTTGTGTCGTCAGCAAACACAGAAACCTTGCTGACAATACCCACTTCCAAATCATTAATAAATAGATTAAATAGAAGCGGCCCCAACACAGAACCCTGTGGCACCCCACTTAGCACTTTAGTCCATAATGATGAAGCCCCATTAACAACTACTCTCTGCATCCTATTCTTTAACCAATTTTCTATCCATGTACAAATGTGACTCCCCAGACCAACAGACCTTAGCTTATTCATTAGTCGCCTATGGGGGACTGTATCAAAAGCCTTTGCAAAATCCAAGTAAACTACATCTACTGCTATACCAGAGTCTAAATTTCTACTTACTTCCTCATAAAAGCCAAGCAAGTTAGTTTGACAAGATCTATTCCTCCTAAATCCATGCTGGTTACTACTTATAATGTCAGTCCTTGAAACATACTCTAGAACATGATCCCTTATTAAACTTTCCAGGATCTTCCCCACCACTGAAGTTAAACTTACAGGCCTGTAATTACCCGGCTGTGAACGACTACCCTTTTTGAATATTGGAATAACATCAGCCTTTTTCCAATCCAGAGGCACACCACCGGACATGAGGGAATCAGCAAAAATAAGAAACAATGGCCTAGATAAAACTGAACTTAGCTCCCTAAGTACCCTAGGATGTATTTTATCCGGTCCAGGAGATTTACTAATATTAACCTTATTTAGTTCTTTCTGTACCATATCCTCGGTTAACCAAAGTGAACTTGAATCTTGTATACCTTTATTGCTACTATACTCTATGATATCTGTACTTGGATCTTCTATAGTGTATACAGAGGAAAAAAAATTATTCAAGACATTTGCTTTATCGCCATCCTCCGTAACTAACTTATCCCCATTAATTAATGGTGCCACATTCTCAGTCCTCATCTTCTTACTATTAATATACTTAAAAAAATGTTTAGGCTTAGTGATGCTTTCTTCAGCTATCCTAACTTCATTATTAATTTTAGCTAGTTTGATTGCTTTCTTACACTCCTTGTTACAGTTTTTATACTCCCTAAAGGCCCTTTCCGTTCCCTCTGCCTTAAAGGTTTTAAATGCCTTTTTCTTCCTTACCATTTGCCTCTTTACATCAGAATTCAGCCACATGGGCGCGGATTTATTTTTTTTACATTTATTTCCCAAGGGTATAAATTTAGATGTGAACTGGCTTAAAATCCCCTTCAACACAGTCCACTTCTGTTCAGTACCTTTACCTGATAATACATTATCCCAGTTGACATTCTGAAGAGCTGCTTTTAACCTGGGAAAATTTGCTTTCCTGAAATTAAATGTCTTTGTTAACCCAGCGCACTTTTCCTTTCGATAACAAAGTCCAAATGCCACTATTTCATGGTCACTATTCCCTAAGCCTCCAGTTACCTTTATATCTATAATGCGCTCCACAATGTTAGATATTACCAGATCCAACAGAGCTCCTTTTCTAGTAGGAACCTCAACCACCTGTGAGAGAAAATTATCCTGCAGAAAATTCAGGAACTCATCGCCTTTTTCTGTGATGGCAGTTCCACCACACCAATCAATGTCAGGGTAATTGAAGTCCCCCATAATGAGCACACTCCCCAAACTTGCAGCCCTTGCCAACTGCATATGAAGTTGACTCACCTCCTCTCTGCTAGCATTTGGCGGCTTATAGCAGACACCAACAATGACATTACCCCCTTTCATGTTGCCTAATTCCACCCATATTGCCTCCACTTTATCATCCATATCACCAGCTATCTCTTCTTTTAAATTTGGCTTCAATTCTTTTTTAACATATACACATACTGCTCCCCCTTTCCTTTTTTTTCTGTCCTGCCTAAACAAGGCATATCCTTCTATATTTACAGCCCAGTCGTGAGAACTGTTCAACCACGTTTCTGCTATACCTATTACATCATACTTTTCATTCAATGCCATCATTTCCAATTCACCCATTTTGTCAGCCAGGCTTCTCGCATTTGCAAACATACATTTTAGATTATGATCCTGTAATTTATTCGTACACTTTGATACACATTCCTCCCTATCCCCTATGCTAGCCCCACCCCCTTTCCACCCACCACTGGCCTATCTACACCCTGCTTTCCTCCTGGACAATCTATCCCAGTGAGACTGCTAATACCCTCCCCCCCCAAACCTAGTTTAAAATCTCCTCCAACCCTCTAGCCATCTTCTCCCCTAAAACAGCTGCACCACCATCAGTGAGGTGCAACCCATCCCTACTAAAGAGCCTGTAGCCGACAGCAAAGTCTGCCCAGTTCTCAATAAACCCAAACCCTTCTTCCTTACACCACTCTCTTAGCCACGCATTAATGCTCCTAAGCTCCCGCTGTCTCCCTGGCTTAGCACGTGGCTGCGGTAGTATTTCTAAAAACACTACCCTGGAGGTCCTTGCTTTTATCTTGGCCCCTAGTTCTCGGAAATCATGTTTAAGGACCTCACCTCCACCTCTAACTTTGTCATTGGCACCAATGTAAACCAAGACCGCCGGGTCACACCCGGCCCCACCCAATAATCTGTCTACACGATCCACCACATGCCGAACCCTAGCACCAGGCAGGCAACACACAGTTCGGCATGTAGGGTCTTGGCGGCAGATTACCCTATCTACCTTCCTTATAATGGAGTCCCCTACCACTACCACCTGCCTTGCATTCCTGACCCTTCGTTCCTCCTCCCTTGTATCAGAGATGGCAGTCCCCTGGGTGCTCAAGGGACTAGCCCCCTCCATACATGCTAATTCCGAGGTGTCCTCCTCCACTTCATTACCTAAGGCGGCAAATCTGTTGGGATGGACAATCTGGGAAGAAGCCCCCCTACTCTTCCGTCCCCCACTTCCCCTAGTAACCCTAACAAAACTACCTCCTTCCTCATCCTTTCTTGTCCCTCTTCCACCCACCTCTATACTGGCCCCAGCCAGTGCCTGCTGACCCCCCAGTTCTGCCAATCCCCGCAATGCTGCAAGCTGCCCCCTTAGACTCTCCACCTCAGCTTCCAAACGGGCAACCCACTCACACCTGACACAGACATAGGTTCCCCGGAACGTCTGCTCCAGGTTCCTATACATGTGGCACGATGCACATTGCATGGTACTGACAAAACTGTCCCTTCTAATACACCACACCAACACAGTGACGCACAAACCTTGTTTAATTGCCCTTCTTGTTTCAATGTCCTTTTTTTATGTCCTTGAGATCAAGGTCCTTAAGAGAAAGGGACACTCACAGGAAACTTCCTTTTGTTAGGTCCAAACCACAGGCCCAACACTGTGAATCCTATTTAACTAATAGGCCCCAACCCCCACACCAATTAGTGCAACAGCCAGAAAGAGAGGGAAAAAAAAACAAACACTTATTAACCCTTTCGCAGCCTGTTTGTGATTACAACAGGTACAATACTAGAATATAGAAGTCCAGCACACCCCTTTAACTGGAAGAAGAAAGATTAGTCTGCTTACTGCACACTCAATCCTGCACACAGTTTTTAACAGTACAAACAATCCTTATTTTCAAACTGTCAAACAATCCTTATTTTCAAACTTTCACACACACCATACAACCATCAAATGATTAAGTGTCCTTTTTTTATGTCCTTGAGATCAAGGTCCTTAAGAGAAAGGGCCACTCACAAGTTCGTTACACTCACAGGAGGAAATATACTGGTTTCTGTTTTCCCTGGTAATATCTGGCAACAGTCACTAAAGGGATCTAAATCGCTATAAATGGAGTGACACAAATCTTGATTCCACACAATGGTTTATTAATTACATAACTGCGCCTTAAGACAGTTCTACTAAAACACAAATCTTTTGAAAAGTTCATTTTCAGTTTATAGTGGGGGTTTTTTGCCTTCCTCTGGATCAACAGTTAGGCAGGAAATGAGGATATTGCTAGATGGGTTGGACTGGATGGACGTATGTCTTTATTCAACCTCAAATACTATACTATACCATACTATACTATATAGTATCTCGCAAAAGTAATATCTGATGGCCATCTTGCTACCTTGCAAATGGTTTGCAAGGGCACCGTAGCCCATGACATAGAGACAGCCCTTGTATAAAGGGCTTTAAGGCATCAAGGGATCTGTTTACCTCTCAAGCTGTAGGCTTTTGTAATGCATTGCAGAACCCAGCTACTGATTGTCTTACTTGTTGGGGAGCAACCTCTTCTTACACCACCCAGAATTATGAATTTACCTAGCTAGATAAATGGATAGTGCTCTCACCAGGTCCCGTTTGTGCCATCTCTCTTCTTCCCCTAATCCACAACCTGCTCTTGTTGGCATGGGAACCTTGAAAAGATTCTTTTGTACTTGCTGTTCACTGGAGATGCCATCAGATCCAATATTGGACACCCCCATTTGGCTGTAAGTTTTGGAAAGATATTTCAACTTAGGCTCCATTCTCCTGGTTGAATGACGCACTGGCTGAGATAATCCGCCCTCAAATTTTCATTTCCTGGAATATGTACTGCACTTAGATCCTTCAAATTCTTTTCTGCCCATGAAAGTATTTTTCTGTTTCTGTCAGTAGTAATCGGCTTCTGGTGCCTCCTTGATTCTTTAAGCAGGCCGTTTCTGTGGTATTGTCTAAATTTATGGTCACGTATTGACCCCTTTAATCTGTTACGAAGGCCCACTACACCAACAGGTTTGATGGTAGCTCCCCCGCAACCAACGCCCCGGCATGATCTTAGTTCCCAGAAACACACCCCACAGTGTGGATGATGCATCTGACAACAGACATTGACCATCCCTTTCCTCCAAGGACTTTCCTCTTCTGAAGTTTTTAAAGGTACACCGCCAGTGAAGCTTTCTTTTCACCCAACCTGGAATTGTTAGTCTCAAGGTAAAATGACTAGAATGGGTTCTTACCATAGACAATATATAGTACTGCAGCCATCCATGTGCAATCTCGTCCACATGACGACTTGAATGGTCGATGACATTAGCACCAGCACGTACAAGATATATCTTACTGTTACTGTTCTGGTTTTAATTAATATCTTCACTGCATCTCTTATCTTTTCCTTCTTTGACACTCACAGTGACACAATCCCGTGTATGGTCTTAAACACTGCTCCCAACTATGTTATCTCTTCATAGGAACAAGCTTGCTCTTTTCTTGGTTGATGATCCAGCTGTGATCTTACAAGTATCTTCGAACCTGGAGCCACCACCAGGATGTTGTCTAAATAATGGTACATTGATATTTCCTGTAACCTTAAATTCATGAGTAAAGTAACCAGAACCTTTGAGGAGAATCTCGAGGAGACTGGGAAAGGCCGAAAGGGAGACAGGTGAATTTGACCTGATGCCCTTCTACACTGAACCTGAGGAACTTCCTGTGTCCTGGGAAAATTGGAATATGCAGGTATGCATATGCTTTACTACTCTTATGATTGTGTGCAGGGATTCCATCTTGGGTCTTCTTTGTAACAAATATGTGTTCAAACCCCTCAAGTCCAGCACTGGTCTCCAAGCACATGATGCCTTTTTCACTAGCAACAGTCCTGAAAAATAAAAAATAAATTGCCGCCTTCTTCAATAACTGAGAAACATAATCCTTCATTAAACTCTTTTTGTCTTGTGGAAGGTTTGAAAGTACAAAGTGGTCTTTTTAGTGGAAAAGTTTGGAACTCTGTTTGAAACCCATGGGAGACTGACTTGAGAACCCAGGCACCTCGAACTTCCCTGGCCCAGATCCAAGAGAAATCCATGAGTCTTCCTCCCACCTTCATGATCTGGGTCAGCAGCCCGCTATTGAGATTGTGCAGACTGTACTGAAATGAAGATGTTCTTCTCCTTCCCGCCTGCAAATGCTTGCCTGTCTTCCAGATCTGCTGCCTAATGGTCTCTCTACCAGGTCTATATGCTCTGGCTGAACGAAAGGCTTTCTCTCTGTCAAAGGTTGGTTCAAACCTCTGCCTCTTCAATCTTCTCTCCTAGGACAGAAAACAACACTTTCCCCTGAAACCTTGGAAATGATACTTGCTAGGGTCTTCCCGAAAAACATTTCCCCTTCAAATGCCAGCTGCCATAGATTGTTCTTCAAAGATGAGTTTGCACTCCAAGACCTGAGTCATAATTCTCTTCTCGCTGCCACCGAGAGGGCCATTGATATGGTTGATAGCCTAAATCTATCGAGTCTTCGGAGAAAAAGTCAGATGCTAGCTCAAATTGACCTCCTTCTTCATTTCTAGCAACCTGGATTGTTTCACATTACCCTGGATAGCATCATCCAGATCCTCTAGCCATAACTTCATTGCCCTTGACACTGAAGTCAAGACAATCGCTGGCCGACAAGCTGCCACTGCAGTAAATTCCATGCACTTTTCCATCGGATCATGAAAAATGGTGGCATTATTCACATGTAGCATGGTTCAGAGCGCCAATCTCACCACTGGTGCATCTACTTTGGGGAGAGCATCCCAAAATTTTGACACCACTTGAGACATCGGAAAAATTGTTTATCTGTCTTTCTACATACTGCAGAAATAATCTACGAGACTGAATCATGTACCGGAAAAGAGAGCCCTCTTTTATTCATAGAAGGAAACAACCTATCCACTATAGTGGCTTTAGGTTCTTCTTCAATTAGGGACAATGAATTTCTGACTGCTTGGATGAGAGGACCAATTGTTGTTAAATCAAAAGATGACTTATTTTCCAGTTCTGTCTCCTCTGTTTCTGACAATACTGAGACAATCTCGGGAGCAGAATTCTCTTCCTCAGAATCCTCCAATTCCAAGTCCTCCCTTCCATCAGTGACCGGTCTCGGCCACCCTTTCATCCATCATCTGGACTACAACCTCCTTGATTAAATTCATCAATGTGGCAAACTGTGAAGTAGGCGGCATCTCTGTAGTAGGGGGATTCACATATTCAGTTGCTCGCTGCGTTGTGAAACTTGGGGCTTTCACAACTTTCTGTGAGCTAGAGAGGCTGAAAATATAAGAGAGAAATATATTTTAGTTAATCCCCACACTCCTTTCCTTCAGAGACTTACTGGGTGCTGTTCCTCAAATCCTGTCAACCACATACAGGGTTAAATATTCTTTAGCAATGATATAGTTTGAAGAACGCACTCCTGTAGACCTTGCTCTTTCTTTATATGTTTATTAGTGACATGCGTGCACAACGTTTCGGGGTGTGTCCCCCTTCCTCAGGTGCATAGCCTGGCTATACTAGTCACATGGCTTAACTAGATCCCTTAGACACTTCACGCTTACTAGGCTTGACACTTTGTGTGCTTATTTTCTTCCAATGAACGACCCTTTGTGTTTGACTGATACTTTCCTAAGGATCCAATATTAAAAAAAAAACATCTACCCTATTACATGTCCACACATCCAGCAGCTGAAATGTGCTTACCCACATTTACAACTGTGCTGCCCAATGGGCGGAGTCTGACAGACGCATCCTAGATCTGCTCCGGACCTAACTCCAATCTAGCGCCAGAAGGTGGGCACTTAACGGCACTAAACACTCCCAGGACTACCTGCTACCGCCTCATGACACGAGGCAAAGGACAAAAATCAGCGGGGCTGGCTTGGACAAAACTCCAGAAGTATACACGGAACACGGACCCGCCAACCTCCAAAACCATGTGGCCGCCCTCAAACATGGCGGCAGCTGAAACGCTCGGCCAGCTAAAACCCCAACACAGTGCAGGGGAAACACCAGCCAGTGCAGATGCACCGCGTCCTAGAAGACCTAATGGGTGCCATTCAGCATACTAAACGGACACTCCCCTCCATGCTTGAAGAGGTAAAGGCAGATATGTCCATACTCTGTCAAGACTTGCAGAAAGTTAGGCAGAGAGTGGGAGAGACAGAAACACGCATATCCACACTGGAGGACTCTGTATCCCCTATTTCACAAACGGTGACAAACTTACAAAAAGAGCTTCACGCCACCCAAAATAAATTAGATGACCTAGAAAATAGGTCTCTAAGACAAAATCTTCATTTGCTGGGCTTCCCAGAGGGAGTAGAAGCTAAAGACCCTTCGACCTTCCTAGAAACATGGATTAGGGCTCATCTGGGCACAGATGGCCTATCTGCACAATTCCCCTTGATTGGGCACACCGAGTCTAAGCAAAAATCCCCATTCCTGGCGCAAGATCAAGACCATTGATTGCAAGATTCCTTAACGCTAAGGACAGAGATGGTATACTTCGACTAGCACGCACTGCCGGGCAATTACAATTTGAAAACACAAGTGTTAAAATATTTCCAGACTATTATTTGGATTTTCAGAAATGTCAGGCAACCTATTTTGATATAAAATGGAGGCTGGCGGGAGCAGGAATAACCTACTCTATGGCCTACCCCGCGAGACTACGCATTGTGGCGGATGGTAAAGTGCGATTTTTTGAAACTCCAGAGGAAGCTAACTCCTGGTTTGAACACCGGTAATGTATACACCAGCTCCAAAATGCAAAATAATCTAACCTCACCCCTGGGCATCCCTGTATTTGAATTAAACTCTGTTAATCCGTCCAGACCCCCCCCCCCCCTCCCTCCCTTCCTCATCCCCTGGACATGTGTACCCATGTATATGGACAATTATTAACTCTCTGTCTCTAGCCCCCCCCCCACTTTTAACCTAAATACTATACTTTACATGGAAATCCATATGCCCCTACACCCCAGACTTGGGACCCTAGCCCCTGATAAACACTGAAGAAAACCTAAATAAGAGACATTTGGAACCAACATAGCCCTAACGCCCTGGTTCTTAAACCCATACCAGAGCCAATTCGATATGAGAAACAGAGAAACGTGGGCATGGAAATACTCACACCATATTTGAAATCTGGACACGGATCTAACTGAGACTAAAGGGAACTTCCCCTTTAAGGGAACAATGCAACAAATATAAAAGCGATTTAATGTATTTAGAAATTGTATCTTTAATATAGGCAGATAAACCTTTATGCGATTGTTGTGTATACTAAATATTGGATATATAACGGTCACTATTTGTATTCCATACAACTTTATTTTCAGGTAGAAACAAAGGTGACTGTAACAATTACTATTATCGGTATGATGTAAGGTGCACTGTGCCATAGTAATAAAAGGATAAACAACTAAGATGAAACGACCCACCAGAAAATCTGCAGGACCATAAATAGTAAATATATTTACCGCCTACCCAAGCACTAGAAGCAAAGATGAGTAAAGCTCTCGTTTTTGGTGTATTTGGACATTAACCTAAACATGGGATACAGGCACTTACCTATAGAATACAGTTGTCACATATAAGACATTGTGCTTGGTCAAGAACACAAAGAGACAGAGGACTGCTGCACCTGCATCTATGCCACTATGATTTAGTGTCACAAATGGGTACTGACATTGACATATACCCAGACAAGGTAAAATTGGAAATCACATACTGTTACATGGGTTTATATGTTTAATATAGAGATGTCATTCATAGGAGAGACCCACTTCTACATCTATACCTGGAAGTAAACCAGGATCATCTCGCCCATATGAACCCAATGTTTAAGATACGAATAGGATATATTAGAGGTAACCAACACACTCTGAGTACAACTATATATGTAAATGTGTAATGGAATAAATTACCCCTGCTATGTTATATGCTAGATAATTTTAAACGGAAACACCGTCTTCAAGATAAGGTGAATTTAACTATACTAATGTGATATGTATCTGTTGTATTCAATTAGATCAACTGGACTTGAAGTTTAGTTCATGAAGATGTTTCGCTAAGCATCCAACTGGCTTTCTCAATTCAGAATGACTTGTACAAGAATCTGTGGCAATTATGTACCCTGGAAAATCCCAATTAGCATATCACAGCCAGGTGTTAAGGGTGTGATTGGATAGTGGCTAAGAGGTGTTATAGGAACACCCAGAGTAAGGTGTCAAAACAGCATTGTACATGGCAGACAGTTGGTGTCGAACCCCCCACCTCTATTTAGGCTTGGTTTCTTTATTTTCACATAAATATAAACATAAAAATAAAATAAAGGACATCTTTGAAATGGAAAGGGTGCAGAGAAGGGCAACTAAATTAATAGGCAGGAAAGGCAGGAAATGAGGATATTGCTAGATGGGTTGGACTGGATGGACATGTCTTTATTCAACCTCAAATACTATACTATACTACTCACCCAATGGCATCCCTCAAGGTGAATGGCATTTGCTCCCGCACCTTTCCCCTAACCTAGGGCACGAGGCAGGGGTGTCCACTCTCACCATACCTGTTCGCCCTGGCAATAGAACCCCTGGCTATCCAGCTAAGACATAATAGAGATATCTCAGGATGTCAGCTGGGCCAACACTCCGCGCTACTTAGTCTGTACTCAGATGATTTAATTCTATATCTATCAAATCCCAATCAATCGTTAAGATCTGCTTACAACACTATTACAGCATTTGGCCCAATCTCTAGGCTACATATTAATTGGACCAAGTCGTGTTTTGGTAGAAACCAAATTCAGCTATGGAAACACTATTTATAAAGTTGGAAAGACTTATCATCAAAGAAACTAGAAAATGGTGGGACACCCAAACCTTAAAAAAATATGTGGAAATTGGGATGGTACCAAGGGGCCTTCGTTTACTTAAAACCCCTACAGTATATAATGAAGACCAGGATTTTCTTCTAAATTGGTACCAATGTATCGAAAAATGCTCCCTTGACTTAAAGAGCATGTCCACCCGAATTTTTTTTTTTTTATATTGTAATCCCCATGGGCTCCCAGCCCCAACCGCATAATTTATTTTTTTAAAAAGCCCCCCAAACTCTACTTACCTCCCCTCTTTCCTCCGCCGCGCTCCCGGCCCTCTGCTTGCTAGAAAATGCAAGCAGAGGGGCGGGACCGGCAGCCGCGTCTGTGATTGGCTGAGCGGCAGCCAATCACGGACGCGGCTGCCGGCAGCTCACTTCGCCGGAGGAAAGAGGAGAGGTAAGTAAAGTTTGGGGAGCTTTCTAAAGGTAAAAATATTGCGGTTGGGGCTGGGAGCCCTTGGGGAATATACTATATAAATCATTTTAGGCTAGGGGGAGGGGAAAGCGGAGAGGGAGGGGAGAGGGAGGGAGAGGGAGGGGGGAGAAGAGCTGCAGTACGCATGGCAAAAATCTACCTGAGGCCAGGAAGCAGGCAGTGTCCTATATGGACCTGCTAGCCTCCTGGTGGGCAGTTTTTGGGACTTTGGGGGGGCACTACCGGAGAACCCTATGGAGCTGGGATGTGAGGTAAGGATTAAACTACACTACATGGTGGGGCCAGTAGTTGGGGGGATTATAGTTTTGGGGGTGGACATGCCCTTTAATGGGATTAATCATTAACAAACACGAGAAAGAAAACCTTAAGAAAGAAAGAAATTAGACCAGACTTAATATTAACAGCATAAATTCCATAATGAAGGTATCCTAAAAGAAAAAATAAATCATACAAATAAGGAAATAATGGAATTAAAACAAAGGAAATTAAAAAGAGACAGACAAGATTACTCAGACACTGGTAAAAATATTTTATTTGGGATTGACAAACCCCCTTATAACACACATAAAAATAGGGATCATAAAGATTATAATACATCAAAATCTGTCTAATAAGAGAAAAACAGAACAATATAGAAGAAGTAAATTGAGAAGAAACAACTACAACAACTACTATAATCAAACCACATATATCAGACCTAAACAAAAATCATCCAACAACTATAACACTCCACCAAACCACTACAGTACATATAGAAGATATGATGAGGATAAAACCATAAGAAACTCACAGTCCCCTGGCCCTTTATGGAAAACAGCCACACACAAATCAACTAAATAACCCTCTTTTTTAGGAACAGGGAAAGAACAAAGGGAAAAATGGAAACAGGTACAACACCAAAAAGAAAAAGTGAGAGAGAAGAAAAGGAGGAAGAAAGAAAGAAGGCTTACATAAACAAACTTAAAGAAGGCATAGTCAACCTTAGCAATAAAAAACTCACCCACCAACATTTATCGGTCTTAACTAAAGGTCTTAAATAAAGGTCTTAAATTCATACCAAATTCTAAACCTAACCCATTTAATTTATTTATTGATGTGAATAAATATTGCAGAAAACTCACCCTGAAAAGATTTTTTCAATCCAATCCAATAGAAAAGGAAGCTTCTAAAATACTTACCGGACAATTGGACCCTTTCAGACGTACTTCACTTTCAAAAACATCAAACATCTACCCCACACAAGCAAAAGGAAAACATATAGAAATTTTTCAACAATTAATAACTCATGATGTAAGAAACTTGCAATCAAAGAAAAATAAAAGCAATCTATCCCACATGGAGAGACGAGCTTTAAAAGAATTATAACAAGACAAGGAAATTATAATTAAACCTGCAGATAAGGGGGGAGGAATAGTGATTTTAAATAAAGAGGATTATATCTCAGAATCTGAGAGACTATTGAATGACACTACAACATACAAAAAACTACGTAAGGACCCTACAAATGATTTTAAAATCATATACACAGAATTAATCAATAAAGGGAAAGAAGAAGGAATACTAAATAAAAAAGAAACAGCCTTTTTAACAAATGAAACACCTGTTATAGCCACTTTTTATTACTTGCCAAAAATCCACAAAGACCGTCATAAACCACCAGGGAGGCCGATAATTGCTGGTATCAATTCATTAACAAGCAATTTATCACAATATATTGACAATTTTTTACAACCTTATGTCACCAATACCACTAGTTATACAAGAGACTCAACACATATCATAACTAAACTTAAAAACGTGGACAAAGGCTACGAAGCAAAGGAACTGAAGAAAATCGTAGAAAAAGTTGAAAAATTAGATAGGAATGACTTGTTTGTACAAAAACTAAAGACATTACAAAACCCCTATGAATTTGCTTTCAAAACAGTTTATGATGGTAATGACAGAGAAATAAAGAACATTTTTATGAAACATTGGCACATTTTACAACAGGATCCTTTATTATATCCCCTTATTCCGGAGAAACCACAGTTCTTATTTAATAGGAACAAGAATATTAAAGACCTGATAGCCCCAAGTCACCTAAGAGTTTTAAAACACAACAATAGCAACAATTGGCTAAAAAATTACTTAAAAGGTTTTTTTCCCTGTGGAAAGTGTATGGGCTGTAAGAAATCAAAAATACATTGTATCAAATATTTTTCCAGTAACACAACACAAAAAGAATATACCATAAAAAAATGTATAACATGCAACACAAAAAATGTGGTGTACCTAATACAATGTGTATTGTGGCAAACAATATGCAGGACGAACGGGCAGATGTTTAAAAACAAGAATTCGAGAACACCTGAACGATATCCAAAAAAAGAAAAACCTCACATTACCACTACATTTCAATACATGTCAAAATAATGCAAATCTGATGTTTACTTTCTGGCCAATAGACATTGTCAATATAAATGAAAGAGGAGGAGACCTGCAAGCATCCCTATCAAGAAGAGAAACAAAATTATTTATGAACTTGATACCTTAGCACCTAAGGGTCTGAACAAAGAAATAGATTTATGGAGCTTCCTATAGAGAGAACTGTTGCAATCCCTAACAAAAATGAATATGAGTGATCCCACATACTAATTGCCTTTTTATTGATATATTTTAACATACTTTTATATATGATGATACCTTTTTGATACCGTTGCATATTTTATTTTATACTCCATCTTTTAATGAAGGTGGTTTTGATAATTGCCATTTTCCCTCCTATTTTTAGATGATTCTGTTACAACAACCTTTTAGTTGATGACTGCCCCTTTAATCATTATATTTATTAATGACTGCCCCTTTCATTACTGTATAAACTATAGATATCTTTCCAGACACCTAATAGATGTAATAGATATAATACATACAATAATTTTTGTCACTTGCAGTAACTAATTCGACCTATAGAGGGAACCGATATTGCAAAATAGAAGATAGAAATAAAGCTTGATCTCTGTTTATATATAAACATACATATCCCCTAATTAGCCCCCTCTCCCTTAAAAACCACAGCTATAATAAAGAGCAGTTTCTCCTTCAAGAGTACATGTAATTTGTACGCACTGAATGTGTTCCACCAATGGAACGCAACCCACTTCCAGCGACGCACCTCCGGTTTTCCGTCTCACAGAGACTGTAGAGATACGGCCGCATTTAAGAATACTCCAGTACTGAGTTGATACACTTATCCTGAAGGCACAACCAACCCTCTATGGTAGGGATCACTTATAAAAGCCACGTTATACCATTAAATAAACTTATAAAGTCCCGATTAGGTATGCGTTCCATGGGTGGAATGCATACCCACTTCCGGGTTTAACCACTTCCTGTTTTTGATTTTTTGGAATTTAAAAGATAAATAGCCCAAAATCAGTATGATACAAATATATGATCTTGAGAAAGCCTTGCTGAAGGTGAAACGCGTTGATCTATTTTATTTCATTTTGTTATTTATTAGTGCTCTCATACTCATTTTTAAAACTGAATTATAAGTTTTTAAAGTGAGATTCAAAATAAAAGTTTTTAACAGCTATTTCACCATGTGAACCAGTCCAGCCCATTCCTTCTGCAAACTTCCAAAACACTGAGAGTGTGAGCAACCATTGATGGGATTCATAGGAACACACAGACTACATCCTGACTTTACCTTCCCTGCAAAAGTGTAAGTGCAAACTTTTTTAATATATTTCAGATATTCTGATTAGTACTACATATTTACCTTGGTCCTAACAATTGGTTTTTATTTGTTTTCATTTTATGTATATGAGTACCCAGCGCAACCATCGCACAATTTTTTAAGATTTGCAATTTTTTGAGTGACTGTCCTCGGCTGGCCTGCTGCAACTCAACTATTGAAAACCAAGATTTTAGCTAACTCTTTATTAACTCCAGATTTTCCACTGGTGCTAAGAGAATACCTTTTTAACTATTTATACTCTAGAACATGTTCCCTTATTAAACTTTCCAGGATCTTCCCCACCACTGAAGTTAAAGGACAATTACACTCACCTCCCCCTCATTCCTTTCCCCCCACTCCTGCAAAGTACCCAGGGTGAGGACCTAAAACGTTAAGTCCTCACCTCTGGATACTTTACAAAAGTCCTGCACTACTTCCTCATCGCTCCGGTCCGATCCTCCCCACTGGCACTTTGAGTGACAGGTCGCGAGGCAGCCAATGGGAAGACGCACTCTGCAAGGAGGCGTGTCTTCCCATTGGCTGCCTCCCGGACTGCCACTGACAGTGCCAGTGGGGAGGATCGGACCGGAGCAACGAGGGAGATTACAAGTAAGTAGTGCAGGACTTTTGTAAAGTACCCTGAGGTGAAGACTTAGCATTTTAGGTCCCCATCCGGGTACATTGCAGGAGTGGATCGGAGAAATGGTAAGTATAATTGTCCTTTAAACTTACAGGCCTGTAATTACCCGGCTGTGAACGACTACACTTTCTGAATATTGGAATAACATCAGCCTTTTTCCAATCCAATTTTTTTGGCAGACACTGGGAAATTGCGGGAAAACGGTAGGGGGTGCCGGGACAGCGGGAAAGGACCCCAAAAATGGGACAGTCTCGCCGAAATTGGGACAGTTGGGAGCTTTGCTTAAATATAAATGGAGAAACACCTTATAACAAAAGTAATCTTGCAGTCTCATGCTATATGAATAGCATTGCCCACAAAGAATGAAGAAGTAATTTCTTACTCCCAGGTTCCCCAGAGTAAGCTTATGCATGTGTCCAGAACCGCTGGCTTTATAACATGCAATATAGCCTAATATATAGAGCCAATCATCTGACCTGCAGACATGACATGTTTCGATCTCATTAGATCTCGTCAGTGCAAGATACAGATTTATGGCTCTATGGTGTAGGACTTGGGCGTACAGTAGACAAGGCAGCTAGAAAGCTTAGGGAGAGGGGGGCTAAAAGGAGCAAAAAGCCCTCTACTGAGCATAAAAATGGAGAAACACCTTCTTATAACAGAAAGCATTTTGCAGTTTATGCTATATGAATAGCATTGCCCACAAAATCTAAGAAACAAGAAGTAATTTCTTACTCCCAGGTTCCCCAGAGTAAGGGACGGAGATATGCAAAATACTCCTTTATGTCCCTTAGCTTATACATGTGTCCAGAACCATAGAGCCATGAATAGAGCCATAGAGCCATGAATCTGTATCTTGCACTGACAAGATCTAACAAGATCAAAACATGTCATGACTGCAGGACAGATGATTGGCTCTATATATTAGGCTATATTACATGTTATTAAGCCCGCTGGCTATATTACATGTTATTAAGCCCGCTGGTAATATAGGAGAGATGCTGGGTTCTGAACCATCAAATTCATGCACTCATGAATTCCATAGAGAAAATACAGAAAAATCCAGCTTGGAGTGTCCAGGGACCCCTTCTCATAGGGGGGTAGTGTCAGAAATACGAACATACTTATTTGCGCGGTCTCCCTTGGCGTTCGTACGTGCAGGTGTTCTCAGAGGCGTCTCCTGCGCACATCATTTCTGTGTCTGTTTCTATCTCTTGGCTGTCAGTTTGTTTGTGCTGAATCCTGTGTGAGAGGGTGTGGCTCAAAATCTCTGTGTGTTTGTTATGTTTTACCTGCTTTTGTTTGAATCAGCCTATAATCTTTCTTTTTTCCTCCTGTCTTGACTGCTGCCTGTCCCCGAACTTGTCTCTATCTTAACTCTCTGGTACCATGTCTGGCTGTTTGTCTCCTGTGTTGACCTTGGCTCTTTTCCCAACTGCTCTTCTGCCTACTCCTAGCCTGTACTACGCTTATTGGACACTCGTCCTCTCTCCTGTCTATCCCATTCCAGCTGTCTGTTTCGTCTGGACTCCTCAAGTATTCCTGGCCTCAGTTCAGAAACCTTGCACTCGAAGTCCAGGGGGCAACGGATCCCAGTGTGCAGGGGGCAACAGATCCTGGTAAGGCCCCAAAAGTTGCAAGCAGGGGCCAGATCGGCAGCCACATCTGTGATTGGCTGAGAGGCAGGCAATCACAGACGTGGCTATCAGCAATGAAGAGCGCAGGGGGAGCAAAGATTTTTGGGGGTGGACTAGGGTTCCCTACACTACGGAAAAACTTTTTTTTATAGGTTGGCCACCAAGCAGCAAAGATCTGGATGGATGAAAGGAGGAGGGGGCTCCCCTGCGCATGCCCTGAAACCTCGACAAGGAAGAAGCAGGCACCAAGGGACTCACTAACCCCACTTAGTTAAATTTCAGTTTTGGGGGTGGACATGCCCTTTAGGAGGAATTAGTCCAGTTTTATCTAGACCACTGTTCTGTGCCTCTGGATTGGAAAAAATCCAATGTAATAAAAAGATAGTCATTCACAGCCTGTTAAGTATGAATGGGGTTGGAGAGTCGGAGTTTTTCAATTCAGTTTTATTGAAGAATGGGAAGTAAAGGAGCTGGTTCTTCACTAAAACTAAGTTTAAAAAAGTGATTTTAGCAGTGGAGATACCCTTTAAGTATTGGTCATCTTGGATTATGAGAAATATATCTTGTCAGACTAACTTGCTTGGTTTTTATGGTGAGGTGAGTACGTTTTCGGCATAGCAGAGTGTAGTATACCTGGATTTTGCTAAAGCTTTTGATATTGTGCCTCAAGGGTGACTTATTTATAAACTGAGGTCTGTTGGCCTAGAAAAAAAACATTTGTACATGGATAGAGAATTGTTTATTGAATCAAGTATAGAGAGTGGTGGAGCATCTATCTGGCCTGAAGCTCTAAGTTAAGTGCCTCAGGGTTCTGTATTTTTTAATGCTTATAAATGTCTTAGAAGGGGTACTGAAAGCAAGTTTTCTGTGTTTGCGGATGACACAAAACTATGCAGAGATTTGGAAACTTTAAAATGATTGTTTGTGACACTTAAATTTTTTGCTACATTTATCAGGTCCAGTCCTGACTCCTGAGCTCCGTTGACATCACTATACTGTGACCTGATGTCACCACGCCAGACATTCCAGCACCAATATCATATTGTTAAAGGGGCACCAATGTCAGGAGCCTGAATGTAGGTCTCCTAACCTGGTGTGCCCATTGTGTACCTCCATTTCCTGTACCTACCTGCTCCTGTATCCCGTACCAACCTGGCTCCCCATTCCAGTATCCAGCACTTACCTGCTCCAGTACCTGTCTGCATTCTGGTATCTAGCTATTTACCTGCTGCTGTATCTAGTACCTAACATACCCTCCATTTTGCTATTCAGCTACTTAGATTCAGAACCATTGGGAACTGATTGGAACTTTCGGATCATAAAATTTATATTTTTGATAACCCTCAAAAAGGTTTTAGGCTACATTAGCGGGTTACTGAATTTAGCCTTGGATATAGATATGGAGGTTCAAAAATAGCTGGCATGTAGGAAGTTAATTTTTATTTGAGTTTTGGTGATTCTTAGGAGTTCTCCGTACCATTTCCCAGGTGCCTGAGCCATCTACAGTAAGTTACAGTAAGCTTCTATAGATCAGTTTTCAAATTTTCAAATTTTTTGGGAATTCCAAAAACGGAATAAAACTTGCTGGTTTTGAACATAAGTATCCAGTACATACCTGTTCCTTTTATCCTAGAACCCAGCTACTCTGTATCCTGCCTTGCTATAAAATATGCTAGCCTCCTATCCTGGTCCAGACTTATATATATATATATATATATATTATACCTGGCACTACTTGTGTGGGTATGGTATTAGTGCAGGTGTGTGTGTTTTGCTTAGATGAAAGAGACAGGACGAATAAAGAAGTGCAGTTGGTAATGTATGTCATGTATTCATTAGTTTTGAGTTGTGGAGGTGACATTGCTTGATGGATGTATAGCACAAATGGTTATAGCAAAACTTGTTTATAAACAATGTTAGCATTTTTTCCACTTGGAGCATAAATATATAAATGTTGCAGTGAACCTGCCCATGAATATGCTACATATCAATGGCTGTGGGAAAAACATTATTTGCAACTGAATACTGTTGCTGTATGCTGCTCTTGTGTCTTTGAAGTGTGTGATGTGCGGGCAAGTCTGTGTCTTGTGCTTAAGTCCAGGAAATGCAGGCAATGCCCACCCAGTGGGTGCTTCCCATGTATTTCATACCTGTTTGAGTGGGTGTGATGTTTAGGGGCATTATGTTTGATGGCATGCCTGTGCTGTTTGGGGCAGGCCATGATGTTTTGGGGGTGTGACATTTGGGGGCATGGCCAGAATATTGGTTTGTGGGTGTTACTGTGGTATTTGGGGGCGTGGCTGTGATGTTTGTGGGGTGTGTGCATGGTTGGGTGTGTGGCCACATTGTTTGCGGGCATGGCCGCAACATTTGGGGCCGTGATGTTTGTGGGTGTGATGTTTAAGGGTGTGACCGTTATGTTAGAGGGTTTGGGTGTGGTCGTTAAGTTTTGAGGCATTGCTGTGACATGTGGGCATGGTCTGGGAGAAAATGAGTTCATACATACAAGATTTCATCTTTATATAATAGATATGAT
This sequence comes from Hymenochirus boettgeri, assembly GCA_019447015.1. Classification (NCBI taxonomy): domain Eukaryota; kingdom Metazoa; phylum Chordata; class Amphibia; order Anura; family Pipidae; genus Hymenochirus; species Hymenochirus boettgeri. The sequence continues at coordinate 131,574,145 of CM033470.1, forward strand.
CTTAGCACAGCTCTGTGTAATGCATTTTTCAATAGTATACCTATCGGGAGATGAATGTTAGCGGATATGCACTTGCCCACCAATTTATTTTACTATGACAATCTCCCAAATCTTCAGTTTCATATTTTTACAGATATTAAAGGTCACAAATATGAATGCTTTAGAGCAGATCAATGCAGTGAATTGTTTCAAGGTTCCATATTTTTAAAATATGCAAGGCCAATGCTGATACTATCTTCTAGAATCCAATGGAATGAAACAACCTTCCTATGTGAGGAAAAAATAATAAGAATAAAGAAAAAGGGAAAAAGAAGACATTGAAAGTAGGAGATATAAAGTTTAGAGAAAAAAGGATGTACATGCCCTTTAAAACTAAGGTTTTTCTAAAAATAAAAGCTTTTTTACCTCTCTAGTAGCTTTGTTGCATTCACAGCAAGTGCAGTTTGAGATATAATTAAGTAATGTGGATTTAATACCCTAAAAATGGAACTTTCCAAAGTTATGCAAGAGCTGCACAATTTACGAAACACTTGTTCCAAAAAATGTAGTAAGATCCTTAATGCAATAGTTACATGTAAAAAACAAAATAAATAAAAAATCAAGTATCAGGAAGGCAATGCAGGTTGTAGAAAAGTGTAAAGTTATCTGCTGTCGAAACCCTACATACCGAAAAGTGTGTTGCCTACCTGGTGCTAGAGTTTTAATATGTGGTGAATCATTTAGAAAGATTGCATAGGACTGTCCATGTGGTTCCACCCCCTCCCTCCTCTTGCCTGAAATTGTATCTTCTGTGCTATGATCTCCATAGAGAGCAGGAGGAAGTAACTAAGTTATACTGAACCCATTTCTGATTGTGAGAGTCCATGGGGGGACATTGTTAACCTCTGTCTCACTGCTGTGTACAGGGACTGATACACTTCCTCTATGGGGCTGCTGGTGCCAGAACCTATATAGCAGTGATGGAAAACCTTGTAACTTCCAATGTTAAGAAACTACAACTCCCAGCATGCCTTGTTTGCATTCTGCTACCAAGGCATGCACTGCACATCATGGGGTAGGTAAGAGCCTAATATTACCTACCCCATGGGGGCAGCATGGCAGCTCCACAGCATCTCTATCCTGCCTATATCCATATCTCCATCTCTGTCATATAGCAGTTTAGCAGCTCCACACTGAGATGGAGATATGGATATAAGCAGAATAGAGATTGTGTCACATAGCAGTATGGCAACTCCACACTATCTCTATCCTGCCTATATACATATCTCCATCTCTGTGTCACATAGCATCTCCACACTGAGATGGAGATATGGATATAAGCAGGATAGAGATTGTGTCACATAGCAGTATGGCAACTTCACATCATCCCTATCCTGCCTATATCCAAATTTCTATCTCTGTGTCACATTGCAGTATGGCATCTCCACACTGAGATGAAGATATGGATATAAGCAGGATAGAGATTGTGTCACATAGCAGTATGGCAGCTCCACACTGAGATGAAGATATGGATATAAGCAGGATAGAGATTGTCACATAGCAGTATGGCAACTTCACACCATCCCTATCCTTCCTATATCCAAATTTCTATCTCTGTGTCACATTGCAGCACACCATCTCTATTATCAGGATATAGACAGGATAGAGATGGTGTGGAGCTGCAATCTGAGATAGAAATATGGATATAGGCAGGACAGAGTGTGGAGCTGCCATGCTGTGTGGCAATAGTGGCAGCCTTTTTCCAGACAGTGCACAAATGGGTAGGTGTAAGGATTTCAGCATGGAGAATGGGGTGAATATATCAATTGAAATACGTTTTAAGCAACACTGATGGAGAATATAATATGGGGTCTAATATGGGATCCAGTCTGTGTGGGCTTGGCTTAAAGATACCGTATATACTGGAGTATAAACTGAGATTTTCAGGCTAAAAAAAACTGAAAATCGAGTCTCGGTTTACACTCGAGTCAAACACTTACCTGCTCCGGCGGCCGCACGCTCCACATCCTCACTGCTCGGCACTAGGAAGTGAGGCCGGTGCGGAGTAGTGACATCAGCCAGTGGAGCATGCGACTGCCAGTGGAAAGTGGAGTATGCGGCCACCGGAGCTTAGAAGAGGATCCAGAGCAGCCTGCAGGGGCAGGTAGGAGAAGGCAACTGTGGGGACTCAGAAGGGGGAGGAAGTAGAATAATTCATGCATGCTTTAGTTTTCAAACATCTGCAGTGACAAGGAATAGCCACTGCAGATATTTGGAAACTAAAGCATGCTGGGAGTTGTAGTTTCCAAACATCTGCAGTCGCAAGGAATGAGGCTTTTGTTGCCTTTTAAATGCACATAAGAATTACCATACAGTAATAGCCAAATCCAGTATGGCTATTACTGTATGGGACTTCTGATGTTCATTTGAAGGGCAACTAAAGCATAAAAACAATACAGAATCAGAAGGAGGATGTTATCTATTACTGCCTTCTGATTCTGTATTGTTTTGAGGCTTTAGTTGCCCTTTAAATGGACAGCAGAATTCCCATACAGTAATAACCATACTGGATTTGGCTATTACTGTATGGGATTACTGTATGGGAATTCTGCTGTCCATTTAAAGGGCAACTAAAACCTCAAAACACTACAGAATCAGAAGGCAGTAGTGGTCATAATTTCTACCCTCGCTTTATACTCGAGTCAATCACTTTTACTCCTTTTTAGAGCATTTTAAAATATTGGGAGGTATGCACGTGTCTGAGTTGGTTCGTGTTATGGGGGCCCCAGAAATGTACCCAGTATGAGGCCCAGAAAAGTCTGATGGCAGCCCTGTATAGAAGTTATAGAAGGAGGAGAAGAGGTTTTTAAAATGACTTCTGAGAGTTGGTGGCCAGGTTTAAAGGAACACTAAACTTAAAAAAACAAGTATTTGTCATGCTTGTGAAGGTTCTAATTCATCCAGGTCATGGTATATCTGTTGTATTCAATTAGATCAACTGGACATGAAATGTAGTTCTTGAATGATGACTAGTGAAACGTCTTCAAGAACTACATTTCATGTCCAGTTGATCTAATTGAATACAACAGATATAAGTATTTGTCATCCGTTTCTATTATTCACAGGGAGGTGAGAACGCTTATTCCCACCTCCCTGTGAATAATAGTTTGCTCAGAGGACCTGGAACTTACCTTACCGCGCTCCTCTTGCAAGCTCCTGCACAGAACAGCTGTTCTGTCCCGATCGTGCGCCCTATCTTTTGTATTGGCGCACACGTGCCTAAGATAGGGCGCACGGTCGGGACAGAGCGACTGCCAGTGAAGGAGCTTGCGAGAGGAGCGCGGTAAGGTAAGTTCCAGGTCCCCTGAGCAAACTAGTATTCACAGGGAGGTGGGAATAAGCGTTCTCACCTCCCTGTGAATAATAGAAAGGAATGACAAATACTTGTTTTTTTAAAGGGCATGTCCACCCCCAAAACTATAATCCCCCCCAACTATGGCCCCAACAATGTAGTGTAGTTTAATCCTTACCTAACATCCCAGCTCCATAGGGTTCTCCTGTAGTCCCCCCCCAAAGTCCCAAAAACTGCCCACCAGGGGCTAGCAGAGTCCATATAGGAACTCTGCCTCTACCTGGCTCAGGTAGATTTTTGCATGCGTAATGCAGCCTTCTCCCCCTCCCTCTCTCCTCCCTCTCCCGATTCCCTCCCCCTAGCATTTAACCTTTTAGTATAGGCTTCCCACTGGTCCCCAGCCCCAACCGCATAATTTTTATTTAAGAAAGCTCCCCAAACTCTTACTTACCCTCCTCTTTCCTCCGCTGAGTAAGCTGCCGGCAGCCGCGGCCGTGATTGGCTGCAGCTCAGCCAATCACAGACGCGGCTGCCGGTCCCGCCCCTCTGCTTGCATTTCTCGCAAGCAGAGGGCCGGGAGGCGCGGAGGAAGAGGGGAGGTAAGTAAGAGTTTGGGGGGCTTTCTTAAAATAAAAACTATGCGGTTGGGGCTGGGGGACCAGGGGGAAGCCTATATTAAAAGTTTGATTTAAGGGTGGACATAACCCTTAAGTTTAGTGTTCCTTTAAAGTAAAGACCTCCAGGTAGTATTTAAAAAAAAAAAAAAAAAAACTGCAGCCACATGCTACAATAGGGTGACAACAAGAGCTTAGCCAGACTTTTGTGTTGGCTACAGGATTTTTTGGTAGGGATGGGCTACACCTAAATGAGGTTGGGGCAATTGTTTTGGGGGAGAAGATAGCCTAGAGGGTTGGGGGATACTTTTAATGGTTAAATGTTAAAAAGGTTTGTGGAGGTAATGTGGAACCCTAGGGACACTTCTAGGGTTTTTGCTACCTGAGCCAAACTTTTGAATGCGGCCCTTGATTATTTCTTGACTTTGTCGTTGGGCATGACTAAAATTTTACGATTTTGAACTTCCTATCTCATACAGTCAATTAGTAATAATGTATATTACTAGAAACAGATATTACATCCCTTTCTCAAACACAGTGGCATAACTATTACCCCTACCACAGGGGGCCTGGGGCCATAAGAGGCCCAGGGCGATCTCTTATTAATGCAACTCACAAAATGAAGACTGTTGATCTGCACTCCCGCCAAACAATCAAGGTACTTGGCTATATTGTTAAAAATACACTTTATTAAGTGCCAACATTGGCATTTACTGAAAAATGCATATCCAGATATAGAGCAGTTCCAGGAGGACCCCCGGGTGTCTTATAGAAAAGGACACACAATTGGGAGACTGATTGTGAGATCTGAGTTTAAGACACATAGGCCCACACAAGACACCTTTCTAGGAAGTAGAAGTGTGGGTATGTATCCCTGCTTGCACTGCGCACAGTGTAGGTTTGTGAATAAGGGTGCATCGTTTGTGCATCCAAAATCTGGAATTAGTTATAAGATCAATAGGCATATAACATGTGATTCCTCCTATGTGGTGTATGTGCTGTGGTGCCCTTGCCAGATGTTATATGTAGGGGAGACTACTCAACCTACTACTCAAGGATATCGCAGCACAGGTCCAGCATCCGCCTAAAGGATGAGAAATTTCCTGTGTCTAAACACTATAAAATTATGGGCCATAATAAATTAGAACTGAAATTTATAGAACTGGAATTGGTAACAATGCCACGAAGTGGCGATCGAGGACTGAAGTTGAAACAAAGGAGGTCTGGTGGGTGCACAAACTTAACACCCTAGCACCACAGGGCCTCAATAAGGACTATGATATCTATCTTTTTTTGTAGAGGTGTAGATTACTCTGTTTTCTTTCTAGGATAGTGCATAAGCATCTATCGGCTGCTCTATTCTCATAAAATGGTAAAAGTGTAAAAGAGTGATATGGGATATGTAAGTGCATATCACTAGGTTGATTTTTGTTCCCACTGTATTGTGAGACTGGTACCTTAAATACTATGTCATGTGATATGGTAATTGGTGTTGGTTAAGAAATGACCTAATTTCCTGTAATGTGTGTTTAAATGTGGGTGTGCCTACCCTTTCTTCATTGCTATCTGTTCAGCTTGAGAAAGGGGACACGGTCCCTGAAAAGTTGCTGCTGCTCTGTGGCCACAGGTAGCATATGATCTAATAAAACTTCAACAATTAAAAAGAAAGTCCTGAAGTGCTGTATATGGCTACGTTCTATACTATTGGAGAAATACAGTCAGTCAGTCTCCCTTTGTACTTGCACCAGGCGCTGTTACATAGGTGGCCAGGGTGCATCCCAAAAGTCCTATCATTTACAGTGTTCCGAAAAAGTCACTTACAGACCACCGAGACGTCCAATCGTGGCCTCTAGAGGATTAGTGTTTAGTCCCCCTATCCATGTATGTGGATTCATTTCTTCAACCCCTGGTACAAAAAATTAAATCGTATGTGAGAGATAGTAAACAATTGGCATCGTATGGGGGTCCACTATCTGACATGCGATGTCAGTAGCTTCTATACAGTTATATCCCAGTCCCAGGAAGTTCAGATTTACAAAGAAGCATTGTATAGAAGTGATCACAGAGGTCCACCTATCGAGTGGCTTATGGAGCTCCTTACATTCATTCTAAGTAAAAACTACTTCCGTTTTGGCAATCAATATTTCAAACAAACTTCTGGGACAGCTATGGGGACGAATGTGGGACCTTTGATCACCAACCTTTTTATGGAACATTTTGAAAATCTATGCAGAAAAACTATTGATATATAGGCGGTATATCGAAAACTGCTTTATATTGTGGAGGGGAATGGAGGATGAATGCAGGCAATGCATCACAGACTTGAACAATTATGACAGTCTGATCAAGTTCACTATGGAGTGCAACAAATAACAAATAGACTTCCTGGACCTTAGGATCAATATTGAAAACCATAAAATTGAAATAAGCTTATTTTCCAAACAGACAAGAATACTATCCTCTTGGCGGAGAGCTGTCATCCTATTGCTACCAAGAAGGGAGTAGTTTTCTCCCCATCCATTAGAGTTATAAATAATAACTCAAAAACTGAGATAGCTGAATTACAACTCAGGGAAATGGCTACTAAATTTCTTCAGAGAAAGTATAATCCTAAAATTATAGGGGAACAGCGAGATAAAGCATTAAAATTGATTGAAAGCCCTTTGGTAAATGAGCGAGGGATAAGCGGTAGGAAGCAAAATAAAATTCCAGTATCATTACAAAATTCACCCCAAGGTAAATTAGTACAGGAAACCATTAGACAGAATTGGTCCATTTTAGCTAGTGATCAGACTTTCCCATTTAAGAACATGCAGCCTATGTTCGCTTATAGACGAGGAAAAATTTGTGCAATCTTTTAGTTAAAACTGACCTTCGCATTAAGCCAAAAAGACTTTCCACTTGGTTACTGAGTGACAAAAAGGGTTGCTACAAATGCGGTGGCTGTCAAGCTTGTCGTTTAGTTATCTGTGGTACAGATTTTCCACACCCCCATAACGGCAGACGTATCAAAATTAACTGTAGATTGTTGTGTTTAAGCACACGTTATCTATATTATAACCTGCCCATGCAGGTTGTACTATGTCGTTAAGACTACCACTACTTTAAGAGAGAGATTAGCTAACCACCGACAAGCATTGCGTCAATCTATAAATGACATGGACAGGAGCAAAAAATTTGGTTAGGTGTCAGTAGCTAAACACTACAAAGAGGCAGGTCACCCGATCTCTAGCTTTAAGTGGATGGCTATAGATCAAGAGCCCAAAGTGGAGGGAATAGATCAGAACAAGGTATTACTCAGAAGGGAGGCTAAATGGATTAGAAAATTAGATACTTTAGCCCCTAGGGGTCTAAATGAGCAACTAGTCTTATCCTGCTTCCTATAGGAAAATAAGTATCTATATGTTATGTTTCAAGTTTCCATATTTTATGCTTGATTCATTTTATCTTATATCAGTCTGTTTCATGTCGGTTTTTAGAGTTTACAGGTCCTCTTGGAATTCAATTTATTTATCATGTATATTTATAGCAGTATGTATTGATCTTTTTATGGAATGTAGAATATTGAATATATTTATTAATTAATTTGCCTAGCAATGATCATTTTAGTTACCATATGTTTTTAATTGTGTTATACAAGTACCTGATTGGCTGCAGCAAGCAGGTACCGAATAGTGGGCGTTTTACACGTTGGTGGGTGTATTATTGATGTACTGCTTATCGTACTTCACAATATGGTAGATGGGTGTACGTGGAGGTGTGTTGGGGAGGATCAGGGGAGGGAACTTATGGGTGTGGTTGAAACGCGTTGATCGCAACAATAAAGATACTATCTTTACAAGTCCATGTGAGTGCCCTGTGTGTGTGTGTATATATATATATATATATATATATATATATATATATATATATATATATACACATACATACACACATAGATAATAGATAGCTAGACAGATAGATTAATAGATAGATAATAGATAGACAGACAAGATAATAGATCGAAATAGATAGCTAGACAGATAGAAAGATACAGACAGATATAGAGATAATGATGAGAATGGATAGACAGATAGAGGGATGGAGATAGATGGATAGATATAGATAGATAAATAGATAGATAGATAGATAGATGGATAGATAGAAAGAGATAGATAGACAGAGAGATGGATAAACAGATAGATAGAGGGATAGATAGAGAATGGATAGAGTATCTTTCATTCTCTATCTATCTGTCTGTCATCTATTCATCTTCTATTTCTTTCTGTATCCATCTATCCATCTCTGTCTATCTATCTCTGTTTATCTATTAAACAGAGATAGATATATTGACGGAGATAGATAGATGGATAGATATAGACAGATAGATAGACATACCAACATATGTAGGTAGACAGAGAGATAGAAATACCGACATATGAAAGATAGACAGACAGAATCTCTATTATTTGTCTGTTTAAATATTTATTATTGTACGTTTTTCTTTGTTTCTTATCCTTATAACCTGTATGAATGATAAAAAAAATCTTCAATTTTAGTATTGTGGTTTAAACATGTTTAATATGAAGTTGTCCCAATGTATTGAGGACAAAATACGTGTACTCACCTCCACAATCGTTCCAATGGACCCAGCAGTCAGTAGTGCTCAGGGTGAGGACCTAAACCACCTGTTCCTCACCACTGGGTTTGTCTGCTATCTTCTGTATACTTAAAAGTTTGCTCATACCTTGGCTTCATTTCTGCATTAGCATTCTGGCTTCTACAAAGCGTGTCTTCCCATTTGCTGGAATTGCAGTCTGGAGGACAAAGCCACAAAGTAAACTTTAAGTATTACAAAAAAATAGCAGACAAACAAAGCTTTTAGCCAAAAGATTTGTAAGCCTGCCACCACATCAAGGTAGACTCTTTCAGCGTGGCCCTAACTAACCTACGGTAACTAGTCTACCTAGCCTAACAAACTAAAGCTAACCAACCATATAAAATGATTTTAACAGTATTTTTCCATCACAATGGACCTTAACCTGCCCGTTCAGCATTGTCTGTGTATAAATAAATGCATCTAAAATACTGACTTCCTGTTTGCAGGACCCCTAATAGAGTCCGTTATGGTCTTACACTTGACTCAGACTTATGAGCAACTGATAAACTGTTTGAACCCCCAACAGACAACCAGTAGAAATAAGATGGGAACATATGGAAGTGGAAAGAAGGACCGTTGAAGAACATAATGTCAGCGCAACTACCAACACATAGCAAGTGGATCATGGATTAAATCAACAGATTTTTCAAAATGAAGGAATATGTAGAATAACTAGGAATTTTTCTTAGAAACAAAGAATTTAATGAAATATATTTTTCATTAAATTGCCTCTTTAAGAGGAAAGGGTAGGTCTGCAGCTTGGTCTGTCGAAACCTAAACCACTGCATATCGTTGTATTCGGTTAGATCAACTGGACTTAAAGTTAGTTCTGGTGACGTTTTGCTAGTCATCCAACTGGCTTTTTCAATTCAGAATGACTGATACAAGAATATGTTGGCACATTTAAAGAAAAATTATACTATACTGAAAAAATACTTTGCCTCATCTTAATCTATAATTGAATACATGTAAGTAGCACTGATTTGTGTGTGTTGCTGCATGCCTTCAATCCAGCAAACATTTTGTTTAGGAGCAGTATCCCCCCTCCCTCTTTTAACTATTTCCACTTCCATCCGACCTGACTTTTTTCCCACAAACCAACTGTCAAGCCTGGACACAGTATTCCAACTGTCAAAACTCTGTCACCATTCGAGCTACAGTAAACTACTACAGAAGAATAGTTTTTTGAGAGCAAGGAACTTGATTGACAGTGAAATCTAGAAGTTTTAGATAAGATATCTAAAGAAATAGGGGGCAGATCAAACAAAAAAATCATACATTGGTGGTTGGGAAGAATTATAGTTTCCGTTATGGTCAATTTAAAATAACCTATTTTTTGGTATAGATGCCCTTTAAGTAACCTTAACGTCCCAATTAGCATATGACAGCCAGGTATTAGGGACCTTCTCAATGCAAGGTGTGGATGCATTGAGGTAAGGGGTGTTATCGAAACTGCCCAGGGTAAGGTGTCAAAACAGCAGTACATGGCAGATAGTTGGTGTCGAACCCCCCACCTCCATTCAGACTTTATGTGAAAATGAAGAGACCAAGCCTGAATAGAGGTGGGGGTCCACACCAACTGTCTGCTATGTACAATGTGTTTTGACACCTTACCCTGGGCAGTTTGGATAACACCCCTTAGCCTTAGAGAGAGGGCATGCAGACATCCCTTAAGACTTAAAGAAAAGAGGGGCCCTGGGCCTAGCATGTACCAAATAATTTCAATCGTGGGCTGGTGACCGGACGTCCTGCCACGTCATCAAGGGGGACACGTGCCAACACCCACTCAAGGGCACCCCCCATTAACATTAAAAGCTTTGCCACATGTACCACAGAAAATGTGGTCTATTTATTTAAATGTCAATGTGGCTTATCCTACATAGGACAGACTAGCAGGCAGTTTAAAATAAGATTGAGCGAGCACAAGTGTACCATCAGAATCTTCAGGCCCAGTACTGAAACACAAAAGAAAACTAAAGAACTGGATAAGCTATAAAAAAGAAACATTATTGGCCAAATTTCTTGAAGCAAAACTAACATTTCACAACTCAAATGGCAAATTCTAGAAAGTATACAAAGAAGAGAAGGGAAAAGTATAACCAAGACACTACTTAAAAGGGAGTGCTTTTGGATATGGAAACTGGATACTCTCAGGGAGATCAATAAAAGTTTTATCGTTTAAAAATGGTGCTAATTTTGCCCCACCCAAAGATGTTATTTTTAACATTTGAAAGCTAACATCTGATTGGTTGGGGGCAAAATTAGCACCATTTTTAACGATAAGAACTATTATTGAATAACTCTTTCTCTCCTAAGGGTTAAATGACAGTGGAATATGGCATGCTTTTTGTAAATGTCTTTAATGTTATCATGATGATCTTTCTTTCTCGTAGATAACCGGCTGGGCTATGAAATTGAATAAGAATATTGGTACGGCTAGATCCCAGCTGGTATGACATATTTTACTTTTTTATTGCTATAGCATAGTCAAATGTTTACTTTTTCTTCTCCCACGTGTGGTGCTTTACCTCCATGGATGTGATTTAAAAGACTTTGAACTTTCACTGTATCCAACCAATTGGAATGGAACCCTCTCATTGGACACTGGAAGGACTTTTATCTATTGGACATTACTTGACAGGCAGAGCTGTACAGGGGTGGATTTCTTGTATGTTATTTATTGTGTGTTACACTGCCATTGTGTTATCTGATGAAGGGTGTCTAGGTCCCCCTGAAATGTTATCTTGTTGCACATTAATAGGGTTAAGGACCTTTTTCACTATTTGTGTGTGTGCGGTAACCATTGTTATACTTAAGACTCTCTAGCAGGTCTACATAACCAATTGAGGATGCTTAGCTCTTAAGCACCCAATGTAGTGTTGTATGGAAGCAGAGTAGCTAAAAAAGCATATGTAAACGCTGGGGCAGGTTGTAGAGCTTCTGTGGCTCTATTATCCGTATCTAAAGCTTGACTGTTGGACAGACAGGTTGGAAGACATTAAAGAATTAGAAGAGAATAAATTCTTCAAAGCCTAGCAGATTTAGTCCGGCAGCTACTTTATGCTGGAATCGTCAGCAAACCTAACCAAGGTTAAGCTCTGGGTATGGCACTATCAGTGTCTGTCAGAAGAGCTTTGTGGCTTAGGGCTTGGAACTCTGACACACCATCGAAGTTATTGGTGTAAGCTACCGTTTCAACAGAGTCATTTATTTGGTAGTGCCTTGGATATTATAGTCAAGTCAACAGGTGATAAAAGCACTTTTGCCTCAGGACCAAGAAGATTTTGTGAGCAACAAAGGAAATTGTTTGGTAGAGGAGACGGACATGAAGAGAGGAGGCCAGGGCATATGGTCCTGGGAGAGAATATAATAGAGCCTCTAATTGGAAAGGAGGCCAGCACTCATTTTTTCAAGGCTTCAAGCCCAATGTCTCTAGGTCCGTGAAACAAGCTAATTCAGCATGACGTGAGGCCTGCCTGCGTTGCACCAGTAAGAGCCAGATTACTTTATTTCAGTGCAATATGGGCAAAGCACATCAAGGACTCCTGGATTCTTTCGGTTGTTACCAGGGGTTATCGCTCGAATTCGGAACAAAACAAAGATTTATTCATTAAAACCCCTCTCCACTATGTCCTCAGAAGAGGACTCTTTTGCTCCAGTATGTTCAGCATCTCCTGATCAAGGAGTGCTATTCAAGAAGGAGAAAGGGTTTCTACTCTCCACTCTTACCAAAAAATCATAGGAGATCTGCCTTCCATCCTGGACTTGAGAAGGGTCAACAAATATATAATTTGTTTGAGGTTTCAAGGAGACTGCAAACAGTAAAGGCAGCCATCTTGCCAGTGGATTGACTCTTTACAATAGATCTCACTGATGCCTATCCTATTGCTGCAGAACATCATGCCTTCCTGAGGTTCACACTCAGGCAAGACATCATCAATTTCACTGTCTCCCATTAGGGTTGTCAACGTCACCACGAACGTTCACAAAGGTCCTGTTGGTCATCATCGCCAAGCAAGATTGGAGGTCTTGGAAATTTACACTATCTGGACGATCTTCTTTAGTTGCAGATAAAGTCAACTTCATGCAGCCACAGAGATCTAAATCTCCAAACCTTGAGAGCCTTTGGTTGGGTTGTGAACGAGGCCAAGCGTCATCTGTGTCTAACTCAAACCCTGGTGATTTGGGAGTTGAGATAAATACTCATCTAGGTCAGTTAATCCTGCCAAAGGAGAAGATAACCAAAATTCCTTATATGGTAGAAGACCTTATCATCAGTGCAGAGTATTATCTCAGGCTCTATTGAAAATCTTGGGTCTCCTAGTTTTCCGACTCAGGACAGTGAGTTGGGCGAGATGGAGGATGAGGCCCCTGCAACTTTACTTTTTGAGGAGGTGGAACAAGAACAATCAGAATCTCAATCAGATGATTGTATTGAATTGGAAATTCAAGAGGGCCCTAAATTGGTGGAGAATTCGAGTCATCTCAGAATAGGAATGCCTATTCAAGAGCCAGAGTGGACGGAATTATTCAGACGCCCCAGGAGTTGGTTGGGGGGGCTCATAGTTGGGCTCCACAGCTCAGGGTTGTTGGGAGCGAGACCTCTTTCACCTTCCTTCAGGAGTTCTGGAGCAAAGGGCCCTACACCAGGCCCTGAAAGCATTCATCCTTAATTCATGGTTCCTCGTGAAAGTGAGGACCGACTATCAGGCGGCGGCCAGTTATATAAAAAAACAGAGGGGGGACCAAGAGCTTCAGTCTAATGGAGGAAGTCACCCCAATTACGTTATGGGCGCAGAAGAATTTGTTACATCTGACAGCCCATTAGCTTCCAGGTTCCCAGAATGTTCAGGCAAATGTCCTCTGCAGGAAAAGATTCTGAATGGAGTCTGTGTCAGGATGTTTTCAATACGATTGTCCACAGATGGGGGCCACCGAGGTGGCTTTAATGGCATTGGAGGAGAACAGGAAGGTTCAACTTTATTTTTCATGGTTCCACGACAGGGCAGCAGTTGCAACCAATGCGCTAGCCAAGATTGGACCAAACTTGAGGGCATACATATTCCTCCCTTTCCTCGATCTTCAGGGTATTGAGGAAAGTTCTATCAACCAGAGTCCATGTCCTAGAAATCCTCCTGCACTTGGCCATTGGTCTCCATTACTAATGAGATTGGGGGTGGACGGACCGATTCATCTTCCATGGAGAGAGGACTACTATCACAGGGGACAATTCTTCACCCAGATCCGGCCAGCCTAAAACTTCTGGCATGGAAATGACAGGGGTTGATAGGTTGAGAAACCTAGGCTGCTCTGAGGTAATAGTAACTTTAGTTTAAGGACAGAAAACCTGCCATTACTAGTAGATATGCTAGTGTCTGGAATACCTTCTCTACATTGGCAGTGAAAAAGGACCTGGAGCCACTGCAAGTACATATTCCCCAAATTCTTGGTTTCCTTCAGGAAGGCCTGGAAAAGGGTCTTTGTGGAGCACGCTTAAGGTCCAGACGCAAGCACTAGCAGCCACCTTGAACATCAGCCTTTTTAAGGATCCATTAATTTTTTCGGGGGGCACTAAGGATCAGGCCCCCCTGAAGACATCTTTTCCCCAGTGGGAATTGCCATTAGTCCTGTTAGCCTTAAAGTCACCTTTTGAGCCACTGGAGGAGGCATCAGTGTGGAATATTTTTATTGAAACCAGTCTTATCGACAGCATTGACATCAGGCAGAAGAGCCTGTGAATTGCAGGCATTATCATAGAACCACCTTATCTTCAATTTCAGTCTCATGCTGTGATCCTCTTCCCAGATTTAGCTTCTTGCCTAAAGTGTAATCTAAATTCCATCTTAACAAGCCAATTGTGCTCCCAAATCGGTTACAGAAGCAGCTCAGGCTACCGACCTAGATATGTAGAAGTTGGACGTCTGTAAAGCACTGAAGGTCTATTTGGAAAAGACATCCGAATCAAAAATCTAAATCTCTGTTTGTACTACCTTCTGGATCAAGAAGGGTGAGGCCGCCAAGACAGCCACAATAAAGAGATGGATTGTTCGGGCCATTCAGATGGCTACGAGAGTCCGGGCAGACAACTTCCCCAAGGATCACTGCTCATTCTACCAGGGGTATTGCTGCATCATGGGTGGCAGAAGTAGGAGCCACAACTGAGGCGTGTACAAGGCAGCGACTTGGCTACCTCTTTAAGGAAGTTGTGACCTTTTGGACTGTGTGTTTTAAAACTAGTGCCTTAACAGGTGCACCACCACTGCATAACATTTAAAATATGTAAAAGCTTTATCTTTTTTAGGAACAGAACAGAAAAAATGCCATACAGCGGTCTCCACACTGAAATGGGGTCCCTGATCAGACTTTGAAAGCGCTTGTTACCCTGCAGTTTATTTAGCAATAACTCACACGACTGGTAAATAAACTGCAGGGTAACAAGCAGCTTTCAAGTCTTATCAGGGATTGGGGTGGAAACATCTGTATAGAAAATACTGTGCATAGAGACAGTGAACACTGGGGTCAGGGGGCATGGCTATTTGATGAATATATGTGGGATGTATGGCAACAACATGGGAGCCTTTTATTTACAGAATCTACTCCTTACAGTACATGTAATAAATGCAACTTACTGGAGAAAAATCTTACAATTATGCTTGTGTAAATAAAGAAACCTAGCTGAATAGAGGTGGGGTGTCGACACCAACTGTCTGCCATGTACAATGCTTGTTTGACATCTTACCCTGGGCAATTTTGATAAAACCTCTAAAGCTGGGTAAACACGATAACGATAAAGCACCGATACCGTCGGATCAAAATCAGAAGATGACGGATAAGCCATAATAAGCATCAAAGACTCCCAACCCACCAGGGAAAAAGAGTATAAAGTGGTTTCTTTTGTATTTCTCTACACAGCTATAGGAAGGAAGTGTTATTAATCTGGAGATTTCATAAGAAAATGTTGGTTTGCAGAACCAGTAGAGTAAAACCCAAAATCACATAGATTGAGGCCCTGTGCTTGGGCAGGGCCCTCCATTCATATGTACCACAGTAATGCTATAACACTTTATTAGCACTTTGTATACTTGCACTCCCTACATACCTTGTATGTAACATGATATTAATGCAACTGTAAAGCACCACAGAAGATGTTGGCGCTATATAAATCCACAATAATAACACTTATTTGCAAAACTAAATATGGATTTCCCAGCCAGTACTTTTGCCTTATAACATTTTCTGTACATGTGTGATTTCAACCCCACATTCTAAAAGAACACTAAACCTGTGATTTAAGTATATTGCATCTGTTTCTATTATTCAAGGGAGGTGAGAACGTTATTCCCACCTCCCTGTGAATAAAAGAACACCCATGGGACACTGGAACTTACCGGCGCTCCACTTGCAGCTGCTTCTGAGCTGACAGCCACGCCTATCTTTGGCTCATGCGCGCCAATACAAAAGATAGGCGCACAATCAGGACAGTGTGGCTGTCGGCTCAGAAGCAGCTGCGAGTGGAGCGCCAGTAAGGTAAGTTCCAGTGTCCCCTGGGTGTTTTATTATTAATTACAGGGAGGTTGGAATAAACGTTCTCACCTCCCTGCGAATAATAGAAACAGATGCAATATAGTTAAAATCACAGGTTTAGTGTTCCTTTAACCTCTATTCTATGATGTAAGAACCCTCACCAGCATACCTTCTTAAAGGAAAATGTTGGAGGGTAGGAAGAGTGAGTTTGTTTATGCTGTATGTATAAAAACTACTGCAGAGCTGCAGGGGGAGGATAATCAAGTGGCCCTGTGCAATTCATTTCTCAGTAGTTTACCAATTTAAATGGGCAGGGTTGTCAGATCAGTGAAACACATAGGGATACCTATTAAAAACACATGTAGTACAGTCGAGTTAGACCTCATACACACATACCACATGGCACAAGACATTTGAGTGAAGAATGGCCATATCAGCCAATAACTGTACGTGTTGTAGCCATTTGGTCAGGTGTCATTTGTTCATCCACCGGCTGGATTGAGGAACGACTAAACACATGTGATGGGCATTGTTTAAGTAGACTTTAGGCACAAGGTTTCTAAATTAAATACTTATCAACTACATTGTTACCTGTAGTGTGGGGGCTAGGAAGAAACAAAAGAGGCTTTTTTTTGTTTCTTTCTTTCCTCTCTGATTGGATGAGGGTGTAGCTAATTGGCTTAAATTGCCAGAGCAATATAGGGTATTTGGTTTTGAAAAGTCCTCATTGTAGAGCGATTCACTTGAAAAGGGATTTTCTGTTTTAAAGGGGTTTGTCTGTTTTTAAGGTGTGCGTTAAGAAACAAAAGCGTTTATTAACTGTGGTTTGCAGTCTAAATGAATGTACTAACTTAGCACTGACTCCAAACGGCAGTCGGAAAGTATCCCTGGATCAACCAGATATACCATATATGTATTAATACCAGTAATTATCAATTTTTCTTAGTTTTAGAAACTTGTCCAGGCCATTTTTAAAGCTATTCAATGAACTTGCCATTACCACATCTTCTGGAAGACAGTTCCACAGTTCTCACTGTAAATAAACCTTTCCTAACCTGAAGATGAAACTTCTTTTCTTCTAACCTTAAAGCATGTCCACAAGTCCTCTGATATGACCTATTAGTGAACAAAGCACCAGAGTTTATTGTATGGCCCATTAATATATTTGTATAAGGTTATACAAACCTCGCTTCTCCAATGTAAACAGTCCTAACTTGTCTAATCTGCCTGCATATTTAAGCCCCTCCATTTTTCTTATTAATTTAGTTGCCCTTCTCTTAACTGCTTCCATTTTTTCAAGATGTGCCTTTTGTATATGGGATTCCAAATCGCATCCGCATATTCCAAATGAGAATCTTGAATCTCTCTTGAATCTATTCCCCTCTTTATACAAGACAATATCTTGCTAGCTCTAGCCGTTGCTACCTGGCATTGTTTGCTACAGCTAAGTCTGTTATCTACCAGAACCCCCAAATCTTTTTCCATTACACATTCACTTAACACATATATATATACACACACACAGTAATTTATGGTGTAGGTGGCACAGGGATTAAATCCCAAATGCATCACCTTACATTTATCAACATTGAATCTCATCTGCCATTCTGCTGCCCATTTTGATAATCTATCTAGGTAACATTGTTACCTGAAGGGTCGAGGCTGGGAAGAAACAAGAAAGGCATTTTTTTTCTTTCCTCTCTAAAGGTTCATACACACGTTCGATCGCGGGTCCCCACCCGCGACGCACGATGTGTACGAACGTTCCATACGGTAATCGTCCCATGCGTAGGCACTTTATTGGCCAAAACGGTCGTTCATTCTGGGATCATTGCACGACCGACGGATCTCCGAACGAATTACCATTTCGGGCAATAAAGTGCCCACACACAGGCCACTTATTGGCCGAAACGTTCGTACACATCGTGCGTCCCGGGTCGGGATCCATGATCGCAAGTGTGTACGAACCTTAATTCGATTCGGGTGTAGCTGTTTAAATTGGCACAGCACTATAGGGTATTTGGTTTTGAACCTCACAACCTCTGTGGTCTGTTGTTGTGTATTGCTGCTTCTGTGTTGTGTATTGCTATATATGTTGTGTATTGGTGCTTTTGTGTTGTATATTGCTGTTGCTGTGTATTGCTGTTTTATTATGGACAGTTTTGTTGGGACCATGCAATGTGCATCCTGTCGCATGTATGGGACCTTGGAGCAGCCGCTCCAAGGGACATATATATGTATTAGATGTGAAGTAGTCGACAGAAGGATAGGGTTGCTTCTTCTCAGCTGGTCGATCCAAACAGATTTGGTGTGTTAGGTGAAGATGTGGAGGATAACAGCTCAAAAGTAGCATGTATGGAGTGGGCCATTACCTTGAGCACCCAGGGGACGGCCATCTCTAATACAAGGGAGGGAGAATTAGAGGGTAGGAAGGATAGGCAGGTGGTAGTGGTCTCCATTGTTAGAAGGGTAGATAGGGTAATCTGTCGTCAAGACCCTACATGCCAAACAATGTGTTGCCTGCCTGGTGCTAGGGTATGACATGGTGGATCGTGTAGACAGATTATTTGGTGGGGCTGGGAGTGAGCCGGTGGTCTTGGTTCACGTTGGTGCCAATGACAAAGTTAGAGATGGAGGTGAGGTCCTTAAATACCTTACTTCCAAGAGTAGTGTTTTCAGAAATACTACCGCAGTTGGAGATTTTAAACTAGGTATGGGGGGGGGGGAGGGTACATTGGACTACACAGGGGTAGATAGGGGGATTAGGGATCAGGGGGCTAATAAGATAAGGGAGGGTGGAAATGGGGGAGGGGAGAGCATAAAGGATAAGGACATGTACATCCAAATTTGAACGTAAATTGAATGATAATCTAAAATGCATGTTTACAAATGCAGTCTGCCTGGAAAAACTGGAGAACTAGAACTAATAGCTTTAAAGGAAAGGTATGATGTGACCACTATAGCAGAAACATGGCTAAATGATTCACATGACTGGACAGTAAATATAGGATACTCCTTATTTAGACATGACAGAGTTAATAAGAAAGGAGGGGGAGTGTGTATGTCAAACAAGAATTGAAGCCAAATTTAAAAGATAAGATAGATGGGGGAAAATATGGGTGGAGCTGTGTACAGGAAGCAAGAAGGAGGGTAAATTAATTGTTGGTGTATGTTATAAGCTGCCAAATGCCAGTGAGGATGTGGAAATAAATCTACATATGCGGTTGTCGAAGGCTTTGGTATTGGGGCATGTTATGGTTATGGGGGATTTCAATTACCCTGACATAGATTGGAGTAAGGGAACTGCCAGCACCTCAAAAGGTATGAAGTTCTTAAATCTTCTTTATGAGAATTTCCTTTCACCGATGATAGAAGTTCCAACTAGACAGGATGCTTTGTTGGATCTGGTGATATCTAATAACGAAAATATATAGAGCAGTGTGCTTGTGAAGGTTCTCATTCATCCAGGTCATGGTATATCTGTTGTATTCAATTAGATCAACTGGACTTGAAATGTAGTTCTTGAAGACGTTTCGCTAGTCATCCGACTGGCTTTCTCAATTCAGAATGACTTGTACAAGAATCTGTGGCAATTATGTACCCTGGAAAATCACAATTAGCATATCACAGCCAGGTGTTAAGGGTGTGATTAGATAGTGGTGCTATTAGGCTAAGTGATTATACAGAATATATAAAAACCTAACAGTATTGTCTTGTATAAAGCGAGGTATGGATTCAAGGGAGGAAAATGTAATTCTCCCTCTTTACAAAGCATTGGTAAGGCCTCATTTGGAATATGCAGTGCAATTTTGGAATCCTGTGTACAAAAAGGACATCTTTGAAATGGAAAGGGTTCAGAGAAGGGCAACTAAATTAATAAGGGGATTGGGGGAGCTTGAATATGAAGAGAGACTGGAAAAGTTACAATTATGTACGCTGGAGGAAAGGCGCTTGCGTGGGGATATGATTACTGTGTATAAATACATTAACGGGCCATACAATAAACTATCTGGGGCATTGTTCACCAAGAGAACATGTCAAAGGACACGAGGACATCCCTTAAGACTTGAAGAAAAAAGGTTTAGGCTTCAAGCTCGGAAAGGGTTTTTCACTGTGAGAACGGTAAGGCTATGGAACTGTCTTCCAGTGGAAGGAATGTTGCAAGTTACTGGTATTGATACATAAAGTAGAGTTGATCCAGGGAAATTTCCGATTGCCACTTGGAGTCAGGAAGGAATTTTTTCCCCCTTCATAAATTTGGTGGGGTTTTTTTGCCTTCCTCTGGATCAACAGTTAGGCAGGAAATGAGGATATTGCTAGATGGGTTGGACTGGATGGACGTATGTCTTTATTCAACCTCAAATACTATACTATACTAAGAGAGAGAGGCAAGAGGGAGCAGTACGAGTGTGGGATCTGTACAGGAGATGGTTCTGTGATGATGGCAGGGTGCGGGCAGGAACATATATGGGTACTTGAGAAGAAATATAAGCAGGTGCAGCAAAGCGATTTAAATGTTAGAAGAAGGATTTTGTATACAATGTGCTGTTTAATGGGGAGCCAGCTTGTTGTCCAGTACAGAGGAGATTTGGGATACTGTTTAGTACAGAGCAAAACAATATGTGTAGCAGTGTTTAGTATAGATTGAAGGGGAGAGAGGTGGGAAGCGGGAAGACCAGAAAGTAGTAGGTTACAGTCCAGGTGCAATAGGATATAAGCAAGCATAAGCATAGCTATAGTTGGGAGAGAAAGGAACCTGCAGATTTTCGCTAGATTGAGAAAGAAAAAGCATCAGGTTTTAGCAACATAGTAAATGTGGTTAGAAAAGGAGAGAGAGGAGTCGATAATTACCCCTAGGCAGCCTGCCGATTCGATAGGGGAAATGGGGGTATTGTCTACAGAAATAGAAAAAAATGGGACAGCACCAGGTTTTTTGGTGGGAAAATAACTAATTCAGTTTTAGAAAGATTTAATTTGAGGCAGAGTCGCGACATCCAGGAGGAGATGGCAAGGAGACAGTCGAAGACATGTGATTGGGTGTCAGGAGTTAGAGCAGGGGTGGACAAGTCGATTTGTGTATCATCTGCATATAAGTGATACTTGAAGCCATACGAGCTAATGACCCAAAGAAATAGTGTAGAGAGAGAGCAATAAAGGTCCAAGAACGGACCACTGCGGAACCGGAGAAGAGGTGTTATTAGCATAAGATACAGAGTAAGTGTGGTTAGAAAGATAGGATAGAAACCATGATGCCACTTTATTCCGAATGCCCAAGGAGTGAAGTATCTGCATAAGGAGGGAATGATTAACTGTGTGGAAAGCAGAGGAGAGGTCAAGAAGGATTAGAATATAAAAGTGACCATTGGCCTTTGCAATTCTGTGCAGGACGGAATCTAGGTTGCAAAGGATACAATAGATTATGAGCATGAAGGTGATATGGGCGAAGACTATAATTGTTCTAGCAGTTTAGAGGCTATTGGTAAGAGAGAGACTGGGCAGTAGTTAGATAAACAAGAGGAGTCTAGCAAGGGATTTTAAAGTATGGGTTTAACATGGGCATGCTTAAAGATGGAAGGGAAGATTCCAGATGTAAGGGAGGCTTTGAATATGATTTTTCATGTATGAATATGTGGGATTATAGGGGTAAGCACATGATTACAGTATTTCAGTAATACAGAGGGCATGGAATCAAGTGAACAGGTTGTGAGTGGACAGGACAGAAGCAGGCGAGAGACTGCGGAGAAAGGAGAGAATCAGTGGGCGAGGGGCGCAGAAGAGACTTGAAGATGGAGAACAGGCGACGTGGGTTAGATTTGTTGTTATTTATAAGTTTCCGGTAGTAGTTTTGTTTTGTTAACAGGAGCCCAGAGCCAAGACACTGCAGCAAGAACTTGTAATGCTTAAAGGAGAACTAAACCCAATTTTTTATACTCCAGAATCTGAAAACAACCCCCCTAAAAACACCAATAAACTATAAAATGCCCCTTTAGTAAACTCTGTTAAAGTAAATCAAAGCCTGTTAAGAACTGGATGAAGTATCTGTGTGAATGTGCAGTGTCAGACCACACCTCCTGACCTCAGTCACATGCTTCCTTGCTTTATCTGTCCTGTAAAAGGATTGGCTAGAGATTATTAATGGGTGTGACCAACTGTAACAAGTTTGTGCCATAGCTAAGGACTGAGCATGAGCAGAACATAATAGTCGTTGACCAAACTGTCTGATACTAGAATGCTGAGAAGTAAAGCACAAGCCATATGTTATTTAGGTAAATTTCCCAGAGCCTGTATCAAAATGAGAGGTAAGACACAGGTTACTGGTTTTATATCCAGGTGTTCTGCCTTCTGGTTCAGTGTTGTTCTGTGGCTTTAGTTGCCCTTTAAAGTTAGCCTTTGTACAGCCATGGATGAGGATTAGTGGTCCCTCGACTGTGGGAATTAGCAAGCAAGTCAGGGTCATTGACAGTCAAAAGGGAAGAGAGACCAGAGGAAAAGGATGAGGCGAGTGCCTGGAGATCTATGGATCTAGTATTATGAATAGATACACAAGAGGGAGGGACAGAAGGAAGAAGAGTGTGTTGAGCCTGAAAAGAGATAAAATGATGATCAGACAGAAATCGGGAAGGATTAGATTCAAAAGATGAGACAGAGGTTTTTAGTGAACAATACTACTGGAACATCTTATTGTTGTTTTTGAAACCTTTAAGATTTCTGTATTTTATACGTTTTTATACATATACATTGAGATGCAAAATTGCCTGCAATCTCTCCTTACTCCAAAGTAAGTTGTTAAAAAACGTTGCAAAAAATTGCATAACTACTGTCTTAATTTTTATTGTATTGAGTTACGGTAAATCCAACAGTTTTATTGCAAATGTATCCCTCAAAAAATTACCATGATAGTTTTTTTTGGCATAAACTAACTCCTTTGAAGTATGAGTTTTATCTTTGTTCACAGGCCTGATGTTTCACAAACACAAATGACTTTAAGAACAATATGAGTTCTGCTGGTGATTTAAAATGATGGGAATGATCACCAAACATTGAGCAGTTCTATGAGAAACAGGATAGTAGAGAAGAATGCACATACTTTAAGATCTTTACGAATCAGGGTTCAAATACACTAATGAAAAGAACTGGTAAAGCTCATTTTATAGGAATTAACAATCATTGTTAATTATGATTACACATATGAGTGTTTTTGTAAAAGTGTTTTGAATATATATGGACCATTTTCTCTTAAACTTCATAGATTGTGATGCATTTTATTTTTCCCAGTTCTTGCATATCTGTCCTTCAGCTGCCCTTATCTTTTTTGCCAAGATAATAATGTTAATTTTATCTCCCAGCTGCTCTGGTCCCACTCTGATACTACCAGCTAAGCAATATAAAGGGGCTTTCTTGGTGTCAGTGTTGAGTCAAACGCAATCATGGGGAAAATGCTGCTTTGGGCGGGTGAGTAAACTGATTTTTATTATATTGTTTTTTTTTCAGGTACATATATTAAAACAATCATATGAAGACTTAGGAAATGTAAGATGATACCAAGAGATTTCTGTCCATAGAATTTAACTCATGTTTTACAATGAAAATGGAATTATGTACTTAAAAACACCCAAGTCCAATCATGCACTGCTGACCTGGCTAACAGTGTCTTTAACTATCTTGAATTCTGGTACTGAATCCTTAAATTTCTGGTTAGTAAAGAATTCTAAAGAAATATATTAATTGGGGTTGTTTTAAGTGCGCAAATGCTATTTAATAATGCATTTTCTATTAATGTGAAAATAAAACAGCACTTTACAGAATATAAGCTGCAGTCCTAAAGTTATTTGCACTATGTTTTTTTTCTCCACAGGTGTGTTCCTGTTGCTGCATTTCCAGCTAGGTAAAGCATATTAATACCGAGAATATATGAGCTATAATTATAAATAAATGTATACTGAGAAGGTAAAGTATTTAAAGGAAAAATGTTTAGTAATGGAATGGTAAAAATGGACAATCATTGTGCCACATTGAGTCATAACTTGAAATCAATTGGCCCCCACAAAACGATGTGCAGAGTGTTAGACCAATTGTTATATGATCAGTCCAACAGTCTTTATGTACTGACAGGCATCGGAGGGAGGGGAAGTGACCGGTAGAATCATCATACAGCTTCCCCATCATTATTGGGAAGAAACCATTTGTTGGCTTCTTCAGATAACAATTATCCATTATGTGTACACAACATAGGAATATATTTAAAGGTGGCCATACACTACAAAAGGTTATAGAGATCATAATTGTGATTGTAATACTGAAGCGATATTTTGATAGATAAATCTACAATTTTATTTGTAGGTAGATGTAACATAAATATTGTTTGACATTCAATTCGTTTGGCGATTATTGTCTAATGTCTTCTATATTCATTGGAACTTCAGAAAATAATATGATTTAAACCGATCGACTTAAAGTATTAGTTCACTGAAGAAGTAAACTATTCCTTTAATGCATTGATTAAAGAACAGGAGGTAAAGGAGCTATGCCTTACCATCTGTTCTCATAGCTCCTTTACCTCCCATTCTTTAGGGCTCGTTCACACTACATCAGTTTGTATTTGTTTTTCAAACGCAGGTGCGTTTAAAAAAATGGACAGACAGTAAAACTCTGTAGGATTTCATAATATCGTTCACCCCTCTGTGTTATTTTCCGTTCCAGTCTGTTTAAAAAACGCACTGCATGCAGCATTTCTGTTCGTTTTTTCCTGCATTTTCTATAGAAGTCTATGGTATACACATTGTGAAAAAATGGATACAAATGTATGTAAAAAATGCATACAAACTGACAGAAATACATGCTGTACGTTTCTGTCAGTTTCTAATGTGAACGTAGCCTTAAAGGATAAGTATGCTGTAAAACAATGTTAAGTTTAGTTGGAAGCTGCAGCTTTAAAAAAACTATTGGCATTTTTTTTCTCTATGCCCCTGCAGAGCCTACCTTTTCTGTTTTAAAGTTGCTGACATCTTGAATCTGTTTAGTTGACTGGTTAGCTTCGCCCTTCCGAGATTCCCTGGTTCCAAGATCTTCAGTAGTCGCAAAAGGTAATCACCTGCTTCCAAGCGCGCGCTTGGAAGCAGGAGATTACCTTTTGTGACTACTGAAGATGTTGCTGCAGCTTTCAAGTAAACTTAATATTGTTTTACCACATACTTATCCTTTAATCAATGTATTAATGGTATAGTTCACTTTTGCAGCGAACTATTCCTTTAAAAAAAGACTTTCCCGATCATAATTATAATAGTTTTTACGACCCAATATAACATTATAAGATCATGAAAATGTACAATTTTTGGGCCAATCAATGGACATGTCTGCTCGCATGTCAGACTGATCGTAATATCGGCCCAGTGTATGGCCAACTTAAGGTTTATTTATGGTTATACAATCAACTTTATCAGTGATATTCTTTCTTTGTATTTAGGCTCTGCCTTTAAACTTGTCTGCTACTTCACTAACTGGTCCCAGTATCGGCCTGAACCTGCAAAGTATATGCCAGGGAACATTGATCCGCAGCTCTGCACACACCTCATATATGCCTTTGCCACCATGAATGACAACAAGATTGCACCTTATGAGTGGAATGATGATGTGCTGTACAAACAGTATAATGGTCTGAAAAAACAGTCAGTACTGAAATAACCAATTTTTCAGATTTTACCATACTATAAAATTATTATTTTTTGTAACCCATCGCTATTTAAAGGATAACTTTGATCTACATTCCCTTTATTGAAAAGAGCACTCACATATCTAGGATGGCTATGATGATTTCTCTAGCTTCTCTATTTTTTAAGTTATAGGCTTGTAAACTTACACTTCGCAGACTGCCCTGTATCTGTGACAGGCATGTGTTATAATCTGAGTTATAAGCCCCACCCCGAAAATCCATCTTTTCTGAAGCTAGTTACAGACCTACAGCCATTATATGTCCATTAGGACATATATATCTGTTGTATTCAATTAGATCAACTGGACTTGAAATGTAGTTCTTGAAGACGTTTCGCTAGTCATCCGACTGGCTTTCTCAATTCAGAATGACTTGTACAAGAATCTGTGGCAATTATGTACCCTGGAAAATCCCAATTAGCATATCACAGCCAGGTGTTAAGGGTGTGATTAGATAGTAGCTAAGAGGTGTTATAGGAACGCCCAGAGTAAGGTGTTAAAACAGCATTGTATATGGCAGACAGTTTCAAAAAACATCGTATCCCTGTCTGCTTTAAACCGAACAACACACTGAGGCAGCAATTGGTACATCCGAAAGACCCAATACCAAAACACAAGAAAAGTGACATCATATATGCAGTGCAGTGCAGTGAAGAATGCTCTGATTTGTATGTGGGGGAGACCAAACAGCAACTGCATCAACGTATGGCCCAGCACAGAAGAGCCAATTCCTCGGGTCAGGACTCAGCCGTGTATCTGCATCTTAAGGATAAAGGACATACCTTTGAAGATTGTAATGTTAACATACTGGCGAAGGAACGTGACTGGTTCAAGAGAGGTGTTAAGGAGGCAATTTATGTGAAAATAAAGAAACCAAGCCTAAATAGAGGTGGGGGGGTTCGACACCAACTGTCTGCCATATACAATGCTGTTTTAACACCTTACTCTGGGCGTTCCTATAACACCTCTTAGCCACTATCTAATCACACCCTTAACACCTGGCTGTGATATGCTAATTGGGATTTTCCAGGGTACATAATTGCCACAGATTCTTGTACAAGTCATTCTGAATTGAGAAAGCCAGTCGGATGACTAGCGAAACGTCTTCAAGAACTACATTTCAAGTCCAGTTGATCTAATTGAATACAAAAGATATATAGAGCAGTGGACAAATAAGCAGGTACTTCTGATTCTCCTACTCAGGAAACATATAGCGCTAACCCACAAGGGAGTATCACCATATAAAAAAAAGGAAATATACATCTTTATAGGATACTTACCTTTTTGGATGTCCCATTGATTGGATTATTGCATCTATATGTACTTTGCTTTTTCTCCATTGCTGTTACTTTATTGCTTTTTGCTACAAGGTGCAATACTTATCTTTAAGGTGCATGTTACTTCTTAGCTTTTTAACATTGCATATTTACTTGTAGCTGGCTGGCTTATTACTATATTGTGTGTGAATATATTTGTATTTTTATGATAAATATACTTTTATTTCATATATTTATATATATATTTTTTTGTTTTGTCCACCGACAAGGTACCTTTCCTTTTTATGATATCTAATAACCCTGAGCTCATTTTGGAGATGAAGGTAATGGGAAGCTCAGGGACTAGTGATCATGATATAGTGTCATTATATATAGGTTGCAAATAACAAAAGTGCACTGGGTTAACAAAAACTTTTAAACTTTAGGAAAGCTAATTTTATGCTGTTAAAGGAATCACTCCTGCTCATAGACTGGGGGGCTTTGTTCCTAGGTAAAGATACTAAGTAGAAGTGGACTGCCTTTTAAAGGGATAATAAATGATTACATTTCTAAAATGTAATCTAATTACCTTTAGGGAACAAGTGTAAAAAAGTGAGGTCCTCTCCTGCCTGGCTTAATGCCCAGGTAAGAAGGGAAATGGAAAAAAAGAAAGGTTTTAAAATGTTGAAATCGGAGGGTACAGAACAGGCCTACAGGGAGTATAAAGGCTGTATGTAATAAGGAGTGCAAGAAAGCAATTAAACCAGCTAAAATAGAAAATGAAATAAGGATAGCAGAACATAGCAAGTTTAACCCTAACATGTTATTATCCCTCTTTACAAAGCATTGGTAAGGCCTCATTTGGAATATACAGTGCAATTTTGGAATCCTGTGTACAAAAAGGACTTGAAATGGAAAGGGTTCAGTGAGGGGCAACTATATTAATGAGGGGATTGGGGGAGCTTGAATATGAACAGAGACTGGATAAGTTACAATTATGTATGATAGAGAAAAGGCGCTTGTGTGGGGATATGATTACTGTGTATAAATACATTAACGGGCCATACAATAAACTATCTGGGGCATTGTTCATGAAGATAGACAGATAGCATCAGCTAAAGACTTAGCTATTTAGATCTTAAAAGTTATTACTGGTAACGTTGTGCACAAAGCCCTTTTATAGTACGGAACTGGCTGCCAAAGGCTCATTTAGATCTAAATGTTTGAATTTGTTAAGGTGGCCATACATCTATGAGATTTTACTTACCAGACCGAGCGCTCACGCGATGTTCGACGATGCTGCCGGAAACGCTTCTCCCGATCGTATATTTGACCGACATGCGATCGCAAAATCCCATTCATTTTGCGATCTCATGTCGGTCGAATGTAAGATCGGGAGAAGCGGTTCCGGCAGGATCGAAGAAACATCGCGCGAGCGCTCGGTCGGGTAAGTAAAATCTCATAGATGTATGGCCACCTTTACCCTTAAAACTGGTCATACACTAGGCAGACATTCGATAGATTGGACATTTGTCTATATACAAATGTCTAATCTATCTAATGTCTAAAGACTGCATTTTACAAGCAGCAGTTCTTACCTTGGGGTAATCTAATTTGGCCTTGTGCCACTTACACCATATACAGTAAACTCTCTGATGCATTGTTTACTAATCGGTCATATCAGTGGACACGTGGATATCCTTTAAGATTGGAAGAATAGAAGTTTCAAGGCTTTTTTGCAGTGAGAACAATTAAAATGTGGAACTGTCTTCCAGCAGATGTTGTAATGGCAAGTTCACTGAATAGCTTTAAAAGTGGTCTAGATAAGTTTCTAAAACTAAAAAATATTGAGAATTACTGGTATTAATACTATACTTCAGTTCTGGTTGATCCAGGGATACATTCTGATTGCCATTTGGAGTCAGGAAAAAATCCCCCACCCCCCTCCCTTTTTGGCTGGTTTTGCTAATAAATGTAATAAGCAGGGATGTACCATTTGCAATTAAACAACATTAATTCTAGCTCAGCAATGCTACAAGTGCTTTTAATAGGTGTTCTTACGTTTCACTGATCTGACAACCATGCCTCGATCATTCCCCTTTAATATGAATGAGCTGTACTAAGATCAGGTTTACTTAATGATGCTGAACCTGCAGCTCTGCGCAGTTTTTACAAGTTTACCTTACAATTGTACTAGGGCTTCCACCTTTCCTTTAAAGGACAACAATACCCCAAAAAAAAACATCTTCCCCATTACATGTCCACACTTCCAGAAGCTGAAATCACTTACTCTAATTTACAACCGTTCTGCCTTCCCTTAGATATCACACAGCAAAGATGAGTGCTAAAAGCCCGCCTCCTAGACGGCCCAGGGCCATGATTAACATATCACTTGTCATTGGCTGGTGGGAATGTCTGTTGCAACCACTCTCCTCCTCCTCTGCCAGTCAAACAAACTTGAACTGTTCGGTTGCTAGGATACAGCCTACATAATCAAGCTGATCAAGGATGGGTGGAGGAGTGTTTTCTCACTGCTAGTTTTGAGTGACAGTTACAGGCAGACAGAATTGTTACGCCCCCTTCACAGTGTGGCTAATTGAAGGCAGAGAGAAGCTTGAAATCAGGAAAAAACATATGGGGAGAGCTACATACCATTACTCTTTTGAAAGCAGTTTTAAAAAAAAAAATGCATTGAGGCAATACAGTTATCCTTTAAGACCTAAACAGTTATGAAATGGCTGCAGTGCCATTGCATTAAAAACATGCTTTATGGCTACACTGAAATCAATGCAGCTAGCTTCACACTTCTACATGTATGTTTTAGCAAAACACACTTTTGTTAAAGGTACAGTGCATAAATAAACACATAAAAAACACAGCCTTTTTCAGAGAGGCTCACAAATATAAAGGGTTAAAAGGTTACTTCATAAATACATATGCAAAGAGTTAACATCTTTCATTCTCCTTTACAGGAACACTAAACCCACTAAATCCATTTTTTAAAGTATATGCCATCCGTTTCTATTATTCACAGGGAGGCGAGAATGCTTATTCCCACCTCCCTGTGAATAATAGTATGCTCGTGGGGCACTGGAACTAACCTTACCGCGTTCGCACAGCCGCTCTGTCCCATCAAGCACCCTATCTTAGGTGCATGCGCGCCAATACAAAAGATAGGGCATGCGATCGGGACAGAGCGGCTGTCAGTGCAGGAGCGGCTTGTGAGTGGAACGCCGGTAAGGTAAGTGTCCCCCGAGCGTACTATTATTCACAGGGAGGTGGGAATAAGCGTTCTCATTTCCCTGTGAATAATAGAAACGGATGGCATATACTTTAAAAATGTACAATAACTGTTGCAAGCTTATTTTAATTATATCTTCCACCAGACAGGAACCTTCAAAGGTACAAAATTATTTTATAATATACTGAAAAATATTTATTTTATTATGAAAAGCAACAAAGCTGACACAGTGCCCTTAAACCAGAGCGTGGAATGAAAGCATCAATGCCTTCCTTCCCAATTTGAGAATCATTAAAGTTCAAATAGTGAGTATTTTTGAGACTCACAAAAGCCTATATAAAAGGGCTATTCAAACTCTTTAGACTCTCTACAAAAGAGTCATGCTTATTCAAGCCATCAGCATAGAACATCTATCTTTTAAAAAAAAAAAGTCAAAATTCAGTGTTACCATTTTTTTCAAGAATATAAATGCAAATGTCCACTTAAATATTCTTCAGATCAATGGTCAGCCAGCAATCTATTTCTTACGCCTTAGTTTTGGTTTCTTCACAGGCCGCAGATAGGGATTATCTATTAATGTGTCCTCTCCACTTTTTATTGAATTCTGTTGTAAAACAGAGGAATTTTCTTTTTCTACACCAACTTCATCCTAGGGAAAATAAAAACCAACCCCCCCAAAATACAGTATTAATAAAGAATAACAGATCATAAATGAAGAAATACTAGAAAGATAAAGATTGATGTGCAAAAGTGGATGGTTACATTTTGAGTAAGATAAAATAAAGAAATACAAAAGGTGGACTGGCGTAGAAAGTAGAAGATAAATATTTTGCATGATAATGGCAAGTTTAAAAAGTGTTTTTTGATTACAGTAAAAAAAGCAAAGCACAAATATGGAAAATGCACAGCCATTACAAGGTGTGGTAGGACTTGTTACTAGCTTAATATTAATATTTAGGGAACTCTTTTCATACCACATTTAGGTGAATAGACAGATTCTCTGTATCAGTCTGGTCATCCTGCTCTGAGGAATCAGTTTCTTCGACCTGCTGTAGTTCTAGTTCTGATGGAAGGAGAGCATTCAAATACGGTATAGACATAGGGCGAGCTGCAATTACTGGCAAGAGACAAAAACATTTACAAGTATACCGTAGTTTATCAGAATGAAAAATACAGTAATTTCTGAAATATGAAGAAAAGAAATGCATGGCAGCACACCTAGTGTGACCACACCAATTGGCCAAGACTAGTGTACGCTTTTTAATGTGCGATCGGAACACGCGTTAAAACGCTGCAGTGTGGCCTAGCCCTTACAAAAGCAGCAATATCAGTACAATTTGCATTTTGTTAAAGTAAATTGCTAGCATTTAAAAGGGAATGTTAACAGGTAAGCAGGCCATCCTTTTTACCATAAATATATTCAAATATATGTAGAATATCATGCATGCCTAGATTTTGCAGTCCTTGGTTAAAGGACTTTTATGTTTAAAATGTTTTTTTTTTATTATTGTTTTTAGTCATGTTCCCTTCCTATGTTTAATTAAATATTTTTATGTGTTATCTATTATAGACTGCTTTTTTTTTTTTTTTTTTTTAAATGGAGGCCTATTCAGTATATGGAATGGGTATTCCCACCTTCCATTTTGACTTAATTATTGACAAAAATGTTTGTTCATTACAATGCTTGGTTATAGCTATAAAATATAACATACATGGAAAAGTGCTTGTGTCATCCTTGAACAAGCTCTGTGTCTCGCCTGTTTTAGCCATGAATCGCGTTAGAGCTCTTTCAACATCTCTACGTTGAGATGCTGCCTTTTCACGCAAGACCTGGTAATCACACACTGGTTCACGACAAGTCTAAGAAAGAAGGGTGAAAGCAGATAGATTAAAAGGGCATGTCCAGCCTAAAATAAGGTTAGAAATGTTTATCACCCCCCCAAACCTAGGTTTTGCATTATCCATAAGTTTCAAAGATGGCCCTGAAGTGTCTCCTCCTCTACTCTTTGGCTGACAGCCGCTCTACTTCCTGGTTGTGGCTGTCCGTAAGTGCGTGATGTGACGTCACTCCCAATTGACCAGGAAATAAGAGTTTCTGTCGGTGCAGAAACCTCTGCTCCCGTTTTTGCTCAAAAGAGAACCGGGGCGGCGCCCATGCGGAGAAGTACTGGGTTAGGTAAGTCCTTTCAGGCAGTATTTGGAACTTATGGATAATGCGAAACCTAGGAGGGTGGTAAACATTTCTAAGCAAACTTTATTTTAGGCTGAAGATGCCCTTTAAAGAATACAGCAGGTGAAAATACACAGGCCGCCTTAAGGTAAGTGAGCATGTTCATATACTCTCACAACAGTTTTTTTCAACTAGCATTTGTGTGAAAGAAACTTACTGGGGTTTTGATGTAAGTATGGGGATCTGGGAACTCTGGGAGATGACCTGGAATGTGAGGAGGGTGTGGTTTGTTTTGCCCAGCACTCAGAGCTTTAGGAGCCACTGGATGGTTTGTCACAGGGGCTACAAGAAAATCAAGGAAAAACCAAATATATAGATTTAAAAAATAAAAAAATACACTGTATTCTCAATTATGCAATATTCTGCACTACTTTTTTTACTGCACAACTTCTATGCTAAATCGTGCATTACAAAAAATAACATACGTGCAGTTATTACCATCCTCTGGGACCTTTTGGCATATGCAGGCAAAGTATCTACGTTAAACCCTGCAATAAAGAAAGCAGAAGAAAACAATGACGCAACAAAATTACTTCCTCCTACACCCAACTAAAAATGTTTCTTTCTCACCCATTTCAATCAGAGTCACCACAATATCAGGCAGTGTGGGCTGTGTTCGAGCAGTGTGCTCGCAGTAAGACTTTGCACTTCTGCCAATTTCTGACAAATCTGTGATGGTAAATAGGAATAAACAATAAGTTATAACTTACACTTAAATATATAGAAAAAGAAAACATGTAAAAGCTTATAATTTGGCACTTATTATTCATGTGAATATACAACTCACAATGTATACATAAAAACAGACAAGGTAATGCATTTACTCAGTAATTGATTTTTTTTTTTTATGCTAAATTACTTTTTTTATTTGCTACAAGCAAGCAAAAACACAGCTTACTGTATATCTCTAAAACCCAAAGTTGGGGGTTGAAAATAAAGGAACCATGCAACATACATATTTTTAACTTTTTTACATTCCAGAGGAACCTTCTCCACCCATATATTTTGTTTTCCTAAGCAGGGTCTTGGGACAGCATGTTTAACAACAACCTCAAAATATGAATTCATATGAATTCAATCCATTGGACGTGGTGATAGCTGGTTCACTGGATAGTTTAAAGGATATGTATACTGTAAAAACAACTTTAGCTTACTGGATAGCTGTGGCGTTAAATATAAAGGTGTATAATTTTTTTTCATTTTACTCCACTCCCATAGCCTACCTTTACTCCTTGAATGTTGCAGACTTCCTCCTCCTCCTTAATGGTGTTTTTAGCTCCGCCCCCACTAGATTGTGCAAATCTCCACCAACTTGCTGTGTCAGGTAAGTTTGCAGCCGTTTGTAAAGCGCATGTGTGACGTCACTGCCCGACGTCAGTGTGCACGCGACATGACGTCAATGCAAAACACGCGCACATTGACGTCATTGATGTAGCACTATACAAACGGCTGCAAACACAGCAAGATGATGGAGATTTGCATAATCTCGTGGGGGCGGAGCTAAAAACACCATAGAGGAGGAGGAAGTCAGCAACATTCAAGGAGTAAACGTAGGCTATGGGAGGAGAGTAAAATGAAAAAAAAATGATACATTTTTATATTTAACACCACAGCTATCCAGTAAGCTAAAGTTGTTTTTACAGTATACATATCCTTCAAACTATCCAATAAACCTGCCATCACCACGTCCAATGGAAGACATTTCCATAGTTTTACCACTCTTACAGTGAAAAACCCTTTCCAAACTTGAACACTAAACTTTTTTTCTTTAAGTCTTAAAGGGCATGCCCAGTCAAAAAATAACTTAAGCTATAAATGTTCTCCACCCCCCCAAACCCCACTTTCTAAATATGCCCGTGAAGTTTGTTACTTGACCCTGCCCCTCGCCGCCGCTCCATTTCCTGGTTGCGGCTGTCAGTAAAGCCCGACAGCCGCAACCAAAAAGTAGAGCGTCTGTCAGCGCAGAAACCCTCTGCTGTTGTGTTCGAAACAGGAGCAGGGGGCAGTGCCCAGTCGTCGAGGGACCGGGTGAGGATAATCCCTTCAGGGGCATATTTTTAAATTATTGATAATGCAAAACTGGGGTTTGTTGGGGAGTGGTGGTGGAGAACATTTACAGCTAAAGTTATTTTTTTTTTTACTGGACATACCCTTTAAGGGATGTCTGCGTGTCCTGGCGTGTTCTATTGGTGAATAATGACTCAAAGTTTATTGTATGTCCCGTTAATGTATTTATACAGTAATCATATCCCCCTACTCAAGCGCCTTTCTCTAGTGTACATAATTGTAACTTATCTAATCTGTCTTCATGTTTAAGCTCCATTGCGGTTATTATTTTAGTTGCCCTCTACACACCCTATAACATTTAATTATTTTTGTTTTACAATAAAAAGGGAAACAAAGGGAAGAAGTCAAAAAGAAATGAGAAAAAGTTAATAAAGAAATACTATCAAATCCTGGTTCAATTAGTGTCACATTTGTTTTATTACGGCACTCGATTATTTTGGATAAGAATCTATTACTTTGGGATATCTGGTTTTGGCTACTATTTATAGAAATATCATGAGAAATGTTTACTAATCCACTGGCACCATGAAGGCCCTTGAGCTATTTATTTAAACTTTGTATTACTTAATTGGTATTATGTTATAGTTTATTTTGTAAATTGTTCATGCTCTGTAATATATGGGTTACTACCGTATATACTCGAGTATAAGTCGAGGTTTTCAGGCTGTAAAAACAGCCTGAAAACTGAACCTCAATTTATACTCGGGTCAGTAACTAACTTCTAAGAAGAATCCGGCCTCCGCATCCCCCGATCGTCGCATCCACTGATGTCACTACTCGGCGCCTGTCTCACTTCCCGGCGACGAGTAGTGACGTCAGTGGATGCGACGATCGGGGGGGAAGCGGAGGCCAGATTCCTCTTACAAGTTACAGCAGTGAAAGCACAGTGAAAGTGCTGTTAAGAAATTTAAGGTGGAGCAAAAGGATCCACTGGTCTGGGACCAAGGGATTTCTGCAGGAACCTTTTAATGACTCCACAGCCAGGGATATGAAGGGACTAAAGTGCAGACACAGACCTTCAATCAAACAGGATCCTATTTACCGGTACAGCTCTTAGAAGCATACAAGTTAGTGAAAGTTAAAGGACGAGGCCAATAGGCCAATAGGAAGGCATGCTTGTTGCAGAGCGTGCCTTCCTATTGGCCTCGTCGCCAACTGGGAGGAGGGGGCAGAGCCTACCAGAGCAGCGTTGCTCTAAGACGCTGCTTTAGGTTTCGCGAATCCAGGGGTGAGGACCTAGCGGTTCAGGTCCTCACACTGAGTAAAAGCTACTGCACAATGATGTGGAGTGGAGGGAAGGTGAGTACAATTGTCCTTTAAATGCTTCATTATTCATATTTCAGTTAATCAGCTCTTCAGTAACTTGTGTGCTTATTTTTACTGGCAGGGAGGGTGGGGAAGGGGGTTGCAGTTCCACTGCAGATGTTTGTAAACTACAACTCCCAGCAACTAAAGCATGCTGGGAGTTGTAGTTTACAAACACATGAAGTGCCAAAGAATTGGGAATTACTTCAGGTATTTACTTCAGGTATTGCATTGCGGGATCAGGCTAAGGTAAGAAGCGTGACTTTAAAGCTCCACAATCCGTCCCGTTAAGTTTTGCACTACGAGGTAGCGCAAAACTTAACAATAGGGGTTTTGGATCGTTAGCACAGTGCTATTTCCAAAAACATTTCGAAATGGCGCTGTGCTCTAAAATCTATCTAAAACCAATGTTAACTCGAAATTTCTTCGGATTAACGTGGGTTTTAGAAGGATTTGGGTCATACTGAATCTCCCCCATTGATTATTATATCCTGTAAATCTGAACTTGGATTTTACATTTCTAAATCCATGTTCTGTAAACAGAGCCATTCACCCAGCCCCTTGGATCTCAGCAGGAATCCTTCAACAAATGCTGCATCTTTTGTCCTCTACTTATGTCAAAAGTAAAAATAAAGTATTTAGCCAATATGGTTTCCTCAGGGGTTATCCTAGTGCTGACACTGAATGTCAGCAAGTCCCCCATCGTTCTCACAAGGCCCCAACACAGAAAATCTCCAACTGCTTCCTGGTTCTAATCCACTACATGAGCGCTATAGTGGATTAGAACCAGATTTTCATCTCTGCAGTGGTGGATTGCGCGAAAAGTTAATATATTTACCTTAGTCCCTGGCTCCCGAGATATTGATTGAACAACGGGAGGTAAGGCATAGCTCCTTAACCTCCCTGGCTTCAATCAATACATTAAAGGAAAAGTTGATTTTTCGAGTTAACTATTCCTTTAAAACTTTCACACATGGTTGGAGACCTTCCATTCAATAATGGTGTTATAAAAATTTCCCCTGGTTTTTCTATGGAGCTACAAAATATATTTCCTTTAATCCACTATTGTGCGCAATTTCGCACATGCGCGCTATAATTGATGAGAACCAGGAAGAGGTCGGAGGTTTTCAGCTCTGCAGCGGTGAATCGCACGAAAGGTAAATATACATACCTTTGTCCCTGGTTCCTGCTCAAATGATTGAAGAACAGGAGGTAAGTCATAGTATCTTATGCTCCTGGGCTTCAATTAATACATTAAAGGAATAGTTCACTTTTTGAGTGTTAACCAAAGTGCAATTGCAGATCCTGTCATCTTTCCAAGATCTGTGCAGTGTGTAACCAGCTTAACTCTGGAGAAGGAATGGGGCAAGCATGGGGTAGGGGGTGAAGAGTGGACATGTCAGGGGAGGATGCGCAGTGTTTGGGGTAGAGAGTGGGCACTCCAGTTAAAGGCCAGGATTTCAGCCCTAACTGCGGGACTCTGGATTTTTGTGTATTTATTTTCTTGTGCAAGTTATTCAAAATTTAGAAATACAGTTGGATGACTAGCAAAAAATCAACAGTACTCACAGCTTTGCAGCATTTCTGTAAGCGTCTCCACTGCTGCTTTTTCTGAACTCTCAAAACCAGCCTCAGTGAGCAAGGAACTGACTACCACTTGCAATGTCCTTCGGCGTGCCAATATATAATTATCAGATGGGGTGGAGGCCCCACGGACAGAAGATCTCTAAGGACGCATAAAGACAATATATAACATATATATATATAAGAAAACATATAAATACTTATTTCATAACATTAAGTTTTTGATTTTTTTTCGCCACATACAGTAATCATTTTAAATTGAAGTAAAATTCATGTTGAATTGTATAGACATTTCACCACTCACCTACGTTACTTAGATAAATCTGTAGATAAACTGGAGGGTGTGTAATCACAATTAAAGGAGAACCCTACTAGTTTCAATATAATAAAAGAAAAAAAGAGTGGTAAAAAAAACAAACATCTCCAATTGTTACCCCAAATGCAACTTATAGTTCCTTATAGAACCTACACCGCAGCTTTAAAATAGTTCCTCCAATTTTACATAGTTTGCCTTTTCTCTTGTCTTTACAAAATGCAGAAATCGTTTCAGGGCTTCATTTTCATTTGTAATGAAAAAATTCAATATGCTATAATGTCCTTTTTCAAATATTCAGTCATAGTAAAGATCTTATTTCTCTGCTATAAGAATAAAAAGATCACTGCAAAAGGGTGACACGACAAACCTGTTGCGTGCTCTGTAAGCAGGTCGCTTGTGCTGCATTCTTGGGTGCTTGGAAGGATCCAAGTGCAACTCAGTCGTTTCTAGTGTGTGGGCTCATTTTGCCAACCTCAACCCTATGGAAGTGGTCAGTGCTGTTAATGTCCCGTTATCAGTCCATGCACACTATAGTTAAGTAAAGCCGGAAACAGTTGGGACCTGTCAGAGGAGCCAGCGGTGGAACGGTGGATTGTGCTACATCTTCGCTCCCGGCTCCTGTTAGATTGATTGAAGAATGGGAGGTAAAGCTGGGTAAAACACCATGAGATATGTTACCTACCGATAGTGACGGGTATCGGAAGGTGTGTGTGCGGCACTTGTAGCGAATGCTCGGTCAGGACAAATAGTCCTGTACTCGGCTTTAGACATAGCTCCTTTACCTTCCGTTCTTCAATTAATGCAAAAAAGGATGGGTTCATTTTCTGAGTGAACCTATCCTTTAAAGCTTCTGGGACTAATGGCCTTAAAAGTGCGGTACAGAAAATAAATAGGTTTATTAAATAAGGGGTGTGCACTAAAAGCAACCAATCAGATGTTACTTTTTTACTGTTCTCATACAGGTAGGAAACATCCTATGACTGGTGGCTGCTTACATTTGTATTTTAAAATAATGATAACACTTGTTAATCCACCCCATATGGAATCCCTGAATAAGACTTTAAGCTGCTTGGTTACCCTGCAAGTTTTTTACCAGTCAGTGGTGAGAGTTGCTAGAAAAATAAACTGCAGGGTTTAACACGCAGCTTTCTAGTTCTCAGGATTCACATATTCCATTTTTTAAATTTTATCTTTTACTACAGCAAAAGATAAAGTTACCAATTAGTCTGGACTGCTCCTGCTTTTCAGTGTTGGTCATCCAGAGTAAGGCACCAGATTTAAAAAATATGCAGTTCAGAAGGTCACAAGTTCTATACCCACAGATGTAGCTTTTTTTGTTTCTATTATATCCATGAGAAAGATAAGCTCTAATTGTACCTTTGCGTTCAGCTTGTGCAGTGGGCGCACCTTTGTAGACCACCGGTTAGGACACATACAATTCAGAAGATCACAAGTTCAATACCCCAGCTAAACTTTTTTTTTTTTGTTTCTATTATATTCCTGCAAAAGATAAAACTTCTAAATGTCCTATTTTAAGCTTGTTCAGCGGTGGCTCACCTTGTAAGATGCCAGGGTTGACACATACCAGATACAGAAGTTATGAGTTTGATTCCCCCAATGTTTTATTTTTTTGTTCTATTATTTTCCTACTTCCAATATTCTACATGTACCAAGGTTTTTATAGTGTCTCTCTTAGCCTAGAGGTAAGACTTCTGCTTTTAGCAAGACGGGTAAATGTACAAGTTGCAGTTTCTTCCCCACACTTACTTTTTTTTGCTGAAATGTAAGTATTCTGTTTCTTACATCCATGCTATCTATGAAATACACTGCAAAGATTCATTTTCTTTTTGTATGAAAAGCAAAGGATTATATCATTGTTAGGACAGGAGCCTTGAATGGTTTGAAAACAAAAATCTGAAATCCCTGTTCTGTTGTCATGGAGAGGAGGATCTCTGTGCTATAATGGGATTTGTTCAGCTTTTAGGAAGCAAGGCTGCAACTTCCTTGTTTGATCTGTTGAGCTTTATGGAGCATGTGCCTGTACGCAGACACTAGCTGGGGGTTTACCACAGCTATGGTGGATTGTGGGAGCTGACCCCGAGTACTCACAGGTTTATTTCATAAATCACCCAATGGCCACAGCAAAGGGAGAGGTGAGACACAGCTTTTTGTATGTTTGTGATGGGCTCTGTCATTGGGCCAATGTTGTCTGGAGAACTTAGTTTCTCCTTTAAGCACACTGTTAGTACGGCACGCAACATCATGATTGCCACTTATATGAACATAGTAAACTTTCCTTTGCAAAACGTGGAGCAGTTGTAGCGGCCTAGCAGCGGATGGAAACATGAGCAGCATGCCACGCCGTCCTCCTTAGTGCTGGATCACCTTGTTTGTTGTAGTTACGTTTCTCTGATATACTGTGCTGCTGTCTGTGATTCTTTGTGCGCTTTGATGGTTTTTTAGTAGTGCTGGGAGGTTGGGATGTCACAGCTGGTAATCATCCTGTTTAACCCATTCATTCCTGCCTGCTTCCTCCTACCTTCCCATGCAAACTGGCTAGGTAACCATTACATCATTGTAAATACCATGAAATGTGTTTGTGTCCAATAGTGTGTGACAGAAAACCAATAGTGTGTGATACTGCATGTTTGTGTAAGAACAAGTGTATATGTGTGTGATGTGTGGGTATTTGTTATGTGTGATAGTGAGAGATTGTGTGTGTGATAGTTTATGAGAGTGTTTCATGTGAGTGTGTGATAGTGTATGAGTGTGTGGTGATAGAATGGTGTATTTGTGATTGTGTGTGAGTTTATAGTATGTGTAAGTATTTTGATTGTGTGTAATAGTGAGTGAGAGTGTGTGAAAGAGTGTCTGTGTGTGATTGATGGTGTGTGGGTGTGCTTATGACAGAGAAAGTGAGCAGTTAGGTGTGTGTTAACAACACAGGAGTTTATTACTGTCTATTACGTCATGTGGTGATTAATATTGATTCATGCAAATAGCTTAAAATATTCCTTTAATGTTAAGGTTAATCTGACACTTAGATTGTACCAAGTAGTGAGTGCTGCGGGGCATCAGTTATCCTTGTAGTACCCAGGTGACTAGTTTGGTGGAAAAAAAAATTAGTGACCATGCGGAGCCATTCACTGGTTTCTTTTTTTGTGTGTGAAGAGGATAATAAACATTGTCAATGCATTTTGGGTTTTTTTAGGAGAAAAAAAAACATAGGCCATGGATTTGTGTTGTGTTGGCTTAACTGGCTTGTTCCCCTTTAAATATCTTCAAAAAACATATAACCGTACAGACACTGTCAAGATATACCCTCTATAAGCACATACTACTGTGTTTGCTTATCTGAGGCTTTTGGCGAGACCACTTTATGAGCTGTTGATGGACCATTTAACTTAGTTACTGTCCATCAAGTGTCTTAACTGAGATACACCATACTCGAACCATATTTCTATCGCAGAACTGTTAGGCTACCTTACACACAAAACCAAAAAACAATGAAAAAAACACAGAAAATTGCATTGCGATTAAAAGCATTTTTGCAATGTGTTTTTATGTATTTGCATTGCATTTTTAATTCATTTTTATACAGTGCATTTAGTGATTTCTATGCGAATCTAATAGACTTTCAATGAGTGCGTTAACGCACTACACTGCTGCAAAAACGCAACACACAAAAACGCAGTTAGCGGGACATTCCTAGGTAAATAAGGAACAGAGACTTCTGGCAATCTCCATGGCAGCTTTCATTAAAACTATTCCTTTAAAGGTTTTTACAGTATTCCACAAGCTGAATGCAAAACGGAGTGCCAACTGCAGACCAGTTTTGGGCTTTATGCAATCATCAGTGTATGCAGGCCACTGGTTTTGCAGTGTGAAGCGCCAACAGACAATACATTAAATAAAATAGGGAGATAATAAGGCTTTTCAGTTCCCCTTTAGCATATGCAATAAGGAACAGACTTCTTGGTAATTTCCATGGCAGATTTTAGGAAAACTATCCCTTTAAAGGGCATGTCCACCCACAAAACTATAATTTTCACTACTGCCCCACTGTGAAGTGTTGAATAATCAGTGCTAAAATTTATTAAAAACATATTCTACAGTCCTGTTTACAATATCAGTTATTACAATACATTCACCAGTGACATACCGTTATATCCACTCACACATGCATACACATTAGTATCTATCAGTGCTTAAAAACTATTAAATATACATCCACATGGGTAAAGTAGTGAGCCCCATAATCATAAGGAGCCAGTAACTACTCTATGTCCCAAAATCCCAGAATATAATTTGTATTTGAGGTTTAATAAAGACATACGTCCATCCGTCCAACCCCTCTGGCAATACCCTCATTACCTGCCTAAACTGATCCAGAGGAAGGCAAAAAAACCCCCCCAAATTTATGAAGGGGAAAAACATTCCTTCTGACTCAAGTGCATTGGAAATATCCCTGGATCTACTCTACTTATGTATCATACCAGTAACTTGCAACCATTCCTTGTTTGCAGAAACTCATCCATTTTTTTCAAACTGTCCAATGAACCCGCCATCACAACGTCCACTGGAAGACAGTTCCATAGCTTTACCGTTCTCACAGTGAAAACCCTTCTGAACTTGAAACCTAAACTTCTTTTCTTTTTCTTAAGTCTTAAGGGATGTTCACGTGTCCTTGATATGTTTCTATTGGGGAAACAATGCCCCAGATAGTTATGTATGGGCCGTTAATGTATATGTACACAGTAATCATATCCCCACGCAAGTGCCTTTCTCTAGCTTATATAGTTGTACTTATCCAATTTCTCTCTATATTCAAGCTCTCCCAATCCCCTTATTAATTTAGTTGCCCTTCTCTGAACCTTTTTATTCAAAGATGTCCTTTTTTGTACCCAGGATTCCAAAATTGAACTCATCCAGCTTTTTTTGAAACTGACCAATGAACCTGCCATAACGTCCACTGGAAGACAGTTCCATAGCTTGCCGTTCTCAACAGTGAAAAACCCTTTCCCAAAATGGAAGCCTAAACCTTTTTTTCTTCTTAAGTCTTAAGGGATGTCCTCTGACATGTTCTATTGGGTAAACAATGCCCCAGATAGTTTATTGTATGCCCGTTAATGTATTATACACAGTAATCATATCCCCAAGTGCCTTTCTCCAGCGTACATATTGTAACTTTTTTAACTGCATATTTCAAATGAGCCTTACCAATGCTTTGTACAGAGGGAGAATAAATTCTTCTCCCTTGAATCTATACGTCTCTTTATACAATACAATACCCTACTGGCTCTGGCTGTTGCGCCTGGCACTTGGGAGACCCATTTTGGGCCTCCGATTTGGTCTGAGTGGGAACCCAATTTTGTGTTCCATTTGTCTGAGCACTGGCATCCTACTGGGAGACCCCATTTTGGGCTCCATTGTCTGAGCACTGGCATCATCTATTGGGAGACTCAATTTTGGGCTCCCATTTGCTAGCACTGGCATCATCTACGGGAGAAACCCAATTTGGCTCCCGTTTGTCTGAGCACTGGCATCATCTATTGGGAGACCCATTTTGGGCTCCCTGTTCTGAGCACTGGCATCATCTACTGGGAGACCCAATTTGGGCTCCCATTTGTCTGAGAATCCTAAATTCTCTTTTCGCAAAGGCAAAACAGTGGCATCACATGTATCACCCAGTTTGTTTAACAATGGGTCTAGAAAGGAGAGTTGGTTAAAACTACGGCAGCTATCCCTGTGGCCGTAGTAGGTGTACTCATGTAAATCATAAAACCTACAAGAGATCAGAGTAAGTAAACTGGTTTACAATATGATATCAGATCTATGGCAATTGTAGATCCACACACGTTATATATCTGGCCCAGTGTGTGTGCGGAATCCAATATGTGGGTAAAACGATTCGAACTGCTAATATACGCATATCTGAACATATAATTGCCACAAGAAGGGGTGATATCACCTCAGCAATATCTAAACATGTGTTGGAAGCACATGGAGGTTTAATAAATGTCACATTCACTCAATAGACAGAGTAACATCTGGACCCAGAAAAGGGGATAAAAATAAATGCCTACTACGTTTAGAAGCACTGTGTGATACATAAACTGGGTACCATACATCCGGATGGCTTAAATCGGGAATTTGAGCTTAGTTGCTTCTTTGACCTATAAAATTTATACATACCATGTGAGAACCTTCAGGGGTACATGTAATTATCTACACACTAAAATAGTAGTAGATTAATC
Organism: Hymenochirus boettgeri; assembly: GCA_019447015.1. Classification (NCBI taxonomy): domain Eukaryota; kingdom Metazoa; phylum Chordata; class Amphibia; order Anura; family Pipidae; genus Hymenochirus; species Hymenochirus boettgeri. The sequence goes on from CM033470.1 coordinate 131,618,217, forward strand.
CTCCCACTATTCTGATTCATCTATTGTTGTTTTGCTATATACTGTATTTGGAAGTGAGAGTTTTAATATAGTTAATATATCGAATAGTCCTTTACTTCAACTAACATATTTATTTAAATGAGATATACATTTATATATCTTCTTATCTTTATACATTGTGCTCATTATGACCTAGTTTTTCTGTTTGAATATCTGTTTTTTATACATATGGTAATATCAATGGATACTTTTATATATATACACATTACTTGTTACTTGAGTAACAAATATGTTGCTTTAACTTTATTGTTAATATGTTAAATACTGTGTTGTGAGCGTGTATCACTTGCCTTTTGTAACAAATCTCTCCTATGTATGAGCCATTCAGTTCACCTGGAAGTTTTAATTAACCTAATTATCAGAGGGTGGGAATTTAAGTCTGCACATAGCTCACACTTACACGCCTCTGATGAAGGTGGGGTCCCACGAAATGCGTAGGCTGTTTCTCTGTCATTCCTAGTATCCTTTGGATCTGTGATTTTTATGTATTTGAAATAAATTTAGACTTTTTAATCCCCTACGAGTTGCGTGCCTCTATCTGTGGAAGCCCGCCTGGCACTTGCTTCCTTTAAGTTTGTTATCCACCAAAACTCCAAGATACTTTTCCAACGGGGATTCACTTAAACAGAGCCATTTATAGTATAAGCAGCACAAGTTTTTAGGTCCAAAATGCAAAATAGATCCATCTGCAACGACTGCACATCCTCTGAAGCTTTTAATGGTTGACAAAGTTTTGTGTCATCAGCAAACACAGAAACCTTGCTGACAATACCTTTTTCCCAATTCATTAATAAATAGATTAAATAGAAGCAGCCCAACACAGAACCCTGTGGCACCCCACTTTAGTCCATACTGATGAAGCCCCATTAACAACTACTCTCTGCATCCTATTCATCACCAATTTTTTATATCCATGTACAAATGTGCCACCCCAGACCAACAGACTTAGCTTATACATTAGTCACCTATGGGGGACTGTATAAAAAGCCTTTGCAAAATCCAAGTATACAGCCACTGCTATGCAGTCTAAATTTCTACTCCTTCCTCATAAAGCCAAGCAAGTTAGTTTGACAAGATCTATTCCTCCTAAATCCATGCTAGATACTACTTTAAGGTCACGTCTTTGAAACATATATGTTCCCTTATAACTTCCAGTACTTTCCCACCACTGATGTTAAACTTACAAGCCTCTAATTACCCGGTTGTGAACAACTACCTTTTTTAAATATTGGAATAACATTAGCTTTTTTCCAATCCAGAGGCACACATCCAGACCTGAGTGAACCTGCAAAAATAAGAAACAATGGCCTAGATAAAACTGAACTTAGCTTCCTAAGGACCCGAGGATGTATTTTATCCGGTCCGGAGATTTATTAATATTAACCTTTTTAGTTGTTAACCAAAGTGCACTTACATCTTTTATACATTATTGCTATCTAACTCTATGATATCTGTACTTGGATCTCTATAGTGTATAGAGGTAAAAAAAAAAAAAATTCAAGACATTTGCCTTATCTCCATCCTCCGTAACTAACTTATCCCCCTTAATTAATGGGCGCCACATTTTCAGCGTCCTCATCTCTTACTATTGACTACTTAATTTTTTTTAGGATTAATAATGCTTTGTTCAGCATCCTAACTTCATTATTAGGATAACTGTATTCCTCAATGCATTTTTTTTTTTAAATTGCTTTAAAAAGAGTAAAGGTATGCAGCCCCTCCCATACATTTTTTTCCTAATTTCGAGCCTCTCTCTGCCGTCAATTAGCCTTCAGTTAGCCCTGCTGTGAAGGGGGCTTAACAATTCTGTCTGCCACTAACTGTCACTCAGAGCTAGCATGTGAGAAACACTACTCCACCCATCCTTGATAAACTTCATTATGTAGGTTGTATTCTTGCAACCGAACATTTCAATTTTGTTTAATAACCGGCAGAGGAGGAGGAGAGAGTTGTAACAGAACATTGCCCACTGCCAATGACAATGTGATATGTTAATCATGGCCCGGGCCGTCTAGGAGGCGGGCTTTTAGCACTCATCTTGCTGCTGTGTGATATCTAAGGGAGGGCAGCACAGCTGTAAAGTGAGTAAGTGATTTTAGCTGTTGTAAGTATGGACATGTAATGGGGGCGATATTGTTTTATTTGTTGTCCTTTGAGCTAGCTTGATTGCTTTCTTCACACCTTGTTACAATTTTTATAATCCCTAAAGGCCCTTTCCGTTCCCTCTGACTTAATATTTTAAATGCCTTTTTCTTCCTTTCTATTTCCCTCATATACATAAGAATCAGTGCCTTTACCTAATATACCTTATACCAGTTGACATGCTGAAGAGCTACTTTTAACCTGGGAAAATTAAAGTCTTTGTCAACATGGCACTTTGTTACTGCACTTTTTCTTTCGATAACATACACTAAATGACACTATTTCATGGTCATTATTCCTCAGTTACCTTTATATCTATATTCGCTCCACCATGAAGATTCTACCAGATCCAACAGAGCTCCTTTTTTAGTAGGAACTTCTTTGTGGGAAATTATCCTGCCACATTAAGGAGCCCTTTTCTGTGTGGCAGTTCCACTACAGCAATCAGTCTCAGGGTAAAGTACCCATAATGAGCACACACTCCCCAAACTGGCAGCCCTTGCCAACTGCATATGTAGCTGAATCACTTCCTCCCTGCTAGCATTTGACACTTATAGAAGACACCAACAATGACATTAACCCCTTTCCTGTTGCCTAATTCCACCCATATTGCCTTCTGCTTCCATATAGCCAGTTATCTCTTCTTTTAAATTTGGTTTAAATTATTTTTTACATAAACACATACTCCTCCCTCTTTTCTTTTTTCTCTGTCCTGCCTAAACAAGAAGTATCCTTTTAAATTACAGCCCAGTCATGAAAAAATGTTCAACCATGTTTCTGCTATACCTTTTACATCATACTTTTCAGTCAACGCCATTATCTCAAATTCTCCATTTTGTCAGCCGGTTTCTCGCATTTGCAAACATACATTTTAGATTATCATCCTGTAGTTTATTAATGCAGTTAAATACACACGCCGCCTCCCTATCCCTATGCGCCCCACCCTCCTTTCCACCCACCACTGGCCAAGCTAACACTTGCTTTGCTCCTGGGCAATCTAATATCTATCGCAGTGAGACTGATATTACCCTCCCCCCAAATGTAGTTAAAACTCTCCTCCAACCCTCTAGCCATCTCTCCCCCAAAACAGCTGCACCACCATCAATGAAGTGCAACCCATCCCTACTAAGAGAATGTAGACGACAGAAAAAATCTGCCCAGTTCTCTATAAACCCAAACCCTTTCTTCCTTACACCACCCTCTTAGCCACGCATTAATGCTCCTAAGCTCCCACCTGCGGTAGTATTTCTGAAAACACTACCTGGAGGTCCTTGCTTTTAACTTGGCCCTAACTCTCAGAAATCATGTTTAAGGACCTCTCTCCTCCTCTTAACTTTGTCATGTGCACCAATGTACCAAGACTGCCGGTCACACCCAGCCCCACTCAATAATCTGTCTACACAATCCACCATATGCCGAACTCTACTCCAGGCGGCAACACGCAGTTCGGCATGTAGTGGCCTTGGCGGAAGATTACCCTATCTACCTTCCTTATAATGAATCCTCACTTGTATTAGAGATGGCAGTCCCTTGTGTTCTCAAGGGATTAGCCCGCTCCATACACGCTAATTCCGAGCTGTCCTCCTCTCTTTATCACCTAATGTGGTAAATCTGTTAGGAAAAATATAATGTAACTTTTGGGGGTGGGGGAAAATATAATGTAACATTAAAATAAGGGAGACAGGGAAGTTCACAAAGCCGTGGCAGACCAAAAATAAGCACAGAGTGGTGGATTATACTCAGATTCAAGCCAGACAGCAGCCGCAGGAACAGTTAAAATGGTAACAAACTGTACTTGTTTCGTCCAGCAAGTGGGCTTTCTCAACAGCGGATGTGACCTCGAACACATCTGCACACCTTATATTGCCAAAATGACATCACTATTGGTCTATCCGTTGAGACCAAATGGCTGCCCTGCAATGTCTGCGCAAAGTCACAAAAATTGCAGGAGCCTGGGCTTGTCCCAAGGTTTCTGCCTTTTACCTCTCCTCCGGGAGGTTTGGCATGCTCAGTGAAGCCCTACCCCCATCTTTCTCCCTCCCTCTGGATCCCGTTGTCTTTCCCTTCCCCTAACACTTAACCCCTTTGCTGGTAGTGTAATGGTCCCTATCCCCCACATATACAAAAAATATACAGTGCACAGAGCCTATATCCAATTGGACTGGAGGTGCTCTGGTAATAACCATAACAGGAACAGAAGGAAGAGAAAGACAGGCATTTAACCACCATATGAGATTAGATAAAAACAATCCTTTATTGTGAACACTGGTAAACATTATGCAATAGTGAACAATTTAAAAACAATACAAATCATGTGTCCTCATCAATATGTATAACCCAGAAATCCGAGATGCCACCCCCCTAGCCCATATAAACCCAATAAAACCTATAGGCTGGTGTAGCCTAGCCATAAAACAGCAGCAAGCAGGAATAAAAAAAGAGAAAAGTAAGAACTGATCCACTATGGTAAAACAGGCTGATTCTAAAGTTAGGTACACAAGAATTATTGTATGGTTCCTTGTGGCGGCTGCGACCGACCAACGACCAGTTTTTATCTAAATCGGACGAATGCATGATCGGACGGGTCGGAAAATCACACGCGACCGACAAGTCCTTCCTCCTGGCGCGATCTGGTTGAAAGTCTTGAACGGTCAGTCAGGAGGAAGATTGCCACGTTAAAGCCTTGTACACACATACGATCTTACACTGGCGAACTGACCACAAGGTACACAGGTGACCAACGGTTTTATGCAATCTCTTATATTACATACTGCCAAACTGAAATGCTGTTCAATAAAGAGAATGCATGTCAAGCACACTGAATGGGATTCCAGATCAGTTTATCTATGATTCTTATCAACTGGCAACCTGTCTATGATTGGTAGTAGGAGATATCGGGCCAGTGTTTGCCATTGTGACACAGCCTAAAGCCTCTTTAGAAGGTTAGAACGTATACAGGCTGACCGGCCAAGGAAGACCGCCAACTGAGCGCCCATACACAATCGATCCTTACCCGGAATGCTCAGCTGGACCTTTGGCATTTCACCTTAGCGAAATTTAATGCTGGTACACTTGAGGTGATTTTTTTTGCCAAACCTACCTATATTTAGTATATTGGTTGGGCCGGAAAAAAACTCAGGCGAAGCGCCATCGCCGGGGTGTTGCCCAGACTGGCGAAAAGCTGATTGAATGAGTCGGTAAATCACTGCAGACCGTGCGGTCGCCTATGGACCGCACAATCGGTCACGGCAAACTGTTGGCTGCAGTGATTTTTGCTGCCACAGTGATTCGTCCCGGCCTTTTGCTTGATTGAGGCTAAAAATTTGGGACTGCAAGATCGGCTTTAAAGGGCAAGTCCAGCCTCAAATTAAAACTTACATACAGGTAAATCACCCCCCAAACCCTAAACGGTAATATTTGAAATGTGAAATATATAAGTCTAACCTAAAATCCTGCACAATGTCCTGTTCCCCCTCTTTCTGCTTCCTGGTTCTTCCAGTTAGTAACTGTCAGTTATGGATTTGACAGTTGACTCACAGCCAATGACTGAATGTTAATCCCCTGTCTGCCACTTCTGAGCATTCCAGGCTCAGTACAGGTTTCTAAATTGCTCAGTTTCCATGAGGCATCCAGAAGCATAGCAGGTATCAGTAATGAATTCATAGGACAAACTATGATAAATCAACATATTTTAAGAGGCTAAAAGATGTTCTTATGAGGGTGGAGTTGTCCTTAATTACCAGCATAATCAGTTGCGGTTCCCCACAAAAAAAAAAAAAAAAAAATTCAGGATGACTGACCAATACTTCCGTGTACAAAAAAATCTGCTCGTGTGTACCCAGCCCCATTGTCCTGCACTATAGTATGTGCATTACATTATATACCCCTGACTATGTGGATTACATTATCTACCCCTGACTATGTGGATTACATTATCTACCCCTGACTGGATTACATTCACCCCTATGTGGATTACATTATCTACCCCTGACAATGTGGATTACATTATCTACCCCTGACTAGTGGATTACATTATCTACCCCTGACTATGTGGATTACATTATCTACCCCTATGTGGATACATTATATACCCCGACTATGGGATTACATATCTACCCCTATGTGGATTACATTATATACCCTGACTATGTGGATTACATTATCTACATTATCTACACCCCTGACATTTGAAACAGAAAGGGCAAGGGCAGCCCAGTGCACGACATACAGGTTTGTAATGCCACTTTCCGTTTCGTTAGCGTAGGAGGTGGCCATACGCATAAAATATCATATCATAGCACTGTATTTCTATATTATTTACTATACATTTACGGGCATCGCCAACTCTTCTCTGTAAACATAAACTTTAAGTAAGGCAGAAAACTTCGAACAATAGAATCTCAACACCAATGACTGTTGCTTGTACGCTAGGTAAACTACATCTCCCAGCATGCCGCAGGAATTCCTATCGAAACCCAAGATGGCGGAGACATCCGTAGTGACTGGATCTGGCGTTTGGGCGGTAATAATATGTTGGGGTGAGGGATGGGTAATGGGAAACGTTGTTTATACGATTTTACACAATCATCGCTCGCAGGGGGAAGGAGAATTATGGTCACATGGGCAGTAGATATATATATATATATATTCCCTTTTTTGTAGGTTGTTAATTTAGGAGTAAATGATATGCTGTGGGTTGCTGTATGTTTTGTATGGACTCGATCTTTCTGCACACATGGGACGCCTATTATAACACATGCAGCAAGGCTGAGGCAGCTGTATGGGCTGTTAACGTTTTATGTTATTTTTGCTGTAGGTGGAATGTAGTGTTCAAATCTACATCTCACTGTATAAAATATAGTGAATAATGTACCCCTTACTGTAAATCATAAGGATATTAGAAGTCACAGAGGAGTTCCATGACCATATAAAAGCACAAGGCTGCAGGCCAAGTGCCTTTTATCATGGCACGAAACTCTGAGATGCTCTAATCCCCCACTACCCTCCTCTGTTGCTTTAACCCCAAACTACCCCCCCTCCATTGCTCTAACCCCCCACTACCCCCCTGTTGCTCTAACCCCCATTTGTTCCTCTAACGCCACTACCCACCTTTGTTGCTCTACTCCCCTCTGTTGTTCTAACCCCCACTAACCCCCTCTGTTGCTCTAACCCCCCACTTCCCCCATCGGCCATCAACACCCCCATCCCTAGTCCGGCGCATCCATTCATCCTATGTCAGTTATTTTAAAAAATTTCAGCCACTGAAACACAGACCAGGAAACAAACCCCCCCCCCTTTCGCTCCTGCTCCCGCTCGCTTTGTACGCTTAACTTTCACCATACCCGCAACAGCCTCAATTCTGGGCAGTTATGAAGCAGATGTTCTCCTGCCAGATTATTAAGTCGCAGGAACATTTGCGTCTTGTAGTTTAATTGGTAAGTGCTGCAGGGGGAAGGGGGTGGGTGCTGATGTTAGTGGTTGCTGCACACTCCACTTCCTGGTAAGAATCGGCATGCTATATGTAGTACTGCGCCGATTATAAGGAAATAATTTACAGACTGATCAGCAGGAGGGTGGATTTTATATATAATATATATATATATTATATATATTAAAATTGTGACCAGGTGAAGCGGCACTCTTGCTGAAAAACCATCAACTGCCCGGGTGCTTCTCTCCTATAGATATAGAGGTAACCAGATGAATAGAGCACTCCTGGGTCTTGTATTGATAAATAATCATTTAATGTGTGAGAACGTGTTTCGTCCGTTCTCAAGATAGGGTTCATATATACAATAATGCATTAATATTAGCACCTTGGTAGCACTTTATATATTCGTAGCACTTTGGATACTTAGACACTTTGATACAGAATTGGCATTTATATATGTAAGTCTTTTATTCATTTGTACATAATATTATATGGTAGCACTTATTTTTAACCTCAGTATTTATTCACGTTGGGATGAGTAATTTTATTAAGGTCAATGATAACATGACTTATACGTTTTATCTAAATTATGACACTTGCACTAAGTATATTTTCACTGATTTATATCCATGCTTGTTGTTATATGATGCACTATATACTATTGTATAATATGAACCCTGTATAAGGGATGCACAATATTATGGCATTGGAATTATGATGTCACTTGGAGGTTGAGCTTTGGATATTTAAATGTTTTGCACATGTGGTTTGATTGTTTGGCTTGAGAAAGGTCCAAGGTCAGAGACCGAAACGTTGCCTGTTACCACGATAAATCACATAAAGTCCTTTGGAGTGCTCTTCATTTCATATATTTGTATTTGAGCATCTTTTAGTAGCACCCGGCCACTTGATTATTGCAACCCTTGGCAGGAGCCAGTCTGTTGGACAGTATAACACATCACAGCATATATATTTATATAGGATAAACATATACAGGTACCTTTTTGGATTAGGTTAGGACCGACGCTAGGATACTGCCATGAAGTGGCGTGTCGGCTTTAAGCATGTTTGTACAAACAATGTAACCTAAATATATAATATATATATATATATATATATATTATATATATATTACATACTATACAGTGGTTTGCAAAAGTATTGGCCCCCTTGAAGTTTTCCACATTTTGTCACATTACTGCAACAAACATGAATCAATTTTATTGGAATTCCTTGTGAAAGACCAATACAAAGTGGTGTACACGTGAGAAGTGGAACGAAAATCATACATGATTCCAAACATTTTAACAAATCAATAACTGCAAAGTGGGATGTGCGTAATTATTCATCCCCCTTTGGTCTGAGTGCAGAGTGCTAATGACTAAATAGAGTGCACCTGTGTGTAATCTAATGTCAGTATAAATACAGCTGCTCTGTGACGGCCTCAGAGGTTGTCTCAGAGAATATTGGGAGCAACAACACCACGAAGTCCAAAGAACACACCAGACAGGTCGGGATAAAGTTATTGAGAAATTTAAAGCAGGCTTAGGCTACAAAAAGATTTCCAACGCCTTGAACATCCTATGGAGCTGTTCAAGCGATCATTCAGAAATGGAAGGAGCATGGCACAACTGTAAACCTACCAATACAAGGCCGTCCACCTAACTCACAGGCCGAACAAGGAGAGCTCTGATCAGAAATGCAGTCAAGAGGCCATTGTGACTGCAGAGATCTACAGCTCAGGTGGGGAATCTGGCCATAGGACACTATAGTCATGCACTGCACAAAGTTGCCCTTTATGGAAGAGTGGCAAGAAGAAAGCCATTGTTACAGAAAAGCATAGAAGTGCTGTTTGCAGTTTGCCACAGCCATGTGGGGGACACAGCAAACGTGGAAGAAGGTGCTCTGGTCAGATGAGACCAAAATGGAACTTTTTGGACAAAATGCAAAACGCTATGTGTGGTGAAAAACTAACACTGCACATCACTCAGAAAACACTATCCCCACTGTCAAATATGGTGGTGGCAGCATCATGCTCTGGGGTTGCTTCTCTTCAGCAGGGACAGGGAAGCTGGTCAGAGATGATGGGACGATGGATGGAGCCAAATACAGGGCAATCTTGGAAGAAAACCCCTCTTGGAGTCAGCAAAAGACTTGAGACTGGGGGGAGGTTCCCCTTCCAGCAGGACAATGACCCTAAACATAAAGCCAGGCAACAATGGAATGGTTAAAAACAAGACATATCCATGCGTTAGAATGGCCCAGTCAAAGTTCAGATCTAATCCAATCGAGAATCTATGTCAAGATCTGAAAACTGCTGTTCACAAATGCTGTCCATCTAATCTGACTGAGCTGGAGCTGTTTTGCAGGGAAAATGGGCAAGGATTTCAGTCTCTAGATGTGCAAAGCTGGTAGAAACATACCTAAAAACTGGCAGCTGTAATTGCAGCAAAAGTTTGTTCTACAAAGTATTGACTCAGGGGGCTGAATAATTACCACACACCCATTTTGCAGTTATTGATTAGTTAAAAATGTTTGGAACCATGTATGATTTTCGTTCCACTTCTCACTTTGTATTGGTCTTTCACGTGGAATTTTCACTTGGAATGTTTGTGGCAGTAATGTGACAATGTGGAAAACTTCAAGGGGGCCGAATACTTTTGCAAACCTGTGTGTGTGGTGTGTGTGTGGTGTATAATATATATATATATAATATAATATATATTATATATATATATATATATATATATTCTTAGAAGAGGACGAAGACGAGTGCTTTTAACAGGACACGGGACTCTGAGGTGACTTATATCCTTATAATTTACAGTAGTGGTTACATTATAAAATTAACCAACCTCTTCCATTTCCACCTCACATTTGGAGACAATCCCTGTATCTCTGTCTCTCTTTCACAGATGAACCCCCCCCCCCCCCTTCTTTAAATTTGGCGATCTGAAAACAGCCTCCAGGATCACACCCTCCCTCTCTCGTTACTTTATTGTGTGCTTCATGTTCTGCCAAATCAGCCCACCAAATTGCACACAAACCCAGAACACCCAACCACCACAACACCCCATCCATTCCACTCTTAACTGCACAGCATTCGTGCTTCCATACACACATGTGTAAGTTCCTACTGGGCAGAGCTGTAAGAACGGCTGCTAGTGTAGTTTGCCAAGCTCCTTTGTCTGCCTGTCCTCTTCCTATTGCGGCCTCCAGAGAAAGGTTCACATGAAGATAACTGTGTACGGAGAGCTGCTGCGCAAGTTCAGTAAGGGGGTAGTTATGGGGGAAGCTGCAGTAACTTATGCAATGTTATAATCGGCAAGTTACTACGTAGTAGCATCCCGATCATAAGGATATTTTTCGTACAGTTGGGTCCATAAGAGATCCATTTAGGGGGGTGGATTATATCCATATAATAGAAAACACAGGTGATGTGGCTAGAATGCTATATGTAAAGGCCTGTACACATGCAAAAAGAAATTTTTTTTTTTGCACCCGAGAGAAAAAGTCTGTGTGGTACGGGCCTTAAAAACGTAATGGGAAATTAGGCTCAAGGATTCAAACACCACGGAGTTCCGTTACCTTTGAAATAAGCCTGTGACCTGTGTTTTTCATATACTTTTATATGCAAGGGTACATTATCCACTATACAATCTATACACATATATCTATATACATTATCCACATATATTTATATCATTTGCTTAGCCAGTGGTTGCCGATAGGAGACAACTTGAAAAACTTGTATATGTATTTATTTCTTATATAGCACTACATATCCGCAGCGCTTACAATTATTTACTCAGTTCACATCAGGCCCTGCCCTACCATACAACCTACCAGTATGTATTATGATTGTGGGGGAACCGGATGCCCGGAGGAAACCCACGCAAGCACAGGGAGAACATCAAAACTCCTTGCAGATGTGTCCAGGGTGGAACCCACTGAGCCACTGTTTCATGTAAAAACATTCAGTAAATCAGAAAGAGAAAAGGGGGTATATGGTGCTAAACAAAATTTATTAACAAAATAAGGCCCATCATTTGGGCAATAAAACCCCCTACTCCCCCCCCCTCCCGCCGCCCAAGTTGGAAAAACCATAACAATGTCAGCCTCACATAACCACAACAATGTGAGCATATACATAACCTATACAAGGTTATATTATTAATCGCGTCCCTGCAATGTCAAGTCGATGTTCCATGCATGGAACCCTCGGGTTCAATGCTGGTAAGGGGAACTTTGACTTGACTTAGCAGGGACGAGGTAAAGTAGCCTATAGTCAGGTCCATAAATATTGGGACATCTACACAATTCTAACTTTTTTTAAAAAAAGCCTCACAGTTCGAAACAACATCCTATGGACAGATGAGACCAAGATCAACTTGTACCAGAGTGATGGGAAGAGAAGAGTATGGAGAAGGAAAGGAACTGCTATGATCAAGCATACCATCTCATCAGTGAAGCATAGCGGTGGTAGTGACATGGCGTGGGCATGTATGGCGGCCAGTGAAACTAGTTCTATTGTATTTATTGGTGAGGTGACTGCTGACAAAAGCACAAGATGAATTCAAGTGTTTCGGGCAATCTGCTCATATTCAGCCAATGCTTCAGAACTCATTGGAAGGCTCTTCACAGTGCAATACAAATGACCCAATCCATACAGCAAAACAACCAAAGAGTTTTTTAAGGGAAAGAAGTGGAATGTTATGCAATGGCCAAGTCGGTCTCCTGACCTGAATCCGATTGAGCATGCATTTCACTTGCAAAAATTCAAAACTGAAGGGAAAATGCCCCAAGAACAAGCAGGAACTGAAGAGAGTTGCAGTAGTGGCCTGGCAGCATCACCAGGGATGAAACCAAGCGTCTGGTGATGTCTTTGCGTTCGACTTCAGGCTGTAATTGACCGCAAAGGATTTGCAACCAAATATTAAAAAGTGAATTTTGATTTATGATTATTCTTTTGCTCCCTTAACAAGTGGGAGGCACATATGCAAACTGTTGTAATTCCTACACACACCGTTCACCTGATTTGGATAAAGCTGACGTCTGCAGTTAAGCACATCAGTCATTTAGTTTCAAATCCATTGTGGTTGTGTATAGAGCCAAAAATGTTAGAATTGTGTTGATGTCCCAATATTTATGAACCTGAATGTATCTGGCAGTCTTCCTAGTGCTGCAGCCTTGGCTGGCTCATCCATGTCACATTAACACGTCCTGCAATATGCCATTAACTCTGCAATACACTGGAATTTTTCCCATAATCTTTTGATATACCTGGTATCTAATATTTCATAGTTTTTATCTGCCCCTGGCTTCATTCAGCCAGTCATGTCATGAACCTAAAACTACCTCTGGTATAATTTTCTGGTGAAAAGCTGCAGTTTTATCCCTTATATTATATAAATAAATTCATAATTTCATGGGAATACATTGGGTTTTTCGGGGGTACTATGGTGTGGGGATGGGTAAAGTAATATACATAGGGATAGTGTTTGTGTTGTTTAGCACTAAACAAATGGTTATATATTAACAAATATGTAGTAATGACATTAAATTATATAGAAATGTAAATAAGGCAAAATCTATAAATAAATAAAAGTACTAGTAGTCCCCACTCCTGTTTTGTAATGGTATCTTCAAAATGGACTGTTAAGCCACACCCCAGGAAGTTTTCGGGAGTTAATGGAAGCTTGAAAAGGAACATATTTCTCACTTCCCTTTTAGTGTTGTATCCAATGGTGTGCTTAATATTATATTGACAGCAGTGTTAGCCAATCAAAACATATTTTCTGAGTGTTAGTAGAAAGTGTTAGTAGGAAGTTGCAAGACTTATATGTCACTTCCTTTGTAAAACATGTGACAGTCTCTCACCCACCCCTCCCCTCTCAATAGAAACAAAGGAGAGCTGCTGTTTGCTGGACAGTAAAGCTAGGTACACACCTAGCGATTTTTTTCTCCTCGACCGTTGAATACTTTCGACTGGTGCCAGGAGGAAGGACTGTCGGTCGCGGCAAAAGCAGCCGCGTCCGACAGTTACCGCGACCGATCGTGCGGTTCATAAGGACAAACGATCGGTCGACATGGCTGTATTCGGATGCGATAATTTCAGTCCGATCGACCGATACACTGAACTATCGGTCGATCGGACCGAAATATCTCATTGTGTGTACCCAGCTTAAGAGAAATCTATATGTAGGGATAGGCAACCAGAAGATCTCCAGATGTTTTGGAAACTACAACTCCAGAATTCCCTAACTGCTCTAAGTGCTTGTAGAGGAATGCTGGGTTTGTAGTTTTAATCCCTAACTACAGAGGGCTTGTAAAGGAATGCTGGGAGTTGTAGTTTTAATTCCCTAATTACAGAGTGCTTGTAAGAACGCTGGGATTTGTATTTCAAACATCTGGAGATCTACTGGTTGCTTACCCTGCTATATATGATAGGGGACTGAAAGGAAAACATCTCCATGCCCATTTCTCTGAGACAATGAAGTGAGTTTATTAAGATTTATTACATTATTTAAGCAATAACCCCATAGAAGCCATGAACCTGTGTCCTGAACTGATAAAATGTAATAAATTGAAACATGACAGGATAGTCTGGGTTCTTTATAGGACCTCACATTGACCAATAGTGATCCCTCTCTAACACACTGACCAATAGCGATCCCTCTATAACACATTGACCAATAGCGATCCCTCTCTAACAAATTGACCAACAGTGATCTCTCTGTAACAGAATCCCTGGGGACAGCTTGAGTTAGGGCATGGATGTCACAGTAGCGTGCTTTTTGCGCCTGCATTTTCGCTCGCGATCCTCGCTAAAATGGAAATTGTGGGAACGCGAGAATTCCCATGATTTCCGATCGCATGTGTTTGCGTGTCCATTCGCGTTTTGGTAATTTATCGTTCACCATTTTTGCTGCGTTAATGCATGTTCCATTATGGAAAGCGGCAAAATTGCATGCGCAAAACGCACGCGAAAACAAAAGAATCACGCACAAAATCGTGTGCAATTACGCTCACAATTGTGTGCACGATTTGGTGCATTGTAGTGTGGCCTCGGCCTTATGGGGAGGGTGAGTTTGAAAGACGTTGATAACTTTAATTATAAAATGATCCAATGGTTCTCCTATTGATCTATTATTGGTTGAAAAGGGGAAGATTGATTCAAACGCTGCACAACAGTTGTATTTCACTGTGGTGTTTTCTACTGAACTATAACACTATACAATTTACAATAAATAGATCAAGAATAAGATGGACCGATCACGATCTGAACCTAGTTCGCGCACTGGATTTCCGTGATTCACGGATTTTGCAGGAATTCTGCTTTGCAGATTTTTTCGAGATGTGTTCGAAAATTCGAAATTTTTTTTTTTATATTTTAAACAAATTAAACAGTAACCTACTTTAAATAGTTTTGCGACCTTGATAATGGTTTGGGGAAAAGACAATTAGATTCTTTCTGAAAGAATCTGATTGTAACCAATTCCAGGGCCGGATTTACCATTGGGCACAGTAGGCTCGCACCTAGGGGTGCCTGAGGTTAGAGGGGGCGGCTATCAATCTTCTCCCACCAATCCAACCCCTTTATAGTTTATTTTCTTCCCCAAAATGAGAAATGGGTGTGGTCTGTGTTTAGGGGTGGGGCTAAGGGTGGTGCCGGCTCTTTGGGCCCACAGGCTCCTGAGGTTTAAATCCAGCCCTGGTTAATTTTGATTAGAAAAGAATCAGATTATAGTATATATTAGTATTCAATAAGATTATTTCTAAAAGCATCTGATTGTAACCATTCTGATGTGAAAGAATCGGTTTATCTGTTCCCCAGACCATTTCCCAGGTCTCAGAGCCATTTACAGCATCATTTTTACAAAATTTTAAACATTCCTTTAAACTTCAAATTCTAACATTTCGTTGACCCCCGAAAATAGAATGTGTAATCTCGAACCGCGTTCGATCGTGAGGAAAGTTATTTTTTTACACTTCTGGATGTATGTACGTTTTTCCCAGACCATTTTCCATGTCCACGGGCGGAACAGATTTTAGCAGTTTCTCCCATCTCTCAAAACCCTGTATTTAATATCTTCTTGTATAGATTTATCAAACAAATCGATAAACAAACAGAAAAATGTGATGGTGTTATATAACAAATATTAGTGTGATAATGTCTGTCTTATCTAGATGTTAGGCTGCATTTTATGTATATTCAACATGTATTTCTAAAGCACTAACACTTCCAGTACAATCCAAAAGATGTGTGTATATATGTCCCTGCTAATACTTATTGGGGTACACCCAATAGGTTCCCTTCTGCCTCTGTATATAGTGTAAAATATCCATTTAGGGGGTGTGACACTAATTGAACCAGGATTTCATAGGATTTCTTTTATTTTTAACATCTTGCCTTTATTTTTTTTGTACAAATCCCTAAATTTGATAGAAGTGTGTATAAAGATTTTATATCATCTGTATCCACATATAGCTAAACATACACCCACATATTTCCCACTGTGCACCAACGGGCACACTTTTGCTAGTATATATATATATATATATATATATATATGTATATATATATATATATAATATATATCTATGTATATATAATATATATAATATATATATATATATATAATATTATATATATATATATATATATATATATATATTAAATATAAATAAACACTGCACAATTTAACAAGTTGTTATCATTATTTTAAATACAAATGTATTAATTTGTAAATCATCAAAATATAAGTTAATTTTGAAATTGTTGAAGCCCAGGTGGTTATCAAAGAATCAGATGCTACAATTATTTTATTTAGCATTTCTTATAAATCTTAAGACTGCTCTGATAATGCAACTTTCATTCCAGATGAAATTATCAAAAGTGGTCGCCAAATGCAGTATTTTTAATGAATTCATCCTGTTTTATTAAATTCTAAAAAACACGACATTAGTTAAATAATAAAATGGGGGAGGAGAAAGGAGGACGATGACAGCAAAATATGCCAATAAATGCTTAATTGTGAGTAACAATCTTCCTGTTCATTCTAGTGGCCTTTTTGAAAAATGCAAAACTAAAATGGCAAAGTCAAATTTTTTCTCCAATTTCATTTATCAGAATTGTTTATATAAAATGTCGTGGGTGTTTTTTGCAAATGTTATTATTAGAAAATGGGCAAATATGCCCAACATTATGGAGAATTTAGGCTAAAAAACGCTATACATCTTGCTATTATTATTTTTTTTAAACCAAAGTAGCTCACTAGAAAAACATGATTTCTCAATATCCCAAATTTTCAAAAAAATTAATATCTAATTGTAAAAGGTATTTGCATGTCTACTTTGAGCAGTTCTGTACATTGTAAACAATACTTTGTGAATATGCAATAAGGTGAGGTATCTGCCTAATAAGTTTTAAACTCACGTACCTGATGTAATATTGGGTGGCATTACACCTTAAGTGTTTCTTTCTATAACCGCTACGTGCACCTGATACAACACTGAAAATGTAAAATTTTGCACTATATGTGGCAACAAAACTAAAATGGCCCCGACCAGGAAGGCAGTAAGATGGTTCTTCGAACTGTCACAAGACGCTGGATTGCAAATTAAGCAAAGTGATTTGGCAAGGCGCGGGAGCGTGGTCAAGTAAGTAGCACATTTTGGGTTTATGAATCCCCTTTATCATTATTTCACGAAAAAACAAAAAAATGCGTTGGTGCCAATCCAAGTGTTTGAAAAAGTTTTTTTGACAAGGGTATCTCCTCTCTCCTAAATTAAGAGTTAGCTTTTTTTTGGAATGACTTGAAAGAACGGGGGGTAAAGAGTTAAGGGGGGGGTAAAAAGAAGGCTATTTGTTGTTTAAAAAGACGCTATGTTCTTCAATTAAACAGTTCAGGGCCAGGAGCAGGCGAACAAAGACAACTCTTTACCCGTTGTGTCAATGTGGGCTATCGCTTGCTTCTCTGACAGGTCATAACTTGCGCACTAAAATGTTAAACACTGAGCATACAGTGCAAAAGGGCGCCTCGGGGGACCGGTCAGAGATGTATTTCTCAATTCATTTAAATTTATGGAGCTTTGCAATCGTTTATTTTTAGTGTTTTCTGCCTTTTTTGCTTTTTTGGTTTCACCTGCCCTCTGTGGTAATTTTGAATTGCAACCACCAGCCTTTATGTTAAAACATCCCCCCGTAATCCTCTTTTTTGTATATTATTTTTAAAATATGGAAAAGGAGGGATGAAAAAAGGCACTTTTTTTTCTTTTGTATTTGTACACAACAGTTAAAAGTAAACAAAACAAGTACAAAAAGTTTGTGTTGGTATTGGGGAATTTTAGTTAGATGTTTTGAATTATGAAACTGGGAGAAACGAAAAGAAATTTTTTTTTTGAATCGAAGGACAATAGATTTATGTGTGATAAAGTACAGGAGTTTTTTGTTTTTTTTTTGTTAGTTTTTTTTTTGTGTTTTCGTAGTTAGTTTTTTAAACTCCTATTTGTTCTTCGATGTTTTAACAATTTTTTTACTGTTTTGATGCTTTGTGTATGACTATTGTTTTTTTCTTTTGGTAATTATTCTGTTTTGTTTTTTGTTTGTTTTTCAAAAAACCTGAGGTTTTTTAGTTATTTGTGGGAAGGAAGATTAGGCTTTAGTAGCGGAGGAAGGGTTTTGTTTGGGGGGGGAAAAAATATTCCTGTTTATAAAAATTTAAAAAGATATATTCATCCATAAAAATACTTTTTACAGGGGTGTTTTATTCCAATATTATTTAAAAAGTTTATCTATTTAAATGGTGCTAATTTGCCCCAACCAATCAGAGTATTATCTCAAATTTGAAAGTAAATTCTGATTGGTTGGGGCAAAAGTAGCACCATTTTTAACGATAAGAAACTTGGCTAAGAAACCTGAAGTAGCTCCTTGTTTAACTTCACATTGGATTTTTGGAAATATGGTTAAGGAAGGGAAGGTGTATAATTATATTTGACAATTTCCAAAAACAATTTTTAATTACAAAAAAAACTTTTCTATGGACCCATTTTTTAGGCGGGTCCTTGGGTCGGCCGGGGGTCGGTCTGGGTCTGCTTTTATAGTCAATCTTACTTTTCCCCCTTGCCATATTACTTTGTAGATTCACAGTTTCTGTGGTGTAGAAAAGAAAGAATTTTGTAGAAAGTGTTCTATTTGTTCTTAGAATTTAAGAAAGAAATGTGTGTGTTGCTATTTAAAAAAAAATACGAGTTAAGAGTTAATATTACTAAATTTGAATAAGTGTTTTGTTTTAAGAGAGGGGGTTTAAAAGTCAAATTTCTCCACTCCTTCGTGTATACTGAAGATGTTCCAGAGAAGGAAAGTATAGTTTATTGAATTTCCAAAACACAAAAGTCCATGGAGGCAAAACCGCCTGGTGAAAGAAAAGCTTTATGTGACGTTTAGTCACAATAAATAAAGCTGTTTTTTTGGTGGATTTGACCAGGAAGGACAGTGTATTGTCCATTGGACTTTGGTTTGTGGAAATATTGGGTTTTTGCGTGAAAGTGTGCATGGATCCTTTGAAAGTGCCCTGCGGACCAACATTGGGTGAGTGGGTGGTTGGTATTTGAGCTATTGTTGTCATTGGTTGGGTTATTTGGTATATATCATTTTGGATATATCTTGTATAGTTTATTTGAATTTTTTTTTTTATTTAAACTGTTTATACTTCCAGAAGAAGATGTGAATGCAGGCCTCAGGCGGTCTCTTCCTAAGGTTAGGGTTTTTAGGTTTTGGTTTGAAATTTTGTTAATTTTTAATTAGAACACAAATTGATTCAGATCATCTCCAATAAAGATCATTGTTGGATAAAACAATCTACAGTTGCTAAAAAAGTGAATTGATCCCAGAATCACACATATGAATTGATGTCAAATCTGTATTGATTATCTAACAAGTACACAGCAGATGCTTGTTAATCTGATTGAAAGAAAATTGATAAAATGGTTTAAAGATCTGTCAAAAACATGTACAGAAATGTTCTGACCTGATCAAGGTTTGATAGATAAGGAGCAGATATTGATCGGTTTTGTTGATCATATGTCAAAAAAAAGGGTGATTTATTTTGGATCATTCAATTGATACCATTGAATGGACTAATGACGTACCTTAAAACACCTACAGTATAACTATACAAAGATATGCAGTATGTATATATATATATATATAAAATAGTAGATTATGCCGCACTCCCTGGGTAATTGGGTGCCGGTGTTCAGTGGGATATACATACTAGCAAAAGTTTGCCCGTTGGTGCACAGTGGGAAATATGTGGGTGTATGTTTAGCTATATGTGGATACAGATGATATAAAATCTTTATACACAACTACTATAAAATGTAGGTATTTGTACAAAAAAAATAAAGGCATTATGTTAAAAATAGAAATAAAAGAAATCCTATGAAATCCTGGTTCTATTAGTGTCACATCCCCTAAATGAATATTTTACACAATATACAGAGGCAGAAGGGAACGTATTGGGTGTACCCCAATAGGTATTAGAGGGGACACATATACACACATCTTTTGGATTGTACTGGAAATGTTAGTGCTTTAGAAATACATGTTGAATATACATAAAATGCAGCCTAACATCTAGATAAGACAGACATTATCCATCTAATATTTGTTATATAACACCATCACATTTTTCTGTTTGTTTATCGATTTGTTTGATAAATCTATACAAGAAGATATTTAAATACAGGGTTTTGAGAGATGGGAGAAACTGCTAAAATCTGTTCCGCCCGTGGACATGGAAAATGGTCTGGGAAAAACGTACATACATCCAGAAGTGTAAAAAAATAACTTTCCTCACGATCGAACGGCGTTTCGAGATTACACATTCTATTTTCGGGGGTCACCGAAATGTTAGAAAATTTGAAGTTTAAAGGAATGTTTTAAAATTTTGTAAAAATGATGCTGTAAATGGCTCTGAGACCTGGGAAATGGTCTGGGGAACAGATAAACCGATTCTTTCACATCAGAATTGGTTACAATCAGATGCTTTTAGAAATAATCTTATTGATATACTAATATATACTATAATCTGATTCTTTTCTAATCAAAATTAACCAGGGCTGGATTTACACCTCAGGAGCCTGTGGGCCCAAAGAGCCCGGCACCCTTAGCCCCACCCCTAAACACAGACCACACCCATTTTCTCATTTTGGGGAAGAAAATAAACTATAAAGGGGTTGGATTGGTGGGAGAAGATTGATAGCCGCCCCCTCTAACCTCAGGCACCCCTAGGTGCGAGCCTACTGTGCCTAATGGTAAATCCGGCCCTGGAATTGGTTACAATCAGATTCTTTCAGAAAGAATCTAATTGTCTTTTCCCCAAACCATTATCAAGGTCGCAAAACTATTTAAAGTAGGTTACTGTTTAATTTGTTTAAAATATAAAAAAAAAAATTTCGAATTTTCGAACACATCTCGAAAAAATCTGCAAAGCAGAATTCCTGCAAAATCCGTGAATCACGGAAATCCAGTGCGCGAACTAGGTTCAGATCCGTGATTCGGTCCATCTCTATTCTTGATCTATTTATTGTAAAATTGTATAGTGTTATAGTTCAGTAGAAACACCACAGTGAAATACAACTGTTGTGCAGCGTTTGAATCAATCTTCCCCCTTTTCCAACCAATAATAGATCAATAGGAGAACCATTGGATCATTTTATAATTAAAGTTATCAACCTGTCTTTCAATACTCACCCTCCCCATTAAGGCCGAGGCCACACTACAATGCACCAAATCGTGCACACAATTGTGAGCGTAATTGCACACGATTTTGTGCGTGATTCTTTTGTTTTCGCGTGCGTTTTGCGCATGCAATTTTGCCGCTTTCCATAATGGAACACATGCATTAACGCAGCAAAAATGGTGAACGCATACATTACCAAAACGCGAATGGACACGCAAACACATGCGCATCGGAAATCATGGGAATTCTCGCGTTCCCACAATTTCCATTTTAGCGAGGATCGCGAGCGAAAATGCAGGCGCAAAAAGCACGCTACTGTGACCTAGCCCTAACTCAAAGCTGTCCCCAGGGATTCTGTTACAGAGAGATCACTGTTGGTCAATTTGTTAGAGAGGGATCGCTATTGGTCAATGTGTTATAGAGGGATCGCTATTGGTCAGTGTGTTAGAGAGGGATCACTATTGGTCAATGTGAGGTCCTATAAAGAACCCAGACTATCCTGTCATGTTTCAATCTTATTACATTTTATCAGTTCAGGACACAGGTTCATGGCTTCTATGGAGTCTATTGCTTAAATAATGTAATAAATCTTTAATAAACTCACTTCATTGTCTCAGAGAAATGGGCATGGAGATGTTTTCCTTTCAGTCCCCCTATCATATATAGCAGGGATAAGCAACCAGTAGATCTCCAGATGTTTGAAATCTACAACTCCCAGCGTTCCTCTACAAGCACTCTGTAATTAGGGAATTAAAACTACAACTCCCAGCATTCCTTTACAAGCCCTCTGTAGTTAGGGAATTAAAACTACAACACCCAGCATTCCTCTACAAGCACTTAGAGCAGTTAGGGAATTCTGGGAGTTGTAGTTTCCAAAACATCTGGAGATCTTCTGGTTGCCTATCCCTCACATATAGATTTCTCTTAAGCTGGGTACACACAATGAGATATTTCGGTCCGATCGACCGATAGTTCAGTGTATCGGTCGATCGGACTGAAATTATCGCATCCGAATACAGCCATGTCCGACCGATCGTTTGTCCTCTATGAACCGCACGATCGGTCGCGGTAACTGTCGGACGCGGCTGCTTTTGCCGCGACCGACAGTCCTTCCTCCTGGCCGACCAGTCGAAAGTATTCAACGGTCGGTCAGGAGAAAAAAATCGCTAGGTGTGTACCTAGCTTTACTGTCCAGCAAACAGCAGCTCTCCTTTGTTTCTATTGAGAGGGGAGGGGTGGGGTGAGAGACTGTCACATGTTTTACAAAGGAAGTGACATATAAGTCTTGCAACTTCCTACTAACACTTTCTACTAACACTCAGAAAATATGTTTTGATTGGCTAACACTGCTGTCAATATAATATTAAGCACACCATTGGATACAACACTAAAAGGGAAGTGAGAAATATGTTCCTTTTCAAGCTTCCATTAACTCCCTGTAAAACTTCCTGGGGTGTGGCTTAACAGTCCATTTTGAAGATACCATTACAAAACAGGAGTGGGGACTACTAAGTACTTTTATTTATTTATAGATTTTGCCTTATTTACATTTCTATATACTTTAATGTCATTACTACATATTTGTTAATATATAACCATTTGTTTAGTGCTTAAACAACACAAACACTATCCCTATGTATATTACTTTTACCCATCCCCACCAACATAGTACCCCCGAAAAACCCAATGTATTCCCCATGAAATTATGAATTTATTTATATAATATAAGGGATAAAACTGCAGCTTTTTCACCAGAAAATTATACCAGAGGTAGTTTTAGGTTCATGACATGACTGGCTGAATGAAGCCAGGGGCAGATAAAAACTATGAAATATTAGATACCAGGTATATCAAAAGATTATGGGAAAAATTCCAGTGTATTGCAGAGTTAATGGCATATTGCAGGACGTGTTAATGTGACATGAGATGAGCCAGCCAAGGCTGCAGCACTAGGAAGACTGCCAGATACATTCAGGTTCATAAATATTGGGACATCAACACAATTCTAACATTTTTGGCTCTATACACAACCACAATGGATTTGAAACTAAATGAACATGATGTGCTTTAACTGCAGACTGTCAGCTTTATCCAAATCAGGTGAACGGTGTAGGAATTACAACAGTTTGCATATGTGCCTCCCACTTGTTAAGGGAGCAAAAGAATAATCATAAATCAAACTTTCACTTTTTAATATTTGGTTGCAAATCCTTTGCGGTCAATTACAGCCTGAAGTCGAACGCAAAGACATCACCAGACGCTTGGTTTCATCCCTGGTGATGCTGCCAGGCCACTACTGCAACTCTCTTCAGTTCCTGCTTGTTCTTGGGGCATTTTCCCTTCAGTTTTGAATTTTTGCAAGTGAAATGCATGCTCAATCGGATTCAGGTCAGGAGACCGACTTGGCCATTGCATAACATTCCACTTCTTTCCCTTAAAAAACTCTTTGGTTGCTTTTGCTGTATGGATTGGGTCATTGTCCATTTGCACTGTGAAGAGCCTTCCAATGAGTTCTGAAGCATTTGGCTGAATATGAGCAGATTGCCCGAAACACTTCTGAATTCATCTTGCTGCTTTTGTCAGCAGTCACATCACCAATAAATACAATAGAACTAGTTTCACTGGCAGCCATACATGCCCACGCCATGTCACTACCACCGCTATGCTTCACTGATGAGATGGTATGCTTAGGATCATTAGCAGTTCCTTTCCTTCTCCATACTCTTCTCTTCCCATCACTCTGGTACAAGTTGATCTTGGTCTCATCTGTCCATAGGATGTTGTTTCAGAACTGTGAAGGCTTTTTTTAAAAAAAGTTAGAATTGTGTAGATGTCCCAATATTTATGGACCTGACTATAGGCTACCATTTACCTCGTCCCTGCTAAGTCAAGTCAAAGTTCCCCCTTACCAGCATTGAACCCGAGGGTTCCATGCATGGAACATCGACTTGACATTGCAGGGACGCGATTAATAATATAACCTTTGTATAGGTTATGTATATGCTCACATTGTTGTGGTTATGTGAGGCTGACATTGTTAGGTTTTTCCAACTTGGGCGGCGGGAGGGGGGGGGAGTAGGGGGTTTTATTGCCCAAATGATGGGCCTTATTTTGTTAATAAATTTTGTTTAGCACAATATACCCCCTTTTCTCTTTCTGATTTACTGAATGTTTTTACATGAAACAGTGGCTCAGTGGTTCCACCCTTGGACACATCTGCAAGGAGTTTGTATGTTCTCCCTGTGCTTGCGTGGGTTTCCTCCGGGCACTCCGGTTCCCCCACAATCATAAATACATACTGGTAGGTTGTATGTGTAGGGCAGGGCCTGATGTGAACTGAGTAAATAATTGTAAAGCGCTGCGGAATATGTAGTGCTATATAAGAAATAAAATACATATACAAGTTTTTCAAGTTGTCTCCTATCGGCAACCACTGGCTAAGCAAATGTATATAAATATATGTGGATAATGTATATAGATATATGTGTATAGATTGTATAGTGGATAATGTACCCTTGCATATAAAAGTATATGAAAACACAAGGTCACAGGCTTATTTCAAAGGTAACGGAACTCCGTGGTGTTTGCAATCCTTGAGCCTAATTTCCCATTACGTTTTTAAGGCCCGTACACACACAGACTTTTTCTCTCGGGTGCAACAAAAAAAATTTCTTTTTGCATGTGTACAGGCCTTTACATAATAGCATTCTAGCCACATCACCTGTGTTTCCTATTATATGGATATAATCCACCCCCCTAAATGGATCTCTATGGGACCCAACTGTACGAAAAATATCCTTATGATCGGGATGCTACTACGTAGTAACTTGCCGATTATAACATTGCATAAGTTACTGCAGCTTCCCCCATAACTACCCCCTTACTGAACTTGCGCCAGCAGCTCTCCCGTACACAGTTATCTTCATGTGAACCTTTCTCCTGGAGGCCGCAATAGGAAGAGGACAGGCAGACAAAGGAGCTTGGCAAACTACACTAGCAGACCGTTCTTACAGCTCTGCCCAGTAGGAACTTACACATGTGTGTATGGAAGCACGAATGCTTGTGCATGTTAAGAGTGGAATGGATGGAGTGGTGTTGGGGGTGTTCTGGGATTGTGTGCAATTTGGTGGGCTGATTTGGCAGAACATGAAGCACACAATTAAAGTAACGAGAGAGGGAGGGTTGTGATCCTGGAGGCTGTTTTCAGATCGCCAAATTTAAAGAAGGGGGGTGGGGGGGTTCATCTGTGAAAGAGAGACAGAGATACAGGGATTGTCTCCAAATGTGAGGTGGAAATGGAAAGAGGTTGGTTATATTTTATAATGTAACCACTACTGTAAATTATAAGGATATTAAGTCACCTCAGAGTCCCGTGTCCTGTATAAAAGCACTCTGTCTTCGTCCTCTTCTAAGATATATATATATATATATATATATATATATATATATATATATATATACACACACACACACACACACACACACTGGTTTGCAAAAGTATTCGGCCCCCTTGAAGTTTTCCACATTGTCACATTACTGCCACAAACATTCCAAGTGAAAATTCCACGTGAAAGACCAATACAAAGTGAGAAGTGGAACGAAAATCATACATGGTTCCAAACATTTTTAACTAATCAATAACTGCAAAATGGGGTGTGTGTAATTATTCAGCCCCCTGAGTCAATACTTTGTAGAACAAACTTTTGCTGCAATTACAGCTGCCAGTCTTTTAGGGTATGTTTCTACCAGCTTTGCACATCTAGAGACTGAAATCCTTGCCCATTCTTCCCTGCAAAACAGCTCCAGCTCAGTCAGATTAGATGGACAGCATTTGTGAACAGCAGTTTTCAGATCTTGACATAGATTCTCGATTGGATTTAGATCTGAACTTTGACTGGGCCATTCTAACGCATGGATATGTCTTGTTTTAAACCATTCCATTGTTGCCCTGGCTTTATGTTTAGGGTCATTGTCCTGCTGGAAGGGGAACCTCCGCCCCAGTCTCAAGTCTTTTGCTGACTCCAAGAGGTTTTCTTCCAAGATTGCCCTGTATTTGGCTCCATCCATCGTCCCATCATCTCTGACCAGCTTCCCTGTCCCTGCTGAAGAGAAGCAACCCCAGAGCATGATGCTGCCACCACCATATTTGACAGTGGGGATAGTGTTTTCTGAGTGATGTGCAGTGTTAGTTTTTCACCACACATAGCGTTTTGCATTTTGTCCAAAAAGTTCCATTTTGGTCTCATCTGACCAGAGCACCTTCTTCCACGTTTGCTGTGTCCCCCACATGGCTTGTGGCAAACTGCAAACAGCACTTCTTATGCTTTTCTGTTAACAATGGCTTTCTTCTTGCCACTCTTCCATAAAGGGCAACTTTGTGCAGTGCATGACTAATAGTTGTCCTATGGCCAGATTCCCCCACCTGAGCTGTAGATCTCTGCAGTCACAATGGGCCTCTTGACTGCATTTCTGATCAGAGCTCTCCTTGTTCGGCCTGTGAGTTTAGGTGGACGGCCTTGTATTGGTAGGTTTACAGTTGTGCCATGCTCCTTCCATTTCTGAATGATCGCTTGAACAGTGCTCCATAGGATGTTCAAGGCGTTGGAAATCTTTTTGTAGCCTAAGCCTGCTTTAAATTTCTCAATAACTTTATCCCTGACCTGTCTGGTGTGTTCTTTGGACTTCGTGGTGTTGTTGCTCCCAATATTCTCTGAGACAACCTCTGAGGCCGTCACAGAGCAGCTGTATTTATACTGACATTAGATTACACACAGGTGCACTCTATTTAGTCATTAGCACTCTGCACTCAGACCAAAGGGGGATGAATAATTACGCACATCCCACTTTGCAGTTATTGATTTGTTAAAAATGTTTGGAATCATGTATGATTTTCGTTCCACTTCTCACGTGTACACCACTTTGTATTGGTCTTTCACAAGGAATTCCAATAAAATTGATTCATGTTTGTTGCAGTAATGTGACAAAATGTGGAAAACTTCAAGGGGGCCAAATACTTTTGCAAACCACTGTATATGTATGTATATATATATATATATATATATATATATATATATATATATATATTTAGGTTACATTGTTTGTACAAACATGCTTAAAGCCGACACGCCACTTCATGGCAGTATCCTAGCGTCGGTCCTAACCTAATCCAAAAAGGTACCTGTATATGTTTAATTCCTATATACATATATATGCTGTTGAGTGTTATACTGTCCAACAGACTGGCTCCTGCCAAGGGTTGCAATAATCAAGTGGCCTGGGTGCTACTAAAAGATGCTCAAATACAAATATATGAAATGAAGAGCACTCCCAAAGGACTTTATGTGATTTATTCGTGGTAACAGGCAACGTTTCGGTCTCTGACCTTGGACCTTTCTCAAGCCAAACAATTCAAACCCACATGTGCAAAACATTTAAATATCCAAAGCTCCAACCTCCAAGTGACATCATAATTCCAATGCCATAATATTGTGCATCCCTTATACAGGGTTCATATTATACAATAGTATATAGTGCATCATATAACAACAAGCATGGATATAAAATCAGTGTAAAATATACTTAGTGCAAGTGTCATAATTTAGATAAAACGTATAAGTCATGTTATCATTGACCTTAATAAAATTACTCATCCCAACGTGAATAAATACTGAGGTTAAAAATAAGTGCTACCAATAATATTATGTACAAATGAATAAAAGACTTACATTATATAAATGCCAATTCTGTATCATAAAGTGTCTAAGTATCCAAAGTGCTACGCAATATATAAAGTGCTACCAAAGGTGCTAATATTAATGCATTATTGTATAATATGAACCCTATCTTGAGAACGGACGAAACACGTTCTCACACATTAAATGATTATTTATCAATACAAGACCCAGGAGTGCTCTATTCATCTGGTTACCTCTATATCTATAGGAGAGAAGCACCCGGGCAGTTGATGTTTATTCAGCAAGAGTGCCGCTTCACCTGGTCACAATTTATATATATATATATATATATATATATATTATATATAAAATCCACCCCTCCTGCTGATCAGTCTGTAAATTATTTCCTTATAATCGGCGCAGTACTACATATTAGCATGCCGATTCTTACCAGGAAGTGGAGTGTGCAGCAACCACTAACATCAGCACCCACCCCCTTCCCCCTGCAGCACTTACCAATTAAACTACAAGACGCAAATGTTCCCTGCGACTTAATAATCTGGCAGGCAGGAACATCTGCTTCATAACTGCCCAGAATTGAGGCTGTTGCGGGTATGGTGAAAGTTAAGCGTACAAAGCGAGCGGGAGCAGGAGCGAAAGGGGGGGGGGGTTTGTTTCCTGGTCTGTGTTTCAGTGGCTGAAATTTTTTAAAATAACTGACATAGGATGAATGGATGCGCCGGACTAGGGATGGGGGTGTTGATGGCCGATAGGGGGGAAGTGGGGGGTTAGAGCAACAGAGGGGGTTAGTGGGGGGTTAGAACAACAGAGGGGAGTAGAGCAACAAAGGTGGGTAGTGGCGTTAGAGGAACAAATGGGGGTTAGAGCAACAGGGGGGGTAGTGGGGGGTTAGAGCAATGGAGGGGGGGTAGTTTGGGGTTAAAGCAACAGAGGAGGGTAGTGGGGGATTAGAGCATCTCAGAGTTTCGTGCCATGTATAAAAGGCACTTGGCCTGCAGCCTTGTGCTTTTATATGGTCATGGAACTCCTCTGTGACTTCTAATATCCTTATGATTTACAGTAAGGGGTACATTATTCACTATATTTTATACAGTGTGAGATGTAGATTTGAACCACTACATTCCACCTACAGCTAAAAATAAACATAAAACGTTAACAGCCCATACAGCTGCCTCAGCCTTGCTGCATGTGTTTATAATAGGCGTCCCATGTGTGCAGAAAGATCGAGTCCATACAAAACATACAGCAACCCACAGCATATCATTTACTCCTAAATTAACAACCTACAAAAAAGGGAATATATATATATATATATCTACTGCCCATGTGACCATAATTCTCCTTTCCCCCTGCGAGCGATGATTTGTAGAAAATCGTATAAACACGTTTCCCATTACCCATCCCTCACCCCAACATATTATTACCGGCCCAGAACTGCCAGATCCAGTCACTACGGATGTCTCCGCCATCTTGGGTTTCGATAGGAATTCCTGCGGCATGCTGGGAGATGTAGTTTACCTAAGCGTACAAGCAACAGTCATTGGTGTTGAGATTCTATTGTTCGAAGTTTTCTGCCTTACTTTAAAGTTTATGTTTACAGAGAAGAGTTGGCGATGCCCGTAAATGTATAGTAAATAATATAGAAATACAGTGCTATGATATGATATTTTATGCGTATGGCCACCTCCTACGCTAACGAAAACGGAAAGTGGCATTACAAACCTGTATGTCGTGCACTGGGCTGCACTTGCCCTTTCTGTTTCAAATGTCAGGGGTAGATAATGTAGATAATGTAATCCACATAGTCAGGGGTATATAATGTAATCCACATAGGGGTAGATAATGTAATCCACATAGTCAGGGGTATATAATGTAATCCACATAGGGGTAGATAATGTAATCCACATAGTCAGGGGTAGATAATGTAATCCACATAGTCAGGGGTAGATAATGTAATCCACATTGTCAGGGGTAGATAATGTAATCCACATAGGGGTAGATAATGTAATCCACATAGTCAGGGGTAGATAATGTAATCCACATAGTCAGGGGTAGATAATGTAATCCACATAGTCAGGGGTATATAATGTAATGCACATACTATAGTGCAGGACAATTGGGGCTGGGTACACACGAGCAGATTTTTTTGTACACGGAAGTATTGGTCAGTCATCCTGAATTTTTTTTTTTTTTTTTTGTGGGGAACCGCAACTGATTATGCTGGTAAATTAAAGGACAACTCCACCCTCATAAGAACATCTTTTAGCCTCTTTAAAATATGTTGATTTATCATAGTTTGTCCTATGAATTCATTACTGTATACCTGCTATGCTTCTGGATGCCTCATGGAAACTGAGCAATTTAGAAACCTGTACTGAGCCTGGGAATGCTCAGAAGTGGCAGACAGGGGATTAACATTCAGTCATTGGCTGTGATGTCAACTGTCAAATCCATAACTGACAGTTACTAACTGGAAGAACCAGGAAGCAGAAAGAGGGGGAACAGGACATTGTGCAGGATTTTAGGTTAGACTTATATATTTCACATTTCAAATTATTACCGTTTAGGGTTTTGGGGGGTGATTTACCTGTATGTAAGTTTTAATTTGAGGGCTGGACTTGCCCTTTAAAGCCGATCTTGCAGTCCCAAATTTTTAGCCTCAATCAAGCAAAAGGCCGGGACGAATCACTGTGGCAGCAAAAATCACTGCAGCCAACAGTTTGCCGTGACCGATTGTGCGGTCCATAGGCGACCGCACGGTCTGCAGTGATTTACCGACTCATTCAATCAGCTTTTCGCCAGTTCTGGGCAACACCCCGGCGATGGCGCTTCGCCTGAGTTTTTTTCCGGCCCAACCAATATACTAAAATATAGGTAGGTTTGGCAAAAAAAAATCACCTCAAGTGTACCAGCATTAAATTTCGCTAAGGTGAAATGCCAAAGGTCCAGCTGAGCATTCCGGGTAAGGATCGATTGTGTATGGGCGCTCAGTTGGCGGTCTTCCTTGGCCGGTCAGCCTGTATACGTTCTAACCTTCTAAAGAGGCTTTAGGCTGTGTACACAATGGCAAACACTGGCCCGATATCTCCTACTACCAATCATAGACAGGTTGCCAGTTTGATAAGAATCATAGATAAACTGATCTGGAATCCCATTCAGTGTGCTTGACATGCATTCTCTTTATTGAACAGCATTTCAGTTTTGGCAGTATGTAATATAAGAGATTGCATAAAACCGTTGGTCACCTGTGTACCTTGTGGTCAGTTCGCCAGTGGTAAGATCGTATGTGTGTACAAGGCTTTAACGTGGCAATTCTTCCTCCTGACTGACCGTTCAAGACTTTCAACCAGATCGGCCAGGAGGAAGGACTTGTCGGTCGCGTGATTTTCCGACCCGTCCGATCATGCATTCGTCCGATTTAGATAAAAACTGGTCGTTGGTCGGTCGCAGCCGCCACAAGGAACCATACAATAATTCTTGTGTACCTAACTTTAGAATCAGCCTGTTTTACCATAGTGGATCCAGTTCTTACTTTTTCTCTTTTTTTTATTCCTGCTTGCTGCTGTTTTATGGCTAGGCTACACCAGCCTATAGGTTTATATTGGGTTTATATGGGCTAGGGGGGTGGGCCATCTCGGATTTCTGGGTTATACATATTGATGAGGACACATGATTTGTATTGTTTTTAAATTGTTCACTATTGCATAATGTTTACCAGTGTTTCACAATAAAGGGATTGTTTTATATCTAATCTCATATGGTGGTTAAATGCCTGGTCTTTCTCTTCCTTCTGTTCCTGTATATGGTTATTACCAAGAGCACCTCCAGTCCAATTGGATATAGGCTCTGTGCACTGTATATTTTTTGTATATGTTGGGGGATAGGGACCATTACACTACAGCAAAGGGGTTAAGTGTTAGGGGAAGGGAAAGACAAACGGGATCCAGAGGGAGGGAGAAAGATGGGGGTAGGGCTTCACTGAGCATGCCAAACCTCCCGGAGGAGAGGTAAAAGGCAGAAACCTTTTGGGACACAGCCAGGCTCCTGCAATTTTTGTGACTTTGCGCAGACATTGCAGGGCAGCCATTTGGTCTCATACGGATAGACCAATAGTGATGTCATTTTGGCAATATAAGGTGTGCAGATGTGTTCTGAGGTCACATCCGCTGTTGAGAAAGCCCACTTGCTGGACGAAACAAGTACAGTTTGTACCATT
This sequence comes from Hymenochirus boettgeri, assembly GCA_019447015.1. NCBI lineage: Eukaryota > Metazoa > Chordata > Amphibia > Anura > Pipidae > Hymenochirus > Hymenochirus boettgeri. The sequence continues at coordinate 131,650,488 of CM033470.1, forward strand.
TTAACTGTTCCTGCGGCTGTCTGGCTTGAATCTGAGTATAATCCACCACTCTGTGCTTATTTTTGGTCTGCCACGGCTTTGTGAACTTCCCTGTCTCCCTTATTTTAATGTTACATTATATTTTCCCCCCCACCCCCAAAAAGTTACATTATATTTTTCCTAACAGATTTACCACATTAGGTGATAAAAGAGAGGAGGACAGCTCGGAATTAGCGTGTATGGAGCGGGCTAATCCCTTGAGAACACAAGGGACTGCCATCTCTAATACAAGTGAGGACTTCATTATAAGGAAGGTAGATAGGGTAATCTTCCGCCAAGGCCCTACATGCCGAACTGCGTGTTGCCTGCCTGGAGCTAGAGTTCGGCATATGGTGGATTGTGTAGACAGATTATTGAGTGGGGCTGGGTGTGACCCGGCAGTCTTGGTTCACATTGGTGCCAATGACAAAGTTAGAGGAGGAGGAGAGGTCCTTAAACATGATTTCTGAGAGTTAGGGGCCAAGTTAAAAGCAAGGACCTCCAGGGTAGTGTTTTCAGAAATACTACCGCAGTGGGAGCTTAGGAGCATTAATGCGTGGCTAAGAGGGTGGTGTAAGGAAGAAGGGTTTGGGTTTATAGAGAACTGGGCAGATTTTTCTGTCGTCTACATTCTCTTTAGTAGGGATGGGTTGCACTTCATTGATGGTGGTGCAGCTGTTTTGGGGGAGAAGATGGCTAGAGGGTTGGAGGAGAGTTTTAACTACATTTGGGGGGAGGGTAATATCAGTCTCACTGCGATAGATATAGATTGCCCAGGAGCAAAGCAAGGTGTAGCTTGGCCAGTGGTGGGTGGAAAGGAGGGTGGGGCTAGCATAGGGGATAGGGAGGCGTGTGTATTTAACTGCATTAATAAACTACAGGATGATAATCTAAAATGTATGTTTGCAAATGCGAGAAACCTGGCTGACAAAATGGGAGAATTTGAGATAATGGCGTTGACTGAAAAGTATGATGTAAAAGGTATAGCAGAAACATGGTTGAACAGTTTTTCATGACTGGGCTGTAAATTTAAAAGGATACTTCTTGTTTAGGCAGGACAGAGAAAAAAGAAAAGGGGGAGGAGTATGTGTTTATGTTAAAAAATAATTTAAACCAAATTTAAAAGAAGAGATAACTGGCTATATGGAAGCAGAGGCAATATGGGTGGAATTAGGCAACAGGAAAGGGGTTAATGTCATTGTTGGTGTCTTCTATAAGCTGTCAAATGCTAGCAGGGAGGAAGTGATTCAGCTACATATGCAGTTGGCAAGGGCTGCAAGTTTGGGGAGTGTGCTCATTATGGGTACTTTACCCTGAGACTGATTGCTGTAGTGGAACTGCCAACACAGAAAAGGGCTCCTTAATTTGCTGCAGGATAATTTCCCACAAGAAGTTCCTACTAAAAAAGGAGCTCTGTTGGATCTGGTAGAATCTTACATGGTGGAGCGAATTATAGATATAAAGGTAACTGGAGGAATAATGACCATGAAATAGTGTCATTTAGTGTATGTTATCGAAAGAAAAAGTGCAGTTAACAAAGTGCACTGTTGACAAAGACTTTTAATTTTCCCAGGTTAAAAGTAGCTCTTCAGCATGTCAACTGGTATAAGGTATTATTAGGTAAAGGCACTGAATTCTTATGTAATGAGGGAAATAGAAAGGAAGAAAAAGGCATTTAAAATATTTAAGTCAGAGGGAACGGAAAGGGCCTTTAGGGATTATAAAAATTGTAACAAGGTGTGTAAGAAAGCAATCAAGCTAGCTCAAAGGACAACAATATAAAACAATATCGCCCCCATTACATGTCCATACTTACAACAGCTAAAATCACTTACTCACATTTACAGCTGTGCTGCCCTCCCTTAGATATCACACAGCAAAGATGAGTGCTAAAAGCCCGCCTCCTAGACGGCCCAGGGCCATGATTAACATATCACTTGTCATTGGCAGGTGGCAATGTCTGTTACAACCTCTCTCCTCCTCCTCTGCCGGTTAAACAAACTTGAAATGTTCGGTTGCAAGAATACAACCTACATAATGAAGTTTATCAAGGATGGGTGGAGTAGTGTTTTCTCACATGCTAGCTCTGAGTGACAGTTAGTGGCAGACAGAATTGTTAAGCCCCCTTCACAGCAGGGCTAACTGAAGGCTAATTGACGGCAGAGAGAGGCTCGAAATTAGGAAAAAAATGTATGGGGAGGGCTGCATACCTTTACTCTTTTTAAAGCAATTTAAAAAAAAAAAATGCATTGAGGCAATACAGTTATCCTAATAATGAAGTTAGGATAGCTGAACAAAGCATTATTAATCCTAAAACAAAATTAAGTATGTCAATAGTAAGAAGATGAGGACTGAAAATGTGGCGCCATTAATTAAGGGGGATAAGTTAGTTACGGAGGATGGAGATAAGGCAAATGTCTTGAATTTTTTTTTTTTTTACCTCTATACACTATAGAAGATCCAAGTACAGATATCATAGAGTATAGTAGCAATAATGGTATAAAAGATGTAAGTGCACTTTGGTTAACAACTAAAAAAGGTTAATATTAATAAATCTCCTGGACCGGATAAAATACATCCTCGGGTCCTTAGGAAGCTAAGTTCAGTTTTATCTAGGCCATTGTTTCTTATTTTTGCAGGTTCACTCAGGTCTGGATGTGTGCCTCTGGATTGGAAAAAAGCTAATGTTATTCCAATATTTAAAAAAAGGTAGTTGTTCACAACCGGGTAATTAGAGGCTTGTAAGTTTAACATCAGTGGTGGGAAAGATACTGGAAAGTTTAATAAGGGAACATATATGTTTCAAAGACTGACCTTATAAGTAGTATCTAGCATGGATTTAGGAGGAATAGATCTTGTCAAACTAACTTGCTTGGCTTTTATGAGGAAGTGAGTAGAAATTTAGACTGCATAGCAGTGGCTGTATACTTGGATTTTGCAAAGGCTTTTTATACAGTCCCCCATAGGTGACTAATGTATAAGCTAAAGTCTGTTGGTCTGGGGTGGCACATTTGTACATGGATAAAAAATTAGTTGATGAATAGGATGCAGAGAGTAGTTGTTAATGGGGCTTCATCAGTATGGACTAAAGTGGGGTGCCACAGGGTTCTGTGTTGGGCTGCTTCTATTTAATCTATTTATTAATGACTTGGGAAAAAGGTATTGTCAGCAAGGTTTCTGTGTTTGCTGATGACACAAAACTTTGTCAACCATTAAAAGCTTCAGAGGATGTGCAGTCGTTGCAGATGGATCTATTTTGCATTTTGGACCTAAAAATCCTTGTGCTGCTTATACTATAAATGGCTCTGTGTTAAGTGAATCCCCGTTGGAAAAGTATCTTGGAGTTTTGGTGGATAACAAACTTAAAGGAAGCAAGTGCCAGGCGGCTTCCACAGATAGTAGGACACGCAACTCGTAGGGGATTAAAAAGTCTCAATTTATTTCAAATACATAAAATCACAGATCCAACAGGATACTAGGAATGACAGAGAAACAGCCTAACGCATTTCGTGGGACACCCACTTCATCAGAGGCTGGTAAGTGTGAGCTATGTGCAGACTTAAATTCCCACCCTCTGATAATTAGGTTAATTAAACTTCCAGGTGAACCTGAATGGCTACATACAGAGGAGAGATTTGTTACAAAAAGGCAAGTGATACACAGCTCACAACACAGTATTTAACATATTAACAATAAAGTTAAAAGCAACATATTTGTTACTCAAGTAACAAGTAATGTGTATATATATAAAAGTATCCATTGATATTACCATATGTATATAAAAACAGATATTCAAACAGCAAACTAGGTCATAATGAGCACAATGTATAAAGATAAGAAGATATATAAATGTATATCTCATTTAAATACATATGTTAGTTGAAGTAAAGGACATATTCGATATATTAACTATATTAAAACTCTCACTTCCAAATACAGTATATAGCAAAACAAATGATGAATCAGAATAGTGGGGAGGATTAATCTACTACTATTTTAGTGTGTAGATAATTACATGTACCCCTGAAGGTTCTCACATGGTATGTATAAATTTTATAGGTCAAAGAAGCAACTAAGCTCAAATTCCCGATTTAAGCCATCCGGATGTATGGTACCCAGTTTATGTATCCACAGTGCTTCTAAACGTAGTAGGCATTTATTTTTATCCCCTTTTCTGGGTCCAGATGTTACTCTGTCTATTGTAGTGAATGTGACATTTATTAAACCTCCATGTGCTTCCAACACATGTTTAGATATTGCTGAGGTGATATCACCCCTTCTTGTGGCATATATATGTTCAGATATGCGTATATTAGCAGTTCGAATCGTTTTACCCACATATTGGATTCCGCACACACACGTGGCCAGATATATAACGTGTGTGGATCTACAATTGCCATAGATCCTGATATCATATTGTAAACCAGTTTTACTACTCTGGAATCTCTTGGTAGGTTTTATGATTTTACATGTAGTACACCTACTACGGCCACAGGGATAGCTGCCGTAGGTTTTTAACCAACTCTCCTATTCTAGACCCATTGTTAAACAAACTGGGTGATACATGTGATGCCACTGTTTTGCCTTTGCGAAAAGAGAATTTAGGATTCTCAGACAAATGGGAGCCCAAAATTGGGTCTCCCAGTAGATGATGCCAGTGCTCAGACAAATGGGAGCCCAAAATTGGGTCTCCCAATAGATGATGCCAGTGCTCAGACAAACGGGAGCCCAAAATTGGGTCTCCCAGTAGATGATGCCAGTGCTCAGACAAATGGGAGCCCAAAATTGAGTCTCCCAATAGATGATGCCAGTGCTCAGACAAATGGGAGCCCAAAATTGGGTCTCCCAGTAGATGATGCCAGTGCTCAGACAAATGGGAACACAAAATTGGGTCTCCCACTCAGACAAATCGGAGCCCAAAATTGGGTCTCCCAAGTGCCAGGCGGCAACAGCCAGAGCCAGTAGGGTATTGTATTGTATAAAGAGACGTATAGATTCAAGGGAGAAGAATGTTATTCTCCCTCTGTACAAAGCATTGGTAAGGCTTCATTTGAAATATGCAGTTAAAAAAGTTACAATTATGTACGCTGGAGAAAAGGCACTTGGGGATATGATTACTGTGTATAAATACATTAACGGGCCATACAATAAACTATCTGGGGCATTGTTTACCAATAGAACATGTCAGAGGACATCCCTTAAGACTTGAAGAAAAAAGGTTTAGGCTTCCATTTTGGAAAGGGTTTTTCACTGTGAGAACGGCAAAGCTATGGAACTGTCTTCCAGTGGACGTTATGGCAGGTTCATTGGTCAGTTTCAAAAAAAAGCTGGATGAGTTCAATTTTGGAATCCTGGGTACAAAAAAGGACATCTTTGAAATAAAAAGGGTTCAGAGAAGGGCAACTAAATTAATAAGGGGATTGGGAGAGCTTGAATATAAAGAGAAATTGGATAAGTTACAACTATATAAGCTAGAGAAAAGGCACTTGCGTGGGGATATGATTACTGTGTACATATACATTAACGGCCCATACAATAAACTATCTGGGGCATTGTTTCCCCAATAGAACATATCAGAGGACACGTGAACATCCCTTAAGACTTAAGAAAAAGAAAAGAAGTTTAGGTTTCAAGTTCAGAATGGGTTTTCACTGTGAGAACGGTAAAGCTATGGAACTGTCTTCCAGTGGACGTTGTGATGGCGGGTTCATTGGACAGTTTGAAAAAAAAGCTGGATGAGTTTCTGCAAACAAGGAATGTTGCAAGTTACTGGTATTGATACATAAAGTAGAGTAGATCCAGGGATATTTCCAATTGCCACTTGGAGTCAGGAAGGAATTTTTTTTCCCCTTCATAAATTTGGTGGGGGTTTTTTTGCCTTCCTCTGGATCAGTTAGGCAGGTAATGAGGGTATTGCCAGATGGGTTGGACTGGATGGACGTATGTCTTTATTAAACCTCAAATACTAAATTATATTCTGGGATTTTGGGACATAGAGTAGTTACTGGCTCCTTATGATTATGGGGCTCACTACTTTACCATGTGGATGTTATATTTAATATTTTTAAGCACTGATAGATACTAATGTGTATGCATGTGTGAGTGGATATAACGGTATGTCACTGTGAATTGTATTGTAATACTGATATTGTAAACAGGACTGTAGAATATGTTTTTAATAAATTTTAGCACTGATTTATCAACACTTCACAGTGGGGCCAGTAGTGGATTAAATTATAGTTTTGTGGGTGGACATGCCCTTTAAAGGGATAGTTTTCCTAAAATCTGCCATGGAAATTACCAAGAAGTCTGTTCCTTATTTGCATATGCTTAAAGGGGAACTGAAAAGCCTTATTATCTCCCTATTTTATTTAATGTATTGTCTGTTGGCGCTTCACACTGCAAAACCAGTGGCCTGCACTACACTGATGATTGCTCAATAAAGCCCAAAACTGGTCTGCAGTTGGCACTCCAGTTTTGCATTCAGCTTGTGGAATACTGTAAAAACCTTTAAAGGAATAGTTTTAATGAAAGCTGCCATGGAGATTGCCCAGAAGTCTCTGTTCCTTATTTACCTAGGAATGTCACGCTACTGCGTTTTTGTGTGTTGCGTTTTTGCAGCAGTTTAGTGCGTTAACGCACTCATTGAAAGTCTATTAGTTACGCATAGAAATCACTAAATGCACTGTATAAAAATGAATTTAAAAATGCAATGCAAATACATAAAAACACATTGCAAAAATGCTTTTAATCGCAATGCAATTTTCTGTGTTTTTTTCATTGTTTTTTTGGTTTGTTGTGTGAAGGTAGCCTAACAGTTCTGCAGATAGAAATATGGTTCGAGTATGGTGTATCTCAGTTAAGACACTTGATGGACAGTAACTAAGTTAAATTGGTCCATCAACAGCTCATAAAGTGGTCTCGCCAAAAGCCTCAGATAAGCAAACACAGTAGTATGTGCTTATAGAGGGTATATCTTGACAGTGTCTGGTACGGTTATATGTTTTTTGATAGATATTTAAAGGGGAACAAGCCAGTTAAGCCACACACAACACAATCCATGGCCTATGTTTTTTTTCTCCCTAAAAAAACCCCAAAATGCATTGACAATGTTTATTTAATCCCTTCACACACAAAAAAAGAAACCAGTGAATGGCTCCGCATGGTCACTATATTTTTTTTTCCACCAGACTAGTCACCTGGGTACTACAAGGATAACTGATGCCCAGCAGCACTCACAACTACTTGGTACAATCTAAGTGTCAGATTTAACCTTAACATTAAAGGAATATTTTAAGCTATTTGCATGAATCAAATATTAATCACCACATGACGTAATAGACAGTAATAAACTCCTGTGTTGTTAACACACACCTAACTGCTCACTTTCTCTGTCATAAGCACACCCACACACCATCAATCACACACAGACACTCTTTCACACACTCTCACTCACACTATTACACACAATCATACATACTGTACACATACTATAACTCACACACAATCACAAATACACATTCTATCACACACACTCATACACTATCACACACTCACATGCAAACACTCTCATAAACTATCACACACACAATCTCTCACTATCACACAATAACAAATACCCACACTATCACACACATATACACTTGTTCTTACACAAACATGCAGTATCACACACTATTGGTTTTCTGTCACACACTATTGGACACAAACACATTTCATGGTATTTACAATGATGTAATGGTTACCTAGCCAGTTTAGCATGGGAAGGTAGGAGGAAGCAGGCAGGAATGAATGGGTTAAACAGAGATGATTACCAGCTGTGACATCCCAACCTCCCAGCACTACTAAAAACCATCAAAGCAGCACAAAAGAATCACAGACAGCAGCACAGTATATCAGAGAAACGTACTTACAACAAACAAGGTGATCCAGCACTAAGGGAGGACGGCGTGGCATGCTGCTCAGTGTTTCCATCCGCTGCTAGGCCGCTACACTGCTCACACGTTTTGCAAAGGAAAGTTTACTATGTTCAGTAAGTGGCAATCATGATGTTGCGTGCCGTACTAACAGTGTGCTTAAAGGAGAACTAAAGTCTCCAGACAACATTGTCCCAATAGACAGAGCACATTCACAAACATACAAAAAGCTGTGTCTCACCTCTCCCTTTGCTGTGGCCATTGGGTGATTTATGAAAATAACCTGTGAGTACTAGGGGTCAGCTCCCACAATCCACCATAGCTGGGTAAACCCCCAGCTAAGTGTCTGCGTACAGGCACATGCTCCATAAAGCTCAACAGATCAAAACAAGGAAGTTGCAGCCTTGCTTCCTAAAAGCTGACAACCAATCACATTATAGCACAGAGATCCTCCCTCTCCATGACACAGAACAGGGATTTCAGTTTTTTGTTTTCAAACACATTCAAGGCTCCTGTCCTAACAATGATATAATCCTTTGCTTTTCATACAAAAAGAAAATGAATCTTTGCAGTGTATTTCATAGATAGCATGGATGTAAGAAACAGAATACTTACATTTCAGCAAAAATAAAAGTAAGTGTGGGGAATAGAACCTGCAACATTTACCCTGTCTTGCTAAAAGCAGAAGTCTTACCGCTAGGCTAAGAGAGACACTATAAAATCCATTGGTACATGTAGAATATTGTAGTACGAACATAATAGAAAAAAAATAAAAATACATTGGGGGAATCAAACTCATAACCTTCTGATCTGTATGTGTCTAACCCTGGCATCTTACAAGGTGCGCCACCGCTGAATAAGCTTAAAGCCTAGGAACATTTAGAAGCTTTATCTTTTGCATGGAATATAATAGAAACAAAAAAAAATGGTTTAGCTGGGGTATTGAACTTGTGATCTTCTGAACTGTATGTGTCTAACCCTGGTGTCTTACAAGGTGAGCCACCACTGCACAAGCTGAATGTCAGGGTACAATTAGAAGCTTTATCTTTCTCATGGAATATAATAGAAACAAAAAAAGCTACATCTGGGGTATTGAACTTGTGACCTTCTGAACTGCGTATTTTTTAAATCTGGTGCCTTACCTGGTGCGCCAACACTGAATAAGCAGAGAGTCCAGCTACATTTGGTAACTTTATCTTTTGCTAGTAAAAGAATAATTTAAAAAATGGAATATGGAATCCCTGATACTTAGAAAGCTGCTTTTACCCTGCAGTTTATTTTCTAGCAACTCACACTGACTGGTAAATAAACTGCAGGGTAACAAGCAGCTTTAAAAGTCTTATCAGGGATTCCATATTGGTGTGTAGACATCTGTATAGAAAACACTTTGTGCATAGAGACAGTGAATACTGGGGTCAGGGGGCGTGGTTCTTTGATGACTTCATGGGCTGTGGGTTGTACTGGCAACAACATGGAAGCCTTCTTATTTACAGAATCTATTTCTCACATATATTAAATGCAATGTACCACAGAAGAATCTTACAATGTATAGGTGTTCTGGGGAGAAAAACTTTCACATTAGGTTTTTGAAAATTTAAGTTTAGTTCTCCTTTAATGATTTGCTCACTGAGACACCAATGTGCCGTGTATTTCTTTCAGCGAGGCAATCAGCAGCAGACAAGGATTATTGTGACCCTTCCGAACCGGGCCCCTGGAATCCCGGATGGGTCCCCAGCGGGCCCCCCTGGCATCTGAACCCCTGAAGTCTGGGGAATCGAACCTGCAACTTTCTATACTGTGTCTTGCCAAAAAGAAAGCTACCTCTATACCACAAGGGTTAATAGGTGGGATATCAGTACATGTAGAATATTTATCTTTTGCTAGGAGCATAGTAGAAACAAAAAAGTAAGCCCGGGGAATTGAACCTGTGCCCCAATGGTCTGTGTGTTTCTAAAACCAGCATTTAAGCAGTACACCACCAGTGCACATGCAGAAGAAGCATGTAAATTTCAGTAATTGTCAGTAAATCAGTTTACAATTTTGTATTGCACCAGGAAGGCTGTCAGCAATTTTTGCTGGTTGGTAAATAAAAAATAAAGCTTCTATACAGAACTTTTGTACATATGTAGAAATGTTATATTTTTTTAGAAACACATGATGAAAACAAAAAAAAAATTGCTATAAATTCAGGCAGTAGAAAATGTATTGTTTCATAAGTAAACTAGGGGATTTGAACTTGTAACTTCTTTGGCTGTGTTCCTTAAAACATGGTATTTACATGTTTTGCACCACCAGCTAATCAACAAAATACAAGCTAATTAACATGGAACCCTCTTATTTAATTACTTAAGCTGGGTACACACCCGAAAGATCTTGAAAGATGGCAGACAGGATCAGTGTGTTCACTGACCATTATGTTCTTTACACAGGCTCAGTCCTAAGATACTGCAGGAATGCCTTCTTAGTTTTTCTACATAGTCTCTCCCATTTTGAAAAATCAGTTGATTTCATACCCTTTGCTGTTCCCTGCTGTTGACATTAGTGTGCTGACATTTCAGGTTCTTTGGCTGGAGCCACACTGCAACGCACAGGAATCACGCACCAAATCGCGAGCGTTATCGCACCCGATTGCGCGATTCTTGTGCGTTTTCGTTTTGCGCATGCATTTTCGCTGTTTTGCGTTATGGAAACGCATGCATTAATGCAACAAAAATGGTGAACGCATGCGTTACCAAAATGCGAACGGACGCGCAGTCGCATACGCATCGGAAATCACGGGAATTTTCCCAGGATGCACCACTTCCTTGGAATATTCCTCACTGTAATTTCTACTGATTGGTTGTTGGATGGGTCAAATATGCTCAGATCTCTACTGAGCAACTGAATCAACCCAAGCGCAGGGTCAAGGGCAAAACTATAACGGTCTCTACTAGGAGTCCTGCAAACAGGAAGTCAGTATTTCGGTTGCATTTATTTATACACAGACAAAATGCTGAATTGGCAGATTAAGGTCATTGGGGTGAAAAAATACTGCTCTTCTTTTCTGAAAAGCATATGTATTTGCACTGAACTTCCCCTTTAAAGTTTATTGGTGTTTTTAGAGGGTACCGGTATATGTTCAGATTCTGGAGTGTAACAATTTGGCTATAGTTCTCCTTTAATAATGACTTTTTGGGGGGCAGAGTCTGACAGGTGATGTGAGCGGTCGCAACTGAGAGGAGCTCCTGCCTGCCCGACCACAAAAGCTTCAAAAAATCACCCTAACATGGAGATCCAGAACCAAAAGAACCCTTCTCAATCAATATTTACAAAATGGGTCCCAAAAAAGGATCTCAGCCCCAAAAAGGTGATATGCTAGAGTTTTTAAACAAACCTGAAACTCCGAGGCACTCCCAAGATGGTGCCAGCGGCCTTGATGGTAATGGCGTGGAAACATTTTCGCCTGATAGTGAAGACGATCTCCCTGTCCTCACTCGAACACAAAGAGGCCTTTCTGAAAAGACTAACAGGCTCATTTACCCAGACTTGCTGGGCAAATATATGGAGTTAAAGTCATGCTAACTGGTTTGCTACAGGTTAGCGCGACTTTAACTCCATATTAGCGTTGGATGCGCGGGTTACGCAAAAATCGCCCTTGTCTGAGCTGCTTCCATTTCCAAGATGTCCCTTTTGTATATGGGATTCCAAAACTGCACCGCATATTCCAAATGAGGCCTTACCAGTGCCTTGTAAAGAGGGAGAATAATATTTTTCTCTCTTGAATCTATTCCCCTCTTTATACAAGACAATATCTTGCTAGCTCTAGCCGTTGCTACCTGGCATGGTTTGCTATGGCTAAATCAGTTATCTACCAGAACCACCAAATCTTTTTCCATTACAGATGCACTTAACACAGAGTTATTTATGGTGTAGGTGGCACAGGGATTATTAAATTCTAAATGCATCACGTTTATCAACATTGAATCTCATCTGCCATTCTGCTGTCCATTTTGATAATCTATCTAGGTCTGCTTGCAGCACTTGCAAATCATTTGAAGTTTCTAAAGCTCTGTATAGTTTAGTGTCATCAGCAAACACTGAGACCTTGCTCTCAATGCCCCCTTCTAAGTCATTTACAAAGTACAGAACCCTGAGGCACTCCGCTTAGAACTTTAGCCCACATAGATGTAGCTCCATTTACCACCACTCTCTGTTAGCCATCCAATAACCAGTTCTCTATCCATGAATAAATTTTTTCTTCAAGGCCAACAGTCCTCAGTTTATACATTAGTCGCCTATGTGGCACAGTATCAAAAGCTTTCGCAAAATCCAAGTATACCACATCCACTGCTGTGCCTGAATCCAATTCTTACTCCCTTCTTCATAAAAAACAATTTGTCTGGCATGATCTATTTCTCATAAATCCATGCTGACTACTACTAATAAATGACTCTGGAGACAAGTGAAGGATATGATCCCTTAACAAAGTTTCCAGCACCTTCCCTAACACTGATGTTAGACTTACAGGTCTATAGTTACCAGGCTGTGAACGACTACCTTTTTTGAATATTGGTATTACATTGGCTTTTTTCCAATCCCAGCACATCCCCAGACCAAATTGAATCTGAAAAGATGAGAAACAGTGGTCTAGTAGAACTGACTAAGCTCTTTTAAAATCCGAGGATTCAATCCATCTGGTCCTGGGGCTTTATTGATATTAACTTTGTCTAATTCTTTCCGTACCATATCCTCTGTTAGCCAATACCCTACATATTATTACAATCCTGCTGTAAGGACAAGGATTCTCAACAGTAATTCTCAGTCCTCATCTTTTACCATTTATATACTTAAAAAACATTTTGGGGTTGGACTTGCTTTGTTCGGCAATCCGTATTTCATTTTCTATTTAAGCTAGTTTAATTGCTTTCTTGCACTCTTTATTACAGCTTTTATACTCCCTGTAAGCCTGTTCTGTTCCCTCTGTTTTCAAAATTTTAAAAGCCCTTTTCTTTTTTTCCAGTTCCCTTTTTACCTGAGCATTAAGCCATGCGGAGTGGACCTAATTTTTTTACACTTGTTCCCTAAAGGACAGATTTAGAAATGTAATAGTTAATATCCCTTTAAAAGTGGTCCACATCTGCTCTGTATCTTTACCTAAAACAATTCCCCCCAGTCTATGAGCAGGAGTGATTCCTTTAACAGCACAAAATTAGCTTTCCTAAAGTTAAAAGTTTTTGTTAACCCAGTGCACTTTAGTTTTTTGCAACCTATATTAAATGACACTATACATGGTCACTATTCCCTAAGCTTCCCAATTACCTTCCCCTCCAAAATGAGCTCAGGGTTATTAGATATCACCAGATCCAACAACGTGTCCTGTCTAGTAGGAACTTCTACCATCTGTGAAAGAAAATGCTCATATATGAAATTTAAGAACTTTATACCTTTAGAGGTGCTGGCAGTTCCTTTAAAATCTATGTCAGGGTAGTTAAAATACCCCATAACCAAAACATGCCCCATACCAGCAGCCTTCACCAACTGCATATGGAGATTTATTTCCACCTCCTCCCCGGCATTTGGCGGTTTATAACATACTTCAACAATTTAATTTACCTTCTTGCTTCCTGTACACAGTTCCACCCATATTGTTTTTTTGCCGTATCGTTTACACCCCCATCTATTCCATCTTTTAAATTTGGCTTCAATTCCTGTTTAACATACACACTTACTCCTCCTCCTTTCATGTTAACTCTGTCATGTCTGAATAAGGAGTATCCTTCAATATTTACTGTCTAGTCATGTGAATCATTTAGCCATGATTCTGCTATACCAATCACATCATACCTTTCCTTTAAAGCTACTATTTCAAGTTCCCCGGTTCTTGCATTTGTAAACATACATTTAGATTATCAATTGATTTACTTCCATACATGGTCGTACATGCCTCCTTATCCTCTATGCTCCCCCCTCCCCCTTCTCCGTCCTCCGTTGTGTTATTAGCCCCCTGATCCCTAACTTCTCTATCTACCCCTGTGTAGTTCAACGTACCCTCCCCCCATACCTAGTTTAAAATCTCCTCCAACCCCCTAGCCATCTTCTCCCCCAAAACAGCTGCACCATCACCATTGAGGTGCAATCCGTCTCTGCTAAAAAGAGTATGTAGCCAACAGAAACGTCAGCGCAATTCTCTAAAAACCCAAACCCCATCTCCTTACACCACACTCTTAGTCACGCATTTATACTCCTGAGCTCCCGTTGCCTCCCTAGCGTAGCACGTGGCTGCGGTAGTATTTCGGAAATCACTACCCTTGAGGTCCTTGCTTTTAACTTGGCCCCTAATTCACGTAAATCATTTTTAAGGATCTCACCTCTAACTTTGTCATTGGCAAACCCTTCACAACCCCAAAGGTCATCACTTAACTGGCAGACAGTTGCCTCTTGAAGTGCATTGCCCTCTTCTTTCCATTCTTCTTTATTGCCACACCAGAAATTTTTCCTACTACATTCCCTCTCTCTGTCTACCCTACCTCTATCCCCTCTCTTTTTCTCTTCATTTTCTTTGGTCATTTACATACACATCTTCAACAATTGTAGTCATCCTGTGATTAATATATGGTGATATAATAATGCTAATGCTTTATATCTTTCCAAATATGTATATAACCTGAATGTTCTTTAATAAACTGCTCTTTCTCCATGTTGGAGGAAATAAAAAAAAAAAAAAAATTTTTAAATTAATCCAGGCTACAGTATGACTTTCTAGATACAGTCCGGTATAGTTCTCAAACAAACTTTTTTTTTTTTAAAGGGTATGTCCCACCCTAAAATTGATTTTTTCATATAAGATCCCCCCCTGGGCTCTCAGCCCCAACCGCTATATTTTTTTTTTTAGAAAGCCCCCCAAACTCTACTTACCTCCCCACTTTCCTCCGCCGCGCTCCCGGCCCCTGCTTGCAAGGAAATGCAAGCAGAGGGGCGGGACCGGCAGCCGCGTCTGTGATTGGCTGAGCGGCAGCCAATCACAGACGCGGCTGCCGGCAGCTCCTTCGCCGGAGGAGAGAGAGGTAAGTAAGAGTTTGGGGAGCTTTCTAAAAAAAAAAATATGCGGTTGGGGCTGGGAGACATGGGGGAAATCAGTACTGAAGGGGTTTTATCTAGGGGAGGGATAGTAGAACGGAGGGGAGGGAGGGAGAGGGAGGGGAGGGAGGGGGGAGAAGGGCTGCAGTACGCATGGAAAAAATCTACCTGAGGCCAGCTAGCAGGCATGTGCCTATATGGACTCTGCTAGCCTCCTGGTGGGCAGTTTTTGGGACTTTGGGGGGGACTAAGGAGACCCTTGGAGCTGGGATGTGAGGTAAGGATTAAACTACACTAAATGGTGGGGCCAGTAGTTGGGGGGATTATAGTTTTGGGGGTGGACATGCCCTTTAATAATAAATATTTATATAGCCTAAAAACTAGTCCTTAGCTAGTCCTTAGCTAAATCATTCTCTTACTAATTACACAGTAATAAGGCTTAATTACCACCAATTTTTTTTTTCTTCTCTGACCTTCCCAGACTCTCCTTCTGACAAACTACATGTAAAAACTAACCATTAAATAAAGGTAAAGCCCTTTTCTCTGTCTTTGTTTGGCCAATTAATTCAGCATCATGAAAAGGAATAAGCATTATCTGCTGCGCTGTGATCTTTCTGTGCCTGCAGAACAACCAATTCTGCTGCTGTTTGTCTTACTAAAAGGGTTGGACTAGCCCACCAGGATACAGGAGACACTCCCTGTGGGCACACAGACCATTTACCCAATAAAACTGTTAAAATGAAGATACCTTCTTCAAGGAAGATGCTTACCTTCCCATAGCAAAGCAGTGTCATTTTCACTATAACACAAAATCACTAGGTGAATGCTATTTGCTATTTGAAGACACAGATAATCTCCACGGCACATGCTTCACACTGGCTGTGCCTCAGATTGTGGGATGGGCTGGCCACAGAGAGTGGAGAAATGCAAACTAACTAGGAGTGAGCCGAACAGGACATAAGGAGATCTAGTGACGGAGCACTGAAAGCAAAAAAGGGATAAAGTTTCTGGCAGCACTAAAAATAGAGAAACAGATAAAGGCGCAACTTTTTTTTCCCTTTAACTGGCAACTTTATTTACTTAAATAAATCCTTAAAAAAAAAAAAAAATTTATTTTTTAATATTCTCATTCCCTTTAACCCTTTAAGTGCCACAGATCGTATAGTCACGTTCTGTGCAAAAAATGCTCAAACTGCCACAGATCGTGAATATATGATCTGTGGTTTCCCCTTTAAAAAAAAAATCTGCCTGCGCTAGGGGCGATCGGGGCAGAATTCAACTCCCCCCCTAGCCCCCTCGATCCCACATTAGTTTTGTCTAAAACCGATGTGGGGATCGGGAGATAACTTACCTTTCTTGCAGGAGCCGGGAGCAGCAGCCTGGAGCAGGAGGAAGAGAAGTTCCCGGCGATAAGGGAGACCCCGGTGACATCACAGGATTTCCTGCTTCACCGGGGTCTTCCCTTAGGCTTCCCCCGGTCTGTACTGGAGGTACTGCACTCCGATCTCCAGATCGAAGTACAGTACCTGGTATAGTAAAGCTGTCACAAATAGAATTAGCAAAGACTTAGAAAAAAATGGGAACAGCGATCAAAATTTGGTGATCACTTCTGATCACCAAATTATTGATCTTTGCCAATGAATGAAAATTCACTTCCTGGAAAATAATTTCCGGGAAGTGATTTTTCCGATCGGATTTCGAATTGGAAAACGGGCATTTTTTGGGGGGGTATTTCCAAGTTGAATAGGCTGCTCAAATTACAGAACACTTTGATTTTTTCTTGTAATTGCACTTGTGCATGTGTCCCATTTGAGCTAGTTGGTGGCCACGCCTCTGTGTGCACCCGCGCATATGGCATACCATTTGATTCAGGACATGTGGGAGATTGACATTTAGTGGGGTTTTTTTCTTGTCAAGTGGGTTTAGGTAGGATTTCAACCTTTGAATCATCTTATTTAATAGGTTGGACTTGATGGACGAATGTCTTTATTCAACCTTAATTACTATGTTATTTTATTTTTCACAAAACCTCCTAAAAACACGGCATTATTTGGATCACTGGGTCTGGAATTCTTTATGTATGTATGAAAGCATGGCACCGTAATGTAGCTGAAGGTGCGTAGATTCCAAAAATATATAGTTTGTGGGGAGAATTTCCAAGTTTCAGAACGGTTTCCTTAGAAAAAGTGTAGCACATTTCACATTTAGTGAGTTTTTTTGCTTGTCAAGTGGGTTTAGGTAGGATTTCAACCCTTGAATCATCTTATTTTATTTTTCACAAAACCTCCTAAAAACACGTTCCTTGGATCACTGGGTCTGGAATTCTTCATGTATGTATGAAAGCATAGCACCGTGACGTAGCTGAAGGTGTGTAGATTCCAAACATATATAGTTTGTTATGGATATTTCCAAGTTTCCTTTGAAAAACGGTAGGCTGTTAAAATTACAGAGCACTTTAATTTTTTCTTGTAATTGCATTTGAGCATGTGTCCCATTTGAGCTAGTTGGTGGCCACGTCTCTGTGTGCATCCACGCATATGGCGTACCGTTTGATTCAGAAATGTGGGAGATTGAATTTAGTGGGGGGGTTTATTTGTGGGGGGCATTCCAAGTTTTGGGGCTGTTTGAAATTACAGAGCACCTCGATTTTTTTCTTGTAATTGCACTTATGCATGCTTCCCATTTGAGTTAGTTGGTGGCTATATCTTTGTGTTGCACCATGCATATGGCATCCATTTGATTCGGGAATTTGGAAGATTGATAATTGACAAGTTTTTTTTTACATGACCTGGAAATTTGCCATTATTCTTAACTTTGAATTGTATTTTTATAAATTTTTCCTTAAAATCTGGTAAAAAAAGCAAAATTCTTCACAAAACTGTGCCCACACCATTGGTGGTATGCATAAAGGAATCACACCATGGTAGCTGAGGTGTGTAGATTCCAGAAGATATACTTTTGTGAGGTATTTCTAATATAGAGGGGGTTTAGTCTGACTTTGTGGCTAGTCGATTCCACGTCTGCGTGTGTAACCATACATAGGGCATACCGTTTGATTCAGGACATTTGGGAAATTGATATTTGGTAACTTTTTTTTACATTACTTGGGATTTTGGCATGTTTTTTACCTATGAGTGCGCTTTTTTTTAGAATTTTTAGAAAATCTGCTAAAACGGCGAACTTCTACAAAGAACTGCGCCCACACCATTGATGGTATGAATGAACAAACTACAGAATTACGTAGATAAAGGTGTGTAGATTTGTGAAATATATGGTTTGTGGGGGTGTTTTGTGGAGAAAAACTGCAGACTGTTCAAATTTAGAGTTGGCTGCTGAATATTTTTGATGTTTCTGAGCCATTGTGCATACCACGTCCGCGTGCGTAACCACACATATGGCATACCGTTTGATTCAGGACATTTGGGAGATTGATATTTAGTAACTTTTTTTTACATTCCATGAGGTTTTGGCATGATTTCTACCTTTTGAAGTTGTTTTTTGTTAATTTTTTCAGAAAAGTGCGAACTTCTACAAAAAACTGCGCCCACACTATTGATGGTATGATAAACAAACTACAGTGTTACATAGCGGAAGGTGTGTAAACTTCAGGAATATATAGTTTTTGGGGGATATATGAGTTACGGGGGGGTGTTTTGTGGAAAAAACTGCAGACTGTCCAAATTCAGAGTTGGCTAAATATTTTTGCTGTTTCTGAGCCATCATGCATTGTCTCACTTTGTGGCTTTTTGCTTCCACGTCTGCGTGTGCAACCACACATATGGCATACCATTTGATTCAGGACATTTGGGAGATTGATATTTAGTAACTTATTTTTACATTCCATGAGGTTTTGGCATGATTTCTACCTTTTGAAGTTGTTTTTTGTTCATTTTTTCAGAAAAGTGCAAACCTCTACGAAGAACTGCGCCCACACCATTGATGGTATGAATGAAAACCTACAGTGCTACATAGCTGAAGGTGTGTAGATTTCAGGAATAATATGTTTGTGAGGGGTATTTCTGAGTTATCGGGGTGTTTTGTGGAAAAAAATGCAGACTGTTCAAATTTGGAGTTGGCTAAATATTTTCGCTGTTTCTGAGTATCGTGCATTGTCTCACTTCGTAGCTTTTCGCTTCACGTCGAGTGTGTAACCACACATATGGCATACCGTTTGATTCAGGACATTTGGGAGATTGATATTTAGTAAAGTGTGTTTTACATTCCATGAGATTTTGATATGATTTCTACTTTTGAATGTTGTTTGATGTAATTTTTTTATAAAATCTGTGAAAAGTGCGAATTTCTATGAAGAACTGCGCCCACACCATTGGTAGTATGAATGAACAAGCTATAGCGTTACATAGCTGAAGTGTGTAGATTTCAGGAGTATATAGTTTGTGGGGGGTATTTCTGAGTTAGAGGGGTGTTTTTTGGGAAAAACTGCAGACTGTTCAAATACAGAGTTGGCTAAATTATTTTTGCTGTTACTGACATTTGGCACTGGTCACCGCTCTGGGTTAGTTGGTAGCCACCCATGAATGTGGCAACCGTTTTATTCGGGAGGGGTTAGGCTTTCATATTTGAGATTTCACTCATAAATCCTGCGGGTGTGTAGTTTCTAAAAATATCTCAGTTTAGTTCATTTGGAAGATATTCTATGTTAACCGTGAGAAGTGGTAATACATTTCAATTTGGTGTAATATTTTGAAGGTGCAGTTTTAGTTTGGGGGGTCTCCTGTACAGGAAACGTGGGTGGGTACCCATGTATCTGGTATCGTTGTACTCGGGAGTATTAGAGCTTTTAGAAACAGTAGGTTTTTGTGTTAAGATAACTATAAATAAAAATTATCTTGCAAATTTTATCTTTGTAAAAATTTTTTGACATATTTTACCCAGAATTCCAGTAAAATTTCCAGAAAAGTTACACAATTTTGTTACCATGTTAAAGTACACTTTGTGCTGAAAAAAAAACAATGATATATTCCTGATTTACTGGGGGGTTTCCTACTGTAAACTTTGACTGAACCAAATGTGTCTAAAATTCAGAAATTCTTCTGGCAGTTAATGCACGCCAAAGTGGTGAATTCTGCTGACAGTGAAAGGGTTAAGAGCAGATAAAAACAATTACAAATTTTAAACATGCAGGGGTTTGTTAATTGAAGGGAAAAAAAAGTAGCTGAGGGTCGCACTCCAAATCATCAAGAATTTTATTTCAAACCACACATATTCACGTCACAACGTTTCGGGGGATACCCCCTTCTTCACCTAAAGCACTGGTAAGGACTCATAGAAATTTGCAATGCAATTTTTAATCCTATATATAAAAAGGGACATCTTGGAAATGGAAAAAAAAATCAGAGAAGGGAACTAAATTAAAAAAATTAATAAGGGTATGAAGGGGCTTGTATGCAGGCAGATTAGTTAGTACTGTTTACGCTGAAAAAGCGGCAATTGCACAGGGATAGAATAAATTGTAAATATATTAGTGAGGCATCTAATAATGTCTCTGGTGCATTGTTGACCAATATTGAAAACTACTGGTATTAACCCTTTCACTGCCAGGAGATTTTCATTTTTTTTTGCGTTAACTGCCAGAAGAATTTTCAGGATTTTGCCTCAATCGCTTTAGACAATTTTACAGTAGGAAACCTTGCAGTAAATCAGGTATATTATGCATTGTTTTTTTCAGCACAAGTCTACTTAACATGGTAACAGAATTTTGAACTTTTTGGAAATTTTACTGGAATATGGGTAAAATATGTAAAAAAAATGAAAAATTTGCAAATTTTCATGGATTTTTCCCATTTTTACTGATAGTTATCTTAAGGTTACACACAAAATCTTACTGTTTAAAAGCTCAGATACTCCCGAGTACAACGATACCAGATATATGTAGGTACCCGACTTTTCTGTACAGGAGACCACC